>CM077079.1:88554527-89154527 GCA_039513925.1 Platanthera zijinensis
TTCTTGGTTATTCTAGATTTCGTAGACCTTATTGTGCTCTCCGGCAGAGTTGTACAAACGGTTGGTGGCCGGCTAGCGGTGGAGGCTGATTCAATGGCCGGCATGCCTAGTTCAATGGAAAGCGCTCCAACTTGGCTTTCATCTAGGGTGTTAGAAAGGACCATGCGCTTTTCTTTCTTTAAGAGTATGCTGGATAATTATATTTTCTTTTAAAAATTTTTCTGACTGAAATATAGTAACTTAGATTTATAAATTTTTTAGAGGCTATATGAGAAATGGTCATATACAATTTGTAATATGGGTTTACTTTATTTTAAAATTGGCTCAATTTGTCAACTGTTTGACAGGGCACCTCTTTTGGTGGGATCTAGACCTAGAGCTAAGTAGAGATTAAAATTTGTGCCCACCCTTCATCCTTTTTCAAAGGATCTGAAATTGGGCAGGGAGTCTAACCTAGCTATACCAAGAACCTGTCCAAAAATGGGTATTATTGGAGAATGTTTTTCTATAGTTTTTAGAAATAATTTAATAATCTTAGTGTAAATTAATTAGATACCTTAATGACTTCCAAACCCTCCCAATTTTGGTGAGTGGTCCCTGGGTACATCATAAGGATCTGTATAATTTTTCATCGCATTTAGAGATGTTTTAGATTGGAAATGAACAAACCTAAGCTTAGCTCTATTAAGCAATTTTTAGGTCAAGAGTGTACCTTGTGATTTGAGTGGTCATATCACCTCAACAGAGGCTGAGATTTTGACCACTGACTAGGCATGATTCCTAGCACCCTCTCATGGATTTTGAGGTGGATCAGGGCAGAATTGCCCTAGGCCCAAGGCCAAACCCTAAGTATTATCTTTTGAGGGTTGTGAAGGGCATGGGGTCAAATGCCCTTGTATGAGCTTGAAATTTTGTAGAGTGGATGCTAGGGTATCCCAAGTCCTCTGGTATTTGTTTTGGGATAACACTTCAAGTTCTTATCATATAATTCATAAATTTGCCACAATAGGCTTTTATCTATAATGATCTTTGTGGTTACTTGATCTCAATGAAATTTTGGCAGAGAGTGTTTTAGCCTAATATAATTACACTGGAATTTTATTATAATTTTTGGAGGTTTATTTTTAGTACTTTCTTTACAGGCTTTTAGTAATGCAATTCTATTCAAAATATGATTTAGAGATTATATATTGTTGGAAAATTATGTAACTTGATCAGTAGAGTTTTGAGTTCAACACATTGATGTATAAGTTAATTCATAATTTTTAGATGAGTATTTTCAGAGGTTGCTTTGTTAAGTTAAGAAAGAGGGTAATATTTCTAAATTAGATTTTGAGGTTAATACTAGCTAAAAAAATTGGAAACCTTGTCAGTATTACTTTTAGGGCATGACAACTATACTTGAATTTTCTTGGAATTTTTGGAAGCTTATTTATAGTATTTACTTCTCTAAGTGGTTAATTGGCGAATATGTTCACAATTAAGGATCAAGGGTTTAAATATGGTAAAATTTCTGAGAGATTTGAATTTACTGTCAAATTACTGCCTAGTATTTATCATAATTTTGTGGGGCTTTAATCATACCTAAAAAGGATACTTCATGTTCAAATCACCCATGGTTTAGTTTTGGAGGAAATTAATTAAACACCAAATAAATTAGTAAAAATTATAAATTTCTGAACCTAGGCTAATCATGTCATGATATACTCCCAGTAAATAACTTAAGGCTTTTGGATGAATATTTGGAGAAACTCCTATCATGTACATCATATAGTATAGGGTGGTCTACATATAGTAAAACCGCAGAAACTGAACTAGAGTGGGTAATGAACTTGGGGAGATGGAATTTGGTAGTTTGCTGGTTTGAATAGGGTAAGTTAAACTAAGTTCATTATTGGAAGTCAGGATGATTAGAGTGTGAGATTGGCTAGTGTTAAGTGGTGTTCGGGACCGACGAAAGATCGTCCACCCGGTAAGAGAGGAAGAGTCTTAATACACTAGGTTAGATCCAAAGTAATTTGAAAGAGATCGGGTAATGGGTAGAAATCAATAATATTAAGTGCCTTGTGAAAGTGAGCTTTGGGCTTCAGCCCATCATAGTTCCTAGTGCCCTTTGAGAGCCCTTCACGGGGTATGCCGGGGGAAGTCCTGGGCTAACGTAAACTGTAGGAATAATAAACCAAAAGAGCAACTAGTATAACTAGGGTGGCACATTCACACACCCCGGTAGTTAGGTTTGTTTGATTGTCATTCAGTCGGTAGTTTCTGAAGGTAGATTCACGGGACGGGACAGTCCAGGGAGCCGAGGGCTCGAGGTTTTAAATACAGAATAAGGTGGTGGGTCTTCGGTATTTGACTATCGTTCACACCGAAGTCGGTACGTAGACTCGGTAGTGTGGGACACTTAGCCAAATAAAGTCTGGTGGATACAGCCAGCATTATTATGCGGATACTTTAGGTTGTATTCTTCAAGGGGTACGGAAGGGCTAGGCCCGGTAGTGTTGATACCCGCCTAGGAGTTAGGGGCCCGACCCACTGTCTCCATTTTCAACTACGGAGGTTCCTGGGAGTGAAGCTAGCTGCCCGAACAGGGGGAACTAAAAGTCTGTGCGCATAGAGTCGTGTGCGTAAGTTGCACTTGCATGAATCATGGCATAGTATATCACTACACTCATATTTGCATACAACTGACACCCCAACGTATAAATCGGTATGGGACTTTTATACGATGGGAGCCTTGCAGAAGACCCCTTAACTTATAAGTTTGCATGAGCATTCATATAAGTTAAGGTTACTTACTTTCTTACTTGTTTTCTATTTGCTTTCATATATATATTGACTTACTGCATGTTTACATTACTGCTCACTATTTTAGAACTGCTAGATTTACCTTTCATACTTAGCTGCTTATACAATATATATTTTCTGTTAGACTAGTTCCGCTGTCACCCGCCTTGCTTATTCTCCACCTTTGTAGCTTCCCTTTCCTCCTCTTCGCTCGGTGCTTATGAGCCTTAGGGGGAGGGGTAGGGTATGATAGGGCATAGTCTTTATGACTAATGGTTATCGAACCACAATATTACAAGAGCTCTGGATGGGAGAATGGGGCCAGCAGTCCAGGGACCAGCACCAACGGAGTACGGTGCGCATAGAGGTTGGCCAGTCTAGTTCCGGAGCGCCTGTGACAAGCTCCGTGAGTGTTTAGTATTTTTTTAGCTTACGCAATGAGTGATTTGTAGTGAGGACTCATAAGTACCAGGCTGAGCCCGCTTATGTATTTCATCTGTACTGTTCTTTTGCAGTACTTTCTACTCTCTATATATTGATGTACTTGCTATGATTTTCTTCATATATGATAATGTGGACATGTTTACATTTAGTGTATTTACTTACTTCTCTCTCTTTGTGATCGAAAAAGGCCGATAGAGTTGGCATTTTGTAGTGCGACCTCCCCGAGTGTTGGTGCCACCGCAAAGAGGAAATTTTGGGCATAAGATCCCGATGAAAAAAAATGGGGTCTTACAATAGGTATGGCTCTAAACCCAGTAAATAGAACTCTTCTAATATAGTCTATTACTACTGCAGAAAGCTAAGCATGTCATTGCTGATTGTCCTGTGAAGAGAAGGGAGGATGGTGAGTAAAATCTCACCAAAAGAACAAAGGCAAGAAAGAAAGTCACTTGTGGCTAAGAAAGAGAAGATCTAGACAAACTCATCATCATCAAAGTATGAAGAAGAGGAAGCATATATTGGGATAGTTGTTATTGCTGCTGAACAAAAACTATTTTAATAGATGAAGACTATCCTACTGCAAGGATAGGAGTTTGGGCCCCTCTAACACTGTTTGACAGTGACTCAGAGGTAGATGATGATGAATAAGTTGCCTATAGCTGCCATGGGCTGATGGCAATGACTGATGAAGAGGGCAGCTAGGATCAGCCTTGTCAAAGTAAGGTACATTCCCTATCCAGTTCTGTATATAAGTATGGGACAAGTCCCTATGCAGAAGCCTCTTCATCTAACTGTGAAGATGATTCCTGCCTAGAAGGTGATGTCAATCAACTGATTGAAAGATATAGTGAACTTCTAGATGCCTTTAAGAAATGCAAGAAGCTGACTAAGAAGCAGGCTAAGGTGATTTTGTCTGTTCAGCCTGCTACTTCTCAGTTTGCTGAAACATCTTCTGTGCTGAATCAGACAATGAGGGAACTCAGTCAACTTAAAAGCCTGTCAGGCATCCAGATGGAGACCATTAAGAGCAAAAATAGTCTCATTGGAGATTTAAAAGAATAGCTCCAGAGGGAGAAAGATATTATGACCAGTTTTTCTCAGCCTAATACAGTGTTTCCCTTGATAGACTCCTTCTCCACATAGAAGGGTAAGAAGGGGTTGGGCTTCAAGGGAAACACAAGACCTGCCCATCCTAAAGGAAAGGGAAAGTTTCAGATGTGCCTATGGCATCTAGGCCACCTATCCCATTTAACATGCTGATATTCCCTTCAAATAGGTATGCCAAGGAAAGTTTATATGGTCACTATATAATGATGGTGGTTCCATAAGTGGAACAAAAGATTTTCAAAGCCATTGTGGAAGGTATAGTAGGGTAAGTGTCTTTAAGGCTGCCCATGAAGAAATTCAAATGGCCTTTCATGGGCCATTTGTTTTTGGTGGTACAGTCCCATCTCTCAAAAATGTGCCTGCAGCAAATTTTCAGAACCTGTCAGTACAGAATCTGACTAAGGGTCAGTCGTTAGCTTGCCTGATATGGTTGTTTCTATTGCTATCAAGAGCATGCTGTCTGAAAAAGAAATGTGCTGCTGATTGGATTCAGAACAGGCAACACAAGACAGCAAGCAGACTAAACATAAGTAAAATCCATACTGAAAGGAATCAGAAAATGGTTATTGCACCTCTTCCTTCTATCAAGACAGCAGTAAAACTAACTGTAGGGCTTACACAAAAAAGAAGATACAATATACATGATTGTTGGTGTTGTGTTGTGGCAAGGTAGGCCATTATGCCATTGACTACTGCCTAATCCTAATGTGGTCTGAGCTAGAGTCCACCAGTCTAAAAACTTGCTTATGGACATGTTCAGTTTCAAACTAATTGTGCACCTAGGACCCAATAGAAATTGGGTCCTAAGGTAAAGTAAACTTCTTAAGCAGGTTAGTTCAAGTGGGCATACCCAAATATGGTACTTGGACAGTGGTTGTTCCAGGAACATGACTGGGACAAGGACCAACTTGAATGAGTTCACCCAGAGAAAAATTGACCCAAGGTTATCTTTGGTGGTTTTTATAGAGGGGTAACTAGAGGCTGTGGTAAGATTATCAATGGGATAGTAACTATCACAAAAGTGGCTTATATTGAAGGGTTGCAACACAACCTTATAATCATAAGCCTACTCTCTGATCTTGTCTATGTTATTGTCTTCCATAAGGATGAGTGCCTGATTAGGAGGTCAAATGACCATGAGGTCATATTGACAGTAACTAGGAGTGGAAATGTTTACAATTTAAACTTTCTATTTCTAGACTCAGATTCTCCTATTTGTCTTATAGCAAATTAAATAGTCTCATATTGTGTCCAGTGGCACAAGAGACTAGCTCACTTGAATTACAAGACTATTGGCAAGCTCATTAGTCAAGAGCTAGTTAGGAATGGTCCAAATGTGAAATGCACCAAGAACAGAATTTGGTCATCTTGCCAAAAGGTTAAGCAGAACAAAAGCTTCCTTCAAGGGCATTAGTTCCAAAGACTCTGTGAGGTGCTTATACCTTTTGCATATGGACCTATTTGGTCCTATACTTGTTTATAGTCTTGGTAGGAAAGTCTATACCCTTGTAGTGATCGATGACTATTCCAAGTTTACTTGGGTGTTCTTTCTCAAGAAAAGAATGAGACCCTTGATATCTTCATCAAGTTTGTCAAGCAAGTTCAGAATGAGTTTAACAGTTCGGTGGTCAAAATAAGAAGTGGACCATGGAATTGAATTCCAATCTGAAGGCATGACAGAGTTTTTTTGAAGAGCAAGGGATTCATCAATAATTTTCTTTTTCTAGAACTCCCCAGCAAAATGGGATTGTTGAGAGGAAAAATAGAACTTTCATATAAGCTTGAAGAACCTTATTATGTGACATATCTCTCCCAGAATATTTCTGTGTTGAGGCAATAAATACTGCATGTCATGTCCTCAATAGGGCCTCTATCACCAAATTCCACAAGATGACACCCTGTGAGATCTTGAAGGACAGAAAACCAAATCTAGGATATCTCAGAATCTTTGGTAGTAAGTGTTATGTGCTCCATAATGGAAAGTCCTATGTGACTAAGTTTTCAGTCAAGTCTTTTGATGAGTTTTTTGTTGGATACAACAATCATAGTAAATCCTATACGATATACAACTTGAAAATCCAAGTTCTAGAAGAGTCTGTGCATATAGTCTTTGATGAGTCTGGCATGATTAACAGCGAGCTGCCAAGCTCCTCTTCCAGTACTGTAAGTAAGGAACAGATGATTGACAATCTTAACATCAAGGAAGTTGCACCAGTTATCCAAGATGAAGTGGATACTCCAGAAGGTCTACCAGACACACTTAGAGCAGAGGATAATCAACAAGAGGCTGCTCCTGAAGCTGTTGCTGAAAGAAGATTGCCTCCAGCAATTAGGCATTTAAGAGACCATCCTGTTCAACAAATAAATTATGAACCAAGCCAGCGAGTAGTGACAAGAAGCAAAAAATCTGAATATAGTTATGTATGTCAGCTTCCTATCATAAGTGGAGCCAAAGAAGTTTGAAGAGGCCAACATAGATCAATTTTGGATATTGGCTAGGCAAGGGGAACTGATCCAGTTCAAAAGATGCAATGTCTTGAAGCTAGTTCCCAGACCTCATGGACATAATGTCATTTGAGTCAAGTGGATTTACAAAAACAAACTTGATGAAATATGCATTATAATCAAGAACAAAGCAATATTAGTAGCTAAGGGTACATGTAGGAAGAAGGAATTGATTTTGATCAAACCTTTGCCCCTGTAGCAAGGCAAGAGGCCATAAGATTATTCTTTGCATATGTTGAATACAAGGGATTCAAGGTCTACTAGATGGATGTGAAGTCAGCCTTCCTGAATGATGACTTAAAAGATAAATTTTATGTTGAGCAGCCTCAAGGTTTTGATAGTTTCTAACTTCACCTGATTCTGTTTATAGACTTAGAAAAGCTCTATATGGGCTAAAACAATCCCATAGAGTATGGTTTGAGACTTTGTCTAGCTTTCCCATTGAGAAAAAATTCTCAAGGGGGAAGATGGACAAGTCCCTATTCCTAAGCAAATCTAAGGGTAAGATCATCCCTGTTCAGATCCATGTAAATGACATTATCTTTGGATCTACTGATGATAACCTCTGCAAGAAGTTTGCCAAACTTATGCAATGGAAGTTGAGATGAGCCATATGGGTGAACTTAAGTTCTTCTTGGGTATCCAAGTAAGACAGATTGATGATGGCTTGTCCATATCCCAATCTAAGTTCACTAGGGAGCTAATAAAGAAATTTTGTATGGATAATTCATTCATCATGAGAACTCCCATCGTGTGAAGTATGCCAATAAGCAAAGATGAGATAGGGAAACCTATTGATGAAACTTTGTATAGGGGGATAATTGGTTCCCTTCTCTATCTAACTATATGTAGTCTAGACATCATGTATGCTACATGTGCTTGTGCTAGGTATCAGGCTTGCACCAAAGAATCTCATTACTCTGCTGCAAAGAGAATTCTGAGGTATCTTAAGGGCACACCAGATATTTGTCTGTAGTACCCTAGGAATGGAGAGTTTGAACTAACTGGATATTCAAATGAAGACTTTGCAGGCTGCAAAGAGGAGAGGAAGAGCACTTCTGGCACCTATCAATTCTTGGGTGGAAGACGAGTTTCATGGAGAAGCAAGAAGCAAACTAGTGTTGTAATTTCGAAATGCAGAGTCAGAGTAAACCTCAGCAGGTCGTTGTTGTGCTCAGTTGTTGTGGATCCATCATCAACTTCAGGACAACAACATTCAAATAAGTAGAAGTCCTTTATTTTGTAATTCTACTAGTGCTATTTTAATTACTAGGAATCCTGTCTCCCATAGCAGGACTAAGCACATTGTGATCAGATGTGATTTCATTAGGGAGCATGCGGAATGTGAAGATATCAACCTTAAGTTTGTCTAACCCGACAAACAAGTGGCTGACATCTTCACTAAGCTACTAGATGAAGCAAAGTTTAACACCTTCAAGTTTGAGTTGGGTATGTTAAACCTGGTATAGCTTCAGTTGCTCCTCATTTAGTTACATGTTATTTTGTATCTTGTAGATGGAATTTTTCCTCAGTAAAATGAAGACTCTACAAGTGATATACCTTCAGTAGTATTGTAACGACTCCACCCATTAAATAACATATAATAGAAGGTCCGACCAGGGACCCACACTATATGCCATAAATAGACGGCGAGGTCACAGGTTAATACCAAAATACCATCGCACATAACCCAGTGCATTCTAGCGGAAGCTTATTACTTGCAAGAACTCAACCATTGAATGTCAACTACTATATAAATATCATATTAATATAAATAACAAGGAATGTATACAAGCACACCCCGCTCACGGCCTTAAGGCCTTACAAGTTTCTCTTTACAAAATATGATTTCATACATCAGCACACAGGTCGGCCACACATGAAATCCAAAGCTTCGCACGACCTTCAAGGGCCTACAAACAGCAACAGCAGTAAGGGCTTCAACCCGCTCAATCCAAACAGCCCGCAACACCTGTATATGGACGTCCACCCCAAGGGTGATCAACAAAGCAATGATCAGCATTCAGCTGACAAATTATAACGAACCTATCCCTTACCCGGGGCAGTGGTTCCTTCCCTACATGCAGTGCAATCACAATATATATATATAACACAACATCATCACAAACGCCGGCCTTCGTGCTAGGCGCTCTGTGCACTCAGGGCACGCTTACGGTGTACCAAAAACCTCTAGGTTCCACCACCGATTCGAGGTGTTTAGCTTGTTGGCCGGGCATAAGTCTCCAAACCCCTGTTGAAGACCTCCCGCACCTAACCCACTCAAAGGCATTTACCTCACGGCATCTAGTGAGTACTATCGATCGACCTACTCTCGTAGTGTAACAAGCCGCCGGGAAGGCCCGCAACCCCCAATTTGCAGTGCTACGAATCGACCGCTCACACGCTCCTACCACTGAACTTGTTGGGTGGCCTACCCACTCAGAGGTTCTTAACTTGTTGGCCATGGGCATCAACCTCCAAACCCCCGTTAAAGACCTCTCGCGCCCATCCACTCAGAGGTATCTGCAATCCATCTCATAACACAAGAACACAGTGTTGGGTATTGCATCCACAATAGACCTTATTTGAAGAAGCCCCTGAACAAGCTAAGTTGAATTGACAATGTATTTGACAATTCTATCAAGTTGTGCTTGCAGCTATTCCATGCTAAGTACACACCAATGTAAGGGTGAAGTGGGTCAATATACACGGGTCTGCGCAACGTAATCCCTCGCTGTGTAGATCAGTGTGTTGATTCACGTGTGCTCTCTCTATTGGAGTGTACTTCCTTTCAAGTACAGGGTAAAGGTAGATCAAGAGCAGAAAAAGGAGCAAGGATGGTTCAAAGACCATTTATCAAAAGAAGGAAGAAGAATAATTCTTCCAAGTCAAAATCGACGGGAATCGCTAGTGATTCCCGCCGACTTCGACGGGAGTTGTTAGTTATTCACGCCAACTTCGACGGGAATCAATAATGACTCCCGCCGACTTCTTCCGGCTGACAGATTTCAAACAGAAATTCTGCCAAGGAAGAATCGACGGGAGTCGTGAGCGATTCCCGCCGACATCGACGGGAATCACCAACGACTCCCGCCAATTTTGCCTTAGGCATATTTTCTCCGTTCGCTGGACCGAACCAAGCCGCCGTGCGCTGTTTCGGCTGGGACAAGGGCTTCTCCTCGTGGGCCCCATAACGATCATTAGGGTTGGCTCCTGGTATAAATATACGCGTATTTTTTAAACTCCAGATACACATTCACGGAAATACGAAACAAGTAGACGGTGACCTAGCCGATCGCGAAATCACCGAACGCTTTTCGCCGCTCGCAAGATCGTCGCCGCCGCTGATCTCAGATCTTATCTGATCGTCCGACGATAGAACCGAGGCAAGCAGCCGGTCTCACGTATCTCTCTCGAGATCTCTTGTCCTCCGATTCGTTGAACGAGACTTGTTCTCTCTTCTGAATTGGTTGAGACATTTGATCCGACTAGATCGTTTGAAGACCTAGCTTGCTTCGTCAAGAAGTTTGGATCTACAAAGCATCGCTGCCGCACTCACTTGCCGCCGCCGATCTTGAGAAGACCCATTCCAAGTGAGAAATCCGGTTGTGGACTCTTCGTACTTTTCGTGCAAGCTTCAACGATCGAAGAAGGACATCAGAATCTCCATAACATTATTTGTATTTTTATTTACATTCAATTTTATTGTAAAGGAATTTTCATTCCTAGTTGTAAGGGTTGGGTGCAACCCATTGTGGTGGAGTTGTGACTCCGTTGTTGGAAGGGTTCCTTCTGTGGTTAAGGGAGCGTTTTCCTAGTGTGAGGATTGGATTTCAATCCGTTTGAAGAAGTGACCGAGTCATCCCTTGGTGGGAGATAGGTCAAAGGGGAAAGTGGACGTACCCAAATCGGGAAACCACTATAACTCTTTGTGTGTTTTAGTGTTCTGTTTGCTTACTTGTGCAGGTAGTTTAATTCCGCAAAAGACTGTACGCCACCTATCCCCCCCATAGGTGGATTAGGTTGACACTAGATACTTTCAAGTGGTATCAAAGGGAGGTTACTCATCAATAAGGTTAACACCTTGAGTAAGATCCTGTGTCTAGTGTCAAGAAGAAAGAATATCTCAGGAATAGACGGACTCAAGTATTCAGGAAATATTCCAGTATGCACCAAGCTGAATTTTCCCATCTGGAAGGAAAGGATAAGGTTCTACATGGAAGCAATCGATCCCCGACTCTTCATGATAGTGGAGGAGGGCCCTTATATCCCCACTAAGTCCTCCACCATTGATCCAACCTAGATGGTTCCCAAGAAGCTCTCCGAAATGGATAAGGATGAGATGGTGCTTGTCAGACTAGACAAGAAAGCTCAAAACATTTTAGTAAGCGCCGTCGATGATTCAATGATGTAGAATTTCAGTAACTGTAGGACTTCCAAGGACATCTGGCACTGCCTGATCATTCTGATGGAAGGCACAAATAAAGTAAGGGATGATCGAAGATCCCTTCTGAACCAGAAGTATCAGGCCTGCAGGCAAGGTCCCAAGGAAGAAATCAGAGTGACATTCAAGAACTTCCTGAAGATCGTCAATGCCCTGAAGGCTTATGGCAGAGTGTTCACCGATGGTGAACTAAATGAAAAATTCCTTAGATCCCTTACTAAGGAATGGGACACCAAGATCTACGCCATCAGAGAGTTTGGTAAGCTGGCAGAAACTAATCCTCAGATCCTGTTTGGGAAGCTAATTTCCTACGAGCTTTAGCTGAACACCAGAAAAGCTGAAGAGGAGGTCGATAAGGCTGCTGCCAAAGAAAAGACTATGGACCTGAAAGCTTATAACTCACGGAAAATCAAGGGTAAAGCCTCGTCCTGCTCTCGGAGAATGGATGAGGAAGAAGACTCTGAGCCATGCTCATCCGGCTCAGAGCTATCTGAGGAAGAATTCTCCTTCATCACTCAAGAGTTCAAGAAGTTCCTCAAGTTAAGAAATCAGAGAAAAAAGGATGGCTCCTCCTCCAAACATCCGAAGAAGAATTACTCTTCTGACAGGTATGAGTCTAAACAGAACAAACAACGTTCTACTGACATTATCTGCTTTGGATGCAATAAGCCAGGCCACGTCATTGCTGACTGCCACCAAAGCAAGAGAGATAAGGTGAAAGGAGAGGAGCACAAGTCCTCTAGAGATAAGAAGAAGGAGAGGAGCTACATTGCTGAAAAGCCAAAGACACTGAGTGAATCTGACTCTTCAGACTCCAGTGATGATGAGGAAGCCTACTTCGGGCTAATGGGTCACTCCGACTCAGATGGAGACTGTCCCCCATTTACTGGGAAGGTAAAAGATCGCACCCCCCTCTCTGACTCTAACTCTGACTCTATGTCTCCTGAAGATGATCACGAGGACAGTCCATCTGCCCGTGAAGCTGAACTCCACGAAAATTATGAGCTTCTTCTAAATACTTTCGAAGAGTGCCGAAAGAGGTTGAGCGCTCATAAAAAGGAAGTAAAATTCGTTAAGGCTGAGGGTGTGTCCCTAAGAGAAGAGATCACTAGCTTGATTTCTCTCCGACAGGAACACCTGGACCTGACTTCTGAGCACTCAGATTCTCTAAGGCTCCTTGACAAAAAATAGGAAGAAATCAACAAGCTGGAAGAACAGCTTGCGCCCGAGAGGAAGATTATCAAAAGCTTCTCTATGCCCAAGACCGTTCTTCCTCTCGTTGATGAATTCTCTGCTCAGGCTAAGGGGGCTGGCTTAGGGCATGTGGCTGAGCCTGGTAAATCATCCAAGAGAAACAGAAATCAGAGGAAAAAAAGCCTACTAAGAAGGCCTCTGCTGTAGAAAAGGGAAAGGGCCCACTCGGTCCTATTTCATTCTGAAAGCCTAGATTTCCATGCAATGATCATGACTTTGAGTCAACCTATGGCAACCTATTCTGGCCCTCGTTTGAAAAGCCCAAGAGCCGGTATGATGGTTTGACCTTCCCCCGCAACTACGGTTAGAGTGTCTTCAAGGCACCTTATGAGGAAATCTAAGTGGAGAATTATGGCCACTTCTCTTGCGGCCATAATAGAAAAGCATGCACCAAAGGCCAAGCCTGTTATACAGAAGGAACAAGAAGTGAAGAAATCGTGTGACTATTGTCATCATGATGCCTCCACCTCCATATCCAAGGCCCCGGCTGGACCCACCGTTCCAAGAGTGAAGCAGGAGCCTAGGAAACGGTACAACAGGTTTGACTGTTGGTGTTGTGGCAAAGTTGGTCACTTTGCCGTGGATTGCTGGTTAAATCCAAGATACAATGAGACTCCTTATGTTAGCAATGCGAGGCCGGCGACTCGTAGGGTTAACCATCCGAGGGGAGTGTGCTAATAAGGAATCTTGGACCCAAGTCCAATTGGGTTCCAAAGGGAAACTAATTCTGTTTTGCAGGTATGTCCAAAGGCCACCAAAACGCCAATCTGGTACTTGGACAGTGGATATTCCCGGCATATGACCGGGGCAAGAAGCCTGTTGCGTGATTACTCCCTAGTCAAAAAATGACCCAAAGTCATCTTTGGAGGATCAGATCGTGGAGTCACCAGGGGTTATAGTATGATTTCCAACGGTGTATTCTCTATAACAAACGTGGCCTATGTTTAAGGGTTAAACCATAACCTGATTAGTGTAAGCCAGTTGTGTGATAAAGGATACGACGTTAAGTTCTGCAAGGAAAAGTTCTTGATAATATTGTGTGCCTCTTCGGAGACGGTATTAACTGGCATTAGGAGCAGAAATATTTTTTGCTTAGATTTTCTTAGCTTAGACTCTTCTACCCCCGTTTGACTAGTAGCAAAAGACAGTGCATCTCTCTGTGAATAATGGCACAAGATATTAGCACATGTTAATTTCAAAACTGTTAATATGTTGTTTTCTAAGAATTTAGTAAGGGATGCCCCAACTATTAAGTGCATCAAAGATATCCCTTGTCCTGCATGCTAGAAGGGCAAATTGACTCGGGCTACCTTTAAGGGCATTGCAGACAAAGACTCTTCCAGATGTCTTTATCTTCTGCATATGGACTTTTCGGTCCAATGCAAGTTCATAGCTTAGGAGGCAAATCATATATTGTTGATGATCACTCTCGGTTTACGTGGGTGTTCTTCTTGAAATGAAAGTCAGATATGTTTGACATCTTCACTAATTTTATCAAGCAGATTTAGAATGAACTTAACTGCTCCGTGGTCAAAATCAGAAGTGACCATGGAACAGAATTTAAGTCTGGAGCTATGACAAAATTCTGTGAAGAACATGGTATCTTTCATGAGTTTTCCTCACCGCGTACTCCTCAGCAAAACAGAGTTGCAGAGAGGAGGAATAGAAAGCTCATTAAAGCATGTACGACAATGTTGAATGACAATTCTCCTTCAGAATACTTCTGGGTAGAGGCTGTCAATATGACTTGTCAATTGCAGAATCGAGCCTTGATTAATAAGAACCATCGTAAGACGCCTTATGAGCTATTGAAAGGCAGGAAACCGAACATGTCCTATCTAAGGATTTTTGGCTGCAGATGCTATATACTCAATAATGGGAAGTACCCACGTACTAAATTCGGAGAAAAATGCTTTGAAGGCATCTTCATGGGCTATTGTATCCATAGTCGGGCATATAGGGTTTTCAATAAGAAAACCCTAGTGGTTGAGGAGTCCATTAATGTTGTATTTGATGAAGGAAGCCTACTTCACAGTAATTCTTCCAGTGGCATTCTTGAAGATGCAGGTGTGCAAGGCTCGAACAGCTAAGTCTAAATGAGACTGTTAAAGATGAAACTCCCAAGTACGTCAAGGTCTCCACCTCAACGCCAACTAGATAAGATGACGGTCAGGATGGAGAAATTCTCCCAGAAGAGGGAGGAGCCCGAGAAGCTGTTGGAGCTCCAGATGCAAGACTTTTAGAGCTCAGACATGTGAGGGATCACCCAAGAGATCAGATCATAGGATATCCTCGGGACGGTGTTAGAACTCATAGAGGTATAATTAATGAGATTCTGCACCTTAGTTTCCTGTCACAGGTTGAGCCAAAGAAGTTTGACGAAGCGAAAAAAGATGCGTCGTGGATATTGGCAATGCAAGATGAACTGCATCAATTCGAACGATGCAACGTATGGACGCTAGTTCCCAGACCAAAGAAACAGAATGTGATAGGCACTAAGTGGATCTACAGAAACAAACTAGATAAACACGGTATAATCATCAAGAACAAGGCCAGACTGGTGGCTCAAGGTTACAGACAGGAGGAGGGGATTGACTTCGACCAAATCTTTGCACCAGTTGCAAGACTCGAGATGATTAGGTTGTTCCTGGCGTATGCCTCTCAAAAAGGATTCACTGTCTATCAGATGGACGTGAAGTATGCTTTCCTGAATGGAAATTTAAAAGAGGAAGTATATGTCGCGCAACCCACAGGTTTTGTTAATCCAACACTCCCTGGTCATGTTTACTTTCTTAATAAATCATTATATGGCTTAAAACAAGCTCCTCGAGCTTGGTATGAGACTCTGTCTAGTTTTCTTCTTGAGAACAAGTTCTCGAGAGGAAAAATAGATAAGACATTATTTCTTAGGGAAGTCAAAGGCAAGATTTTGCTGGTGCAAATCTATGTCAATGACATAATATTTGGTTCAACGGACAACAACCTGTGCAAGAAGTTTTCTAAATTTATGCAAGGGAAGTTTGAAATGTGCAGCATGGGAGAACTGAAGTATTTCTTGGGACTTCAAGTGAAACAGTCTGGGGATGGAATTTTCATTTCTCAGACGAAGTTCACAAATGAACTCCTCATGAAATTCGGAATGGAGAGTGCAACCTCTATGAGGACTCCAATGTGATCCACTGTGTCTTTGGACAAGGATGAGAAAGGGAAACCTTTTGATGAAACCAAGTACAGAAGCATAATTGGATCCTGCTCTACCTTATTGCTAGTAGACCGGATAATATGTTTTCCACATGCGTTTGTGCAAGATATCAGGTGAACACTAAGGAATCTCATTTTATCACTGCAAAGAGGATTCTTAGATACCTTAAAGGTACACCAAATCTTGGCTTGTGGTACCCAAGAAACAATGATGTTGAGATGATAGGCTTTTCAGATGCTGACTTTGCAGGAAGCAGGGATGATAGAAAAGCACTTCCGGGACGTGCCAATTCCTTGGAAGAAGGATTATATCGTGGAACAGTAAAAAGCACAACTGTATCACAACCTTTACGGCTGAATCTGAGTACATCTCAGCAGGAAGCTATTGCGCACAACTTCTATGGATCAAAAATCAACTCGAAGATTATGACTTGCAGTTCAGAGAAGTTCCTATGTATTGCGACTCCTCGAGCGCAATTACAATTATGAACAATCCAGTGTCGCACAGCAGAACAAAGCATAATGAAGTGCGCTACCACTTTATTCAGGAGCATGTGGAAAACAAAGATATATCTCTCTACTATGTACCCACGGATAAGCAGATTGCAAATATTTTTACGAAGCCACTAGATGATGCCAAGTTCAATTTGTTCAATACTAAACTCGGCATGCTGAACTTTGAAGATTGAAGGCTGAAAGGCTCAAGGCTTTTGAATAAAGGGGAAGCATCTACTAGGCACTCAAGATCGGGCACGGATGCAAGAACTGAGGGGGAACATTTTGCTCCAAGTGAAGTCCAAGGTTTGCAGAAGCCGAAAAGGGGGAGATTACCCTCTTGGCAAAGACTAAGGTGGCTGTCAATGCTAAGTAGGCCACAAAAGCTATGTTGCTCTCAGGAAAATGGTAATGAATTCAACTCTCAACTGAATTTTCATTTTATGCTTTTCATTCCCATCTGTTCTATTCACCTTAGCTTGTAGGGTTTAGGCTTCTTCAAATAAGGGGAGATTATTGGGTATTGCATCCACAATGGACCTGATTTGAAGAAGCCCCTGAACAAGCTAAGTTGAATTGACAATGTATTTGACAATTCTATCAAGTTGTGCTTGCAGCTATTCCATGCTAAGTACACACCAATGTCAGGGTGCAGTGGGTCAATATACACGGGTCTGCGCAACGTAATCCCTCGATGTGTTGATCAGTGTGTTGATTCACGTATGCTCTGTCTATTGGAGTGTACTTCCTTTCAAGTACAGGGTCAAGGTAGATCAAGAGCAAAAGAAGGAGCAAGGATGGGTCAAAGACCAAGTTATCAAAAGAAGGAAGAAGAAAAATTCTTCCAAGTAAAAATCGACAGGAATCGCTAGTGATTCCCGCCGACTTCGACGGGAGTGGTTAGTGATTCCCGCCAACTTTGACGGGAATCAATAACAACTCCCGCCGACTTCTTCCGGCTGACAGATTTCAAACAGAAATTCTGCCAAGGCAGAATCGACGGGAGTCGTGAGCGATTCCCGTCGACATCGACGAGAATCAACAACGACTCCCACCGATTTTGCCTAAGGAAAATTTTATCCGTTCGCTGGACCGAACCAAGCCGCCGTGCACTGTTTCGGCCGGTGCTAGGGCTTCTCCTCGTGGGCCCCACAACGGTCATTAGGGTTGGCTCCTTGTATAAATATACGTGTATTTTTAAACTCCATATACATTCACGGAAATACGAAACAAGTAGACAGTGACCTAGCCGATCGCGAAATCGCCGAACGCTTATCGCCGCTCGCAAGATCGTCGCCGCCACTGATCTCATATCTTCTCTGATCATCCGTCGATAGAACCAAGGAAAGCAGCCAGTCTCACGTATCTCTCTAGAGATATCTTGTCTTCCGATTCGTTGAATGAGACTTGTTCTCCCTTCCGAATCGGTTGAGTCGTTTGATCCGACTGAGATCGTTTGAAGACCTAGCTTGCTTTGTCAAGAAGTTTGGATCTACAAAGCATCGCCGCCGCACTCACTTGCCGTCGCAGATTTTGAGAAGACCCATTCCAAGTGAGAAATCTGGTTGTGTACTCTTCATACTTTTCGTGCAAGCTTCAATGAACGAAGAAGGACATCAGAATCTCCATAGCATTGTTTGTATTTTTATTTACATTCAATTTTATTGTAAAGGAATTTTCATTCCTAGTTATAAGGGTTGGGTGCAACCAATTGTGGTGGAGTTGTGACTCCATTGTTGGAAGGGTTCCTTCCGTGGTTAGGGGAGCGTTGCTCCTAGTGTGAGGATTGGATTTAAATCCGTTTGAAGAAGTGACAGAGTCGTCCCTTGGTGGGAGATAGGTCGAAGGGGGAAAGTGGACGTACCCTAAATCGGGGATCCACTATAACTCTTTGTGTGTTTTCTATGTTCTGTTTGCTTACTTGTGAAGGTTAGTTTAATTCCGCAAAAGACTGCACGACACCTATTCCCCCCCATAGGTGGATGAGGTTGACACTAGATACTTTCACATAGTGCCGCTTTCCCAACCATTATACAGCTCTTACCGAGCATACAACCAAAGGTGCTATGCAAAGCTTCCTTACCACAATTCACAAGAGTCCTCAAACTCTCCGCAAGCTATTCGGTTTATATACGGAACCTTCTCTAGTTCGCAGCATCACCAATCTAGACTATCCATCCAAATGGTCTTCACACAGCATGCATATTCCATACTACACACTTCCGGATCAAAATGCAGACTCGACCACTGGAATCGCATACGCTTTCCACCTCTTAGTGGAGGATCCCATGCACATGCATAAAGAAGGACTTCCCATATCCAAGAAGGAGAGACCCTTGACGATTGCTTCGGAGCCATGGAGAAATTAGCCGGATGGAAATCACCGCGACGGCCTTGCCTCCACAATGCTGGCCTCGGATCTCAGGTAAGACCATTGACGCTCCTCCGACAGCTGGAACCCTTCTCATTCTTACTCCTCCAAGCTCTCCCTTCTCTCTTCATACTTCTCAATCCATGGTCTTATCACTACAGGGAGAAGCTTGGACCACATGATCTAAATAGAAGGAAATGAACGGCCTTGATCTGCCCCCAAATATCTATTTTTGTGCTGACATGGCCAGTGACATGCACGTGTCACAAGCCGTGTGTCCCTAAGCGGCTAAGGAACCGACTCAATCCAGACAAGAACACAGGCTAAGACATGCCCGTGTCAAGCTCTGACATTCCCGTGTCACAAGGTCACGCACGTGCCGAGGGGCGTGTTCCTCAATCGACTCAAGAACAAACTCCCGCGAGAAGGACACGGCTAAGGCACACACCCGTCTACTTAGCCGTGTGCCTAACACGCCCCTGTGACACGCCCGTGTCACAGGCCGTGTTCTACACTCAACGCCACTCAACGCCGCCCAGTTTCCAACCAGAGCAGGACATGCCCTGGGACATGCCCGTGTCCCAGGCTGTGTCACCTCACTCAATGATCGTCGACTGAATTGTATCGACAATTCGACATGCACAGTGAAGGATACGCCCGTGTCCTAGGCCGTGTGCCTCACTCGAGACACACTCGATGTTCAATCGAGTCCTACTCGAGACCCACTCGAGTACCGAGAACTTGACATGCCCTGGGACATGCCCATGTCCCAAGCCATGTCACCCAGCCTAAACTCCAAATCAGGATTTGGGGTGTTACAACCCTCCCCTCCTTATGGAAATTTCGTCCCGAAATTTAGCACAACATATCCAACACAACTACTCCGTTGCAATATAAACAAAATGATCCGTGTTTACAGCTCAGAGGCCACAGCTTGTCTCGCCCAACGACATCGCACAAACAATAGGTTTGTACCAACATACATACAACATTACAACAGGTACGGGAATCCATCACTCCAAGAGTACAGTACACTCTTTCCTTCACGGTATTTTCTTCTCGTCCGCGTCCTACATAATCCTCTTTACGGACACGCTCTATCCATAATCACTCTTTTCACCATGACTATGTCAATCCACTCGTAGCGGTGATGTAACATCCCATTTTCAAATTTGACCCCCCTAGGAGTGACTTTGAGCATGCACCTAGCCTATTTGGGCTAACCCATGCTCAAACCACTCACTCCTCTAGGCTAACCCTATTTGCATGATTAATAGGATGTATTAGGGCTGCCAATAACCTAGGGTTGACTAGTCAAATGGGTGACTAGGAGAGAGGAATCAAAAGCTTTATTTTGAAGAATAATGGAGGAGAGAGAAAGTGAGAAAGAGAGTCACTTAAGGTGGAAGGTGAACCACCCCCTTCATGATTCTCATGAGGAGTTATAAACCGTAGAGGGCTGCCAATAGAGTGTAAGGTGTGACATTTTTTTTAGGAGTTTCATTTTGTTAGGAGGAGAGAGAAATTTAGAGAATTAATGGTGGGAGGAGAGAGAAAATATTGAAGTGAAGATTAATGGCATGAAGAAGAAGAAACCCCCCCCCCCCTCTTAATGGCCGAATTTTATCATAAAGATGGAGTAAAAATAATAAAGAGGTCCTATAGGAGGCTGCCACCTAGGATTTGCCTATTCATTTCCACCTCTTGACTTCCTGTAACCGAAAATCGGTTTTAAATACCAATTAAATGGTCATTGATCTTTTGCCATTTCTCTTTCTCCTTTTCATCTTCCTCCCCTTGAAATCTATAAAAGCCTCCCTGCTGTAAGAGAGCAAAAGTTTACCCATTTTATCTCATACTTTGGAGTTGGAGTTGCCGTAGGAGAAATCGAACGACGCCAACGCCGCGCCATGACGAACCGCCGATCAACTCGTCTCCAAACCGCGAATAAGGTCCTCCTCTACTTCTTCTTTCATGGATAGATCTTAGAAATTCTTTAGGAGAGATATCGAGTCCAAAAGGATTAGATCGGATGGGAGTTTCATCGTATTTCCGTAAATTAATGGCGGCGAGTTCGCCGGAAACCGCCATCTCCGGCGGCCAAATCACCGCCGATCGATAGCCGCGACTCAACGGAGGTGGTGGTGGTGGTGGCTGGCCAGGGAGATGACCGGATGGCCGGGAAATTGAATTCGGAAAACTACAGGAAAATAAACTTTCTGTTCACTGGTTCGGTTTTGAGAAGAAGACGAATAGTGATGTTAAAATATTA
This sequence comes from Platanthera zijinensis, assembly GCA_039513925.1. Lineage (NCBI taxonomy): Eukaryota > Viridiplantae > Streptophyta > Magnoliopsida > Asparagales > Orchidaceae > Platanthera > Platanthera zijinensis. Next base: position 88,575,408 of record CM077079.1, read on the forward strand.
AATAATTTATTTAGGAATTTTATAATTAATGAACATGAAAACTCACCTATTTTAAAGTTAAAAATTGAGGACCTTAGAGGCCGAATTAGGAAAAATGACCAGTCACAAAAGTTGTAGTCCTCTGGTTTTACTTTAATTTAAAATTGATTTTATTCAATTTGGGTGAGTGGTTTGACCACAACACTCATTTTGGTGGGATCAAGACCTAGGCTAACTAGAAATTGAAATGGTTGCCCACGGTTCATAACATGTCCAAATGACTTGAAATTTGACTGGAGATCTACAATATGTATATCGAGAGGCTATCCAAAAATGAGAATTTTTTGAGAACTTTTGCCTAAAGTTTTTTGTAAAATTTTAATAAACATTATAAAATTAATTAGGAGATGAAATTAAGTCCAAACTCCCCCAAATTTTGGTTGGTGGTCCCTGGCATCAATGTTAAGATCTGTACAATATTTCAACTCAATTGGTCGAGTTTTGAATAGGGAAGTATCAAGTCCTAGATAGGTCTTGGTGAGGGATACTTTGGGGAAAAGTACGATTGGAAATGGAGTGGACAAATCTCCTCAAAAGAGGCTGATGTTGTGGCCATTGATTTGTTGAGTCAATGTCTACCCTCTTGGGTAACATGGTGTGGATTAGGGTGGATTTTACCCTAAGAGATTGGCTCAAATCCAGTGGGTGGGAGTTTGAGGTTTGTGAAGGACAAAGGAGCAAAAGCTCTTGTATGCCCTTGAAATTTGGAGGAGAGGGGGATGATATGATGAAAACCCTCTGGTTGAAATAGTGAAGGAATTGGAGGTAATTAGGTACCTCAAAAGTTGAGATTTTGGATTAGGATAAAAATGTAATTTAGTTATTTTAAGTACTAAATCTAATCCAAAAATTATGAAACTCGGGAGGAGGGAGTTTTAGGATGTTTTAGACTTATGGTAATTTTCCTGGAATTTTATGATTAATAAATATTATACTTCATGTGTTAAATGATTATTAGCCCGATTTGTTGTTTCAATTATTTCGAAGTTTTAAATTAATTATAATCAGTTAAAATTCTGGATTTAGATCTTTACTAATAGAACATTGATCCCTGAATTTTTTATAGAATTTTATGTTGAGAAATTTTAGAGGTTCATTCACAATGTTTTAATATGGGCTTTTGAGCATAAAAATAAATTAGGGCTTGTACAATTGCTGGAAAATTATGATAATTGGAACTTAAGGTTTTTAGGCACTTTTATATCACTGGGAATTATTTGGGAATTTTTAGGGTTACTGTTATAGCACTTCATTCACAAATCATGTTAGATTGTAATTTAGTATTTGATTTATTATGATTTAATTACCAGCAAGAAAATTATGGGATTCTGTCAAAGTTATTTTCATGATAAAACCAGCTCCCTGTATTTTATTTGAATTATTTGGAGGACAAATTAAGGTAGTTTATTCATTAAGCTTGAAATAGCTAAAATAATGATTAAATAAGTTTAGGCTCTTGAAAATCATTGTAAAACTATCAAACTTTGGAAACTTGATATTTAGGCCTACTACTATTTACCTTAATTTTGTGATAGCTGGAATCAAATAGAATGTTATACCTCATGTTCAAAATGATGATATTAGACCCTTAAGAATAAATAAATAAGTTATCAGATTTATTAAGAAAATTCCAATATTTTGGATTTAGGCAAATCTTGTTAGGATAGACCCCCGATAAATAAATTGTGGCATTTGGATGAAAAAGTAAATTACGTGTAATCTTGATTATCATGTAGCCTAGGTGAGTCCCTAGGAGGTTTGGTTTAGCACTGATGGTAGTTGGAAGATTAGGTGTTACGCTGGTATGGCGGAAGACCGTCTTTCCGTGTGGAGAGGGTGAAGAGTCAAGCTACCCTAGGTTTAGTTTAATGTAACTCTTAAAGGGAAAAAGTTAAGGTGAGAAACCAATTAAAGTAAGTGCCTTGCGAAAGAGAACTTTGGTCTTGTCATACCATCGTAGTTCCTAGTGCCTACTGAGAACCCTTCACGGGGCCTAATCCGGAGGCAGTCCTAGGCTAACGTAAACTGCAAACTAAAAGAAAGAGAAATTAGTTAAGTAGGGATTTACACGGCACGCACTAGATGGCTAGGAGATTGAAATGATGAGTCATCCCGAGGTGTTCAAAGGGATGGGATTGGGAATCGAGCTGGACGGGTTTTTAGTACAGGGAGCTTTGGCTCGGTTGATAGTTGACACGGACGGGTTTGTCGGGGAGCTTATGCTCGGGTTTTAGGTTGTTACGGACGGCTTGTCCGGGAGTTCTTTTGACTGTTTGTGTTGTTTGGTTACTCACTCTATAATTGTTGCATGTGCATAAAGTTAGGATAACTAAGGTGGTGGGTCAGCGATATTGGGGAGTTCGTTGCACCGGTACCAATATCGTTGTCTCAGCAAGGTGGTTAGCACATTGCCAAGGTTAAGTCCCGCGGTCCATACCCGGCAAGAGTACGCGGTGTTCCGCCTCGTGCACCAGGCATTGAGGGTGTACGATAGGTCAGACCGGTGTGCATAACTGGTTTTGAGGTGGGGTAGGCCCGACCCACCGCTTCCGTCTGCCACTACGGAGGTATCCTGAGAGGTAACGGCTCCGAAAAAGTGAACTATAAGGTTTGTGCACAAAGTCGGGTGTGTGTGTTGCACTGCATGACATAATAACCCACCATGTGTATTGCCATCATAATCATTCATTACAACTTTGGACATCCCAAAAACTAAGTGGTATGGGACGCTTATAGTTTGGGACCTGCAAAACGACCCCTTAGTCTATAAGCTTGTGTGGGCAAGTTTATAAATTAAGGTTTATTTGATATATATAATAACAACCATTGCTGTTTGATAACCGACACCCCAAAGTATAAGTGGTATGGGACACTTATACGATGGGAGCCTTGCAAAAGATCCCTTTTGCTTATGTGTTCTCGCATAAGTGAAGGTTTAAATTCATATATTTGCTTTTCTTTCTGCTAGACCTATTATAACATTCATATTAACTGCTCACCGAATACAACTTGCTAGATTAAGTCCACTGTCACCTGTTTACTTTTATTCTCCACAAATATGTCCTCCCCTTTCTTCCTCTTCGCTCGGTGCCTAAGGGCCATAGGGGAAGGGGTAGGGGATGATAGGGCTTAGTCTTTATGACTAATGGTTTTCGAACCACATCATTTTAGGGGATCGCGGAGCCCAGCATGGGGGAACATCCCAGGAGGCCGGTACGACTGGAGATGGGACAGTCTAGCACTGGAGTCCAGGCTGCAGGGACCGTGAGTCCCGACCCTTAGAGTAGTTTCTTTTAGTTTTGCTTCCGCTGAGTGACTTGTAGTGAGGACTCTAATGTATAGGGCTTATGCCCTTATTTCTAGTTTTACATTATGCTGCACTCTGATGTTTCTGTGGACACTCCCTTCGTGGAGCTTTATTTATATTATATGTGATTTGAACCTTTTACTACTTCTGTGGACTGCATATCTTTAATACTTGCTACTATAAATGTGATCGAAAAAGGCCGGCAGAATCGACGCTTTGTAGTGACAACTTCCCGAGAGCGAAGGTGTCACCGCAAAGTGGCGGTTCTGGGCATAAGACCCCGGTTTTTGAAAAGAAAAAAAAATGGGGTCTTACAAGTGTTATCAGAGGAAACATCGATCGGATTAGTAGCAGTCCACAAATCCCTGGGTCACCCCCGCGCGAGTTTAGTTTGCGGACAAACTAAGCAGCGGAAGCAGTGGTGTGCCCATATAGGAAATCTCATATAATTGTCCACTTTTAGTTCTTATGAACCAACTTCTCATAGTGAAAATTTCTTATTCGCAGCCTTCAGCACAGCCTACTCCACAGGGTGAGGTTCTGCAGACTCTGGATGCTGCACCACCTCCACCAGTTCCCGCTCCTTTCCTACAGACGGATATGAGGCAGACTTTGACTGCCATCCTAGAAGCCTTCAGGGCTCAACAGGATCCAGCTCCGCAGCTGATTCCGGGAGCCAACTGGCTGAGTATCTTCCGAGGACTCTCTCCCCCGTCCTACTTAGGTACAGAGACGGCAGTCCGGACAGAGGAGTGGTTGGACATCATGCATGAGATGCTGACAGGGATACGATGCCTGGTGGAGGAGAGGGTGGCATTGGTGGTCTCTTGCCTAGAGTCCCATGCTAAGAGGTGGTGGAATACGCTCCTGGATAAGACTTATGCCGACAGCGGGTTGCGGAGGTCACTTGGGGAGAATTCAGGGTCGCGCTATTGGAACATTTTGTTCCGCAGTCGGCCAGGGATGAGCTTGAAGACCGGTTCTTACAGCTGAAGCAGGGCACTAGGTCGGTGGTGGAATACCATCGGGAGTTTGATCATCAGGCTCGATATGCAGACTCTTATCAGCTGGACGAAGCCGGGTACACCAAGAGATTTTACAAGGGTTTGAAGGAGGATTTGAGGGAGGCCCTACTGTTCGTGTCCGATGGGCCTATTCCTCGGATTCTAGAGATGGCCAAGAGGATCGAGGCAGACTGGCACGCTTCCCGAGGCCGGAAATGGCCAACGGAGGATCAGAATCGTGGAGCAAGAAATGAGCAGCGACGAGGCCGTGCTACAGATATGGGCAGGATGGAGGATCAGCCTCGTCAGGAGGTGAGACAGGAGCCGAGGGAGCAGGTGGCTCTGGCTCCCCAGCCTCTCCAGATGCGGGAGATACCAAGACCACAGATACAGGATGTGCAGAGACCAGGAGGGAGGGCTTACCCTCCACCAGAGTGTTTTCATTGCCGCCAGGTGGGACACATCAAGAGGAACTGCCCTATGAGAAGGGGGCCCCCTCTAGCGTCGCAGATTGCCCCACCTGCTCAGCACTATGGAGGCCGAGGACGCGGTCAAGGACAAGGATACCAGGGCGGAGACCGTAGGCAGGAAAGGGAGCAGGTATATGCACTGGACCTGGCCCAACCCCGGCATCCTGAGAGAGTGATCACAGGTACGACAATGTTTTGTTTGCTTGTTTCAATTCTTTTTCCATCCTTTCCTAGAAAACTATTGTCTGTAGCATTAGGAAGTAAAAACCAAGAACAGAACTCTAAGTTAAGTCACAATCTCAGGCATTGTCTTCATTTACGGCAAACCCGCACACACTCTCTTCGACATGGGTGCCTCGCACTCGTTTGTGTCGGAGATCTTTATCCAAGGGTTGGATGGCGTGGAGAAATTCACGGGGTCGATGATGAAGATACGGCTACCTGACGGGTCGGAGTTGTTCACCTCATCTCATTGCAATATGGAGGCATGGATAGGCGGGAAAACTTTCGAAGTGCAAGCGACGATCTTGCCACTGCCGGACTATGATCTGATTCTGGGAATGTCATGGCTCCATTGGAACCATGCCCTGATTGACTGCTTGGCCAATAAGATTACCCTTAGATATGGGGATTCTTTCATCATGATGGAAGGTATTAGATCTGCGTCCCATATTTTCTTATCATCTATTCAGACGATCAAGGCCCACATGCAGGGCGATGAGATCTATCAGATTCTTTTCGAGATGACGGAAGTCAACAGATCTTTATCCGACGTTCCCGTAGTGCGAGATTTTGCGGACGTCTTCCCGGAAAAGCTACCAGGGCTACCCCCACATAGAGAGCTGGACTTCAAGATATTGCTTGTGCCAGGGGCTAAGCCGGCATCCAGAGCTCCCTACCGCATGGCCCCAAGGGAGTTGACGGAGTTTCGGAGTCAGTTGCAGGAATTAGTGGAAGTCGGGTTTGTTCGGCCGAGCTCTTCTCCATGGGGAGCCCCAGTGTTGTTCGTCAAGAAGAAAGACGGAACACTCAGGTTGTGTATCGATTACCGAGCATTGAACCGACTAACAGTCAGGAATACCTATCCTCTGCCAAGGATAGATGAGCTGTTTGACCAGCTGGAGGGAGCCCACTTCTTCTCGAAGTTGGACTTGAGATCGGGCTATTATCAGCTGCGGATCAAAGAAGAGGATATTCAGAAGACTGCTTTTAGTAGCAGGTATGGACTCTACGAGTTTACCGTGATGCCCTTCGGGCTCACGAATGCGCCATCAGCGTTCATGACTCTCATGAACCGGGTCTTCGAGTCGTATCTAGATGTTTTTGTGATCGTTTTCATCGATGACATCCTCATTTACTCGAGGACCGAGGAGGAGCACGCGAGGCATCTGACGCTGACTTTAGAGAGGCTACGGGAGCATCAGTTGTATGCCAAGTTCAGCAAGTGTCAGTTCTGGCTGAAGGAGGTGGCCTTTTTGGGACACGTTATTAGCGGAGCAGGGTTGGCAGTGGATCCAGCCAAGATTCAGGCAGTCCGAGATTGGCCAAAGTTGAAGACAGCTACAGACGTACGGAGCTTCCTAGGACTTGCCGGTTATTACCGGAAGTTCGTAGAGGGTTTTTCTAGGCTTGCCCTCCCACTTACCTCTCTGACGAGGAAGGAAATACCATTTGTCTGGACACCGCAGTGCGAGACGGCGTTCCAGGAGCTGAAAAATCGACTCACTTCGGCCCCGATTCTTGCCCTCCCATCGGGGAGAGAAGGATTTCAGGTTTATGCAGATGCCTCCTACCAGGGCATGGGAGCAGTTTTGATGCAGAAGGGACATGTGATCGCTTATGCCTCCCGCCAGTTAAAGAAACATGAACAGAACTACCCAGTTCACGATCTGGAGATGGGAGCGGTCATTTTTGCATTAAAGGTCTGGCAGCACTATCTCTATGGAGTTCACTGTGACATATTTTCAGATCACAAAAATCTGAATTATGTGGATACGCAAAAGGAGCTGAACATCCGGCAACGCAGATGGGTGGAATTTCTAGCAGACTATCAGTATGAGATGAACTACCATCCGGGTAAGGCAAACGTGGTGGGCGATGCACTGAGCCGGAGAGCTGCCACAGTCGGAGCAGGACCTCAGCTTATGTCCATGGAGCTACTACGAAGTTTCGAAGAAATGCACATCACTCTGGTATCACCTGATGACCCTGAGCTGTACAAGGAGTACCTGGCCGCTACGAGCACCACCTATGATATTCATGACAGAGTCAGAGATTGGCAGAGGCGTGATGCCAAGCTAGAGCCGATTTTCCAGGCCTTGGAGGCAGGCTCAGCTGGGGACTACTCGATGCGAGATGGACTAATATGTTTCAGAGGTCGGACTTACATACCGGATGGGGGCCAGATTCGGGAGGATATCATGGCCGAGGCTCATCATAGCAGATTTTCTATACATCCCGGGATCACAAAGATGACGGTAGATTTGAAGAAGAACCTATACTGCCGGGCATGAAGAAGGACATCATCTACTTCGTGACCCACTGCGAGACGTGGCAGTTAGTGAAGGCAGAGTGTAGACATCCTGCTGGTTTATTGCAGCCACTCCCAGTGCCAGAGTGGAAATTTGAGGACATCGCGATGGACTTCATCCATGGCCTACCTCGATCACGGACGGGAAATGATTCGATCTGGGTGATCGTGGACCGTCTGACGAAGGTGGCTAGGTTCATCCCGATCAGGAAGGATGACTCTGTTGGAGTGTTGGTTCGGAGGTTCGTGGAGCAGTATATTCGTTATCACGGCGTGCCTAGGATGATCGTATCAGATCGAGATGGTCGGTTTACATCCAGAGAGTGGAGATCGGTGCAGGATTACCTTGGCTCCCGACTGTCGTTCAGTACGGCTTTCCACCCCCAGACTGACGGGCAGACGGAGTGTACCAATCGGACGCTGGAAGACCTCCTGAGACTATGTATTGTAGACCGCGGAGAGCCCTGGGAGAAGGTGCTGCCATTGGTGGAGTTCTCGTATAACAACAACTACCAATCCAGCATACGGATGGCTCCTTACGAGGCCTTGTATGGGAGAAGATGTAGGACACCGTTATCTTGGCTACAGGATGTGGATCCGAAGATTCTAGACTCAGATTTTGTGGAAGACACCGAGGCTCAGGTGAGACTGATCCGGGACCGGATGTTAGAGGCGCAGAGCAGGCAAGCGAAGTATTATGACGCTCGGCATCGTCAAGTGGAGTTTCTGATCGGGGACCAGGTGTTCTTGAAGATCTGGCCGATGCATGGAGTTTCACGGGTGCGGGGTCATCGGAAGAAGCTCAACCCGAGATTCATGGGACCGTTCAGGATCCTGGAGCGGATCGGTCCTCTAGCTTACCGGCTGGAGCTGCCACCGGAGTTGGCCGGCTTGCACGACGTTTTTCACGTATCTTCACTCAGGAGGGCTCTACTACGCCCGGAGTTACAGATTACGACCACTGATGGGCCGATAGCCTCGGATCGGTCTGTGCATTTGGAACCGATGCGGATCGATGACCAGGGGATACGAGTCTTGCGCCGCAAGAAGATCCCGCTAGTCAAGGTCTTGTGGAGGAACCACGGACGAGAGGAGCATACCTGGGAGCCTCAGGACCTGATGCAGGAGAAATATCCGGAGCGTTTTAGTCAGGTATACCTCGCAACTCCTCCGGTGTATTATTGTTTTTCCTTATTTTCTCGTGCTAGTAGAATTATTTAAAAAGATATAGGCTAAACTTTTTGTTTATTGGGGACTAGCCCCTAATTGTTGACATTTTAGGCACTTCAACCCTTATGGGATGTTACAAGCTTAGCTTGTGACGGTAGAAAACTCTTGTAGACTTAACCTTAATTTCGGGGACGAAATTTTTGTTTTGTTTATTGGGATTTGTAACATCCCATTTTCAAATTTGACCCCCCTAGGAGTGACTTTGAGCATGCCTGAGTCATGGCAAGTCCTTAGAGAGCCAAAAGGACCAAAATGATCCAAGAAATTAGTGTGAGCCATTTTGGTCTGCATTTAGTAATTTCCTAAAACCCTGGATTTGGGTGGCTTAGTAGGATTAATATGGCTCTAAGCCCCCCTTAAACATCATGTGGGCCCAATGAGTCACTAAGGACCCACTTGGGTCAACCCTAGTGGCCAAAATGACCAAGTCAACCTTTGACCCAAGTCAAGTCAACCTAGCCTATTTGGGCTAACCCATGCTCAAACCACTCACTCCTCTAGGCTAACCCTATTTGCATGATTAATAGGATGTATTAGGGCTGCCAATAACCTAGGGTTGACCAGTCAAATGGGTGATTAGGAGAGAGGAATCAAAAGCTTTATTTTGAAGAATAATGGAGGAGAGAGAAAGTGAGAAAGAGAGCCACTTAAGGTGGAAGGTGAACCACCCCCTTCATGATTCTCATGAGGAGTTATAAACCGTAGAGGGCTGCCAATAGAATGTAAGGTGTGACATTTTTTTTAGGAGTTTCATTTTGTTAGGAGGAGAGAGAAATTTAGAGAATTAATGGTGGGAGGAGAGAGAAAATATTGAAGTGAAGATTAATGGCATGAAGAAGAAGAAACCCCCCCCCCCTCTTAATGGCCGAATTTTATCATAAAGATGGAGTAAAAATAATAAAGAGGTCCTATAGGAGGCTGCCACCTAGGATTTGCCTATTCATTTCCACCTCTTGACTTCCTGTAACCGAAAATCGGTTTTAAATACCAATTAAATGGCCATTGATCTCTTGGCATTTCTCTTTCTCCTCTTCATCTTCCTCCCTTGAAATCTATAAAAGCCTCCCTGCTATAAGAGAGCAATAGTTTACACATTTTATCTCATACTTTGGAGTTGGAGTTGCCGTAGGAGAAATCGAACGACGCCAACGCCGCACCATGACGAACCGCCAATCAACTCGTCTCCAAACCGCAAATAAGGTCCTCCTCTACTTCTTCTTTCATGGATAGATCTTAGAAATTCTTTAGGAGAGATATCGAGTCCAAAAGGATTAGATCGGATGGGAGTTTCATTGTTTTTCCGTAAATTAATGGCGGCGAGTTCGCCGGAAATAGCCATCTCCGGCGGCCAAATCACCGCCGATCGATAGCCGTCGCCTCAACGGAGGTGGTGGTGGTGGTGGCTGGCCAGGGAGGTGACCGGATGGCCGGGAAATTGAATTCAGAAAACTACAGGAAAATAAACTTTCTGTTCACTGGTTCGGTTTTGAGAAGAAGACGAATAGTGATGTTAAAATATTAAATAATTTATTTAGGAATTTTATAATTAATGAACATGAAAACTCACCTATTTTAAAGTTAAAAATTGAGGACCTTAGAGGCCGAATTAGGAAAAATGACCAGTCACAAAAGTTGTAGCCCTCTGGGTCTACTTTAATTTAAAATTAATTTTATTCAATTTGGGTGAGTGGTTTGACCACAGCACTCATTTTGGTGGGATTAAGACCTAGGCTAACCAGAAATTGAAATGGTTGCCCACGGTTCATAACATGTCCAAATGAATTGAAATTTGGACTGGAGATCTATAATATCTATATCGAGAGGCTGTCCAAAAATGAGAATTTTTGGAGAACTTTTGCCTAAAGTTTTTTGTAAAATTTTAATAAACATTATAAAATTAATTAGGAGATGAAATTAAGTCCAAACACCCCCAAATTTTTGTTGGTGGTCCCTGGCATCAATGTTAAGATCTGTACAAAATTTCAACTCAATTGGTCGAGTTTTGAATAGGGAAGTATCAAGTCCTAGATAGGTCTTGGTGAGGGATACTTTGGGGAAAAGTACGATTGGAAATGGAGTGGACAAATCTCCTCAAAAGAGGCTGATGTTGTGGCCACTGATTTGTTGAGTCTATGTCTACCATCTTGGGTAACATGGTATGGATTAGGGTGGATTTTACCTTAAGAGATTGGCTCAAATCCAGTGGGTGGGAGTTTGAGGTTTGTGAAGGACATAGGAGCAAAAGCTCTTGTATGCCCTTGAAATTTGGAGGAGAGGGGGATGATATGATGAAAACCCTCTGGTTGAAATAGTGAAGGAATTGGAGGCAATTAGGTACCTCAAAAGTTGAGATTTTGGATTAGGATAAAAATGTAATTTAGTTATTTTAAGCAATAAATCTAATTCAGAAATTATGAAACTCTGGTGGAGGGAGTTTTAGGATGTTTTAGACTTATGGTAATTTTCCTGGAATTTTATGATTAATAAATATTATACTTCATGTGTTAAATGATTATTAGCCCGATTTGTTGTTTCAATTATTTGGAAGTTTTAAATTAATTATAATCAGTTAAAATTCTGGATTTAGATTTTTACTAGTAGAACATTGATCCCTGAATTTTTTATAGAATTTTATGTTGAGAAATTTTAGAGGTTCATTCACAATGTTTTAATATGGGCTTTTGAGCATAAAAATAAATTAGGGCTTGTACAATTGCTAGAAAATTATGATAATTAGAACTTAAGGTTTTTAGGCCCTTTTATATCACTGGGAATTATTTGGGAAGGGTTACTGTTATAGCACTTCATTCACAAAGCATGTTAGATTGTAATTTAGTATTTGATTTATTATGATTTAATTACAAGCAAGAAAATTATGGGATTCTGTCAAAGTTATTTTCATAATAAAACCAGTACCCTGTATTTTATTTGAATTATTTGGAGGACAAATTAAGGTAGTTTATTCATTAAGCTTGAAATAACTGAAATAATGATTAAATAAGTTTAGGCCCTTGAAAATCATTGTAAAACTATCAAACTTTGGAAACTTGATATTTAGGCATACTACTATTTACCTTAATTTTGTGATAGCTGGAATCAACTAGAATGTTATACCTCATGTTCAAAATGATGATATTAGACCCTTAAGAATAAATAAATAAGTTATCGGATTTATTAGGAAAATTCCAATATTTTGGATTTAGGTAAATCTTGTTAGGATAGACCCCCGATAAATAAATTGTGGCATTTGGATGAAAAATTAAATTACGTGTAATCTTGATTATCGTGTAGCCTAGGTGAGTCACTAAGAGGTTTGGTTTAGCACTGATGGTAGTTGGAAGATTAGGTGTTACGCGGGTATGGCGGAAGACCGTCTTTCTGTGTGGAGAGGGTGAAAGAGTCAAGCTACCCTAGGTTTAGTTTAATGTAACTCTTAAAGGGAAAAAGGTAAGGTGAGAAACCAATTAAAGTAAGTGCCTTGCGAAAGGGAACTTTGGTCTTGCCATACCATCGTTGTTCCTAGTGCTTACTGAGAACCCTTCACGGGGCATAATCCGGAGGCAGTCCTGGGCTTACGTAAACTGCAAACTAAAAGAAAGAGAAATTAGTTAAGTAGGGATTTACACGGCACGTACTAGATGGCTAGGAGATTGAAATGATGAGTCATCCCGAGGTGTTCAAAGGGATGGGATTGGGAATCGAGCTGGACGGGTTTTTAGTCCAGGGAGCTTTGGCTCGGTTGATAGTTGACACGGACGGGTTTGTCCGGGGAGCTTATGCTCGGGTTTTAGGTTATTACGGACGGCCTGTCTGGGAGTTCTTTTGACTGTTTGTGTTGTTTGGTTACTCACTCTATAATTGTTGCATGTGCATAAAGTTAGGATAACTAAGGTGGTAGGTCAGCGATATTAGGAAGTTCGTTGCACCAGCACCAATATTGTTGTCTCGGCAAGGTGGTTAGCACATTGCCAAGGTTAAGTCCGGCGGTCCATACCCGGCAAGAGTACGCGGTGTTCCGCCTTGTGCACCAGGCGTTGAGGGCGTACGATAGGTCAGACCGGTGTGCATAATTGGTTTTGAGGTGGGGTAGGCCCGACCCACCGCTTCCGTCTGCCACTACGGAGGTATCCTGAGAGGTAACGGCTCCGAAAAAGGGAACTATAAGGTTTGTGCACAAAGTCGGGTGTGTGTGTTGCACTGTATGACATAATAACCCACCATATGTATTGTCATCATAATCATTCATTACAACTTTGGACATCCCAAAAACTAAGTGTTATGGGACGCTTATAGTTTGGGACCTACAAAACGACCCCTTAGTCTATAAGCTTGTGTGGGCAAGTTTATAAATTAAGTTTTATTTGATATATATAATAACAACCATTGCTGTTTGATAACCGACACCCCAAGGTATAAGTGGTATGGGACACTTATACGATGGGAGCCTTGCAAAAGATCCCTTTTGCTTATGTGTTCTCGCATAAGTGAAGGTTTAAATTCATATATTTGCTTTTCTTACTGCTAGGCCTATTATAATATTCATATTAACTGCTCACCGAATACAACTTGCTAGATTATGTCCGCTGTCACCTGTTTACTTTTATTCTCCACAAATATGTCCTTCCCTTTCTTCCTCTTCGCTCGGTGCCTAAGGGCCATGGGGGAAGGGGTAGGGGATGATAGGGCTTAGTCTTTATGACTAATGGTTTTCGAACCACATCATTTTAGGGGATCGCGGAGCCCAGCATAGGGGAACAGCCCAGGAGGCCGGTACGACTGGAGATGGGGCAGTCTAGCACTAGAGTCCAGACTGTAGGGACCGTGAGTCCCGACCCTTAGAGTAGATTATTTTAGTTTTGCTTCCGCTGAGTGACTTATAGTGAGGACTCTGATGTACAGGGCTTATGCCCTTATTTCTAGTTTTACATTATGCTGCACTCTGATGTTTCTGTGGACACTCCCTTCGTGGAGCTTTATTTATATTATATGTGATTTGCCCCTTTTACTACTTCTGTGGACTGCATATCTTTAATACTTGCTACTATAAATGTGATCGAAAAAGGCCGGCAGAATCGGCGCTTTGTAGTGACAACTTCCCGAGAGCAAAGGCGTCACCGCAAAGCGGCGGTTCTGGGCATAAGACCCCGGTTATTGAAAAGAAAAAAAATGGGGTCTTACAGGTGATGCCAAGATATGTTCATAGGATAATAAAAATCTTAAGCCAACACCCAACAACATCTTAATTCACGATCACATCATGTTTATACACGCAAAACAAAGATCGTATACATTATTATAGATATGAACACATAATTACAGATAGTCTTGCCCTTCTTGCTTCGTGTCATTTAAGGGCTACTATTGCAGTTTTGGGCTTCATGTCCTTCTATGCCACACGAGTAGCAAACGATTGAAGTTTTCCCTACAACTGCTCCTGTCTCAACCTTCTTTGCCCTTGGTATGGTACCATAATAGTAGCTTTGGGCACGATGCCCCACCTTACCATTAGAAAAACAAATATGTGTACCACACCTTTTCTTTGTTCCCATGATGGTGGAAGTGGTTGGTTCCAACAAATATAACTGCTTATTCCACGTATGATCATCGGCTTTTGACATAATGGCAAATATTGGCACATTGATACCGTGCCTCGCTCTAAACTTCTTAAAGCCCATTTCCAAAGACCGAGCTGCCATTAGCAAGGCATCAAATCCAAGCAACTTTGTATCCCCTAATACACGTCGTAGTTCTTTGCGCATACCATCGTAAAATTCGTTGGTCTTCGTCTCCTCGTTTTTAAATACAAACTCTGCATGTTGTCTCAACTCAACAAATGCACGAAAATACTCCTCGACCGTATATTGTCCTTGGGTAAGACACATATTCAATGGCGGGATCGATGGTCCTTCCCTTGCCACATGCTCATGGTGGGCCTTGATCATCACAAAAACCACCTCCGCGATCAACCGGATAGTCTTGACCAAAGGAGGAGGTGTGGGCACCGCAGCTGGTGCCTCACTCTCAACCGAACGTTGGGGCCGAAACTGCCCAGCTCCACTCCATGTCACCTATACATGAACAAGACATCAATAACCTCCAATCCAAAACGGCAAACATGCCCAATACACATGCTCACATTCCTAGTGGACATTCTTGAGTTTAATTATGTAAAAACGGTTCGCACGTATATGTGCTCGCCACGCCACAAAAGAATTCGAACACGAATTCGAAAAGAGAAGACCGAAAGAAGCTGATACCAAAATGTAACGACTCCACCCATTAAATAACATGTAATAGAAGGTCCGTCCGGGGCCCCACACTATATGCCACAAACAGACGGCGAGGTCACAGGTTAATACAAAAATACCATCGCACCTAACCCAGAGCATTCTAGTGGAAGCTTATTACTTGCAAGAACTCAACGATTTAATGTCCACTACTATATAAATATCATATTTATATAAATAACTAGGAATGTATAAAAGCACACCCCGCTCACGGCCTTAAGGCCTTACAAGTTTCTCTTTAAAAAATATGATTTCATACATCGGCACGCAGGCCGGCCTCACATGTAATCCAAAGTTTCGCATGGCCTTCAAGGGCCTACAAGCAGCAGCAGCAGCAAGGGCTTCAGCCCGCTCAATCTAAATAGCCCGCAACACCTGCATATGAACGTCCACCCCAAGGGTGATCAACAAAGAAACGGTCAGCATTCAGCTGACCAATTATAACGACCCTACCCCTTACCCGGGACAGTGGTTCCTTCCCTACATTCAGTGCAATCACAATATATATATATAACACAATAACATCACAAATGCCGGCCTTCGTGCCAGGAACTCCGTGCACTCAGCGCACTCTTACGATGTACCGAAAACCTCTTGGTTCCACCACCAATTTGAGGTGATTAGCTTGTTGGCCGGACATAAGTCTCCAAACCCCTGTTGAATACCTCACGCACCCAACCCACTCAAAGGCATTCACCTCACGGCAACTAGTGAGCACTATCGGTCGACCTACTCTCGTAATGTAATAAGCCGTCGGGAAGGCCCGTAGTCCCCCATTTGTAGTGCTACGAATCGACCGCTCACACACTATTACCACTTGACTTTTTGGGTGGCCCACCCATTCAGAGGTTCTTAATTTGTTGGCCATAGGCATCAGCCTCCAAACCCCCGTTGAATACCTCTCGCGCCCATCCACTTAGATGTATCCGTAATCCATCTCATAACACAGACACATAGTACCGCTTTCCCATCCATTATACCGCTCGAGCCGAGCATACAACCAAAGGTGTTATGCAAAGCTTCCTTACCACAATTCACAAGCGTCCTCACACTCTCCGCAAGCTATTCAGATTATACACGAAGTCTTCTTCAGTTCGCAGCATCACCAATCTAGACTATCCATCCAGATGGGCTTCACACAGCATGCATATTCTGCACTACACACTTCCGAATCTGAATACAGACTCGACCACTGGAATCCCTTACGTTTTCCACCTCTTGGTGGAGGATCCCATGCACATACATAAAGTAGGACTTCACTTGTACAAGAAGGAGATCGTTACCCTTGACTATCGCTTCGGAGCCATGGAGAAATTAGCCGGAGGGAAATCACCGCGACGACCTTTCCTCCACAATGCTGGCCTCGGATCTCGGGTCAGACCGTCGATGCTCCTCCGGCAACCGGAACCCTTCTCCTTCTTCCTCCTCCAAGCTCTCCCTTCTTTCTTCATACTTCTCAATCCATGGTCTTATCACTGCAGGGAGAATCTTGGACCATAGGATCCAAATAGAAGGAAATGATCGGCCTTGATCTGCCCCCAAATATCTATTTTTGGGCTGAAATGCCCGTGTCACAGGCCGTGTTCCCTAAGCGGCTAAGGAACCGAGTCAATCTAGACAAGAACACGGGCTAAGACATGCCCGTGTCAAGCCCTGACACACCCGTGTCATAAGGTACACACCCGTGTCGAGGGGCGTGTTCCTAAATCGACGCAGGACACACTCGCCCGAGATGGACATGGCTAAGGCACACACCCGTGTCCTTAGCCGTGTGCCAAACACGCCCCTGTGACACGCCCGTGTCATAGGCCGTATTCTACACTCAACGCCACTCAACGCCGCCCAGTTCCATACCCAAGCAGGACACGCCCAAGGACACGCCCGTGTCCCAGGCCGTGTCGCCTCACTCATAGATCGTCGACTGAATTTTGTCGACAATTCGACACGCACATTGAAGGACACGGACTGCAACATGCCCGTGTCCTAGGTCATGTGCCTCACTCGAGACACACTCAACGCCCACTCTAGTCCTACTCGAGACCCACTCGAGTACCGTGAACTTGACACGCCTTCGGACACGCCCGTGTACAAGGCTGTGTCACCCAGCCGAAACTCCAAATCGGGATTTGGGGTGTTACAGGCATCATGGTCAACTACTGTCCAGACTGGTATAGACTAGATTATCTACCAAGAAATTTGATAGATGATGCATCAGTTGAGGGGGAGCATGTCTAGCATTGCTCCAGCACTCACATGAGGATCAACTGCTGCCTATTTGTAATCAAAAAGGGGGAAAAGATGATCAGAACCTTACTGGCTATTTACTGAAGTCAAAAAGAGGAGGAAAAGATGATCAGGTGTATGATCAAGAATGGTAGCAGCAATTTTTGGGGAGCAGGTATGGTAATGTTCATCCTACAGCCAAGGAGGTGTGGTAACTATAGATCATTCTCTAGTTATTTGCTTTTTAAATTCTTATTGCTGCATATTGAGATAGATAATTCTCCAGTTATATGCTTTTTAAATTCATATTGCTGCATATTATTGTGTATTTCATTTACTCATTGTTGACTCATTTGCTTAAGGGGTTTGAATTTCTTAAATAGGGGGAGATTGTTGGGTCCATTGCCCATAATGTCGTGGATTTGAGGAAGTCAATCTTTTCAATAATATAAATAAAGTTGTATTTGATGAGTGCAAGAGTTCATGCATACAGGGATATCCTAGCAAAAATGATCGGATAGTTAGCCTAAGTGTCTAGGTCAGGTAAACACATACCTAAGATGTGGATAGACAAAAATCTGTCTAAGTACACAGGCGTTGAATGAGAATTACTAACTCAATGCCAGATGACTTATAGCACTGAGTGGAGCTTATACAGTCAAAGTAGTGGTAAGCTGAGAAAGTGGCTTAGTCCATAGGCATTGAGTGAAGTCAACTCGCTCAACGCCATATAGCAAAAGGCTGTAAGAAAGGCTATTGCAGTAAAAGCCTAAGAATAAATGGGCAGAAAAGTGGCTAAGTCAACAGGAGTTGAGTAAGTATCAGTCACTCAACGCCATACTCTTTATTCATTGAGTATTGCCTTGTAAGTCAAAGCACAGAAAATTCGTACTGATATTTGACTAAGTTCACAGGCATTGAGTGAGACAAGCTCACTCAACGCCATATGATAAAGCATTGACTGACCATCATTCTGTAAGAACTTGTGTTTTCGGACATAGAAATTTGGATAAGTCCAAATGCATTAAGTGGAGCTTACTCACTCAATGCCACGGAGTAGGAAAAATCTGGCTAAGGTAGAAAGCGTTGAGTGAGACATGCTCACTAAACGCTCTCAACGCCATTATTCAGAAAATCCGGCTAAAGCAAAAAGCGTTGAGTGAGGCGTGCACACTCAATGCTCTCAAAGCTTAAGATGCTGAAGAAGCGAGAATTATTTACAGTAGAAAGCATTGAGTGAGGAGTGCTCACTCAACTCTCTCAATTCCTTGATAAGACAGAATTCTGTCTAAGTAGTTTGGCATTGAGTGATGCTTACTCACTCAACTCCATACAGCAAAAATCTGGTAAAGCAGTTTGGTGTTGAGTGAAGTTGGATCACTCAATGCCTAGAAATAGATTTCTATCTAAGTGTTTTGAAGTTGATTGATGCTTACTCACTCAACGCCAATTCTAATGATGCTCGATTTTGTCAAAGTCCATAGGTGCTGACATCAGCAAAGTAAAAAAAAATCGATAGAGTCAACTAATTTCAAATCAAGTACGGAGAAGTTATAGAACATGACAAAATCTGCTGAGGAGCTACTGTACGTCTTCTTCCATTAATGCAAGGTGCAGCTGGAAGCTGCAGGTGGGCCGCACTGATTCCTAAAGTCATTGATCGGCAAACTACAAAAGGAAGAGATTGGCCAAGATGCAAACAAATTTTTAGGGCATTATTGGTTTCAAAAGTTGGGGCTAGACTTCATCTTCCTCTTCATTGCTGCCGAGAAAAAGCTTGAAGTCTTCCTACAAAACCCAAAATTCAAGTGAGCTATTGCATCTTCATCTGCTACAGCATAATCAGAAAAATTTCTGATAAAGAAAGAGAGTAAAGCCATCATTCTCTAAGGGGCTCAGTTTGCTTATTAAAGAACTCAAGATTGAGCGGTTCATCTTCTTCTTCAGAAAGATCAGAATCTTCATTCTGAAACTCTTCCCACAGAGGAAGAACTTCTTCTTGCTACGGTGAAGTAAGATAGTGCTGAGACATCTTAGCCCTAGTTGTTGACACAAAAACATATTTGTGTCAAATAAATTAAATCACCTATCTCCTTATAGGATCCAATTGGATCTGAGTGTAAGGATTAGCAAGCCTGAGGTAGGGAAATCTTGGCTGAGGTGTTGGAGAGTTAAACTCTCATAGTTGTAGGATACTGCTGGATCTGAGTTGTAGGACTTGGGATCAAGTCTGAGGTAGGTGAGTCATTCTCACCGAGTTGTAGGGTACTTATGCCTGAGATGTAGGATCCCTAGTGTGATGGCACCGACAGATCCGGCCCGCCATTGTTTGAAGATCTTCGCTGCCCCCGCCGCCAACATATTGAGGATTCTATTGATGGTGGTCACCGTAATAATTACCGCTACAACCTCCGCTCGCGACCGCGGTTATCCACATGACATTTTCTATACATATTTGCATACTCTGCGTCACTTTTATTTATAAAGTGGCTGAAGTTTATAATATATTTAATAATTCCTGCACTTAAAATCAAAACAATTTATGTTATTTTGTTTTAATGACATGGATGAACTCTTAGGGATGGAGGGTTAAGAATGTATGTACTAGACCATATAAATAGGTCTCTTTTTATGAATGAAGGCAGATTTTGACAACCCTAAAAAAAAGACTGCTGCTCCTCTTTGGCCGAACCGAGCATGTTGCCCCTTCCTCGCTCTTGCCGATCGCGGCCTTGGTGGAGGACGGCCGCCACTCCACCGGGAAGCTTCTCCAGTGTGAATCCATAGGAGTTTTGGTCTGCGTATCTTCCTCTCGGTGTGACTCATGTGGAACCATGGTTTAGAGATTCTCCACAACTTATATCTAGTTCTTTGTGGGTAACTATTTCTAAATCCCCTCCTTGTGTGTTCTTCTCATTTCAGATTTTTGGTGGATGAGGTCGGGCGTTACCTCCGAATTCCTTGTGAACTCTTGGGTTTTAATTTCAAAGCTTTAGTTATTGTGTTTTCTTGAGACCTTGATGTTCTAAAGGATTGGGTAATCCTATGCGATTTCTTATTTTTTGAGGATTAATTCCAACCTCTTTCTGAATCGCCATTTTGGTTGGAATTTTCTCTCTTGTGTAGCTTGTGCATGTGTAGCGAATAAAGTAAACATATTGCGTGGCTAAAACCTCTAATGCGTAACGTTGATCGGAAAGTAGTTGAGTGAACCGTCGCCAACAAGCTTCACGATCACGCCGACATTTAGGCCTACATCAATTTGGTATCAGAGGTGGTGCAAAGATTTCTTAATCTTTGCCGGTCCACACAATTTCCCCCTAGGTCTCACTTGTGCACCAAATTTTTACTTTCCTACAAAAAAATTTATTTTCTCACCCATCGTATGCCCACTAGATCCGGTCACGAGTATCACACTAACTCCGAAAACGAGTATCACACATCCTCGTGAAGTATGGCAGAGGAATGACACCCAAATAAAAACCCCACTCTGGTGGATGAACTTCGCTTTGATATGAATCAACAATTGGGGGAACTTCGGGAAATGATGGCCTAACTTTTGGCCAACCGATCCCCCTCACCTCCTAGAGGTCATAGGCCACCCAACCGTCACAACCACCATAAGAATTACAACCGTGATTATTTGTCTCCACGTGCCAATCCACAAAATCATCGTCCTGAATGAGACGTCGACCTTACACGCACCATTAAAATTAATGTCCCCACCTACGACAGCTTAGGTTAACCACAATTTTTTCTGAATTGGGTCATGGATATGAAGTGTTATTTTGAGTGGCATCACTTATTGGACCCACAGAAAGTTCATGTTACAAGGATGAAGCTAACGAGTTGAGCTAAAGTTTTTTAGTTAAACGAGGAGCGATGATTAGGAGCCGAGAATGGTGTCCCCCTTATCTGTTGGCAAACGATGAAAAATCTCTTGAAAGATTAATACGTTCCCGCTTATCATCGTACCCAAATGTTCGATGAACTAGCCACCCTTTGCAAAGGCGATAGGACCGTTACCGATTACATGGGAGAACTAAAAGATAAGATGGTCCGATGTGAGGTTCAAGAGATGCTGGAGGTTTCACTTTCTAGGTTTCGTAAGGGCCTTAGCTACGATATCCAAAAGAAACTCTTATGCTACGGTCTCACCGACTAGAACACCACCTTCAACACCGCTCTAGATATTGAACAACACTTAGTCGCTAAGGCCAAACTAAAACACAACTCCTATAAAGGTAAAGCTACGTTTAACTCTTCCGCCTCTACCTCTAAGGAGAAGGGAAAATTTAAGACTAAGGATTCCTCTAGCATCATTATTACGGCTAGGGATGCTAAGAATCACCTAGGGGAGCGCATTCCCGTAGGCAGGATTAGAATGACTAATTCCACTTGTTATGCTTGCGGGGTAACCGACCATTACGCCGTAGAATGCCCAAGTAAAACAAATACCTTGGCCATCGTAGAGCCTACTAGTGAAACCCCCGAGCTTATCTACGAGGCTACGTATGAATCGGAATCGGATGGATTTCCTAGTGACATGGAAGAGGACCTCAACCTTATGGTAATGCGTTGTATTTTAACAACCTCACATGCGACGGATGATTGGCACCGCACCAACATCTTGTCGTTGATTTTTAAGAGCGGCGAGAAGCTATGTAAATTAAATATCGATAGTGGAAGTTGCATGAATATTATTTTTGAGAGCGTCGTCAAGCGTATGAAGCTCACTACGGAGCCCCACCCCCACTCCTACCAAGTAACATGGGTCAACAAAACGTCCCTTCCCGTTACATGTAGATGTCTTGTACCCCTTACCATCAAGTCGTATTCGAAAAAAATTTTGTGTGATGTAATTCCCATGGATGCTTGCCATGTTTTTCTTGGACGACCTTGGCTTTTTGATCATGACGTGACACATTTTGGGAGACCTAACAAGTATGAATTTAAATTTCATGGCAAGAATGTGGTTCTCAAACCCACCCCTCCTAAGTAACACTCCACCCCCTCAAAGGATACCACTCTTCCGGTAGAAAAGAAAACGCTAAGTTTGATGGGACATACAGAATTCACTCGCGATTCCTTTCATGGTGGAGTTATGTATGCCTTGGTGTGTCTTAAAGCTAAGTGTGATGCCCCTAATTTGGAAGATTTACTGCCGTAATTGAGAGTGTTGCTAGAAGAATTTAAGGATGTCTATCCAGCTGAGTTGCCACCCACTTTACCACCACTAAGAGAGATCCAACATGCTATTGATCTCATCCCAGGTTCATCTCTACCGAATCTCCCACACTATAGGTTAAACCCCACGACACACCAAGAACTACAAACACAAATTTCGGAGCTTTTACAAAAAGGTTTTATAAGGCTTAGCAAGAGCCCATGTGATGCCCCCGCTTTGCTTGCCCCAAAAAAGATGGATCTTGGCGAATGTGCGTAGATAGCCATGCAATTCACAAGATTACCATTAAATATCGATTTTCAATCCCCTGCTTAGATGATTTATTGGACATGCTAGCTGGTGCCACAATTTTTTCAAAAATGGATCTTAGGAGTGGCTACCACCAAATACGGATTCGTGAAGGGGATGAATGGAAAATCGCATCTAAGTCTAAGGATGGGTTATTTGAATTGATTGTCATGACTTTTGGCCTATCCAATGCCCCAAGTACATTTTTCTACATGATGACACACGTGTTCCAACCCTTTATTTTTAAGTTCATTGCCGTGTACTTGGATAACATTTTAGTGTTTAGCACTTCCTCGTCGGATCACTACTCCCATTTACAAATGATTTTCTCTACTTTGCATGAAGAGAAATTGTTCGTGAATCTTAGGAAGTTTACGTTCTTCATCCACTCCATAGAATTACTTGGCTATATTATGAGTTTGGATAGTATTAAGGAGGACCCGAGAAAGGTCCAAGTCATTAAGGATTGGCCTGAGCAAAAGAAAATCTGTGACGTGAGAAGTTTTCATGGCTTAACTACTTTTTATCACTGTTTCATTAAGGTCTTTAGTAGCATTATGGAACCCATTACGGAGTGTATGAAGAAAGGGGATTTTAAATGGACTCCCTCCACCACTATTGCGTTCCAAATGGTCAAAACTAAAATGACGGAATCTCCGATTCTTCGCTTACCCGACTTCACTATGGTTTTTGAATTATCATGTGATGCATCTGGAATCGGTTTTGGTGGTGTGCTAAGACAAGAGGGACATCCCATCGACTATTTTAGTGAGAAATTTGCGGGGCCAAAATTAAATTATTGAATTATGATAGAGAATTCTACGCGGTGATCTATTGTCTCCAATATTGGAGGCATTATCATCTTCCCAAAGAGTTCGTTATCCTTTCCGATCAAGAAGCCCTTTGGTTCATTAATTCTCAACATAAAATCTGCCCTCGTCATGCTAAATGGGTCTCTTTTCTTCAAGAGTACACATTTTCCCTCAAACACCTAAAAGGTTCACAAAACCGTGTTGTCGACGCCCTTAGTCATCTCTCTTTATTTTTGACTTCTATGCACGTTAAAGTTATCAGATTCTAAAGGATTAAGGATGAGTATGTACACTGCCCAGATTTTAGGGACGCTTACTTGAGCGCTCAACATGACTCCCCTACTACTATTTCCACTTATTATATCCACGACAGATATTTATTCAAGCATGTTATGTTGTGCATCCCGCACAAGTCATTACGTCATTTCATTGTTTGGGAGATCTATAGTGGTGGACTAGGTGGACATTTTGGGTGGGATAAAACGATTTCACTCGTGGAAGATAAATTTTATTGGCTGGGTTTGAAGAAATTAGTTAGAAGATTGTTAGTATTTGTCGGACTTGCCAACTTTCTAAGGGAAATAAAACCAATGTTGGGTTATACACACCGCTTCCCATTCCTTCCATTCCATGGGAAGATGTGAGTATGGATTTTATTTTAGGCCTTCCCCCTTCCATTCGCCGGCATGACTCAATATTAGTGGTTGTAGACTGTTTCTCTAAAATGGCCAATTTTATTGCTTGTAATAAGACGAGTGACGCCTCCCACATTGTCAAACTTTATTTCAAAAAAGGTTTTAGTCACCGGGGAGTTCATAAAACTATTGTTACGGATCGCGACGTAAAATATACTAGTTATTTTTGGAAAACATTATGGAAATTAATGGGCACAAAATTGTTGTTTTCCGCCGCCTATCACCCGCAAACTGATTGGTAGACGAAAGTAGTTAATCGAAGCTTAGGGAACCTATTGCGGTGTCTTATGGGTGATCACAAAGGCACTTGGGACTTGCTTCTTCCCCATGCTCAACTTGCATATTACATTTCTAAGAATCGGTCTACCAGCCTTTCACCGAATGAGATTGTGCATGGTTATAAGGCGCCCGTGCCACTTTACGTGGTCTCACTTCTGCCTACCTATAAGTCAAGTCAATTTGCACAGGATTTCGCTCAACACATTCAAGAAAAATTAGCCACTCAATATGCTTCTTATCAATCGAATGCTAATTTATATAGGAGAACATCTACTTTTAACGTTGATGATTTTGTTTTGGTCCGATTAATCCCGGATCGGCTCCCTTCGGGCATCGTCAAGAAATTTGCCAATAGGAGAGTAGGCCCCTTCAAGATCATTAAAAAATTGGGAGGCAATGCTTTTGTTTGGGATTTGCCAAATGAGTGGGGTATTTCCCCTATATTTAATGTATCAGATTAAACTCCTTATGTTTCTCCACCTCCAGAATTACTTCCCTCTATGTTCTCTTATAGTGAGGCTTCTTCTCCTTTGGGTTGGGGGTGAACTTGATCCCTTCTCTCTCTCACCTACGGCTTCTATTGAGGTTACATTATTTGGTGATACTAATGATAATATTTCTACTCATACTAATGCCTTCTCGAGGTTTCCCAAAACCTTTCTTATGCCTGACAGGATTATTGATGACGACGTGGTTGCCTCCGCCGATGGTGGCCTACACCGTTATCTTATTCGTTGGCATGACCTCCCTGCTTCAGATGACTCATGGATTACCGTGGCTGAGTTGGAGCGCTTTGATGCTGCCCTCCTCCAACGGTATCGCCAATACTACTCACCGGTGATGAGTGTTTTTTACCGGGGGAGGAATGAAGGCGCCGACGTATCCGATCCGCCAATGTTTCAAGATCTCCGCTGCCCCTGCCACCAACATATTGAGGATTCTATTCATGGTGGTCGCCGCAATAATTGCCACTACAACCTTCGCTCCCGACCGCGGTCATACACATGACTATTTCTATGCATATTTGCATACTCCACGTAACTTTTATTTATAAAGTGGCTAAAGTTTATAATATATTTACTAATTCCTTCACTTAAAATCAAAACAATTTATGTTATTTTGTTTTAATGACATGGATGAACTCTTAGGGATGGAGGGTT
The DNA here is from genome assembly GCA_039513925.1 of Platanthera zijinensis. NCBI lineage: Eukaryota > Viridiplantae > Streptophyta > Magnoliopsida > Asparagales > Orchidaceae > Platanthera > Platanthera zijinensis. The sequence continues at coordinate 88,600,920 of CM077079.1, forward strand.
AAGATTGCATGTACTAGACCATATAAATTGGTCTCTTTTTATGAATGAAGGCAGATTTTGACAACCCTAAAAAAAGGCTGTTGCTCCTCTTTGGTCGTACCGAGCCCGTTTCCCCTTCCCCGCTCTCACCGATCGCGGCCCTAGTGGCGGACGGCCGCCACTCCGCTGGGAAGCTTCTCTGGTGCGACTCTGTAGGAGTTTGGTGTGTGTATCTTCCTCTCGGTGTGACTCCGGTTGAATCGTGTTAGAGAGATTCTCCACAACTTGTATCAAGTTCTTGGTGGGTAACGATTTCTTCCTCCCCTCCTTGTGTGTTTTTCTCATTTCGGATTTTTGGTAAATGAGGTCGGGCGTTACCTCCAAATTCCTTGTGAACTCTTGGGTTTTAATTTAAAAGCTTTAGTTATTGTGTTTTCTTGAGACCTTGATGATCTAAAGGATTGGGTAATCCTATGGGATTTCTTGTTTTTTGAGGATTAATTCCGACCTCTTTTCGAATTGCCATTTTGGTTGGAATTATATCTCTTGTGTAGCTTTTGCATTTGTAGCAAGCAAAGTCAACATATTGTGTGGATAAAACCTCTAATGCGTAACGTTGATCGAAAATTAGTTGAGTGAACCGTCACCTACAAGCTTCACGATCGCGCCGGCACATATATCTACATCATAGTGGATCTAAGGTAGGGCTTAATAGCCTGAGTAGTAGGAGAGTAATTCTCTTTTAGGTATGTTCCCTATTGGATCTGAGGTAGGGCTATCCTCCCATCCTGAGTGTAGAGCACTTGGTCGTAGGTAGATGATTTGCTGATGACTGAGTTGTAGGACCTTGTGGCTGAGTTGTAAGTCTTGGAGGATACAGAGAGGTCCTGAGGGATCTTAGGTGTAAGATATTTGGAGCAGTGGTTTGGAGAAGTCCCTTGACTCTCACGAAGTGTGCAAGGTAGGAGGAGAGTGGATGTACCCACAAGTTGGGGACCACTATAAATTTGTGTGTGCTTTTCTGTGTTGTTTTCTTTGTGCAGGTACTTGAAAGCTAATTACTGCCAACACAATAAGTACTAAAGGAAATAAAAAAAAAGATAATAATAATAGTGAGACAACCTATTCACCCCCCCCTTAGGTTGTAAGCTGCCTCGAACTTAAATACTTTCAACCAATCAAGACAAAACTATCCAAATGGGCTTCAAACCGCATGCCTAGTCTGTTATTTGATTCTGGATTCCATATGAAATTTATTTTCGGGATCACATCGATCTACCCGCTAGAAACCACCCTTTTCTTCACTCTTTGGTGAGGGGTTCCATGCATGTATACAAATTGAGGAATTCACTTGTTCAAGAAGAAAGTTCATTACCCTTGTTGATTGCTTAGGAGCCATGTTCTTGCTCTTGATCCGGATGGAACTGATCACCACAGCTCCCTCTCCGCAGATCTGGCTTCGACTCGTGAGTCCGATAAAAAGAATGCCTTGGATCACCTTTGCCCTTTGAAACCTGGCTTCTTCATTCTCTTTCCTCAAAAACTAAGAGAGAGAGAGAGAGAGAGAGAAAATGAGAACTAAATCTCATTCCATGCCTTTATTAGAAAGCTATCGAGACGCGGTACATTTTTTACCGCTGCGTGATACACTTTGGCGGTGGCAACGGCTCATCTAGCACTGCTCTGCCACTTTTACTACCGCTATGCGGTAGCTTACTACCGCCGGGTAGTATCGACCAGAGACCTTGGTCCATTAATTCAGTTAGCTGCCACTAGCGATAGGTATACCGCAGTGTGGTAACCTCTAGTGACCAATTCTCTATCATTTTCAGGAACATTGGGGCATTACAATTCTTCCCTCCTTTAAGAGATTTGGTCTCGCAATCCACAACAAATATAAAAGTACAAAATATATCAAATGTACCTCAATGGAACCGTTTAGGGAACTCTTTGCGCATGATCTGCTCTCACTCCCATGTTAACTCCTTACAGCCATAGTTGTCCCATCGGACTTTGACCATCTTAATTTTTTTGTGTCGTAGTTGTTTCACATCTGCGTCTTCAATACAAATGTGCATGACTTTTATCATCAACCCACTATCGACAAGAATTTTCTCTACAACAACAACTTGTGTAAGCTCTTGCATAGCCATCCGCAGCACCGATAGGTGAAACACATCGTACAAACCACTGAGTTCAAATGAAAGCTTCGGCCGATAGGCAGCTTCTCCAATTCGCTCAATAATTTCAAACAGTTCAAGGAATCTTGTACTCAGCTTTTTCAAGCGTGAGATCCTCGATATGCCTTTAAACGGTTTAATTTTGAGATAAACCCAGTGACCGACCGCAAACTCAACGTTTCGGTGCTTGGCATTATTGTATTTTTCTTACCTATCTTGCGCAATCATCAATCGTTCTCGAATTAAACATATCGTGTCAATCTCATCTTCAACATCCTTACGGTTATACAACTTCGATTCACCTATTTCTACCCAAGTCAATGGAGTACGACACTGCCTACCATATAAGGCCTCAAAAGGTATCATTTGTATACTCGTTTGGTCGTTCTTATTATAGGAAAACTCGATCATAAAGAGATGATCTTCCCACCTATTCCCAAAATCCAAGGCACATATACGAATCATATCTTCCTTTGTTCTGTTTACCCTCTCGGTCTTACCATCCAATTGGGAATGAAAGTTTTTTCTAAATTTCAGCTTGGTACCCAACAACTGATAAATAAGCTTCCTATCATTCTATATGAAATGCCAATCACGATCACTAACGATGCCATGGGGCATACTGTGCAATCGTGCGATTTGCTCCACATAAAGTTTAGCTAACTTTTCAATTGAATCGTCCCTTCAATTTGGAATGAAGTGTGCTACTTTTGTCAATCGATCCACGATAACCCAAATGGAATCGTTCCCGCATTGAGATCTCAGCAAATCGTGCATTAAATCCATCGATATATCATCAAACTTACATTTCGGTATTGGCAACAACTTCAGGAAACTGCCAAGTTTTTGACACTCAGCCTTCACCAAGACGCAAGTCTGGCACTTTGCCATATAAAATGCGATGTCTTTCTTCAACCCTGGCCCCCAGAATAATTTCTTCATGTCCTTGAACATTTTTGTGCTCCCAGGGTTGATTGAATACGTGGTGAAATGAGCCTCGTATATCAACTCTGCCCGCAACTTGCCAACATTTGGGAAGCACAACCGACCATCCTTCCACAAAAGATCGATGTTCAGCGAGAATTGGAAATTTGACACATCCACTATCTCCACCATATAGCGCTTCATGCTCTCATAAAGATCCAATGTCAATCAAATTTTGTCTATGTGTTCATATTGCACCTCCGTCCAGTTGAAGCATGCTTCTGCGCTCATTCTCTTGTCAACATAAGAGATATCCAAAGCCTCCAACTCATGAATAGAATGCGCATCATGCACCTGTAACCAATTTTCTTAAGTTGGAGCCTTACAACTCAGCGCATCTGCGACTAAATTTCCTTTCCCGGGAGTGTAATTAATCTCAAAGGTGTAGTCCCCAAGGAACTCCATCCACATTTGTTGTCGCGTATTAACATCCTTCTGATACAACAAGTATTTCAGGCACTTATAGTCCGTAAAGATATCAATCTTCATGCCATACAAATAGTGTCTCCATAACTTAATAGCGAATATCACGGTTTCTAATTCCAAGTAGTGAACTTGATAATTCCTCTCGTGTACTTTTAGTTTGCGAGAGCTTTAAGCAATCACATGCCCGTATTGCAAAAGAACGCAGCCTAAGACGCTCCCTGATGCATAAGTATAAGTTTTAAAGCCTTCTATTCTACATGGTGAACACAAAATAAGAGTCGTGGTCAGACGACTCTTCAACTCCTCAAAAGCTCTTGTGCACTCTAACGTCTAAATGAACTATTGATTCTTCCTTATCAATGTCATAAGAGGTAAAGCAAAACTTGAAAAGATCTGTACGAAACGCCTATAATAGCCCGCAAGTCCTAGGAAACTCCTGACTTCTACAAAAGAAGTAAGTACGGGCCACTCTCATATCACAATAATCATTACCAGATCCACAACAATACCCTCTCCACAGATGACATGAACAAGAAAAGCCACTGGAGATAACCAAAGCTCACACTTTGAGAATTTGGTGTATAAGCGATTTCTCCTCAAGGTATGTAGACCCAATCTCATATGATTCACATTATCCTCTTCTTACTGAGAGTATACTAGTATGTCGTAAATAAATACAATTGAAAGTCTTTTTTTTTCAAGGTATCTTGCAACCTAGGGGGTGAATAGGTTGTTTCACTGTTATTATTCTCTTTTTAGTTTTTCCTTTAGCACAAAATTTGTTGGCAGTAGTTTTCTTTCAAGAACCTGCACAAAGAAAACAATACAGAAAAGAACACAAAGATTTATGGTGGTTCCCCAACTTGTCGGTACATCCACTCTCCTCCCACCTTTCCAACTTCCTATTGGTCAAGACACTTCTCCAAAACACTACTCCAAGGAGCTTCACCTAAGATCCCTCAGGATCTCTCAGTCTCCTCCAAGACCGACAGCTTGGGCACAAGGGCCTACAACTCAGTTATCAGTTGTTCACCTACCTCAGGACAAAGGACCTACACATAAGATGGGAGAACAGCCCTACTTCAGCTCCACTAGGGATCCTACCTAAGAGAGTAAAGCTCACTTACTACTCAGGAAAATTGCCCTACCTCAGATCCAGTTGGATCCTACAACTCAGAGAGGTTCACTCTCCTACTGCTCAGGCAATATTTCCCTACCTCGGATCCAGTTGGATCCTATAACTCATAGAGGTTTACTCTCCAATTGCTAGGGTAATATTGCCCTACCTCAAGCCAGTGGCCCTACAACTCAGATCCAGTTGGATCCTACAAAAAGATGAGTATTTGAATGTTTTGACACAGGGATATTTTTCTATGTCAAAAATTTAGGACTGAGTTATCTCAACACTATCTTGCTTCACAATAGCAGGTAGAAGTTCTCCCTCTACTAGAAGAAACTCAAGATGATGATTCTGATCTTGCTGAAGAAGAAGGTGAACTTGTGTTCTTCAATCAGCAAACTGAGCTCATTGGAGAATGATGGCTCTACTTTCTTCCTCTATCAGAAATCTTTTTTATTATGCTGTAGCAGATGAAGAAGCAACAACTCACTGAACTTTTCATTCCTGCGGGAAGACTTCAACCTCTTTCTCGGCGAAAATGGCGAGAGAGATGAAGTATGCCTGGCACCTTTTGAAATTGAATAATTCCCTAAAATTTGACTTGCGTCTTGGCTCATCTTTTCATTTTGTAGTTCGCAGATAAATGACTCTTAGAGATCAGTGGGCCCCACTTGCAGCTTCCAACTTCACCCTGCTTTAATGGAAGAAGACGTAAAGTTGCTTCTCGGTAGAGTTTGATATGTTCTGTAGCTTCTTTGTACTTGATTTGAAATCAGTTGACTTTGTCGATTTTGCTGACGTCAGCACCTGTGAACTTAGACAAAATCGAGCATTTGTAGAATAGGCGTTGAGTGAATGAGATTCACTCAAAGACAAAACACTTAGACGGAATTCTATCTATCTAGGCGTTGAGTGAGTAAGCTATACTCAACGCCAAAACACTTGGGCAACTTTTTTTCTTTTAGGCGTTGATAGTGTTGAGTGAGCAAGCCTCACTCAATGCTTTTTGTCTTAGCTTAGCTTTTTGCTACTTGGCGTTGAGTGAGTAAGCTCCACTCAATGCCAAACTTCTTAACAGACTCTTCTGTTATCTGGAGTTGAGTGAGTGCGATACACTCAATGCATTTGGACTTAGCTAAATTTCTCTGTCTAAGAAAAACACTCTCTTTGAGAATTAGTCAATGCATTATCACATGGCGTTGAGTTAGCTTGGCTCACTCAACGCCTGTGAACTTGGAAAATATTAACAGTTTTCCTTTGGAATTGACTGACTGAGCTAAGTCCACAGGAGTTGAGTGTAGCTCACTCACTCAATGCCATAGCTTCATAATGCATTGAGTCCATTACCCACAATGGACTTACTCAGATATTTGGTGGAGAGTTTTAACTTCTTCAAATAGGGGGAGATTGTTTGGTCCATTACCCACAATGTCCTAGATTTGAAGAAGTCAAATATGCCAATGAGCATACACAATGGTATATTACATACATGTTGAAGTTCATACATGCAGCTTTGTCCGAGTAACAATGATGGGGCAAGTAGTGTAAGTGGCTTAGTTAAGTAATCACTCACCTAAGGTATGATAACAAGATAAGTTATAGTAAACTTCCTTATCTGCAGGGCGTACCAATACCTGCTCCCCCTAAATAGCTGCTACCTGCTTTTGATGAATTTGATACCACTTGTATCCTTTTCCTCCTGTCCTATGACTTTGATACCTCTTTTAAGTCCTTGAATCAGTAAGCTGATTTAAGTCATTCTCCCCCTTTTTGACTTTTGTAAATAGCAAGGGAGGATATTCTGCTCCCCCTCTTTGATTTCTAATGGGCAAGAGTTTGAACATCTTGAGAGTTCTTAGAGTAGTGCAGGACATGCTCCCCCTCAATTGAAGCAGCATATGACATGTTTCTTGGTAGACAGTATAGTTTGCAGTAGTCTGGACAGTACTTGAACATGATACCATCGAAAGTACACCACATGAAATGTCTTCAATGTATTGATGAGCAATTCTATCTGCAGGACAAAATATGGCCTGTAACAATTTAAGAAGCAACTGAAGCTATACTAGGTTTAAAATACCCAACTCAAACTTGAAGGTGTTATACTTTTATTCATCGAGTGGCTTAGTGAAGATGTCAGCCACTTTCTTGTCTGTTAGGAAAAACTCAAGGGTGATGTCTTCATATTCCATATGTCCCCTAATGAAATGGTATCTTACCTCAATATGCTTAGTCCTGATGTATGAAACAGGATTCCTAGCAATTGATGTAGCATTAGTAGAATCACAAGAAATGGGGCTTTTACTTTTCTAGATGTTGTAGTCCTAGAGCTGATGTTGGATCCACAACAACTGAGCACAGCATCTACCTTCTAAGATGTACCCTGACTTTACAGTTGAGATTGTAACACTTATTTTCTTCTTGCTTCTCCAAGACACTAGTCTTCCACCCAAGAGTTGACAGGTGCCAGAAGTGCTCTTCCAGTCTTCTTTCCAGCCTGGAAAATCTGCATTTGAGAAGCCTATTACTTCTAACTCCCCATTCCTAGGGTACCATAGGCCAAGATCTGGTGTGCCCTTAAGATACCTAAAAATCCTCTTTGCAATAGAGTAGTGAGATTCTTTAGGGCAAGCCTGATACCTAGAACAAAAACATGTAGCAAACATGATGTCTGGCCTACTTGTAGTAAGATAAAGAAGGGCGACAATTATCCATCTATACAAGGTCTCATCAACATGCTTCCCTGCTTCATCCTAACCTATAATTATATTTGACCCCATGGGAGTTCTTATGGTCGAGGAATTCTCCATGACAAATTTCTTTATTAACTCCCTAATGAACTTAGACTGGGATATGGACAAACCATCTTAAGTCTGTCTTACTTGGAGACCCAAGAAGAACTTAAGTTCACCCATACTACTCATCTCAAACTTCCCCTGCATAAGTTTAGCAAACATCCTGCAAAGGTTGTCATCACTAGATCCAAAGATGATATCATCTATATAGATTTGGACTAGGATGATGTTACCCTTAGATCCCTTAGGAATAGGGTCTTGTCTATCTTCTCCCTTGAGAATTTTTTGTCAATGAGGAACCTAGACAAGGTTTCATAACAGGCTCTAGGGGCTTATTTTAGCCCATATAGAGCTTTCCTAAGTCTATAAATAGAATCAGCAGAGTTAGGAAAAACAAAACCTGGAGGCTGCTCAACATAGACTTCATTTCTTAAGTCACTATTTAGGAAGGCTGACTTTACATCCATCTGGTAGATTTTGAATCCCTTGTGTGCAGCATATGTAAGGAACAGACTATTGGCCTCCAATCTTACTATATGGGCAAAACTTTGATCAAAATCAATACCTTCTTCTTTACTGTACCCCTTAGCCACTAGCCTTGCTTTGTTCTTGATTATAATGCCATTTTCATCAAGCTTATTCCTGTAGATCCAATTGACTCCATTGACATTATGTCCTTCTGGTCTGGGAAGCAACTTCCAGACCTTGCATCTTTTGAATTGGTTCAGTTCCTCTTGCATAGCAAATATCCCAAATTGATCTATGTTGCCTTCTTTAAACTTCTTTGGCTCCACCTATGACAGATAACTTACATACATAGCTATATTCAGATTTTTGCTTCTGCTTACTATGCCTTGGCTAGCTTCACCAATGATTTGGTGTGCAGGATGGTCTCTGAAATGTTTGATTGCATGAGGCAATTTCTTTCAGCAACAGCTTCAGGAATAGCTCCTTGCTGATCTTCATATGCTCCAAGTGTGCCTGGTGGACCTTCTGGAATATCCACTTCAGCTTTCATCACTATAACGACATCTTTGATGGCTAGCTTATCCACCAACATTTCTGTATCTACAGTACTATAAGAGGAGCTTGTTAGCTCACTGTAAATCATGGTAGACTCATCAAAGTGGTATTTGAATTACTACGTGGACATTCATGGGTTCGTTCATGTTATAATAGTAATGCACATACACATGCTCACCACCCTTAAAATGAATTCGACCATGATTTTGAATAAGAAAGACTGACACAAAAAGTTGATACGAAATTATAACACCTCCATCTATCATGTAGAATATTACAGAAGGTCCATCTGGGACCAAATGCAAAATTCCACGGACAGTCAATGGAGTTACTCATTAAGACCATTTCATTGATGCATCCTAACTCAGATTGCATTCTAGCGGAAGCAGTTATTTTAGTTATAGAATCCACATGCCAGGAATGTCAACTATAAAAATAAGAATGTACAACAACATACAACATATTCTAGCTTTAAGTCCTTACAACCTTTTTCTTTATAAAATGTGTCTTTCATATAATGGCTCACAAGCCGTCCACATATGAAAATAATAATCATTTGACTTTTGGGTCTTCAAGTGCTAGGCAATCGCATCATAAGGGACATCAGCCCGCTAATTCCCACTTGGCTCTCCAGCACCTGCATAACACGGCCCACAAAAATATGGCAAAACAAAGCAATGGTCAGTATAAGCTGACCAAATTAAAACAACCTCACACCATACTCGGGGCAATGGTTCTCCTTCCCTATAAGTAGCAACATATATATCTTTTGACAACATAAATGTGCATTTAAGCACCATTCGCCACAGACCTAGGCTTGATCAGCCACACACCCCATGCACTTATGGCACATTCTCGGTATACCGGACTTCTCTAGGTCCCACACCATCCACTTTCCCATACTTGATGGTTCACACTTGAGTATTCTAGTATTTCTTGCCCGTAGCCTAAGAATCTCCTTATGTCAACGACGAAAGCCAGTTAATTCAGGCGATCTAGTCCAAATGACATAACGTGGGTACGGTTCAGCTATAGCTCGTTGCTCAAATCACCAAGCCAATACCGACGGTCAAAGCAACAATCACATCAATGACACTCACGACCATTATAGCTGGGCTCTCCAGGTTCAGCAGCTTCTCATATTATGCATCTTGTCTTGTGGACAAAGACTTCACAACAACAATCAAGCTAGCTCTCATGGCCACCTTATCTAGGCTCTTAAGGATCTCAGCTTCAAATAATGGCCCCTAGGTCTCCATGAGGAAATCCTCTCATAGCTTACTGGGAGCTATCACCAGCGGTAACACTCTCGCCATGCGGTAGGGGACAAAATAATGTTTCTTCCACACTTTGGGTGTTTTTTCTAGAGAGTATCTCAAGTACTATCATTGCAGCATCCTGTACACCCCTTGACCCCGGAAACTACATGTTTATCCACAGAGTCTTCTCTGGCACACAAATCAATCATCACTAATCCAGACAAACCTATCTAGATGGGCTTCACATAACATGCCTATTTCGTACTTCGATTCTGGATTCTATATGCATTTTATTTTGGGGATCATAATGATCTACCTGCTGGAAACCACCCTTTTCTTCACCCTTTGGTGAGGGGTTCAAAGAACGTATGCAAATTGAGGACTTCACTTGTCCAAGGAGAAAGGTCATTGGCCTTTTGATCGCTTAGGAGCCATGCTCTTGCTCTTGATATGGATGGAACTGATCACCACAGCTTCCTCTCCACAGATCTGGCTTCGACTCGCGAATCTGATCACAAGAATGCCTTGGATCACCTTTGCCCTTTCCCTGCTAACTTCTTCCTTATCTTTCCTCAAGAACCAAGAGAAATAGTTAATTCTGGGGGTGTGATGAATCTGATATTTATAGTGTTTTTCAGACTCATCCTGGCTTATTTTTGTTCACTTGCACTTCACATTTAGCTTATAATTGCTTATATTTCACTTATTCAGAAATCTCACATGAAGTACACCTTTTGCCTTTTGTGGTTCGCAATTGAACTATGTATTGTCGGGGGGTAAGCATTTGTTGCTCCCCATGCCTGTTTTATTTCTTTTCTTAATTTTTGTATGTGTTGGAGTTGTGCTCTAGGATGTGATTTTATTGTGAAGGTAGGCAGATTTGTTGGAGCATGCATTCCGCATCTCTTAGTTTGAGAATAACAAATACCGTAATGTATTTGATCTTGTACTTTGTTTGTTTATAGTGTGTAATTTGTACATGTTGAATGAGGTTACCAGTTCTCAGACATGGGCATGATCCAAGTGTGTGTATATTTTGGAAAAAAGGACGAGTTTTGTTTAGGAAAGTTCAAACACCCAAAAATTTCAATCCGGGAAGAGTTACAGAACGTGCCACCTCATTAAGGAATGAGAAGGAAGTCAACTACAATTTGTAAAAGGTTTGGATGGCAAAAGTGAAAAGTATATATCACTGGTGATAGCCACTATCGCTGAGCGATAGAAAAAATGACGCCCGCATGACGAATGCCATGTTCCACACGATCAGGCCACCAAACGCACTATTTGGAGGTATCGCCAGACGATATCAGATATTTCTAGCAATATCCCCATGATCTAATCATCCCGTAGAATCCTAAGAAACATAGGACACGTGGCAGCCAGATATAATATCGCAGCAAGCGATAGCCAGTATCGCCGGCAATAGCTCCAAAGTATAAATTTGGCTCATTTTTTGTAGAGATGATGAAATTTATTACCTGGAGAATTATTTCCCGTGTATTTAATCCAGAGAGCTCCAGCATTAAGAAAACTCCCACTTCCCAAGAGCGTTCAAGAGCGAAGAAAAGACGGTTCTGCACCACATCTCAAGCCATCTTTGCAAGGATTCGATGTCATGTTCAGAGCTTTATTTTGAGAGATTTTTTATTCTGAATTTCTATTTTGTAACTTATCTTATCATCTTTGTAATAGGTAGAGAAATCCCCTCCTTGTGCATGGCGTCTAGGTCCGTGTGTGGCTTAGGAGGAAATCACCACTTTGTGCACGGCATTTAGGTCTTTGTGTGACTTATGGAGTTTTTGTAGCCTTGTGTGCAGTGACTAGATCGTTGTGAGATCTAGGGGAGTCTAGTAGCAAGATCTAGGGAGAGATATGTTATAGACGACCGGTTTTTTGTAGGACCGGTGAAATCAAAAGGAGTTTATATTGTTCATAGCCTTGATCACTTGCTTTATAGAGATACATTATATTTTGTAATCAATTTCTTATGAAATAAAATCATAGCATTTATTATCCCATTATCTTGATTTTATTATCATAAAATGTTTTAAATATTATTTTCTCTATCAATAGCATTAAAGTAAAATATATTACAAATTGCTTTTTTAAAATACACTCTTAGAATTCAATATTTGTATCTAGCGACGAGCGTTAGTGATATCGCTAACAATAGTAAAGTAATATTTAATTTTGCAATTTCCTAAAAAGTAATCTTTAATCTAATATTTTTGTTTTATATAAAATTATAATTTCCTATAAAATATTCCATAACTTCACTAATTAACTAAGATATTTTTATTTAAGAATTAAAATTCCATAAATCCCTTATTCACCCCCCCCCCTCTAAGGGCGCCATAAGATCCAACACGTGGTATCAGAGGCAGGTTATTCCAAAATGGCTTCATAACGAGGAAAAATGGCCCTTCATGATCTCGCAACCACTATATGGGATGAAATTTTATTAAATCAAAAATCTTTAGCCCCACAATTGTTTATGGGTGAAAACTATAATGGGTGGAAAATTCTAATGAAATTTTTTCTTAAATCTTTAGCTGAAAAAGTTTGGATATTACTAATTAAAAGCCCCCAAATAAGTTAAATAAAAATGATATGGTTTTAAATGCTAAATCCTTGAATAGTTTATTTTGAGCACTAGACCAAAATATTTTTAAAAAAATATTTATTTTTCCTACTAGTTATGAAGTTTTAAAATTTCTTGAAGAAACTTATGATACTTCATCCACAAGAACAAAACAAGTATAAGACAAGGAGAATATGAATGCTTGCATAAGTATTCATGAAAGCTCCTCCATTGAAAGATCTATTGAATGCACACCAAATGGATTAGAAGAAGAAAGCACATCATGCGAAAGAGAAAATGAAATCGCATCAATGGAATAGAACGATGATGATGTCAAAGAAACTATAGGTTCAAATCATGCCTCATCCAAAAGTGATGTAAGTAAATCTTATTCTTCTCTTTTTATTACAAATTATATTTCTACATTTCACATGCTTGGAACTGTTGAACGTAGAATTATGAAATTGAAAAATGCTAATTCAAAATTACGTTTAAAAAATATAAGTTTTAAAGCAAGTGCTAATGTAGAATCAAATTTTGATTTGTCTAGTCCTCCCTCTTTCTAATTAGTTAAAATGTCTACACCTTGTATTGATTGTAATAAATTTAAAGAAAATGTCAAGGTATTTGAAAATGAGCTTTCTTCTATAAAAAAATAATCTGAAAAATTATATTTAGAAAATTCTATTTTGAAAAGTTATTGTGTTATGTACAAAAATTATAAAATTGAAATTATGGAAATGTATGAAACATTTGAAGAATTGAGAAATAATTATAAAACTCATATTGATTTTATATTAACCACTCTTAAAAATAGCACAATCACCAATGCAAAAGCTAGAGAAAAATTCAAAATGAAAAATAAAGAATTGGAAACTAAAACCATCTTGCTAAAGGATATTATAGGTAGAAATTCACAAAACATAAATCTACAATATCAAGTTAAATCCAAAAGCAAGTTACATATAAATTTCAATATTTTGACAAAGAAAAAACAAAGGAGTTAGAAAACATCAAATATTTATAAATGAAATTCCAAATAATAATCAACATGATTTACAAAATCAATCCACTCCCAACATAAAATTGAATGAACATAAATTTTTAAAAATCACTATCCTAAGAGTCTTTATGTTGAACAACATAATTATAACTTGAAAAATAATGTCAATATTTTTAAATTCTCAACGCATTTCTTTTCAAACAAATATCCTTACATGAAAACTCAAGATAAAAATAATTACAATAGAAATTTTAAACATAAAAATGAAATTAAACAAAAGTATGAATGGAGGCCCAAATTAAAAAATGACGCATCAACTACAGTTGAAAGGGACAATTCCTACTTGTCTCCCCATAAGCAACACACTATATTTGGGTATCCAAAGGAGCCGTCACACTCGGTCCCCTTTGGATACCAAAATATCTTATTCATTAGTATCCAATCAAATGAATAAAGTAGAATGGAATCAAAAGGAAATATAAAAAACTCTACTTCACGATATACCTAATATCAATTTTGTTTTTGTTATTTTTATTTTTGTTTATTTTGTATTTTCTTTTAAGCTAACATATTTTATGTTAACTTTATAATTATTTTTATATGACATCTCATTTAAACCTAAAATTCTTCAATAAATCAATTTCCCAATTTTTTTTTACTATGTTAAGTATCTTTATCTTCTACTCTCATATATTTTATATATGTTTTGGGTAATTTCTAAAAAGAAAACAAAATAAAAAATTTATAAAATAATTTAAAAATCACCAAAATATATTCATATTTAATGAATTCATTATAATAAATTAAAAATATTAAATTTAAATATCATTTACACCACAATGATTTCTCACAATAAAACTAATATTATATTCTTAAATATGTTCTAATCATATATCTAATTCATGATCTATCAAGAATTAATCATAAATTGACTATTTTTACCACACTTACAAATTATGAATCGTATGATTGGATATTGGTATTATGTTTATGAATTGATATGTTATACTATTATTTCCATGCATCTTACTTATGTCTAGAGCTTAGAATCAATCATATTAAAAAATTCAAAAAAGTTTAATGATTTAATTCTAGGTCTATGAAAAATCAAAATTCTATATTGAATACATGCAAAACAAATTATATGTATTGAACCTTTTTATATTGTGGTATTTATATATTTGTGATGATGCAAAAGATTATTTAATTCAATTATAGTTATATTTTCAAAAAGATTGTATAGTATTATATTGAAAAAACAATGATTTATAATTTAATTGAAATAAATGTTATTGATTTCAAAAATCATGTTGTGAATGTATTATGTTTTTATGTTTTCTTGTATCATATTTCTTTGTAAACCATAGAATAAAATAAAAAACAAAATTACTTAATTCTAGGTTTATTATGATTGAAACTTTATTTTTAAATACTTGCAACATTATCAATTTTTAGTATTATGGCCTAACATTGAACTCAAAATTCTAACATTATCACATAATGAATATTATTATTCACACATATTGAATATTTTTATTCATGCTAGTTATTTCATATTGCCATGATAAAATAAATCAAATGTTGAAAGATTAAAAGTTAAATTCACAATAACTATATGGTTTTAAAATATAATATAATTTTAAATATCAAATAAACCCGTAGTTTATGAAATCATTCTTAGGATTAAATGCCTAGTATATCCATGATTATTTACCCATAGTTTGTGTCTCACATTAGCGAGGGCATAGGATTGTGTGAATTAGAGACCTAACCTATAAGTCATGTCTTGTCCTTAACAGGGGATGGTTTTAGTGGGGCCTTGCGAGGCACTAGGGGAAAGAGTGCTAGGTTGAGTGTCATCTTCTGTATGCATATGAGATTAACAACCCAACCTACGGCATGCGTGCAACTCCTCATACCCATCTTTCACTTAGTACGGGGCTAGATTGTAGACATATAACTTGGGCAGTTTAATCTAGGGAATACTAGTATCATATTCATTGCATGAACTTCAGTTTACACTTTATGATTATTTGTGTCGTACATATTTGTTAAAACATGTGTATCTTGTGTTTTTCATACTATATTTATTTGAGCATTTAAGATTTTGAAAATATAAGTATTTTGAAAAATAACTTTTTGACACCTTATGCCAATTTTTTTTAAACTCTTTGCGATATTTTGTGTCGCTTATGTTAGAAAACATGAATCAAGAAAAATTAGAATGAAAAATTATCAAAAAATCCTGTTTTCTATATAATAAAATATATTTTTTTGGCTAGCGCACATGTTAATACTAATGCAAGCGGTAGCACAAAATTTTTATTTAGTCTTTCTTTTTACATTTTCTCTGGCATAAAAGGTCATTACACTGATAAGTTATTAATATACTTCAATGTTTTCAGGAAAACTATTTGTTTTAAAAATATTTGAAAATTAAATACAAATTTACAAAATGAATCCAAAAGAACAAAAATATGGTTTTTTCATTATTACTTTGTGTGTTTATTATTTTGTATTTTATTTAAAAAATTATACAAACTACTGGCCAACATTGTGATTGTCAAGGACGATTAACTCTATCAATTAAAGATTAATTATAATGTTTAATTTAGTTTTCACGTTTCTTAAAACATTGTTTTGATTATGTCATACCTTGAATATTATCTTGTTATGTGCAATGAAATTGATTGTAGAAAACATGTGTAGAATTGTTTAACATGCCTCTAAGTATGAGTAATATTTTGTGTTTGATAATGACTTTACACACTCACTTATTTTGATAATCAACAAGTGTTTTTAATCTTATACTTGCATAGTTGTGTAGTGTAATAACATAATAATTGAAATACAAAAATAGATTACCTACACTACATTGAATTATTTATTAAAATTCTGTGTTTTTCATGCACTTATTCATTAGAGAAAAGTGGTTAAAAAAAAATTAAATGATATTGTTTGCACAATAAATGAATTTGAAATCCTTGGTCATAAGCATAAAAAGCATATAATAAATGACATGGAAAGCTCCACCAAGCACTACTCACCCTCTTAATAAGTTTTAATGAGCATTGTGAGGTTGGGCACCTTAAAAATGATTGTAAAGTGTCTTATAACAAAAAAATTTATTCATAAGTTCTCTTAGTACACTATATCACAAAAATAAAAAAATAAAGTTAAAATGAATAAAAGTGATCCCCAAGCACTACTTCCCTCCCTAATAAGTCTTAATGAGCATTATATGTGTGAAGCACCTTGGTAATTGTACTTTTTATGTATGTGCATTGAAATATCGTGCAAGTAATTTTATTTGTGTATTTTAAAGTTGTGTAATTTTATTGTATATGTCATTCATTTTGATTAATACATTTATATACTTTATCAAATCACTTTTATATACAATATTTTAATATATAAAATTTGTACTCATGAGAGTTGGATTCTAATGCATATTTTAACAATTCTCTACAAACTTAAGTAAATGCACTAGATAGCAAAGCATTACCATTTAATTGTTTTTATTTACTTGTAGCTTTGTATCATTTCTTGATATTTTCAAATCATGCTTGCAATTATATTTCAATAGAATAGCATCTTTTTGAACTTTAACTTAAACATGCACTTTTTAGTTTTAGAACTCATTATCTTTTATATGCTCTTACTTTCTAAAAATATGTTTATTAATAAGAATGCTTATTATATTTTACGATGTGATTATTACAAGCATTTATTCATGTTTTTTTCAATGGGTTGCATATTGAAATACAAATGTTTACTCTATTAGTTCATCTATGTTGCTTACTACATTATGCTCCATAATGCTTATTTTTAACAACTGGTATTTAATAAGCTTTATATTACATTTTTTCCAACATAGAGCACATTAATTCTTATTACATACACTCACCCAATACCCTCGTTTGATACTACAAAAGAGGAGAATGAATTGAATATATTTAATTACTTAGGGGAGTAAATTAATAATTCTTAGGAAGCATCTATGTAAGGGGAGTAATCATATAGGAGGTGCATACTTCATTTGTTGCTCTATCATGACTATTCTTCCTATAAGTTATCCCTAATCAATCTTAAAAGCTATATACTCATCCCTATCAACTTTTGAAAATAACTAAAGGGGCAGAGTAAACAGAGAAATTTAGTGGAATAGATATTTAGGGGGAGTAAAAGATATAGGGAACAATTATGTAGAGGGGCCTTCATATAGGAAAAGTTTGCACTTGTACTTTAAAGCTATCACACTATAAACTTGTTATTCATGTATATATTTTTTCACATTTACCTATACACACAATTGTTCTTAAACTCATAAATTTTTCATATAGGTATTTGTTATTATGAAAAGGGGAGATTATTGGAGCATGCGTTCCGCATCTCTTGGTTTGAGAATAACAAATACCGTAATGAATTTTATATAGTATTTTGTGTGTTTATAGCGTGCAGGTTGTACAAGTTGAATGACGAAACAAGTTCTTAATCATGGGCATGATCCAAGGGCGTGTATATTTTTGAAAAAACAAAAGGGCGAGTTTTGTGTACTAAACTTTAAACGGCCATAACTTTCAATCCGAGAAGAGTTATGGAATGTGCCACCCCATTACAAAATGAGAATGAAGTAAACTACAATCTGGAAAAGGTTCGGATGACAACAGTGAAAGGATATATCGCTGGTTATAGCCACTATCACAAAGCAATAGTGAAAATGATGTCAGCGTGATGAAGGCCATATTCCACACGATCCAGCCACACAATGCACTATTTGGAGGTATTGCCAGGAGATATCTGATATTATCAGTGATAGCCCCATGATCTAATCTTCCCGCAAAATCCTCAAAATTATGGGACACATGGCAGCCGGATATGATACTACTGGCAGGCGATAGCCATTATCGCTGATAATAGCTCCAAAGTATAAATTTGGCTCATTTTTCTGTGGAGATGACAAATTTCACTACCTGGAGTATTATTTCCCATAAATTCCATCCAGAGAGCTCTAGCCTTCATAAATATCCCTACTTCCCTAGAACATTCAAGAGCGAAGAAAAGACGGTTAATGCGCAACATATCAAGCTATCTTTGCAAGAATTCGATGTCGTCTTCAAAGCTTCATTTTGAGAGACTTTTTATTCTTAATTTATATTTTATAACTTATCATATCATCTTCGTAATCGGTAAAGAAATTTCTTCCTTGAGCATGGCGTCTAGGTCCGTGTGTGGCTTATGAGGAAATCGACGCATTGTGTGTGGCATCTAGGTCTTTATGTGACTTAGGGAGTTTTCGCTGCCTTGTGTGTAGCAACTAGATCGTGGTGTGATCTAGGGGTAGGCTAGTAGCAAGATCTAGGGAGATATATGCTACAGTCAGTCGATTCTTTGTAGAAGGAGAGGTGAAATCGAAAGGAGTTTATATTTTTCATAGCCTCGATCTCTAGCTTTATAGAGATATATTGTATTTTGTAATCAATTTCTTATGAAATAAAATCATGGCATTTATTAGCTCATTATCTTGATTTTATTATCGTAAAATGTTTTAAACATTATTTACTCTATCAATTGCATTAAAGTAAAATATATTGCAAATTGCTTTTTAGAATACACTCTTAGAATTCAATATTTGTATCTAGCCCCAAACGATAGTGATATCGCTAATAGTAGTAAAGTAATATTGAATTCCATAATTTCCTAAAAATAAATCTTTAATATATTATTTTTGTTTAAATATGAAAAATTTTAATTTCCTATAAAATATTTCATAACTTCATTAATTAACTCAAATATTTTTTGTGGGAACCCTTGTTTGGATTTGTGCTAGGTCTACTCTTAGGATGTTTTGACCCACCTGTATAGCCAGGGTATTTATCTTGTCTAAGTTAGGTCCTTTTTAGGTCAGGTTTGGGCAGACCAGCATTGCAGTGGACTCAGAATTAGACTCGGAATAATTCAGTGGAATATCTATATCAGTTTGACTATAGTCGAACTTAGCTCGATGTTCGTCGATCTCCCATCGACGATCTCAGAGTCTTCTACTCTGAACTGAGCTCGATGATCTACGAGCTCAGGTTGACAATCTCTTGTTTCTCAGCAATTATCTCAGTTCTATAATAGTTGTTCTAGGGTCGACGATCTATTAACCCAGTTCGACGATCTCTGAACTAAGTTCTACGATTTTATGCTGCTTGCAGTTATCAGTTTACAGAAACGGTTTAAAGTGTTTATTTTGCTTATGATCAATTATTTAATTGCAATTATATTTTGATAATTAATGCTGATATTCTCAAGGCTAATAGTCGTATGTCATGAAAAATTAATTTTGGTATTCACAGAATATTTTATTAGCTTATCTTATGAAGACAGTTATGGAAGTGCATTTATGTTGCCAGCCATTCTAGCCGTTTGGGCTCCTAAATTCTTGTAGAAAATAAGTATTGTCTTGGGAATTCAAATATATGTCGTTTTCCTTTCTGATTGAATATAACAAGAAACAAAGAGAGAAATATAGCAAGTTAATCAGTAAGGGAAATAGAGAAAAAAAATATTCTTCAGTAGTACTCATTTTTTCTCATTCTCAAGGATTGTTGCATTGCTTTTAAAGGAAGAAGAAGAACATTTTCAAATCAACTCTCTCAAGCCTTCTTAATTCCTCAGCCTTCATAGATCTACAGAGATCTTCAATCAAAATCAGTCTACAGATCTAGAAGGCTCCACAACAATACTTTGAAGACCTACACCCAGGACCAAGTTTCCTCTTCCTGAATCAACACATCATCTCAGGGGGAGCTTGGGCTTTCTACAACAATCCACATAGTCTTCTCATTTGCTTGATAAAGTGGGGAATTCCATAAATCTTTTTCTTTTACCTCCATTTGTACAGGGTTATCTCTCCCTTCAAAAGTGAACTCTTGGTGATAGGGCACCTGATAAAAAACCTATTAGATTTTGAGCTTCTGATTAAAAGCTCAAAGAGTCTCTATATCTACCTGAAAGAGATCTTGTGGTGGTAGGGCACCTGAACAAAAACCTGTAGTGGATTCCTACCTGGGTTGTAGAAGAGTGGATGTGCCCAGATTTGGGGAACCATAATAAATTTTCTTGTGTCGTCTGGTTTGCCTTGTGTTTCCTTTGTGTGATGTGCTGTGCTTTGTTAGTTTAGTTTGTTTTGTTCCCTTATTTATAAGTATCAGTATTTTAATTCTTAAATAAATCTAAATAAATTTTTAATACTCTATTCACCCCCCTCTAGAGTAAATTCTATCTATCCCTCACTTTTAATTGGTATCAGATGGTGTGTTTTTTAAGGTTGTATAGGCTAACACCTGAACCTAAGATCTTTGATAGATATCATTTTACCCTACTGTCTTTTTTTTAAACCATGGTACAGTACAAGGACTTTTCAAGCACAAGACCTCCAGTTTGCAACTTGCAAAAGTTTTGAATCTGGAAGGCAAAAATCAAGCTTTATATGAATTCTATTGATGAAGACATTTATGCTTCTATCTTAACAGGAGTACCTCCACCAGTTGCCCCTCCAAGTACTTCCACAAACATGACTGAAGTACCTCCTCCAGACTACAATGATGCTTACAAGAAAGAAAAGGTTGTTGAGGCAAAATCCATAAACATATTTGCACAAATAATATCTGATGATTTATTCCAAAAAGTGGCTGAATGTGAATCAGCTAAGGCCATCTGGGATTCCTTAAACTAGATGGTTGCAGAATCAGCAGATGAAAGGAAGGACAGGCGAGCTCATCTCATTTCCCAGTATGATAACTTTAAAAAGGAAGAAACTGAGAAAGTTTTTGAGATGTACAATAGACTCAGCATCATTGTTAAGTAGCTAAAAACTCTTGACAAAGACATCTCAGTAACTTAAATAAATGACAAGATTCTCATGTTCTTCCCCTGCTCATAGAATTCTCAAATCTGGCATATCAGAGAGACCAGAAGCACACATGAGATGATAACAGAATCAGTCTTAGGAAATCTGAAATCCTATGAATAGCTCCTGAAGACAAGAGAAGCTGAACAACAAAAGACTGATACACCAACTAGGAAGGAGAAGAATATAGCCTTCAAAGATCTGAAGAATCAGAAACTTCTCCATCAAATGAAGAGTTGATGAGTCTCTTTGCAAAGAGATTCTTCAAAATGGGAAGAAAAGAATTCACAGATGGAAATCATCAAGAAGTGATGACAAATTAAGGTATGACAAGACCCCTTCTAAAGATATTATCTATTTTGGTTGCAGGAAACCTGGACACATTCTTCCAGAATGTCCAGAGAACAACCATAAGGAAAGAAGAAAGGAGAAAGACTCCAAGAAGCACTCCAGAAAACCATCCTCCCACAAGCACAAGAAGAAGGAGAGATGGTTTGTTGTAGTAACATGGAGTGATACTGAAGAATCATCTTCCTCCAGTTCTGGTGAAGATGAAGAAGAAGCAGAGGCCAAAGAAATCTGCTTGATGGCCATAAATGCTTCAGGACATGTTTCAGAAGAAGGAGAATCTAAAGAATATTCAGATTGTGATCAGGTATTGGGAGATTTTTTACTTTACTTCTGAAGATTTCAAAAATGATTTTAAATCTATGTGTAATGATCTGATAAGATCTGAGAAGGAAATTAAACTTCTCAGAGATAGACAACATAATTATGATAGCTTAGTGTCAGAAAACATTAAGTTGAAAAATGAAATAGACATGCATAGTGAACAAATCACTTTCCTGAAAGGTGAATTAAGTAAAGCAAAATAGCTAGAAGAATCACTGAATGGATAAAGCAAACAACTAGTAGAAATTACTAGCACACTTAATGCTAGGCTTAATAGAAGTAAATTAGGATTCGGTGCATCATCTAGTGAACCACCAATCATTCAGAAAAACCATCTCTCTCAACCTGTAAAGTTCATATCAGATAAAGGTAAGAAGAACACACAACAAATCAAAACAGTTAACAAAGTTTTAAAACAAGTTGAGATAAATAAAGAAAAACAAAAAACTAAGTCTAAACAAAAATCGTCGAACCAAGATCGCCGATCTCAGCATTATTCGTCGAATGACGATCGACGATCTCAGAACCCAGTGCATGAGCCTAAACACTCTACAAACGGGGATCGACGATATCATTATGTATCGTCGAACAGAGGTCGACGATCGTGGAACCCAGATAATAGTCACTATTATTCTGAGAACCAAGAACGACGATATCAATGCTGGTGGTCGAACGTAGATCGACGATCTCAACATAAATCGTCGAACCCAAATCAGTTTCATCAAAACTATAAAATCAACAGAAATTTCCATAAGAACTCTAATCCTAAACCTTTCTATCCCTTAAGTAACTGGACAATCCCACCTAGGAGATTTCATCCCTTAGGTTATAAAAGTCAACCTGAATACTCTTATATTTCAAGTTTTACATATGAAAAGTAGCCAGGACCCAAGATTACCGGTGTCCAAAATATATAAGCTGCTATTTTGCAGGTGAAGACATATTCTACCATACAGGATAAGTGGAATTTGGATAGTGGATGCTCCAAGCACATGACGGGAAATAAGGCCAATCTAAGTAAATATAAGGCAAAGCTAGGTCCAAAGATTATATTTGGAGACTCAAGCTATGGTCAGACAGAAGGTTATGGAGAATTTACACTTGGAGTTATCACATTGAGAAACATTGCATATATAAGTGGCTTGAAACATAACTTGATATCTTTAGGTCAGCTATGTGATGCAAGTTATGAGATATGTTTTACTGAATCCAAATGTAATATTTCTTTAAATAACGACACTGTATTATCAGGTATTAGATAAGGCAATATCTATTTAGTTGATTTTAATTCGGCTAGTTCAGAACTCTGTTTGTTCAACCAGGTTAGCAATAATAATACATTGTGGCATAAAAGACTAGGACATGTAAATCTTAGAAGCATTACTAGGTTATCTGTAACGACCCCATCCGTTAAATGACGTATAGTAGAAGGTCCGGCCGGGGCCCCACACTATATGCCACAAACAGACGGTGAGGTCACAGGGTAATATCAAACCACACGAGTCCTAACTCAGAGCATTCTAGCGGAAGCTTATTAAGTGCAAGAACTCATAACAATGAATGTCCACTAATATATAAATATCACATTTATATAGATCACCAGGAATGTATACAAAACCACACCGCACACGGCCTTAAGGCCTTACAAGTTACTCTTTACAATACATATAATTTCATACATCGGCACGCAGGCCGGCCACACATGAAATCCAACACTTCGCACGGCCTTCAAGGGCCTACCAGCAGCATGGGCTTTTGCCCGCTCAATCCATCAGCCCGCAACACCTGCATATGGACATCCACCCCATGGGTGATAAACAAAGCAACGATCAGCATTCAGCTGACCAATTATAACGACCCCACCCCTTACCCGGGGCAGTGGTTCCTTCCCTGCATGTATAGCAATTTCAACATATAAAGCACATACACCCAACATCACAAACGCCGGCCTCAATGCCAGGCGCTCCGTGCACTCAGGGCACCTTTTATGGTTTGTACTTGGTAGGCGGGCATAAGCCTCCAAACCCTTGTTGAAGACCTCACGCACCCGTCTCACTCAGAGGTACGCACCACACCAAAACCCGTGAGCACTATCAGTCGACCTACCCCCGTAGTGTAACAAGCCTAGGGAATTCGCCCTGCTGCTTTGCTACCAATCGACCGCTCACCCGATCTTAACATTGCCACTTGGTGAAATGGGCATAAGCCTCCAAACCCTTGTTGAAGACCTCTCGCACCCACCCACTCAGAGGTGTTCATCGCCACTTGGTAGAATGGGCATAAGCCTCCAAACCCCTGTTGAAGACCTCACGCACCCACCCACTCAGAGGTGTCCGCACTCCATCAACCAGCTCTTAACAAGCATGCAACCAAAGGAGCTATACAAAGCATCCTATATACCAAACACATCGTCCTCACCATCTCCGCAGGCTAAATGATGCATACACGGAGTCTTCTCCGGATCGCAATATAAACATCACCAATCCCGACATACGTCTGGATGGGCTTCACACAGCATGCCTATGCCGTACTACAGGCTTCCGGCTCTAGATGCAGACTCAACTGCTGGAATCACTTACGCGTTTCCATCTCTTGATGGAGGATCCCATGCACATGCAAAACAAAGGGCTTCACCTGCCCAAGGAAGAAAAATCGTTACCCTTGACAATCGCTTCGGCGCCATAGAAAAACTAGCCGGATGGAAATCACCGCAGCGGCCTTGCCTCCGCAACGCTGCACTCGGCTCTCTATTCGGCTCGACGAAGCTCCACCGGCCTCCTCCTCCTCCTCCTCCAAGCTCTCCTCTCTTTCTTCTCTTTAGAGAGAGAAAGGCTAAGTGGAAATGAGAATTCATCTCAATCCACGGCCTTAAAGAGGTTGGAAAAGCTATGGACCACACGATCCAAATAGAAGGAAACGAACGGCCGAGATCTGCCCAAAACCCCAATTTTTGCCTGACACGGCCTGTGACACGCCCGTTGTTCAACCAGGTTAGCAATAATAATACATTGTGGCATAAAAGACTAGGACATGTAAATCTTAGAAGCATTACTAGGTTATCTAGGGATAACCTTTTTATAGGATTGCCCTCTTGCCCCTACAAGAAGGAAAGCCTTTACAGGGCTTGTCAAGAAGGCAATCAAACTAAAAATAGTTTTAAATCAGTTAATAAGAGTGATTCACCTAAGATTTTGTATCTCCTTCATTTGGACCTTTTTGGACCAATTGTTGTACAAAGCCTGGGAGGGAAGTTCTATACTTTAGTTATTGTAGATGACTTCTTTCGGTTCTCTTGGGTTTTCTTCTTGAGAAACAAGTCTGATAATTTCAAAGTTCTTACAGACTTTCTAAAATGCATAAAGATTGAGTACTCTAATCCAGTTGCATTGATCAGAAGTGATCATCGCACTGAGTTTTAATCTCTTCCTATGCAAGTATTCTGTGAGAAGGATGGTATCAGGCACTGCTTCTCTGCTCCCAGAACTCTTCAACAAAATGGGGTAGTTGAAAGGAAAAATAGAACACTCATTGAAACTACAGACACATTACTTATTGATGCTCACATGCCTCTATCTTATTGGGCAGAAGCTGTAAGCACAGCAAATTATGTCCTGAATAGAGGTTTGATACACAAACTTAAGGGCAAGACTCCCTATGAATTACTCAAAGGGAAGAAACCTAAAATAGACCACTTTAGAATTTTTGGTTGTATTTGTTATATACATAATAACAACAAAGATTATATTAGAAAGTTTTAAGCCAAAGCTATAATGGGAATCTTTCTAGGATATTCCCAAGTTAGCAAGGCATATAGGGTTTTCAATAAATCATCCTTGAAAATTGAAGAATATATACATATTATATTTGATGAAGTTAATATGTTATACAAGGAGAAGGAAACTTCTACTATTAACTGTTTGCAGGTACCTAACTTATGAAAGAAGTTGGAAGACTTAAATCTCACCTAAAAGGTGATATCAACTCTCTCTCCACAGATTGATGAAGATAGTAAAGAAGAATCTCTAGAAGTTGCTGAAATTCCTCCAACAGAAAATTGAATTCCACAAGAGGAATTGGTTCATAATGTTGTTGCTGAACAAACTCCACCTCCTGACTTTGTTACACTTAGAGATCATCCTATATCTCAAGTGATAGGAGACATGTCAGTTGGTGTGCAGATAAGGCATCAACTCAATCAAGATGTGATGCATGTCTGCTTCTTATCTCAAATTGAGCCCTCATCTATCAAAGATACTGAGCAAGATCCACACTGGATTATTGCAAAGCAAGAGAAGCTCAATCAGTTTGAGAGATGCAAAGTTTGGAATTTAGTTCCTAGACCCAAAGGACATCTAGTCATTGGAACTAAATGGGTTTTCAAAAAAAAACTGGATGCTCAAGGCATAGTTATCAGAAACAAAGTAAGATTAGTGGCACAAGGCTACAGGCAAGAAGAAGGTATTGACTATGATCAGAACTATTCACCTATTGCAAGGCTTGAAGCTATCAGAATATTCTTGGCTTATGCTGCTTACAAGAAATTCAAAGTATATCAAAGGGATGTCAAAAGTGCCTTTCTCAATGGGGAACTCAAGGAAGAACTATATGTGGAATAACCACCAGGTTTTATCTCTTCAACTCACCCATCTTATGTTTTAAAAATTCATAAGGCTCTCTATGGTTTAAAGCAAGCTCCAAGAGCTTATTTTGAGACCCTAGCTAGCTTTCTTTTAGAGCATAAATTTTTTAGAGGCATTATAGATAGGACTTTATTTATAAAACATCATCATGATAGGATTCTATTAGTTCATGTATATGTTGATGATATTATATTTGGATCTACTGATTCTAAACTTTGCAAAAGGTTTTCTGACCTTTTGCATTCCAAGTTTGAAATGAGTAGCATGGGTAAACTCTCTTACTTCCTTGGTCTTCAAGTGAAGCAAGCTCCTGATGGTATCTTCATATCTCAGTCCAAGTATGCTAAGGAATAAGTAAAAAGGTTTAGGATGGCTATGCCTCAGCTATGAAAACATCTATGCCCTCCAATGCAATAATTAATTCTGATGAAAGGGGTAAACCTGTTGATCAGAAAAATTATAGGGCCTATGTTGGGTCCCTATTATATCTTACTGTAACTAGACCTGATATAATGTTTGCAACATATCTTTGTGCTAGATTTCAAGTCAACCCTAAAGAATCTCATTTAATTCTCCTCTGGAGAATTTTAAGATATTTAAAGGGTTGTCCTAATCTAGGACTTTGGTATCCTATAGAGTCAGAATTAGACTTAACTGGTTATTCTGATGCTGACTATACTGGATGCAGAGTTGATAGAAAAAACACTTCAGGAACTTGTCAATTCCTGGGTGATAGATTAGTGTCCTGGTTTTGCAAGAAACAATCATCTGTTTTTATATCAACGACAGAGGCTGAATATATGGCAGCTAGTAGTTGCTGTTCACAAATCTTGTGGATTCAAAACCAGCTACTGGATTATGGATACTCTCTCAAAAATTTAATCATATTTTATGACAGTACCAGTGCCATATCAATTGCACAAAATCTAGTCCTTCATTCTAGTACAAAGCATAGAGAAATAAGGCATCATTTTTAAGAGATTGTGTTTACAAAAATAAAATTAATCTCAAGTTTATCCCCACTGATTTTCAAAGAGGAGATATTTTCACCAAGCCCTTCGATTAGAAAAAACATCTATTCTTTTTGAATCAGCTTGGAATGATAAATGGCATATATTAAAATTTAATTTTGTCATTGTGAAGATTTGTTCAACGATCGTCGAACAGAGATAGAATATCTTCGAACTCTTCTTGAGCTGCATCGTCGACCTGAGTTTGACGACAGCTCTATGTGAAGACAAAAATCGTCGACCGGAGATCGATAACTTTGCTTCAGTAAATTAATCGTCGACCTAAGCTCGACTATCAATTTACGGTTCTGAGATCAGAGACAAACAATATTATTTGTTTGTAAATTAATCGTTGACCTAAGATCGAGGTTTTTGGTTTTATTGTCGGACAGAGATCATCTTTTCATTTTCCAAAAACCTATATGTAGGTTTCTCTTCGATCTCTGTCCCGCGCTTTCATATTTTTCACTTTGCTCTTGATCTTTCTTGAGTCTACAGAACTTCAATGGAGATTTCGGCAGCGGTTCTATCAGCGATTAAATTCGACACTGGTTTCGACGTCGACTTCGAATCGATCAGTCACTGTGATCCAATATTTCAAGAGATGTTGCAATTATGTGATGATTAGGGTCCGAAGAAGTTTATGTCTACAAGGATTAAACTATCTATTTCAGAGATCAAAGAATTGGTGTATTCTTCCTCAACTAATGACTCTTCCATGATCAGATTCATTTCAAGAAAGCAGGTGATTCTAAACCCTGGAATTCGTACCGAGATTTTTGAGTTCAAAAATGGAACCGAAAAGTTAGAACAGGATAGTACTGAGTATAGTAGGATGGTTATAGAGATGGGTCATGCTGAGGGCATCCCATCTAAGCTTTTGAAGAAGAATTTATCTGTTGGTTTTAAGTTTCTTGCTGATATTGTGGGCAAGGTATTGTTAGTCAAGCATTCTGCTCATGACAATATCAATAGGCAATAGTTTGCCATTATGTTATCTCTAGTTAACAAGAAGTCCATAGATTGGGCTAGTTTGTTTTTTGATTTGATTAAGAGGAAAAACAATAAGAAGGAAGTTTGCCTAGGAAGGATTCTGGGAATCTTCCTGCAGAAGAAAGCTCCAGAGCTACTGGTTTTTTCAACCATAGCTATCAATGCAAGCAAGAGATTGTACTCTTCCCTATTTGGGAAGTAGGAGAGGACAATTCAAAAGCCCACAAGTGCTGGACCTTCCTCCAATATATCTGAGGACACAAGGGTTGTAATAACCACTTCTCACCCTAGTGAAGAAGTTCTTCCTCCTACTCCTCCATCTTCCCCAGTCATTCCTCATGTTTCCTCTAAACCTACAAATGTTATTGAAACTCCTCCATCTTCCCCAACTATCCCTCTTTCTCCCACTCAATCACCAATTCCATAATATCTTGTTGAACCTCAAAACCTCAACAGTATGTCATTTCCTAATTTTGACCTACTCTCACCTCACTCATCACCTACCCATCAAAATGATTCTCCAATCAACCATGATGCCTCACCACAACACTCTCCACAAAATTCTTCCCCTGACTCTCTTATTCAGGATGAACTCATGAATGATTTCATTCCTCCTCCTACCCATCATTTTGTATCAACTCAGACACCATTTGAGTTCCTTCATTTTGATACCCCTCTCCTCACTCATCTTCTGAAGCTCATCACTCCAGCTCTTAAATCCTTTATAGCAGAGGCCATTTTACCTCCTGCTCAATCTATCTCCACTTTATCTGCTTACCTTTCTGCTTCCACTGTCCCTTCTTCATCTAGGGGCCCGGTTCCAGTTACCTCTTAAACCAGGTAGGGGGAGATGTCCAATGAAGATGCAGTAGGTTCAGCATCAGCAAATCTTCAAGCACTGTCTCCTCTGCAGGGGATATGTCCAATGAAGGTGCAGCAGGTTCAGCCTCAGAAAATCATAAAGCTCTGTCTCCTCCAATAGTGCAAGAAGTAGAAGTTTTTTAAAAGTTTTGTTCAGATATAGTTCCTTACTCAGATTTGCTTATTTCAGATGAGGACACTGATGTGTCATTTCCTGGCATTTCTTGTGGTGATTGCTTTATAAATCACACTATTAATTTACAAATTCTCTTGCATTCTTTTTCTATGTTTAGATCATTTTTGACTTTAGTTGAGATCAATACTTCCAAGGACATGGTCTGTTATACAAGACCCATGAGTCCTCAAGCTATGAAATAGCTCATGCAGATTCAGTCAGATTTAGTTTGCACAGAAATGCCATCTTCGATGGCTGTTGAACCTACTTTTGTTACAGAATAAAAGGATGAGCTAGATGCTCTTTTAATTGTTGAGGAACTGATATGTCTAGTGGCTTAAAGAAATCTGGCTTCAGCCCTAGAGACCAGATTAATAAACCTTTGTGAGCCAAGTGCTCCTCTGGTTGAACTGTCTCCATCTTTTATGGATGTTGATCCAGTCCAAAGTCACCTTTGACCATCCTACACTATAGATGACAGTCCCCTTCCCTCTTTGGATGATCTCATAGCTCTTGATATTCAAGAAGAAGCCAAAAAGAAAGTTGCCGAGAAGATTGATGATAAAGAGCTTAAGGAAATCAATGACTTATATGACAATCCTCATGATACATCTGATGATGTTGAGGATGATGATTCAGAGGATTCTCATCCTAAGAAGAAGAAAATGTCAAAGAAAAGAAAGGCTGCTCCCAAAGCTGCTCCCAAGACAGGCAATACTAATGATACCCCATACTACATTTTGAAAGGGATTACACCATACCAAGGCATGAAAAGCTAGATGTGGTTGTTTAAGAATGAACAAAAGGCTAGGAAGAAGAGCAGGAAATACTCTCCTCCTCCTCAGAATTTCAAGAGAGGTCCTCCTCCTCCTCCTGCTGGTGCCTCGGGAGTTGTTCCTCAAAGATCTGATGCATCTTCATGGCCTACCTCTTTCACTAGATCTTATCAAAGGAAGGATAGATCATCTAAATCTCATTCCAAAGGATGCAGTCAGCAGCACAGGAATCAAAGTTTAGTAGAGCAAATAAAAGAAGTTATATATTAGAACCACTCTTTTTCTCCTCCTCAACAACAAGCTTCACCCAAAGTTCAGAAGATAGTTCTATCAATCCAGAAGGCATGATGAATCTCATAAGCCCAAAGGAAAGTATAGTGAGGCTGATCCTCCAAAATATCTTTACTCTCAAAGTGATGAACAATACAACATGACAAGTTTTCAGGCTCAATCCACTCAGTTCAAACCAGTTACCATGTTGCCTCCTAAAGATAATCAGCCACCTGTTGATCAGGAAGTTGATCAAAACTTCAGGATGGCCAGGCTTCAAGAACTGATTTTCCTTTCTTAAATAAGGAAAGCTGTAGGAGAAGGAGAAGATCCATCAATGTTCACAACTATGTCATCTTACAGAGAAAAGAAACTGGACAAGCTATAAGTTAGCAAGAAAATATTCAATCCATCTGAGTATATGGCACTGCACCCTGAAGCAGTTATGCCCAGAACGGGTGCTCAAACAACTCTTGGTGGACAGGACCTGAAGATATCTAAGAAGGAAGTACCAGATCCCAAAAGAAAGATAATTTTCTCTAAACTCTCCTCTTGTCCTTCTTTTGATAATTTATAGTTTATGCTTTGTAATGTTTTAATATTTAAATGAATTATGTACAATGCATTGATATAATATATGTGCTGATGTTATTTCATCCTTACAGATATTTATGGTTTTGTATTTTTATTTCTTTTCAGTTCTGTTTTTGAGTGACCTCACACAAATAGGGGGAGATTGTTGGAACCCTTGTTTGGATTTGTTCTAGGTCTACTCTTAGGATTTTTTGACCCACCTGTATAACCAGGGTCTTTGTCTAGTTTAAGTTAGGTCCTTTTTAGGTCAGGTTTGGGCAGACCAGCAATGCAGTGGACTCAAAATTAGACTCATAAGAATTCAGTGGAATATCTATATCAGTTCGACTATAGTCAAACTCAGTTCGACGATTGTAGATCTTCAATCGACGATCTCAGAGTCTTCTACTCTGAACTGAGCTCGACGATCTACGAGCTCAGGTTGACAATCTCTTTTTTCTCAACAGTTATCTTAGTTCTACGATAGTTGTTCTCAGGTCGACGATCTCTTTACCCAGTTCGACGATCTCTGAACAAAGTTCTACGATTTTATACTGCTTGCAGTTATCAGTTTACAAAAATGGTTTAAAGTGTTTATTTTGCTTACGATCATTTATTTAATGGCAATTATATTATGATATTTAATGCCTATATTCTCAAGGCTATAGCCGTATTTCATGAAGCATTAATTATGGTATTCACAGAATATTTTATTGGCTTATCTTATGAAGACATTTATAGAAGTGCATTTATGTTGCCAGCCATTCTAGCTGTTTGGGCTCCTAAATTATTGCAGAAATTAAGTATTATCTTGGGAATTCAAATATATGCCGTTTTCCTTTCTGATTGAATATAACAAGAAACAAAGAGAAAAATATAGCAAGTTAGTCAATCAGTGAAATAGAGAAAAAAACATTCTTCAGTAGTACTCATTTTTTCTCTTTCTCAAGGACTGTTGCATTGCTTTCAAAGGAAGAAGACGAACATTTTTCAAATCAACTCTCTCAAGCCTTCTTCATTCCTCAGCCTTCAGAGATCTACAAAGATCTTCAATCAAAATCAGTCTACAGATCTAGAAGGCTCTACAGCAATACTTTGAAGACCTACACCCAGGACAAAGTTTCCTCTTCCTGAATCAACACATCATCTCAGGGGGAGCTTGGGCTTTCTAAAGCAATCCACATAGTCTTCTCTTTTGCTTGAGAAAGAGAAGACTTCCATACACCTTTATCTTTTACCTCCATCTATACAGGGTTATCTCTCCCTTAAAAAGTTAACTCTTGGTGATAGGGCACCTGATTAAAAACCTATTGGATTTTGAGCTCCTGATCAAAAGCTCAAAGGGTCTCTAGATCTACCTGAATGAAATCTTGTGGTGGAAGGGCACCTGAACAAAAACCTTTAGTGGATTCCTACCTGGGTGGTAGAAGAGTGGATGTACCAAGATTTGGGGAACCACTATAAATTTTCCTGTGTCGTCTAGTTTTCCTTGTGTTTCCTTTGTGTGTTGTGTTTGTTTAGTTTGTTTTGTTCCCTTATTTATAAGTATCAGTATTTTAATTCCGCAATAAATCTAAATAAATTTTTAATACTCTATTCACCCCCCTCTAGAGTATATTCTATTTATCCCTCACTTTCATTTTTATTTATAAATTTAAATTCCATAAATCCCTTATTCACCTCCCTCCCCTCCAAGGGCGTCGTTAGATCCAATAGGATCCTCATTGTTGCTCTGGTCTTTCTTGTAGGAATCGAATGGTGATGCATTTTTTTCTTCTCGCACGGTTGAATCCAACTATGCCATACCAACCGCTCTGGTTTTGGCGATATGCCCTTGGCCGTGCAATTTGCTCTGTCACGGGCTTTTTTCCCGTGCATGACCGAATTGCATCACCTAATTTTTCTTGTATAAATTTTTACGTTATTGCCTATGATTCTTCATCACGCACGATTGGGTTAAACAGTGCGTGAAGGGAATTGCATGATCAGATTGTTTGCCTATATTTGCAGCATTCTGTCACTAACCATGCAATTTGTTCTCGTATCAGCTATTTTGCCCATGTGTGATAAAAAATGCACGATCTCTTGCTGAACTATGCTGGGAGATTCTTGTGCATTATATTTCTCACAATTCACACACGGTCGTTTGTTCAACTGTGTGTGACCATTTCATAGCGCACTTTCCTATTTAAGCTTAAGATTTTAGGTTTTCTAGACTCCCAAACAAGTTCGGCATTTTCCACCATAGGTGGAGCTTTGACTCCATTTTATTCCACATTCCATTATAGCTTTGCCCTGGGTCACTTCATATTATCAAAGAACTTCAAGGAAGATGATTTCACACTCATCATCAACACCAAACAAGGAGACCTTAGACATGGACGTGGCTAGATTGTAGTAACTGGAGAAAATGGATCCATTGGGACGTGGTGACTGCCCTCCTATACCCTGGAAGACTTTTGGGACTATGCTACGATGTTGATTGATAACCCGACAATTCCTACCGTGAATCTACAATAAGCCTTCGGATTTGGTCATATCTTTAGCCTTTTTCTTCTCGTGAGATATTTTTTGATAGTGTAATCTTCTTTATTTCTGATGATGTATGCCTACTAAATATGATTAGTATTGTTATTTTCATGTTTATGAAAATCATTATTAGTTTAGTTTGTGCTTAAAGTGTGCTGATTTTGCCACTACCCGCCATTCCATTCTGTTATACTACTCGCCCATTCCAAGAGACAACTCTTCCATCCCACCAAGCGAAGTTGTGCATAGTGGCCCGTGTCATCCCCTACATTGCGAAGTAGTACTGACGACCCACGTTATTAATTTTGGAATTCTTTTAATTTGTTTTACTACAAACCAAGCAAGGCTTTCTGGAACCCATCCTACCTTAAGGACTTCAATCTCAAGTCCTTCCTTGAAAGAAAACTCTACCCTACTGTGTTCCTTAAGATTGATACTTGGGGATTTACTCCCACATTTAGTATTACTTGAGTGACCAGTGAACTTGCCGATCACACATCAGTTGCCAGTGGCATCTCTTTTTATGCTCTTTTTATCATTTAAACATCTAGTGGGGCTAGTAACTAATCGCTTGAGAACAACTCTCTCCTCTGCTGACAACCCGACCTAGGGATAACATGCGGAGAGTTGGTGATATTTTTGGTTCCAACATATCTTGCTTGCATGATAAATTGGGTGCCGACCGCAGTGTCCCTCGCAACACATATAATCTCAAAAATTGAATGACCAATTAGGCGTAACTAGGATCGAAGAGTTGATAAGTTTATTTTTAATAATATTAATGGTTATCATGTAATCATAGCAGAAATTATAAGAAGTCTCTTTTTCCAAAAGGTGGGTTAATGCTTTGTGATATTTGAAATTTTTTGTATAAACCTCCAATAAAACCTTGTGTGGCCTAAAAAACTTCTAATTGCCTTAACATTTATAGGAGTGGGGAGTTTTTCAATACCTTTAATCTTGGCCTTATAATCCGCGATCCCTTTAATATAATTTTTTTTGTCTGAGGGTTAACCCCTCTCAGAACATAAAATGGTACTTCTCTCAATTGAGAATAAAATTCATGTCTTCACAACATTGAAGAACACGCTCAAGATTTTTTAAACATGTTTGGAAAGAATTTCCATAAACAGGAAAAAAATTCATAAAGACCACATCACCTCCTCTACTAACTCATCGAAGATTGCCAATATATATCTTTGGAATGTAGTTGGGATGTTACAATTGTCAAATAAGAAACTTTGATAGGCGAAAGTGTCGAAAATACATGTAAAAGTTGTTTTCTCTAGGTCTTCGGGTGAAATAGGGATTTGGAAATAACTCGATAGACCATCGTGAAAACAGAAGTAGAAGTGACATGAGAGACGTTATAATAGTTGATAAATAAAATGTAACTGGAAGTGCTCTTTTTTGGTGGCATCATTTAATTTCCTGAAATCTATTCACATCCGCCAACCTGTAATAGTATGAGTCAGAATTAATCGTTATTTTCATTTACCACTACTATTACGCCACCTTTCTTTGGCATGACTTGTACAGGTCTAACCCACGTACTATACAAAATTGGGTAGATAATTCCCGTATCTAACAACTTAATTACCTTACCCTTAATGACATCTTTCATGTTGGGATTAAGTCATCATTAAGACTAGATGGTGTTGCGAGAATTATGCACTAACAATATTGAAGTAATTCAAAATTTTATAAATTACTTAGATAAGATGTAATAATGACTGGTAGTTTAGAATTATTTCTAGGAATACTTACTTTAGTTGATCAGGGAGTTATTTTTCTTCAAGAGTTGGCAGTTCGTCATAAGAGGTTTTGATTTTTCTGTTTTTTTAAATTAAGTGGCTCGGGAAGTGAGGAGTAAGAAACTTCTTCTAAACAAAATAACATGGAACTCTCAGACTCATCAAAAGTAAGTAAAGCAAATTTTGTAAGTGAAAAGAGATTGTCTTCAAAAGATCCTTCTAAATAGAAACATGCATTATCATTGGAGACGGAATTTCACATGGAGGGGTTGATTTTTAATGTAACTTTATTTTATTTAACCCTAAGGAGGAGCTTTCAGTTACTTACATCAATTAAAGCACAAGAGGTGGAAAGGAAGGGTAGCGGAGTATGACAGGTACTTCAACATTCTCTTCAATGTCAAGGATAATAATGTTCATTAGGAAGAAGAACTTATGAAACTTGATGAGCACGTCCTCTATAAACCCTTCTGGATACTCTTGCGATTTTGATAATCATGCGAGTTAGGTTTAGATCGACAAAGTCTAATCTTTAAACAGTGAAAAGTGCATTAAATTTATTCATAATCCTAAAACAGCCAAGTCATGTTTTACTAACATATTGACGAAAAGACAAGGGATATAAAACCTTCCTGGATCATTTAATTTTTTGTGTAATTTGTTAAGTAAAACCACGAAGCATTCTGCATCGAGGGAAATACACAAAACATCCTCAAGTTTCTTTTTATTAGAGAGTAATTCCTTGAGATATTTTGTGTATTTAAGCATTCGAGAGACTGCCCCGAAGATGGGAATGTTTTTGTAAAAAAAATTTTTGATTTCTAAAAAATTTAAAGTGTTCTTTAGTGCGCTCATTTCTAAGTTTTGACAGTTATAGAATAGTAGAATTAGAAGTGCGTAGAGATAAAGTAGATGGCAAGAAAGAATATAAAATGAAAGAGGAGGGAGAGTTGGGACAAGTAGCTTGGGCTCGACCTTTTTTGAAGTTACCTCCTTTCAAATGTGGAGGGTGATTGCATTTGTTCTTTCCCTTAGATTCAGCTGTGTTTCATGGAAAAGCTCCATATTAGCATAAAGAGAACATCTTAGTTAGATGTCCAATTTGGTTTTCTAAAATTTTTAACTATACGGTGAGATTCCAGATGTTAGACTCTTTAAAAGCAATATATTTGGTGAAGACCACGTCAATTGATTAGGGCTTCAATGGTTACGGTGGAAATCAAACTGGTTTTAGATTTAGGGGATGTTGGGCATTGCCATGGTTACTTTATGAGAAATTCGGATGGTTCCTATAGCCCAGATTATAAGTGTTATTATACAGAGCGATGTTTGGGTTAAAAGAAGGTTGAGTAGGATTTCCCTTGTAGTCAACTTGCTCTTTGATTAAAGTATTTTTATTATTATTAGCACAAGAAGAAGTGGCAGAGGATGTGGACATCTTCGTAGCTTACTTTCTTAAGACCTCTACTTGTAAAGCTAGATTAGACGCAACATCCACTTCAAAAGTCGGCGGGCTTGTTAGGCCGCAACCGGGGCACATTCCACTGGTAGGCGTTCATGTTAATTTCCTCATAAAGCTCTTGAGCAGCCTCTGAGGTTTAATTATTTAAAGTAACCCCGGAGGCCGCATCAATCATTTACCTTGTTTGGAAATTTATGTCATTATAAAAATTTTGTACTTGTTGCCAAGTTGAAAGTGCATGGTGAGTGAATCAACGCAAAAGCTCTTTAAAGCACTCTCATGCATCGTAAGGAGTCTCTGAGTCGATTTAACTAAATGAAGTGATATCGATGCATAATTTGGCGAACTTTGCCAATAAAAAATACTTAGTTAAGAATTTTCTTACGATTTTCGTTCATGTAGTTATGGACCCTCTAGAAAGAGAGTCCAACCACCACTTGGCCTTTGATCGTAAAGAAAAAGAAAATAGACATAATCAAATGGCAACATCATTGATTCCATTGATTTTAGAAGTATAACAAATTTTGTGAAAATTAGAAAGATAAGAATTTGTATCTTCGTCCGGTAGACCATCAAAGGTTACCGATTATTGCATTATTTGGATAGTATTACACATGATCTTAAAATTATTATTCACTGTCATAGGGAAGACAATACTAAATTGTGTCCCTTCTAAAGTCAGCTGCGCATAATAGGTCATAGTACATTGTTGGGCATCATTTAGATTGGGGGATTTAGCTGAATTAGGGTTACCCATATTTTTATATTACTATCCCTGATCTACTCTTCATAATTCAAATATAAATCTTGATGACGAGCTCAGAGACGCTGCCAAAGGGAGCGCTCGATCTCTAGATCAAAATGAATATCAAGATTATTGGAAGTGCTTGCTCGGGTCATGCACTAAAAGAAGGAAACAGATGGTGGAAGAAAGAAAAAAGGAAAAGAACTAAAGGGAAATAGAGAAGTGCTAAAAACAATAGCTTGGTTTTTCTTTTTAGGTAAGTAGTCTTTGACTTCCCAAGGTCTACATGGTGAAAGGTTCACACTGTTACTAAGAGTTGCACTAGAATGACATCCCATAATCTTATTCTAAGAAATAGTTTCACCCTAAATATTTTTTTAGCAAAAAATAAAAATGATAAATTTGTAGCTAATCCTTTTTCAAAATATCAACTCAAGTCCCTGAAACCACGCCAAAAACTTGATATATAAAATTTAAACTTTTTAAAGATGTGAGTGAGATGTTGTTTTTCAATTTTATATCTTATGAAGGCAAGTGTACCTTATCAATTATAGTATAGGATATTTAAGAAAAATACAATGGTCATATTTCTCGGGGCAAGTTGATTAATTATACTTAAAGGAGTTTCAGTATTATCTTATCACTAAAAATTTTGGATTGATTTTAAAAAGAAAATAAGATGCAAATTGAAATGGATTTAGATAAAGATTTAAAAGTTAGCACTAAATCTTGACTCACCTCGGAATGAAATTAATCAGAAAAAAAATTAAATCTATGTCTCTTTAACAAAAAAATTTTGGACCGTGGGGGTTTCCAAATTATGAACGCACCTCTTTCGAGGATACTCCTAACTAAGTTTAGGTTGATCGACCAAATTTTTCTCTACAATCAAAACCCCTAAAGCTCGTGGTGAACCCTGTTATTGGATTTGACACCAATCCGGGAGAATTACATGTTCCTCTTTTAAGGGTTGAAAGCAACTTTCTTTACCTATGAGTGATAGATCCAAACATATGATGCTTTTGGAAACTAGATTATAGAAACGGTTAGTGGAAATCATATATCGGTGATGTGATTCCACTCAAAATTTATCAAAAGAAAATCATAAGTAATCATTAAAAAAATGTAATTAGAAATTAAAAAGTTATTATCATTCCATTCCTCGGATCTTCTCGATCGAGCACCTTAAGCTGTTTAGTTTCCCATGACTACAAAGGAATTGAAAATCATGAAAAGGAAATGCAAAGAGAGAACAAGAGATTAAGGAAAAGCAAATATTTAGTAATACCCAAAAAAGGTTACAAGTAGGAAACTAAATAAAATTACAACTACTAAAAAGGGATTACAAGTGGCCTTTAAAGGTAAATGCAAGTAAATTAGAAAAGAGATTACAAGCTAATTAGAAAGAGAAGTTCAAGAACTAGAAGGCAGAATTATGAACTAGAAAGAAAAATTCAAGAACACTACAAAAAAGAAATGAAGCACCAGAGAGTCTCAAAAAATCCAAAAAATCTTAACACTTGGCCTTCGGAGGAGTTGGGAATTTATAAAAAAAAAGGTTCCAAATTACATGCCCCAGGTCAAAGGCATGTTGCATTAGCTGACGATTTCATCGAGCAAGTTGTGAAATTTCACAACGATGTGTCAGAAGAACTTGCCTGTGACATTCCGGTTATGGGCGCGACATGTCTAGCTTTATTAATTACACGTGTGGTTAGTGTGTCGGATCGGCATGATGATGAGTCATATATTACAGGAATGATATTTGGACTCGGGCATGACATTTGTACATGGGTGTGACTTTAGCTAAAAATGCTAGGTTTACTCAGGCGAGAGAGATGAGCTGGATAGGACTACAATGCATGACCAAAGTCAAGTCACAGGCGTGACATTTGGACATGGTCAATACTTGACCATTTTTGCATGAAATTTCTTACATAATACAAGAGCAATGTCAGAGGGAAAATTATGCATACACCCCCTAGGTTACAGGCGTGACTTAAGCAAGGACACCAAATTTTCCAAAAATTTCCCAAAATATGCAGATAAGAGAAATAAAACTAAGTTAGGACAACAGTATTAAAATAGATATTCAATAAATAATAAATTCATGAAAAACAAATATTTATACTAAAATTAAGTTAAAAACTATTCAAAAAAATATGTCCAAAACTTGCGCACCAACCCTATTTCAAAAGTACCATAACCTTATACTAGCTCTAAGGCATATGGATCAAGCCCTATCCATCCCTTGACTCGAATCCCATGCTCAGTTTTAGATAACCCATGATTAGGCTAACTAGCACAAGTCAATGCTCAAATCTCTTGAAAGTTATTACTTTAAGGTTAGCTAGTCACCTAGATGGGGGGGGGGGGGGTGAATAGGTCTTTGAAATTTCTTAGATCTTTTTGATGTTTACTAATTAAATAATCTTAAGCTTGTCCTTAATACCTGTAATATAAAATAAGAACAAGCAACACAGAACAACACATAAGTATTTCTAGTGGTTCCCCAATTGGGTACATCAACTTTCCCTCCCACCTTTCTAACTAGCGTTAGACAAGGCACAAACTCCACCAAAATGCTTCTCAGATCTTACACCTTAGGCCCTCAGCCTTACAATAAGGTTCTCTTCAGAACCTTACCTCAGAACCACAAAGGTTCCTACCACAGAGCCTTGTAATGCACCTACAACTCAGTGGTCCTCAAACCACCTACCTCAGCCTTATCTCTAAGGCCTACAGCTCAGTCTTTTTATCCCTATAACTTCAGGCACAAGGCCCTACTCTCATAGTTTTGCAGCACTCTTACAGTTCAGTACCCTTCCAGGTACCTACCTCAGTGCCCTTCCAGGAACCTATAGCTCAGCCTCCTTTAAGGCCTACAACTCAGTGATACACTTGTCACCTACAGCTCAGTGACCAAACAATCGCCTACCTCAGGAACTAGGCCCTACACTCAGGCTGGGATATAGCCCTACCTCAGATCCACACTTGGATCCTACCTCAAAGAGCAACACTCTCCTACCTCAGGTAATTAAGCCCTACAGATCATATCCACATTTGGATCCTACCTAAGAGAGCAGCACTCTCCTACCTCAGGCAATTATTCCCTATAAGTAAGATCCACACCTTGATCCTACCTCAGTACCCAAGCAGGGCACCTACCTCAGTGACTAATTAGTCACCTACCACTCAGGCGCAAAGTGCCCTATACTTAGATTGAGATAAACTGAATCCTATAGGAAAGTAATCAGGAAAATTGAAATACTTACTTAGAGAAAAATCTCTGAGTCTAACTTGCTGGACTGAGCAAATATCAGTCCAGCCCACTTTCTGTAGAAGGAATTAGTCTTCTTCTACAACTACCAAATTCTATATGGTACTGAAGGCAGCAACTGCTGTTGAAGGCTTACAACCCTTCACATAGTTATCTTCTCTTGCTGATAGATTTAATCAACCAACATGTTCTTCAAGGAACACTCTTGCTGAACTGGAAGAAGCTTAAGTTATCTTTGTCTTCTGGCTTTAATTGTTGGATTTTGCTTTCAAGCTAGTCGGAGAAGATGTAGTCCAGCTGCCCCTTTTTCGTTTTCAACATCCATTTTGGTTAACCCTAATCTTCTTTTCTTCTCTTCCTTTTTTTTCTATTGATTTGAGTCAATGACACAATTTGATTGTGGGACTAGCCAAGGATGTTGAGTGCCACCTTCCTCAAAAGAGGACAAATAGTAGCTTCCGGTGCGATTGAAGTTTTCCCGCAACGGCATGAAGTACCTGGACTGAGCTTGATGATTGTCGATCTTAGATCGACGAACTCTATACTGAGCTCGACGAACTTCAGAATCTCCAACTTTACATTTAGCTCGACGAAATGTGTTGTCTTACCACGGTATGAAGTACTTTGATTGAGCTCGATGACCGTCGAGCTAACATCGACGAACTCTGTACTGAGCTCAATGAACTCTGAATCTTAAACCTTTAACTTGAGCTCACAAAAGGTGAGCTCAGCTCGACGAACTCTGAATCTTCAAAATTTAACTTGAGCTCGACGAAAGGTAAGCTCAACTCGATGAACTCAGAATCTTCAACCTTTAACATGAGCTCGACGATCTGTGAGCTGAGCTCGACGAACTGTGAGTTGAGCTCGAAGAATTCTGAATCTTCAAACTCTTGAGTTATAGCTTAGGGAATGGTGAGCTGAGAACGACGATCTGTGATCTAAGCTCGACGAACTCTGAACTCAATTCGATGAACTCCACTTTCTGGACATAGAAAATTTTTGCAAGCTTTGTCTCAGCAGTTCCTTCTCAACTATCTAAGCGGTTTCTTCTTCATAGCTGAGACTCTTCTTTCTCAGCGGTTCCTTCTCAACTATCTCAGCGGTTTCTTCTTCACAACTGAGACTACCTTTTATCTCAGCGGTTTAGCTGAGACCAACACTTCTCTCAATGTTTTGTGTTGAGCTTCTCAGTTCTCTCAGCGGTTCTGTTGAGACATTCTTCTCAGTTGTCTCAGTTGTCTTAGTGGTTATGCCTAAGTCAAATTATCTGACTTCCAGCTTCCTCTTCGTATTCACCTGTCCAATCAAGGATAACCTGCATGCATGAAATCAAGCACACATCAAATACATTATGCCCCTTAGCATGATTGGTGATGCCTCTTAAACTCCTGAGGAACATTGTAGGCCACAATTCCCAACAATCCCCCCCTATTTGAAGAAGGCAGAGCACCCATCCATGCTAAGGTGCATCAACACAAAAACAATATCTTGATAGGCCTGATGAAACATTATCATGACAACTAGCCATCCCAGTATAGGAAAAACTTTCCCTAGATGAGATGGCTTAACACTATGATTGAATAACCAAGAGTACTAGTGAATTGTCAATCATTAACAAGGTAAACATTATGATTAATATATACCTAATCTTTAACTAATCTAAACAACAATAGCAAACCTGTGATTATAGGATATCTATGAAAGAACAACATATTTATTTATCATAGATATATAGATGATAATTGCATACACATATATCACATATATATAGTCAGGGCCAACTCATATTAATTTCATTGATAAAGATTTGGTATTGTTATAATGTTGATATTCATTATAAGACATTGATTACATAATTAAAGCACCCTAAGTCTGGCAGTCTCATCTCAGCTCTTCTTCTATGAACATGAATTAGCATCCTTGGTAGCAGCTGTCTTCTTCGAGTTTTCAGCATTGTTCTCCTGCCTCTTGATATAAAGGAATGGCTTTGGAATATATATCGGAGGCATTTTCTTAGGATTGCTCTTCCTTACAAGATTTTCTTTGAATACTCTTTCCCTTAGGGAATTTCTTTTCAAATGTTTGATCCATTCCTCAGAAGGATAAACACTATCAATATTCTTTAAGATTTGTCCATGGCTTATCCAAGCATTGATAATGATGGATTCAGAGGCATCACTTATCTTTTCATGATCTGGATCATCTCTGTTCTCAGCTCTCCTCTTTGCCATGAACTCTTCAGCCTTTTGAGTTCCTTCCCTCTTTCTTTTCGAAGCAAGTTGTTCATCCTGTGCAGCTCTAGCTTGTGCTGGGAAGTCTAGGTCCTCTAGCCTATTTCTATCCAGGGGGGCAGGTGTACTTCTACCCTAGTGCCTTGAATTACATTGAAGGCTTATTCTTTAATGAGTGTTACTGTCTTAGCATGGATGCTCTCCCCCTTCTTCCTTCTTCACATATGGTATTTTTCAGTAGGGTGGTGTTGGCTTCAATTTTACTTGATATGGATTGGTGTATTTTCTCATTCTCAGCAAGCAGCTCATTTTTCAGAAGTAGTGCCTCCTTCATAGAGTGGAAAGAAACATTGGTGACATGCTGGTTTACATGATCTGCTGTACCCCTGATCACCTCATCAGTTGCACTCACATAATTCTTGACATATCCTATGTCAGCTGTAGATAGTTTTTGGCTTGTGTCCAAGGATTTCATGAGGGTGGTCAGTTTGATGCCAACATTTCCAGCCCTATCAAACCAGGCGGTGACCTATTTGTTTAAGTGAGAAGTTTCTTCTTTACTTCCCTTGACTTCAGTCAATATTTCTTCCCTTAGCTTGGAAACTGATTGGTCAACATACTCCTTGAGGGTTGTGGTATGATCATCTATGAGTGCTTTAATTTGGTTTACTAATTCCTAATTTGAGATAGGGGTAGATGATGTATGGCTCATAGGAGGAGAGACATAAACCTGAGCAGGGACCTTAGAAGGCTCCCCCTCAACTATATCACCTATAGAAGGAAACATTTCCTTAGTTAAAGTTTTATTAACACAACTAATTAAGAGGGTATGGGTATTACCTGTAGTGGGTGCAGACTCAACTATTTTGTTGACAACTTGATCCAAGTTTATCAAATCCATATGATCATGCTCCCCCTCAGACTGAGCATCCTTCTTTGGGCCTGACATATCAAGATAAGTATCTAATGCCTCAGAAGGCTCATGGTTATCTTCTATAGTATGGATATCATCAATTGTAGCTACATCATCAGTATCTGCCATATCGTCCTCATCTTCTACAATAACCTCTTCTTCAGTGGCATTCTTTGACACTTGTCCTGACTTAGGGCTTGCATATATTTTATAAACATGCACAACAGTATCCTTGAGTTGAATATTTATAGAGGATTTACTGAGTGATAAGTCATCTTGCAGACCAATATCAGCTAGAGAGGAGGTTCCAAGCTCTGGTTCAGAGTTGGCAGTTCTTTCCTCCTCAATAGGTTTTTTCCTTGTGTCCTTAGAGGAGTTCTTTATTGCAGAAGGTTGGCTCATTGGTAGGACCTTAGATAATCTTTCCAAAGTTTTAATGTCCATTCTTTTTAGGTAGTGAATCATTACTCCTTGCTCCTGCTTGAATATATCAGGGTAGGTATTCACTAGGTATAAGGAAAGAAATCTGACCATGTTTGGAGTATGTAGGAAGTCTACTATTCTCTAGTAGATGATTGATGACCAGGAAGTCTGCTTTTTGAAGATTACCCTGGTCATTATATCAATCATTGACCTGGAGATT
The DNA here is from genome assembly GCA_039513925.1 of Platanthera zijinensis. Taxonomy (NCBI): domain Eukaryota; kingdom Viridiplantae; phylum Streptophyta; class Magnoliopsida; order Asparagales; family Orchidaceae; genus Platanthera; species Platanthera zijinensis. The sequence continues at coordinate 88,645,697 of CM077079.1, forward strand.
GTGTCTTGTGATCTAGGTTTGCAGATGAGGGCTTTCCCTACTATATCTGCCAGTAGTTTACCTCTCTGATTGAAGAATTTCCTCTTGAGAGACCCATGTTTGGCCTTGCTGTATTCACACCATCTGAGAGCATTATCTTTGTCCATGACGGTGGGTTCTTCTTCCTCGCTAGGGTTGACAGAGGGTAGATGAAGGGCTTTGCCTAGTCTCTTTGGATTTATCTTAATGTTGATGTCCCCAATCTTAGACTTCAGTGAGTTTTAAGAGGACAACAACTTGACATTGGAGAAGAATTCCTCTACCTCTTCTTTAAGAATGGTAGAGGGTTCAGAAAGGGTGTACTCCAAACCTGTTGTCTCAATCATCCATAACGCTTCCTTAATCTCTAGCGAGGCATGACTGAATCTATTCCTCACAATTTCATAGCCCTATTGGAGCCCCTTTGAGATCTTTGGCGCCATTGAGTCTGTCCCGCAAGACGTTGAGAGGGTTTCGGTCTCGACGGCTAGGGTTAAGGCTTTTGAGAGCGATGTGGCTTTTCATTTCTTGTCGCCTTTATATATGTAATGAAAAAGTTTAATTACTTTTTTCATTTGACTAACCAATTAAACATTTTTAGACTTTACAACTTGCTCTACTATTTCTGTTATGATACATGGCACTTAGTGCATGATTAATTTGTAGCTTTCCTCATTGTATGGATGTACATTCTATTTGTCACACTATTATACAGATATTTTATCACTTCTAAGTATGATGGAGACCTAACATGGTAATTAGTCAGTTTTATTTGCAACCTCAATATGCACTGATTTAAATGTTATTTGGACTTGAGAGAAAAGGCTATATAAGTTAACAATGTAGATAATTATGAAGGATAATTGAATCATTGTTATCTAATTGGTGTGCTTGATTAGGTTCATCCTAAGAACATCAAACTTTATCAATGAATTTTAAAATCTAGTCTCTATGCAAGAGAGAGAGACTTACCTTGAGGCTTCTGCCTCTAGCTTTTGAGGATTACACACTAAATAGCCTCAACCTTTATTTATTGCCTTACATGGAGCATGTTCCTTGAGTAATCATTCTGTCCCAGACATTTGCCTGAAACATCAATTATCCAAATACCAAGTCTTATCTAGACAGGTATTTGGACTATCCTGCAAAAAGAAATTTATTTACCCTTACGCACCCAACAATAGTTGGGTCCTAGGTTCTTATTAGGATTAAAAAACTTTTGCCCAACTCTTTGCCAGAACTGAGCACCTTTCTGTCCACTAGCTACATTCAGGTTGTGTCAAAAATCAATGGCAAAGTGGGCCACCTTCCCACAACACCAACATTTATGAATATTGTATCTTCTCTTCAGGACAACATTGAATTGTTGTCCATGAGAGATGTAAGCAGCTCCAAATTTTGTTGAAAAAGCATTGCATGATACTGCTTCCTTCTTCCTGAATGGAGGTGCTGAGGAACAAAATACAACTGGTCAAGGATGGGCCAATTATATTTTTGGAGACTACCATCTAGTGGTTTCTCTCATCTCTTTTGATACATAATATTTAGATCCAAATCTAAAAAGCTTATCCTGAGCTTTATGGCTAGAGTGTATAGAAACACTCCTTCTAAGATCATGTGTCTTTACCCCACTGGTATAACACACATTTGATTGATCCTCAGGGGGAGGTGAAAACTTGACAAATTTAGAAGGTAAATTCACCTTTTGAAATACTGTCAACTTATTAGGGAATTCAGATTTGAAATGATGTATGATTAATATCCAGCTTTCAAGGGACTTGGTAGGTTTTAGCTTTTGGAAATTTACCCTGTGACTGGGAAGGGTTAATAATAATTCCCAATCTCTCTATGAACTTTTTTCCAGATATCTGATATGCTTATTCTTCTCTTCTAAAAGCTTGGTCTGACACTCAAGATTTTTCTTGAGTTCAGACACCTCAGGACTCTTCTTTTAAAACTCAATAGATTTATTGTTATAGAGAGTTTTATAAGTCTTCGGGACTTCAATCTCCTTTGCTTTCCTTTTGGCAAGATTTCTTCTCTTCTTTATAGAATCAAGGAGTAGTCCATACTTGTCAATCAATTGATTGACATCAGTCTCAGAGTCTGAGCAATCTTCATCATAGGATGAAGATGCATCAGTGTTTGGACTGGTTTTCTACTCAGAGGAAGATGAAGGAATGGAGAGAGGTTGTACCTTGATTGATTCTAAATCTGCCTGACTTCTTTCCTCTTCAGTTATTGCCATCAGCCCCTGACATCCATAGTCTTCTTCATCCTCCTCATTGTCATTGTCTAAGTCTGATAGAGGGGCCCTGATTCCTATCCTGGTAGCAGGATATTCCTCTTCTTTTGGATCTGCAGAAGTAGATATCAGCCCTATATAGGCTTCTTCCTCTTCATATTCATATTCTGAGGAGGAAGAATCTGTCCAGCTTCTCTCCTTCATAGCCACAAAGGACTTCTCTTTCTTCTTGTCCTTGATGTGATGGTGATGCTTTTTCTTCTTCTTCTCATCTTCTTCCTTCCTTTTACTGGGCAGTCAGCAATGGCATGCCCAATCTTACTACAATAATAACAGATGACATTAGAAGAAATCTGTTTACTAGTTTTAGGGGTATACCTGTCATCCTTGGATGACTTCCTGTGGTAAGAGGATGAGGATGGCCTTCACCTCTAGTCCTTCTTCTTCATGAATTTCTGAAATTGCCTGAAGAAGGCTGCTAGATCTTTATCAGACATGTGGTTATCTGATGAGCATGACTCAGATTTTTTCTGAGCTTGATTCAGCTTCCCTCCTTAGTGGTGTGGGAGTATTTCTTCTACTCCTTCTTGAGGATTCTACCATGAATGCCACAGACTTATCCTTGGACTTGGATTGGCTGCTGTTCTCCTCTTTTAGTGTAGCAGCCAGCTTCATTTCATAGGATAACTGCTTTCTAAACAAAATTGGTGGAGGAGTGTCTGCAGACTTAGTCATTTCCCTAATGACACAAAACTTGGTATCCCAGTCTCTAGTGAGAGATCTAACGAACTTATCATTCAACTCAAAGTTGTTGAATACCCTACCATATGCTCTTAGTTCATTGACTTTCCTAAAGAACCTCTCAAAATAGCCAGCTATTTTATAAGATTAGCTTTGTCTGAAAGCCTCATACTCTTTGTTGAGCATGGACTTCCTATCATCTCTAACTTCCTTATAGCCTTTCATGTAAACCATAAGTGTGTCCAACATTTCCTTGGAGGTCTTGTAGTGTACAAAATTTTGGAAGGTTGAGTCATCAATGGCACTGACTATGATATTTTGTGCCATCTTGTCCATGGTAGACAACACAACCTCATATATATCCATCTTTGTATATGTCTTAGGCACTCTTAGAGTTGGATATATGGTGGAAGCATTTGTTGGGATAAAAGGACCTTCCACAACTGTTACATAGATCCTAGAGTCAGATACTTCCATGAATAGTCTGAGCCTTTGCTTCTAGAGGCAAAATCCTTCCTTCCTACAGATTGGTAGGTTCATGGCCCCTAGCTCCATATAGTTCATTCCTGACCCCATACTTATATCTTATAGCTAACCTTTGAGGTATACTCATATTGTTAAATCCTTTTTGAATAACCTCCCTTTGATACCACTTGAAAGTTATTACTTCAAGGTTAGCTAGTCACTTAGAGGTGGGGTGAATAATCTAGAGCTTGCCCTTAATACCTGCAATATAAAATAAGAACAGGTAACACAGCAAATCACACAAGTATTTATAGTGGTTTTCCAATTGGGTACATCCACTTTCCCTCCCACCTTTCTGTGCGAACAGAAAATAAGAGACCATAAAAATGCAGTAACAAAATTTTTATTATCCAAAAAGGTTTCAATTACAAAGGTATGACCTTCATTTTATAGAATGGAGGAGAGAAGAGAGATTACAATTAAGCAATGTGGGACAAATAATTACATGAACACAAAACTATATAAGCCACATAAGCCGCACAAGCCACGCAGTTAGCCTAACCGCATGGCCACTACAATATGGAGGACAAGCGACCAATATCTCAAATCCGCCATAGACAAGCCAGCAGATCGCTCAGACCACCAGACACCAGCCAGCAACATCTCGGCGCCAAGCTGCTAGGAGGAGCCTTTGCTTCTAGAGGCCAAATCCTTCCTTCTTGCAGATTGGTAGTTTCATGGCCCCTAGCTCCTTATAGTTCATTCCTGACCCCATACTTATATCTTATAGCTAACCTTCGAGGTATACTCAGATTGTTAAATCCTTTTTGAATAACCTCCCTCTGATACCACTTGAAAGTTATTACTTCAAGGTTAGCTAGTCACCTAGAGGGGGGAGGGCTGAATTTTTCTTTGAACTTTCTTAGATCTTTTTGTTGTTTACTAACTAAATGATCTAGAGCTGGTCCTTAATACCTGCAATATAAAATAAGAACAAGTAACACAGCACAACACACAAGTATTTTTAGTGGTTCCCTAATTGGGTACATCCACTTTCCCTCCCACCTTTCTGTGCAAACAGAAAAAAAGAGACCGAAAAAATGGAGTAACAAAATTTTTATTATCCAATAAGATATCTATTACAAAGGTATAACCTCCTTTTTATAGAATGGAGGAGAGAATAGAGATTACAAATAAGAAATATGGGACTAATAATTATATGAACACAAAAATATACAAGCTGCATAAGTCGCGCGGTTTGCCTAACAGCATGGCCACTACAACGTGGAGGACAAGCGGCCAATATCTGCAAGCCACCATTGACAAGGAGCCAAATCACTCAGACTGCCAAACACCAGCCAGCAACATCTCAACACCAAGCTAGTGGGAGGAGCCTCCAGACCGCAAGACAAACCACCAGACCGCCCGGTCTCCAACCCAGCTACCAAACCGCTGGGACAAGCCACCAAACTGCAAGACCGCCAGACAAACCTCCAAACCGCCTGGTCTCCAACCTGGCTACCAAACCGCTGCCATAAGTTAGAAAGTGTTTATATAAGCTATTAGTTGTAATATATCATATGTAAATAAAGTTTGATGATATTTATTTTTAATTATCATATCTTTTTTTAAAATTTTATTTAGATATTTAAGTACACAATTATTTTAAATAGTATAACTGAAATGCCGAAAACTTAACCTAGTAAACCGACCAAAAAACCAAACTGAACTGATAAACAACAGTTTGGTTTGAGTTTGGTTCCAAACCAACCCAAACAGAACCACATTGAGCTTGACAATCGTCGATCTGAGATTGACGAACTCTGTATTTAGCTCGACGAACTTTAGAAACTCCAACTTTATATTTAGCTCGATGAAATGTGATGTCTTAGCACGATATGAAGTACTTGGGCTGAGCTCGACGATCGTCAAGCTGAGATCGACGAACTCTATACAGAGCTTGATGAACTCTGAATCTTCAACCTTTAACTTGAGCTCGACAAAAGGTGAGCTCAGCTCGGCGAACTCTGAATCTTCAAACTTTAACTTGAGCTCGACAAAAGGTGAGCTCAGCTCAATGAACTCTGAATCTTCAACCTTAAACTTGAGCTCGATAATCTGTGAGCTAAGCTCGACAAACTGCGAGTTGAGCTCGACGAATTCTGAATCTTCAAACTTCTGAGTTTTAACTCACGGAATGGTGAGCTGAGCTCGAGGATCTATGAGCTGATCTTGACGAACTATGAACTCAGTTCAACGAACTCCACTTTCTGGACTTAGAAAATTTTTGTTGTCTTTGTCTCAGCGGTTCCTTCTCAACGGCCTCAGCGGTTTCTTCTTCACAGCTGAGACTCTTCTGTCTCAGTAGTTTCTTCTTCACAGCTGAGACTGTCTTCTGTCTCAGCGGTTTAGCTAAGACCAACACTTCTCTCAAAATTTTGTGTTGAGCTTCTTAGCTGTCTCAGTGGTTCTGCTGAGACATTCTTCTCAGCTGTCTTCGCTATCTAAGCGGTTATGCCTTAGTCAAATTATCTGACTTTTAGCTTCATCTTCCTGTTCACCTGTCCAATAAAGGATATCCTGCATGCATGAACTCAAGCACACATCAAATACATTATTCCCCTTAGCATGATTGGTTATGCATCTTCAACTCCTGAGGAACATTGTAGGGAACAATTCCCAACATCTCTCTTAAGAAAAAATTAGCCAAAAGTAGAAATACTTCAAGAGGTGTTTTTGGAGACCTAAATGGCCTCCCAAATCCTCAATAAGTTGTGAGAAGGCCTCTAATCTCTTTAGAATCAAGCAAAGTGGCTACTAGCCATAGTAATAACTGACTATGGAGGAAGGGGGAAGAAGATAACATCTTTCTCCTCAGCCGATAATGTAAGACCCCCTTTTTTTTTCTTTTTAAACACTGGGGTCTTAGGCCCAGGATCGTCGCTTTGCTGTGACACCTTCATGCCCTGAAGGGTCATCACCACAAAGCGCTGATTCTGCCGGCCAATTCGATCATAGAAAGGTAGCACAATAAATTAAAAGCAAGTCCACAGAAATCACATGTACAGAAATAAAAGTCTCACAAAGGGAGTATCCACAGAATAATATATCCGAGTACTAAAATACGGGCTCATGCCCGGTACATCATGTCCTCACTACAAATCACTCAAGAGGAAGAAACTATAACATCTACTATAAGTCGGGACTCACAGTCCAAGCTGTCTAAACTCCTGAGCTAGACTGCTCTATCTCCAAACGGGCCGACCTCCAGGGCTGCTCCTCCATGCTGGGCTCCATGATCCCCTAAATGATGTGGTCTGAAAACGGTTAGTCTATAAGACTAAGTCCTATCATCCCCTACCCCTCCCCCCATGGCTCCATAGTACCGAGCGTGGAGGAAGAAAGGGAAGGACATGAAGGTGGAGAATAAATCAAAAGCAGGTGGCAGCGGACCTATGCTAGCAATTCCATAGCAAATATGACAGAAATAGAAAGTAGGAAATATAACCTTATCTTAGGTGCGAAAGCACCTAAGCCAAGGGATCTTCTGCAAGACTCCCATCGTATAAAGTGTCCCATACAGCTTTATACGTTGGGGTGTCGATTATTAAGAGCAATATATATTTAATGAATTATATCTTAATTTATAAACTTTCCCACACAAGCTTATAGACAAAGGGGTCGTTTTGCAAGGCCTATTGTATAAGCATCCCATTCCACTTATACAATAGGTGTCAGGGGTTAAACGAAACGGTTATGCTATGACATGCTAGTGGGTATGAATATGAACATGCAAGTGCAACTCACCCACCCGACTTTGTTTACACAGACTTTTAGTTCCCCCTTTCGAAGCCGTTACCTCCTAGGATACCTCCGTAGTGGCAAACGGAAGCGGTGTGTTAGGCCTCGCCCACCTCTAAACAAGTAAAGCACAACCGGTTAGACCTATCGTACGCCTCAATGCTTGGTGCACGAAGCAGACTCCTACGTACTCTTGCCGACTGGCTCATTGGACTTCTGTTGGCGATGTGCTAGCCACACTTACCGAGTTAGTGTAATGGTGTCGGTGCATCGACCCTCCAAAACCGAAGACCCACCATCTCATCCTTTTCTTTATGCACATGCAATAATTAACATGTCAAACAACCGAGCAAAAACTCCGCGGACCAAACTATCCGCCTCATAACCAACCGAGTCAAAGCTCCCCAGACCAAACTGTCCGTCACATAACTAACCGAGCCGAAGCTCCCCGGACCAAACTGTCTGTCTCATAACTAACCAAGCAAAAGATCCTAACAATCTTCCTATGCTAATAGTGTTTTGTGAAATGTGAAACCATAATTACTAAGTTACTATTTCTGTTTATTAATATAGTTTACGTTAACCCAGGACTGCCCCCGGCATATCCCGTGAAGGGCTCTCAAAGGGCACTAGGAACTATGATGGTAGCTGAAGCTCATCGTTCCCTTTCGTAAGGCACTTATTGTTATTGGTTGATTCCCTTAATCCATTCCCTACTCATATTACAGTAGGCTAATCCTAGGGTGATTTTGACTCTTCCTCTCCTCGGGGAAGATGATCTTTCGTTGAACCCGAACACCTCTAAACTCTAGCCAAACCACTTCTCACAGCTCTTCCTATCCTTCTATTGTGAAATCATCCACATCTATCCACCCAGCCAAAATAACTAACTCCAACAACTATCCCAGATCATGTCCAATTGCAATTTAATAATTTGTTATATGCAGACCAACCTAGGCTATATGTCAAACCGGATAGGAGGTAATCTAAATAATCATCCAAATGCCCTAAATTATTTTTTGGAGACTTATCATGACACAAATAGATTAATCCAGAAAATTGTAATTTTCCTAATTTATCTGGCATTTAATTGATTTTTCTTAAAGGTTCTAAGGGCTACCAATTGAACATGAAGTGCACTTTTCAGGTATGTATAAAGCTTCATAAAATCATGATAAATTCTAAACAACATTTTAACAGTAAAGCCAAGATATAATAATTTTTTCCAGTATTTTAAGGACTCTAATTTAATTTTGATAATAAATCCTATCTCCTTTCATTAATGAAGTAAGTGCAGTAGATAATCATCCAAAAATTCTTAATTAATCTTCTAGAGCAGATACTGTCCTAAAAACATCAGTAGCCAAATTTCATAATTCTTCAATGGGGATTGAGCTCTAGAATAAATAATTACCAAAATCTCAAAAAGCTATATTTGTGAAGCAAGTATTGTAAATATTCTCCAAAAAATCATGAATAAAATTATACAACTAGATATTGATCTAAAAACATCATTGGCTAGGTTTCATAATTTTACAGTAGGTAATTTGCTCTAAATAATATATTGACCATAATTGCCCTTTTGGAACTTGTGAAGGAAGTACTAGATATAATCAACTAAAATTGGTAACAAAAATTCAGGGATATTCATTTAGACCTAAAGCATCTGCTGACTAAGTTTCATCAGATTTAAATGAACAGAGTAATCAAAATAATTAAAACACCAGTTTATGCAAATTGATACCTAACAAATAAAGTACTTGAAGTATAATCCATAAAATTCTTAAAAAATTACTAAGGGTTCTACTTAGTCTAAAACTTACTGCACCGAAGTTTCACAACTTTTAACTAAGGTTTAGTGACTGTATTTTCATAATGTATCTTCTACCATAAAACTAGGGATATGGTTTGGGGTGTCTACCTACCTCCAAATCCTCTAAGATTTCTACCAGAGAACTTAGGATACACTACCTTCAACTCTATTGAGTTACATGGTCACACAAAAATCCAAAGTGCACCTTTATTCAAAAACACCTCCTTAAGGCCTAACTAGGGTTTGGTGATTACCTAACCAAACCTCATCCAAATAAGTGGAAATTTGGTACAGAGCTAGAAACTAATGCCAGGGACCACTCACCAAAATTTGGGAGGGTTTGGAGGTCATTAGACCACTTAAATAAAATACCCTTGCATTATTAAATAAAAATAAAAACTATAGGATAAGTGTCCCCATAAATTCCCATTTTGGGACAGGCCCTATATATGGTTAAGATTGATCCCGTGTCCAAATTTCACTCCATTTGGACAAGGGATGAAGGGTGGGCACCCATTTAAACCTCAGGATAGTCCTAGGTATAGGTCCCACCAAAACGGGTGCTGTGGTCAAACCACTTACCCAATCGAGTTTAAATATATTTTAGAATAATCTAGACTCGAAGGGCTACAACTTCTGTGACTGGCCATTATTCCCAAAACGGCCTCTAAGTGCCTCATTTAATAGCATCAAAATGAGCATTATAAAAGTGATTAATTACTATATATTATATATAAATATATATCATATTTAATATAAGGCACTGTTCATCTTCTCAAAAATCCAAAACCAGCAACCCTAAAAAAAATGCATAAAACCTGTAGCTTTGCATGAGCCACAGCCGGCCATTTGGCCACCTCCTTGGCCAACCACCGCCACCACTACCTCCGTCGAGGTGGTGGCTATCGGTCAGCGGTGGTTTGGCCGACGTAGGTGGTGGTTTCCGGCGAACCCGACCACCATGAATTTCGGAAAAACCATGAAAACACTCACCTGATCCAGCTCTATTGAGCACGATTTCTCTCCTATTTGATTCCTAAGATCTATCCGTAGAAAAAGGAGTAGAGGAGGACCTTATTCGCGGTTTGGAGTTGAGCCGATCATCGGGATGCCATCTGCGCGGTGGTGGCGTCGCCGGAATTTCTCAACAGCAAGGTAATAAGCTCTAGCTTTGTCATGCAAGGGTGAAAACTTCCTCTCTAAGTCTAGGGAGTCTTTTAATGGAGAAACAAGGCTGCGGGTGGGGTAGGATGTAACGGCCATTAAATCTCCTTTTATGAGTTTTCGGCCATGGCTTGAAGGGAGACGAAACGGCTCAAAATAGCTAAGAGAAGGCTGGAAACTCCTCCTCTCCCCGAGAGGAGTTGAATCCAGTCATTTCAAGGGGGAGAGGATGGAGTCGATCTTTAAAAGCCATTAATGGCCATTCAAACCGACGCTCGGCCAAGGCTGGAAGGAAGAGAAAATGGCTGCCACATGGCACTGCCAGTCAATATCATAAAATAAGACCTAACTAAGTCTTAATAAGAGAAATAGCCCAATAACGCATTCTGACCCACTTCCTGGACCGGCCCGGTTCAACTGAACCATCAGCCAAGCTAAAAAATTTCTAAGTAAAATGGCGTTGAGTGAGCTCTGCTAACTCAACGCCATTCAGCCTACTTAAGATGGCGTTGAGTGTAGTCTGTGCACTCAACGCTGTCTAGCTTATGGTGTTGAGTGAGCTAAGCTCACTCAATGCCATCCAGACTACAACAAACGGTGTTGAGTTCAGTCGGTGCACTCAACGCTGTTTAGTTTATGGCATTGAGTGAGCTAAGCTCACTCAACGCCATCCAGACTACGACAGACGGCATTGAGTGCAGTCGGTGCACTCAACGCTGTTTAGTTTATGGCGTTGAGTGAGCTAAGCTCACTCAACGCCATCCAGACTACGGTGTTTAGTGAGCTCAGCTCACTCAACGCCATCTAGACAACACCAGATGGCATTGAGTGCAGTCAGTACAGACAACGCCATTCAACTTATGGCGTTGAGTGCACTCGACGCACTCAATGCCAACCCGCCTGTAAGATGGAATTGAGTGAAGTCAGTGCACTCAACGCCATTCTGCTTATGGCATTGAGTGCACTCGGCGCACTCAACGCCTGAGTCCTAATCTTATTTTAAGCAAGTTTCTGACCTCTTATTTGCAGACCAAGGTGATTTTCACCTTCCTACCTAAGCTCTCTTGGTCTTTTTGGTTTCCTAAGGTTTTTTTTTCACGTCCTAGTCATGTCAAAACAGACTCCTAGGGGTCTAGCCGGAAATGGGATGTTACAAATCCCAATAAACAAAACAAAGATTTCATCCTCGAAATCAAGGTTAAGCCTACAGGGACTCCTATCAGAGAGAAAGAAACTTGTAACATCCCATGAGAAGTGAAAGATTACATCACGATGCCATGTTTGCTATGTATGGTTTAAAGGTGATTGTCAAATCTAAGACCAATTCGCCCAATTGGCAAAGTCTAAACCCAAATAAACAAAAGATTAGCCCCTATTCTTGAAATTTCAGTCCTACTAGTTTAAAATAGGAAAGTAAACTGAACATCTTGAGAGGTTGTGAGGTATACTTGACTGAACTTCTCCGGATACTTTTGTCGCATCAGGTCTTGCGGTTCCCAGGTATGCTCCTCCTAACCATGGTTCCTCCTCAGAACTTTGACTAACGGAACCTTCTTGCAACGCAAGGTCCGTACTCCTCTGTAATCGATCCGAACTGGCTCCATGTGAACTGACCAGTCCGAAGCTACCGACCCATCTGTGGTAAAAATCTGCTGCTCCGGGAGCAGTTGTGCCCTCCTAAGTGAAGAAATATGGAACACGTCGTGTAAACCTACTAGTTCTGGTGGCAACTCCAGACTGTAAGCTAGGGGCCCGATCCGCTCCAGGATCCTGTAAGGGCCCATATACCTAGGGCTGAGCTTCTTCTTCCGACCACGCACCCGTAAAACTCTGTTCATGGGCAAGATCTTCAAGAAAACCTGGTCTCCCACCTAAAACTCTACCTTACGGTGTCGGGCATCATAGTACTTAGCCTGTCTGCTCTGCGCTTCCAACATCCTGTCTCGTATCAATCTCACCCGACAAACTCTGATCCCAACACCTTCGGATCCTCGTCTTGAATCCATGAAAGCGGAGTCCTACACCTCCTTCCGTAGAAGGCTTCATAGGGAGTCATCATAATGCTGGACTGATAGCTTTTGTTATAGGATAACTCAACTAGTGGTAAATGCTTCTCCCAAGGTTCATTTCAATCCAAGATGCATAGCCTTAGGAGGTCCTCCAATGTCCGGTTTGTGCGTTCCGTCTTCCCATCTGTCTGGGGATGAAATGATGTGTTGAAGGTCAGCCGCGTACCTAAGTAAGTCTGCACGGATCTCCACTCCCTGGATGTGAACCGACCATCCCGATCTGACACGATCGTCCTGGGCACCACGTGGTAACGAATGAACTGCTCTACGAATCTCTGCACTAGTACCCAAACCGAGTCATCTTTCCTGATCGGAATGAATCTGGCCACCTTCGTCAGCCGATCGACGATGACCCAAATCGAATCATTTCCCATCCGTGATCGGGGGAGGCCATGAATGAAATCCATCGCGATGCCCTCAAATTTCCACTTCGGCACCGAAAGTGGCTATAGCAATCCTGCAGGGTTCCTACACTCTGCCTTCACAAACTGGCATGCCTCACAATGAGCCACGAAGTATGTAATGTCCTTCTTCATCCCTGGCCAAAACGTCGTCTTCTTCAAGTCTGCTGTCATCTTGGTTATTCCCGGGTGTATAGAATATCTGCTACAATGTGCCTCCGTCATGATGTCCTCCCAAACCTGGCTTATTGCGGGTATATAAACCCTGCCTCTAAAACATAGCAATCCATCTCTCAGTGAATAATCTCCCATCGAACCCTCCTCCAAGGCTTGGAATATCGGTTCTGCCCATGCATCTGTCCTCTGTCCGTCCCGGATGTGGTCCCTAATATCATCTATGGCCACCATCGATGCTAGATACTCTATATACAGCTCTGGATCATTCTCGGATACTAGTGATATCTTCGTATCTTAGAATGACCGGACTAGATTCATGGACATTAGATGTGGTCCCTTCCCTGAGGTATCTCCTCTCCGACTCAAAGTATGTTCCACCACGTTCGCCTTCCCGGGGTGGTAGTGCATGGTGTACTGGTAATCCGACAGGAACTCCACCCAACGTCTCTGTCTGATGTTGAGTTCTTTCTGTGTGTCAACGTATTTCAAATTGTTTATGGTCCGATAAGATGTCACAGTGAACCCCGTAGAGGTAGTGTTGCCAAATCTTCAGAGCAAAGATCATTGCACCCATCTCCAGATCATGCACCAGATAGTTCTTCTCATGTATCTTCAGCTGCCGGGAGGCGTAGGCTATCACATGCCCGTTTTGCATCAGAACGACACCCATCCCCTGATAGGAGACATTCGTGTACACCTGGAATCCCTCCCTTCCTGACGAAAGAGCGAGAATGGGAGCCGAGGTAAGCCGACCTTTCAACTCCACAAAGGCCGCCACGCACTGTGGCGTCCAAACGAAAGGGGATTCCTTCTTCGTCAGGGAAGTAAGAGGGAGTGCGATTCGGGAGAATCCTTTGACGAACTTCCAGTAATATCCGGCAAGCCCCAGGAAACTCCGTACATCCGTGGCTGTCTTCAACGGTGGCAAATCCTTAACCGCCCGAATCTTGGCCTTGTCTACTGCCAACCCAGCACCGCTGATAATATGACCTAAGAAGGCCACCTCCTTAAACAAAAACTGGCATTTTCTTAACTTCGTGTACAGGTGTGCTCCCATAGCCTCTCTAGAGTCAAAGTCAGGTGTCGTGTATGCTCCTCCTCCGTCCTTGAGTAGATGAGGATGTCGTCAATAAATACTATGACGAATACATCCAAATACTCCTTGAATACCTTGTTCATGAGGCTTGTAAATGCTGACAGTGCATTTGTGAGCCTGATGGGCATCACTGTAAAGTCAAACAGTCCGTACCAACTACTGAAGGCGGTCTTTGGAATGTCCTCCTCTCGAATCCGTAGCTGGTAATAACCTGACCTCAAGTCAAGCTTTGAGAAGAAATGCGCTCCCTCCAGTTGATCAAACAACTCGTCAATCCGTGGCAGCGGGTATGTATTCAAGACCGTCAGCCTGTTCAACGCTCAATAATCAATATACAAGCTAAGACTTCTGTCCTTTCTCTTGACAAATAACACCGGGGCTCCCCAAGGTGAAGAGCTTTGCTGGACAAACCCTGCCTCTACTAATTCCTGCAACTAACTTCGGAACTCAATCAACTCTTTCGGGCCATCCGGTAAGGGACCCTAGATGCCGGCTTGGCCCCCGGCACAAGCTGTATCCTGAAGTCCTGCTCCCGGTGCGGAGGTAGACCTGGCAGCTTCTCTGGAAAAACATCGGCAAAATCTTGTACAACTCGAATATCTGTCACAGATTCCTTGACCTCCACCATCTCAAATACAACCTGATAAACCTCCTCCCCCTGTAGATGGGCCTTAATGGCCTAACTGATGATAAGAGAATACGGGAGGACAGTCTTATACCTTCAATAATAATAAAAGAGTCCCCGTGTCTCACGGTGATCCTCTTTGCTTGGCAATCAATCTGGGCATGGTTCTAGTGCAGCCATACCATGCCCAGGATCAAGTCGTAGTCCGTCAACTTCAAAAGCGTCGCCTGAGCCTCAAACGCCTTTCCACTGATTTGTACCTCCATGTTGCAGTGGTCCGAGGTAAGGAGTTCAGATCCATCGGGTAGTCGCAACCTCATCACCGAGCCCGTGAATCGCTCCACGCCTTCCAATCCTTCTACGAACATCTCCGACACGAAGGAGTGAGAAGCTCCGGAAACGAAAAGTGTGCGGGCAGGCTTGCCGCAGAAGACTATACCTGGGGTGGTTAAATGTCTTAGGATTCTATAACGAGTTTTTCTTTCCTATTTATTCAATCTAGTGCAGTTCTACAAAATTTAACAACTGAGAAAGTGAATTCTATTTAAACTATTAAACATCTCGGTGTACCTGCTATTACCTTCTCTGGGTTCCGAGGCTGCGCTATATCCAAAGCATACACCTGCTCCCTTTCTTGTCTACGATCCCTACCCTGGTATCCTCGTCCTCGGCCACGTCCTTGGCCTCCAAAATACTGCGCTAGCTGGGCAGCCAGTAGTGCTGGTGGGGGTACCCCTCTCATATGACAATTTCTGCAGATGTGCCCAACTTGATGGCAGTGGAAGTACTATGGCGGGGGATATGTCATTCCCCCGGGTCTCTGGCCCTCCCGTGTCTGAAGAGGTGGTGGAGCCACCACCACTGGCTCCCTTGTTTCATGTCTTGCCTCCTGACGAGGCTTGTCCTCGACCCTTCTCCCATCCGTGATAAGGCCTCGTCTCTAATCGTTCCTTACTCCTCGACCGTGATCCTTCGCTGGCCGTTTCCGGCCCCGAGTAGCTTGCCAATAAGCCTCTATCCTTTTAGCCATCTCTAGTATCCGGGAAATGAGCCCATTGGATACAAACAACAGTGCATCCCTCAGCTCCTCTCGAAGGCCCTTGTAGAATCTCTTGATATATCCAGCCTCGTCTAACTTACACGAGTCCGTAAACCGGGCTAGGTGGTTGAACTCTCGGTGGTACTCCACCACCGTCCTGGTGCCCTGCTTCAGCTGTAAAAACCTATCCTCCAGCTCATCCTTAGCCGACTGTGGAACAAAATGCTCCAATAACGTGGCCCTGAACTCCCCCCAAGTAATCTCTACAATCTCCATATCCGCAAAGGTCGTGTCCAGTGACGTCTTCCACCATCTCTTGGCGTGAGACTCCAAGCTAGAGACCACCAATGGAACTCTCTCCTCCCAGGGGAACCGTATCCCTGTCAACATTTCGTACATAATGTATAGGCATTCTTCTGTCCAGACAGCTGAATCTGTCCCTACGTAGGATGGGGGTGAGAGTCCTCGGAAGATGCTAAGCCAGTTGGCCCCCGGGTTTGGCTGCTGAGCCGGAACCTGCTAAGCCCTGAAAGCCTCCAGAATGGCTGTCAGAGTCTGCCCCATCTCCGATTGTAGGAATGGAGTGGGGAACGGGGGCGGTGGTGCATCATTCAGAGTCTGCGTGACTCCGCCCTGTGGTGTAGGCTGTGATGGAGGTTGCATATCAAAAACCGTTTGTAAGAAATTGACTCAAGCCAAATTAATAGTGGACAATTACATGTGATCTATGGGTACACCACGCTTCGGCTGCTTAGTTTGTCCCCAAACAAAACTCAAATGAGCGTGACCCAGGTTTAGTGGACTGCTACTCTTCTGTTCGAGGTTTGCTTTGATACTACTTGTAAGACCCCTTTTTTTTCTTCTTAAACACTGGGGTCTTAGGCCCAAGATCGTCGCTTTGCTGTGACACCTTCATTCCCTGAAGGGTCATCACCACAAAGCACTGATTCTGCCGGCCAATTCGATCATAGAAAGGTAGCACAATAAATTAAAAGCAAGTCCACAGAAATCACATGTACAGAAATAAAAGTCTCCACGAAGGGAGTATCCACAGAATAATATATCTGAGTACTAAAATACGGGCTCATGCCCAGTACATCATGTCCTCACTACAAATCACTCAAGAGGAAGCAAACTATAACATCTACTATAAGTCGGGACTCATAGTCCCAGCTGTCTGAACTCCTGAGCTAGACTGCCCTATCTCCGAACAGGTCGACCTCCGGGGTTGCTCCTCCATGATGGGCTCCACGATCCCATAAATGATGTGGTCCAAAAACCATTAATCTATAAGACGAAGTCCTATCATCCCCAACCCCTTCCCCCATGGATCCTAAGTACCGAGCAGAGAGGAAGAAAGGGAAGGACATGAAGGTGGAGAATAAATCAAAAGCATGTGGCATCGGACCTATGCTAGCAATTCCATAGCAAATATGACAGAAACAGAAAGTAGGAAATATAACCTTATCTTAGGTGCAGAAGAACCTAAGACAAGGGATCTTCTGTAAGGCTCCCATCGTATAAAGTGTCCCATACCGCTTTATACGTTGGGGTGTCGATTATTAACAACAATATATATTTAAAGAATTTGACCTTAATTTATAAACTTGCCCACACAAGCTTATAGACCAAGGGGTCGTTTTGCAAGGCCTATTATATAAGCATCCCATTCCACTTATACAATAGGTGTCAGGGGTTAAATAAAACGGTTATGCTATGACATGCTAGTGGGTATGAATATGAACATGCAAGTGCAACTCACCCACCCGACTCTGTGTATACAGACCTTTAGTTCCCCATTTTGGAGCTGTTACCTCCCAGGATACCTCCGTAGTGGCAGACGGAAGCGGTGGGTTGGGCCTCGCCCACCTCTAAACTAGTAAAGCACTACCGGTAAGACCAATCGTGCGCCTCAATGATTGGTGCACGAAGCGGACTCCTGCGTATTTTTACTGGCTGGCGCACAGGACTTCTGTTGGCGAAGTGCTAGCCACACTTGCCGAGTCAGTGTATTGGTGTCGGTGCATCGACCCTCCAATACCGAAGACCCACCACCTTATCCTTTTCTTTATGCACATGCAATAATTAATGTGTCAAATAACTGAGCTAAAACTCTGCTGACCAAACTGTCCGCCTCATAACCAACCGAGCCGAAGCTCCCCGGACCAAACTATCCGTCTCATAACTAACCGAGCCGAAGCTCCCCTAACCAAACTGTCCGTCTCATAACTAACCGAGCTTAAGCTCCAAACAATCTTCCTGTGCTAATAGTGTTTTGTGAAATGTGAAACCCTAAATACTAAGTTACTCTTTCTGTTTATTAATACAGTTTACGTTAACCCAGGACTGCCCCCGGCATACCCCGTGAAGGGCTCTCAAAGGGAACTAGGAACTATAATGGTAGCTGAAGCCCATCGTTCCCATTTGCAAGGAACTTATTATTATTGGTTGATTCCCTTAACCCATTCCCTTCTCATATTACAGTAGGCTAATCCTAGGGTGATTTTTACTCTTCCTCTCCTCGGGGAAGACGATCTTTCGCCGAACTCGAACACCTCTAAACTCTAGCAAAACCAATTCTCACTACTCTTCCTATCCTTCTATTGTGAAATCATCCATATCTATCCACCCAGCCAAAATAACTAACTCCAACAACTATCCCAGATCATGTCCTATTTCAATTTAACAATTTGCTATATGTAGACCAACCTAGGCTATATGTCAAACCGGATAGGAGGTAATCTAGATAATCATCCAAATGCCCTAAATTATTTTCTGGAGACTTATCATGACACAAATAGACTAAATCCAGAAAATTGTAATTTTCCTAATTTATCTGACATTTAATTAATTTTCCTTAAGCTTCTAAGGGCTACCAATTGAACATGAAGTGCACTTTTCAGGTATGTATAAAGCTTCAGAAAATCATGATAAATTCTAAACAATAATTTAACAGTAAAGACAAGATATAACAATTCTTCCTGTATTTTAAGGACTCTAATTTTATTTTGATAATAAATCCTATCTCCTTTCATTAATGAAGTAAGTGAAGTAGATAATCATCCAAAAATTCTTAATTAATCTTCTAGAGCAGATACTATCCTAAAAATATCAGTGGCCAAATTTCATAATTCTTCAATGGGGATTGAGCTCTAGAATAAATAATTACCAAAATCTCAAAAAGCTATATTTGTGAAGCAAGTATTGTAAATATTCTCCTAAAAATCATGAATAAAATTATACAACTAGATATTGATCTGAAAACATCATTGGCCAGGTTTCATAATTATATAGTAGGTAATTTGCTCTAAATGATTTATTAACAATAATTTCCCTTTTGGTACTTTTGAAGGAAGTACTAGATATAATCAATTAAAAGTGGTAACAAAAATTCAGGAATATTTTTTTAGACCTAAAGCATCTGCTGACCAAGTTTCATCAGATTCAAATGAACAGAGTAATCAAAATAATTAAAACACCAGTTTGGGCAAATTGATACCTAACAAATAAAGTACTTGAAGTATAATCCATAAAATTCTAATAAAATAACTAAGGGTTTTACCTAGTATAAAACTTACTCCAACCAAGTTTCACAACTTTTAACTAAGGTTTAGTGACTGTGTTTTCATAATAGAGCTTCTACCCTAAAACTAGGGTTAGGGTTTTGAGATGTCTACCTACCTCCAAATCCTATAAGATTTCTACCAGAGAACTTAGGATACACTACATTGAACTCTACTGAGTTACAAGGTCACACAAGGGCATTTGCCCATATGCCCTTCACAACACTCAAAAACCCTTCTTTAGGGTTTGAGTTTGAACCCTAGGGTAAATCTACCATAAATCACACCATTTTCCTTAATAGGGTGACATTAGCCATGCCAAGTCAGTGTCCAAAATCTAAGCCTCTATGGAGGTGAGATGACCACTCAAAATCTAAAGTGCACCTTTATTCAAAAAACACCTCCTTAAGGCCTAACTATGGTTTGGTGATAACCTAACCAAACCTCATCCAAATAAGTTGAAATTTTGTACAGAGCTAGGAACTAATGCCAGGGACCACTCACCAAAATTTGGGAGGGTTTGGAGGTCATTAGACTACTTAAATAAAATACCCTAGCATTATTAAATAAAAATAAAAACTATAGGCAAAGTATCCCCATAAATTACCATTTTAGGACAAGCCCTAGATATGGTTAAGATTGATACCCTGTCCAAATTTCACTCCATTTGGACAAGGGATGAAGGGTGGTTACCCATTTGAACCTCAGGATAGTCCTAGGTATAGGTCCCACCAAAACGGGTGATGTGTTTAAACCACTTACCCAATCGAGTTGAAATAAATTTTAGAATAATTTAGACTCGAAGGGCTACAACTTTTGTGACTGGCCATTTTTCCCAAAACGGACACTAATTGCCTCATTTAATAGCATAAAAATGAGCTTGATAAAAGTGATTAATTACTATATATTATATATAAATATATATCATATTTAATATAAGACACTGTTCATCTTCTAAAAAAAACCGAAACCAGCAACCCTAAAAAAATGCATAAAACCTGTAGCATTGCATGAGCCACTG
This sequence comes from Platanthera zijinensis, assembly GCA_039513925.1. Taxonomy (NCBI): domain Eukaryota; kingdom Viridiplantae; phylum Streptophyta; class Magnoliopsida; order Asparagales; family Orchidaceae; genus Platanthera; species Platanthera zijinensis. The sequence goes on from CM077079.1 coordinate 88,665,935, forward strand.
CCGGCCATTTGGCCACCTCCTATGCAAGCCACTGCCACCACTACCTCCCTCGAGGTGGTGGCTATCGGTCGGCGGTGGTTTTGCTGTAACATCCCATTTCCGGCTAGACCCCTAGGAGTCGATTGGTCGTGACAGAACCCTAGGTAGCCCAAAAATTGAAATACATCGATCGAGATTTCGGGTCACGGGTTGGTCATGCCCGTGACCGACCCGTCACGCCCGTGACCTAGGGCGTGACTCTATCGACGATCGTCGATCTCAGGGAGAAGATCGTCGGGAGCAGAATTTTCAACCTTGGCCTGTCACGCCCGTGACCTATGTGTCACGCCCGTGACCTAGTGCGTGACACCTTCGACGATCGTCGATCTCAGCGGGACGATCATCAAAGCGCAAAATTTGCGTCATGGCCCTGTCACACCCGTGACCTAGGTGTCACGCCCGTGACCAAGGGAGTGACCCCCTTTGGCGATCGTCGATCTGAGCGAGACGATCGCCGAGCGTGGAATTTGCCTTATGACCCTGTCACGCCCGTGACCAATGTGTCACGCCCGTGACCTAGGGCGTGACCACCCTTCGATGATCGTCGACCTCAGTTCGACGGTCGTCGAACCCACAATTGGTCACCCGGGCCTGTCACGCCCGTAACCCATGTGTCATGCCCGTGACCTAGGGTGTGACAACCCTTCGACGATCGTCGATCTCAGTTTGACGATCGTCGAACCCAGAATTGGCCACCCGGGCCTGTCACGCCCGTGACCTATGTGTCATGCCCGTGACAAGGGCTGAAACGTCAGCCAGACTGGAAATTTCTGTAACCGACGTTGTAATCAATTCTGATTATGGGAAGTTACACCAGGAGTATTTATGGGCAGTTTCCTACTCTAATTATTTAATAAAATAAGGAAATGTTGGTCCAATAGGAAATCGCCACCTGGCAAACACCTCTTCATTTCCAGCAATTCAACTGCCTCTACCATAATCGAAACGTTATTAAGAGAAATATTAATGGCTATGAACGTTTCATCCTTTCCCCTTCCCATTTACTGATCTATAAAAGACTCCTAAGAGCAAGAGGAGAAGGTTACACGCTCAATCAAATGGATTCAGATTCCTCCCCTTGCTGTTGAAGAATTTCCGGCGACGCCACCACCGCGCAAATGGCTTCCCGACGGTTTGCACGCCTCCAGCCCGCAAACGAGGTCCTCCCCTCCCTCTTCTTCTGCGGATAGATCTTAGAAATCATTAGGAGAGATATCGGGCTCAAAAGAGACGGATCGGGTGAGCATTTCCATGGTTTGCCGAAAATTTCATGGTGGCGGGTTCGCCGGAAACCGCCTCTCCGGCGGTCGTGCTGCCGCCCGACGGTAGCCCTCACCTCAACAGAGGTGGTGGTGGTGGCCGGCCAGGGAGACGGATGGGTGGCCGGGAAATCGTTTTAGAAAAGCTACAGGAATAGTCGTTTTTTTTTTCTGGTTCTGTTCGGGTTCGGGTAAAGAAGAAGATGAACAGTGTTATTTTTATCATATTATATATTGTATAATTATAAATTAATTCCCTTACTGTGCACTAAGTTTAAACTGAAAATTATAGCTCGTAGGTGCTGAAACTGAAAAAGTGGTCAACATAGAAAATGTAGCCCTTGAAGTCTAGGTTAATTCAAAATTGATTTCACGCGATTTGGAGTCCTGGTTAGACCACAACACACTTTTTGGTGAGATCTATCCATAGGGCTGTCTTGACCTTAGAAAAATTGCCCACTCCAATCCAGTGATCAAAATGACTTGAAATTTGGGGTGTGGACTAATCATATCTATATATAGATGCTGTCCAAAAATTAGGATTTTTGAGAAATATTTTTCTATAGTTTTTAGAAAAATTCAATAATCCTAGCATAAATTAATTAGATGGCTAAAAGACTTCCAAACCCTCCCAAATTTTGGTGAGTGGTCCCTGGGTTTATCATAAGGCTCTGGTAAAAATTTCATCTCATTTGGAGATGTTTTGATTAAGTTTTTATCCAACCCTTGGTTGGTCCTTATAGGATAATTTAGGATCAAGCACCCCCTTGGTATTTGGGTGGTCATATCACCTCAACAGAGGATCATACTTTGTCCAAAGGCTGTTTAAGGCATGACACACCCTCCAAGGTAGCTTGGGGTGGTTTGGTGTAGGGTAGCCCTAGAACCCTAGGGAAAGTCCCTTAATGGTGGTTTTTGGGGTTGTGAAGGTCATGGGGTCAAATGACCTTGGATTGACTTGAAATTTGGTGGAGAGGACCATAGGGCCATTAAAGTCCTCTGGTAAAAATATTAGGGTATTTGGAGACCTTTAGCCCACCTAAAACCCTAACCCTAGTTTCGGTCACCAACTTTAATTTGAATTATTAAGCTATCTAATGAACTTCAAATCAGGAAAAATTTGGGCAAAGGGATTTTCTGGTCAAAATAGCCATGATATAATTTTTTTGAGATTTTTGGGTTTATTTATACAGTACATCATTTACAACTCTAATTGTGCCCTAGATATTTATTTTGATGATTATGTAATTTCTGTTCATTGCAAAATTATGAAATCTTAGATTAAGGCATCTCATAACCTGTTATACCTTCTGTATTTTTCTTGGAAATTTTAACTGATTATTTCTGGTACATACTTCTTTAATGTACTAGTTGTTACATGTAGTCAAAAATACAAATAATGTCCATTTACTATTTGTAAAATTATGAAATTGGGTCAATGGGTGTTTTACGTTATGATAGCCACTCTGTAATATTTTCTAGAATTTTAGATGAATAAAAACAGTACGTCCTTCATTAAGTTAGGAAAATTAGTATCTTGTATTAAAATAAATTCTGAGCTCAAATTTTAGAGAAAAATTATGGTACTTGGTTTATGATGGTTTCAGGTCAATATATAGCTTCTATAATTATCTTGGAATTTTTGGGTATATATATTTACAGTACTTCCTTCATAATATAGTAAAAGTGGCCTAAAATGGTAAATTAGGAAATGTAGGCCTGAACACCTCTGAAGTTTCTCAAAACTTGGAATTGCTCTTTAAATGTCTCATAGGATTTTTGCTGATTTTATGATGATTTATTGTTGACTCATTAGTGCACTTCATGTTCATACTAGGGCATTTGGAATCTTAGAATAAAAAAATTAAATGCCCGATAAATAGGGAAAATTTGGAAATCTTGGATTTAGACTAATTATGTCATGGTAGACCTCCAGTAAATATTATCGGAGATTCGGAAGACAAATTGGAGTGCCTCCCCTTATACTCCTCATGTACCTTAGGATGGTCTGCATATAGTAAAACCACGGAAACTGAACTAGAGTAATAATGGACTTGGGAAATGGAATTTTGGTAGTTGCTGGTTGGTTAGGGCAAGCTAAGATTATTCTCATTGTTGGAGGTCAAGATAAGTAGAGTGTGAGACTGGTTTAAGTTAAGTGGCGCACGGGAACGACGAATGATCGTCTACCCCGGGTAGGAATGGAAGAGTCTTAATACTCTAGGGTTAGATCTAAAGTAACAAAAAGGGGATCGGGTTAAGGGAGATCAACCAATAACAATAAGTGCCTTGCGAAAGGGAACTTCGGGCCGTAATGCCGCCGTCTTGGTTCCTAGTGCCCCTTGAGAGCCCTTCACGGGGTATGCCGGGGGCAGTCCTGGGCTAACGTAAACCATAGGAATAATAAATTAAAAGAGCAACTAGTATAACTAGGGTTGCACATACACACTCCCCGATAGCTAGGAAGGTAGAATAGTTGGTTTGGTTGCCATTCAGACGGTAGCTCTGAAGGTAGATGCACGGACGGGACAGTCCGGGGAGCCGAGGGCTCGAGGGTTGGAGTACAGAATAAAGGTGGTGGGTCTTCGATATCTGATTGTCGTTCACACCGGCATCGGTATGTTGACTCGGCAGTGTGGGACACTTAGCCAAAGAAAGTCTGGTGGGTACAGCCAGCAGTAGTACGTGGATACTCTAGGTTGTGTTCTTCTAGGGGCGTACGGAAGGGCTAGGCCCGGTAGTGTGGATACCCGCCTAGGAGTGGGGGGCCCGACCCACTGTCTCCGTTTGCCACTACGGAGGTTCCTGGGAGTGAAGCTAGATACCCGAACAGGGGGAACTAAAGGTCTGTGCGCATAGAGTCGTGTGCGTGGGTTGCACTTGCATGAATCATTGCATAGCATATCACTACACTCATATTTGCATACAACCGACACCCCAACGTATAAATCGGTATGGGACTTTTTATACGATGGGAGCCTTGTAGAAGACCGCTTAACTTATAAGTTTGTAAGAGCATTCATATAAGTTAAGGTTACCTACTTATTTACTTACTTATTTACTTGCTTGTTTACTTACTGTTCTCTAGCTACCTTTTTGTCATACTATTGCTACTTATTACTTGTCTTCATTACCACTTACTACCATAGAATTTGCTAGTTGTTCTAGATAGTTATTAGAATAACTCCCCTGTCATCTGCTTGATTATTCTCCACTTTTGTAGCCTCCCTTTCCTCCTCTCCGCCCGTTGCTTAGGAGCCGTGGGGGGAGGGGTAGGGGATGATAGGGCTTAGTCTTTATGACTAATGGTTTTCGAACCACAACATTACAGGAGCTCCGGATGGGAGACAGGGACCAGCAGTCCAGGGACCAGCACTAGCGGAGTACGGTGCGCATGGAGGTGGGTCAGTCTAGCACCGGTGCGCCTGCGACCAGCTCCGTGAGTGATTTGTATTTTTATAGCTTCCGCGATGAGTGATTTGTAGTGAAGACTCTGATGTACCGGGCTCGAGCCCATTTATCTATTTCCTATTTTTATCTACTGATGGACTGGATATGATTTCACTTTTATTTACATGTTTCTGTGGACTTGTTTACATTTTATGTAATATTACTTCTCTCTCTTGTGATCGAAAAGGGCCGGCAGAATTGGCGTTTTGTAGTGGCGGCCTTCCCGTGAGTCGGTGCCACCGCAAAGCGGCAATTCTGGGCTAAGACCCCGGTGGTTAAAAAAAAGGGGGGGGGGGTCTTACAGGTGGTATCAGAGCAGACCTCGATCGAAAGAGAAGTAGTCCACAAAACCTTGGGCCACCCACGTGCGAGCTTAGTTTGCGGACAAACTAGCAGCGGAAGCAGTGGTGTGCCCATAGGGGAAATCACATGTGAAAGTCCATCCTAACTCTTCTTAAATTCCATTCATTCGCTCTCTAACAAATGGAATTTTTACTTGTAGCCTGCGACGAACCCTACATCACAGCAGGGGACACCCCAGGCTCCGAATGTGGTCCCGCCTCCGCCAGCTCCAGCTCCGTTCCAGCAGACGGAGATGGGGCAAACCCTGACGACCATTCTGGAGGCCTTCAGAGCTCAGCAAGCCCCGACCCCACAGCCAAACCCCGGGGCCAATTGGATGACTGTCTTCCGAGGGCTTTCCCCACCATGCTACCAGGGGACGGAGTCTGCAGTACATACGGAGGAATGGTTGGACACCATTTACGAGATGCTGGCAGAGATTCGATGCCCTACTGAGGAGGCAGTTGCTTTGGCAGTCTCCTGCTTAGAGTCACACGGAAAGAGGTGGTGGAAATCTCAGCTTGACACCACCTTTGCGGGGATAGACTGCGCTGATATTACTTCGGAGGAGTTCAGAGCAGAGCTCTTGGGACATTTTGTACCTCAGTCGGCAAGGGATGACCTAGAGGATAGGTTCCTGCGGTTGAGGCAGGGGAACAGGACTGTGGTGGAGTACAATCAGGAGTTCACTCACCTGGCCTGCTATGCGGACGCTTACCAGTTAGACGATGCTGGCTATGCCCGGAGGTTTTATAAGGGGCTACAAGATGATATGAGACAGGCCCTCCTTTTCATCTCAGAGGGGAGTCTGGCCAGGATTCTGGAGATAGCTAAGAAGAGAGAGGCGGATCAGCTTACAGTGAAGAGCCGGAAGAGACCGGCTGATGATACAGTGATCGGAGGTCGTAGAGACCGTCCCCGGGGTCAAGTTATTGGGGAGAGAAGGAACGGGGATCAGCCTCGTCAGGAGTTTGGGCAGGAGCAGAGGAGCCAGGGGGTATTGGCTCCCCAGCCTATACAGATGCTGGAAATGCCAAGGACGACAGAGCAGCCACCGGTATGCTATCAGTGCAACCAGCCAGGGCATATCAAGAGGAACTGCCCTATGAGGCGAGCACCCCCACCAGCACATCAGGGCGCTCCACCTCCCCGACAGTTTGGCGGATGAGGACATGACCAAGGATGAGGATTTCAGGATCGAGGCCGCAGGCCAGAGAGGGAGCAGGTGTATGCTCTAGACCTGACACAGCCCCGGAACCCGGAGCAGGTTATCATAGGTATGGAAGTACTTTTAAATTTTCTTCATATAAACTAGTATTCTAGACATAACCTGGTTAGAAAATTAAGAGAAGACAACTGCAACAAGAATACTAAGACACTTAATTACCCCAGGCATAGTCTTCGTTAGCGGCAAGCCCGCTCACACCCTCTTCAATACTGGTGCGTCGCAATCGTTCGTGTCGGAGGATTTCGTGAAAGGACTAGCAGTTGTGGAGCCATTCACCGGGAAGATGATGAGGGTGCGCCTACCTGATGGATCAGAGATAATGACCTCTGCTCATTGCAACATGGAAGCGAGGATCGGTGGGAAGGCATTTGAGGCACCAGCGACGGTTCTGAAGATGCTAGATTACGATCTGATCCTGGGCATGACTTGGCTGTATTGGAACCATGCCGAGATCGATTGCGTGGCGAAGAGGATCACCGTGAGGCACGACGACTCCTTCATTGTCATCGAAGGTATTATACACGCACCCCGTACCTTACTATCGTCTGTGCAGGTCGTTAAGGCCCACCTACAGGGGGAAGAAGTTTATCAGGTCCTTTTTGAGGCGGTCGTGGCCAAGGACTCCATTGCAGATATTCCAGTAGTGCGGGACTTCGCCGACGTCTTTCCGGAGAAGCTACCAGGGCTACCCCCGTACCGAGAGAAGGACTTCTAGATTCAGCTCGTACCGGGGGCTAAGCCGGTATCCAGAGCTCCCTATCGAATGGCCCCAAAAGAGTTGGTGGAATTTCGGAGCCAGCTTCAGGAGTTAGTGGAGGCCGGGTTCGTTCGGCCTAGCTCTTCACCATGGGGAGCTCCAGTGTTGTTCGTTAAGAAGAAGGACGGGACCCTCCGACTGTGCATAGATTACCGGGCTCTGAACAGGTTGACAGTCTGGAATACTTATCCCTTACCAAGGATAGACGAGCTATTTGACCAGCTGGAGGGAGCCCATTGGTTCTCAAAGCTGGATCTGAGGTCAGGGTACTACCAGCTTTGCATTCGGGAGGAGGACATCCCAAAGACGGCCTTCAGCAGCAGATATGGTTTGTACGAGTTTACAGTGATGCCGTTCGGGCTCACGAATGCACCCTCCGCATTCATGACCCTGATGAATCGGGTGTTCGAAGAGTATCTGGACGTCTTCGTTATCGTATTCATCGACGACATCCTTATCTATTCAAGGACGGAGGAGGAGCACGCGAGACATATGGCCTTGACCTTGGAGAAGCTGCGTGAGCATGAGATGTATGCCAAGTACAGCAAGTGCCAGTTCTGGCTAAAGGAGGTGGCCTTTCTGGGCCATGTCATCAGTGGAGCAGGTCTGGCAGTGGATCCGGCGAAGGTCCAGGTAGTACGGGATTGGCCACCACTAAAGTCGGCCTCGGATGTTCGAAGTTTCTTGGGACTTGTCGGTTACTACAAGAAGTTCGTAAAGGGGTTCTCTCAGATTTCCCTCCCTCTTACGTCTCTGACGAAGAAGGAGTCCCCTTTTATTTGGACGTTACGATGCGAATCTGCCTTCCAGGAGCTGAAGGATCGTCTCACCTCGGCTCCCATCCTTGCTCTTCCATCAGGGAAGGAGGGATTCCAGGTGTATACAGATGCTTCCTATCAGGGGATGGGTGTCGTTCTGATGCAGAACGGGCACGTAATAGCCTATGCCTCCCGTTAGCTGAAGCAGCACGAGCAGAACTATCCCGTGCACTATTTGGAGATGGGGGCAGTTATTTTTTCTCTCAAGATCTGGCGACACTATCTCTACGGAGTACATTGCGATATCTTTTCCGACCACAAGAATCTGAAGTACGTCGACACCCAGAAGGAGTTAAACATCAGACAGAGACGCTGGGTGGAGTTTCTGTCGGACTACCAGTATACCATGCACTACCATCCGGGGAAGGCGAACGTGGTCGCGGATGCTCTGAGATGGAGAGCGAGTACGACAGTAGTAGGTCCGCAGCTGATGGCCTTGGAGTTGGTTAGATCGTTCGAGGAGATGCAGATTTCACTAGTGTCCGAGGATGACCCGGAGCTATACATGGAGTACCTGAGGTTGATGGTTACTGATGATATTCGAGACCGCATCAGAGATGGGCCAATGCTGGATGAGAGAGCTGAGCCGACATTCCGAGCCTTGGAGGAAGGCACGACAGGAGATTACTCTTTGAGGGATGGGCTCCTGTGTTTCTGGGGCAGAGTCTACATACCAGCAGGAGGACAGATCCGGGAGGACATTTTGATGGAAGCTCACTGCAGCCGATATTCTGTACACCTGGGGATCACCAAGATGGTAAAGGATTTGAAGAGGGCGATGTACTGGCCGGGTATGAAGAAAGATATTACGTATTTTGTGACGCATTGCGAGGCCTGCCAGCTCGTAAAGGCGGAGTGTAGGAACCCGGCAGGCTTGCTGCAGCCGCTTCCTGTGCCGGAGTGGAAATTTGAGGATATAGCCATGGACTTCATACATGGGCTACCTCGATCCCGTGCGGGGAATGAATCGATCTGGGTGATAGTGGACAGGCTAACCAAGGTGGCCAGATTCATTCCAGTGGCAAAGGACACACCGGTCAGTGTTTTAGTACAGAGGTTCATTGAGCAGTTTGTGCGTTATCATGGGGTGCCCAAGACTATCGTATCAGATCGGGATGGGCGGTTTACATCCAGGGAATGGAGGTCAGTCCAGGCCCATCTGGGTTCTTAGTTGACATTTAGCACAGCTTTTCACCCTCAGACCGACGGATAGACAGAGCGCACCAACCGTACACTAGAAGATCTGTTGCGACTGTGTATTTTGGATCGTGGCGAGCCTTGGGAGAGATTGCGGCCACTGGTCGAGATTTCGTACAACAACGCTCATCAGTCCAGCATAGGCATGGCTCCATACGAGGCATTGTACGGAAGGAGGTGCAGGACCCCACTATCATGGATTCAGGATGAGGACCCGCAAGCACTAGGCTCGGAGTTTGTGGGAGATACAGATGCTCAGATTAGATTGATCCGGGACAGGATGTTGGAAGCCCAGAGCAGACAGGCGAAATACTACGATGCGAGGCATCGTAAAGTGGAGTTCCAGGTGGGAGACCGGGTTTTCTTGAAGATATGGCCGATGCACGGAGTCTTGCAGGTTCGCGGGCGGAAGAAGCTCAGCCCGAGATATATGGGGACTTATAGGATCCTGGAGCGGATCGGCCTCTTAGCCTATAGATTGGAGCTACCGCCAGAGTTAGCGGGATTGCATGACGTCTTCCACGTCTCCTCACTTAGGAGGGCTCTGCTACGCCCTGAGCAGCTGATCTCCTCGGCAGATGGCCCGGTGGCCTCGGATCGGTCGGTTAACTTGGAGCGTATCAGGATTGACGATACTGCAGTGCGGGTCTTGCGATGGAAGAAGTTCCGTTAGTTAAGGTTCTGTGGAACAATCATGGGCAGGAGGAGCATACATGGGAGCCACAGGACTTGATGCGGCAAAAATACCCGGAACTTTTTGGTCAGGTATACCTCACCACCCCTCTGAATAATCAAATTGCCTTCCTGTTTTTTAAACTGATAGGACTGAAATTTCAAGAATAGGGGCTAATCTTTTGTTTATTGGGGTGTTATTACCTAGTTAATTGGGCGAATTAATCTTAGATTTGAAACCACACAAAGCAAACATAATGTAGAGATGTAATCTTTCAATTCTCATGGGATGTTACAAGCTTCTTTCTCCCGATTAGAGTCCCGTAGGCTTAACCTTGATTTCGGGGACGAAATCTTTGTTTTGTTTATTGGGATTTGTAACATCCCATTTCCGGCTAGACCCCTAGGAGTCGGTTGGTCGTGACAGAACCCTTGGAAGCCCAAAAATTGAAATACATCGACCGAGATTTCGGGTCACGGGTTGGTCACGCCCGTGACCAACCCGTCACGCCCGTGACCTAGGGCGTGACTCTATCGACGATCGTCAATCTCAGGGAGACGATCGTCGGGCACAGAATTTTCAACCCGGGCCTGTCACACCCATGACCTATGTGTAACGCCCGCGACCTAGTGCGTGACACCTTCGACGATCGTCAATCTAAGCGGGACGATCGTCGAAGCGCAGAATTTGCATCATGGCCCTCTCACGCCCGTGACCCAGGTGTCACGCCCGTGACCAAGGGAGTGACCCCCTTTGGCGATCATCGATCTGAGCGAGACGATCGCCGAGTACGGAATTTGCCTTACGACCCTGTCCGTTGACCAATGTGTCACGGCCGTGACCAAGGGTGTGACCACCCTTCGACGATCGTCGACCTCAGTTTGACGGTCGTCGAACCCAGAATTGGTCACCCGGGCCTGTCACGCCTGTGACCCATGTGTCACGCCCGTGACCTAGGGCATGACAACCCTTCGACGATCGTCGATCTCAGTTTGACGATCGTCGAACCTAGAATTGGCCACTCGGGCCTGTCACGCCCGTGACCTATGTGTCACGCCCGTGACCAAGGCTGAAACGTCAGCCAGACTGGAAATTTCTGTAACCGACGTTGTAATCAATTCTGATTATGGGAAGTTACACCAGGAGTATTTATGGGCCGTTTCCTACTCTAATTATTTAATAAAATAAGGAAATGTTGGTCCAATAGAAAATCGCCACTGGCAAACACCTCTTCATTTCCAGCAATTCAACTGCCTCTACCATAACCGAAACGTTATTAAGAGAAATATTAATGGCTATGAACGTTTCTTCCTTTCCCCTTCCCATTTACTGATCTATAAAAGACTCCTAAGAGCAAGAGGAGAAGGTTACACGCTCAATCAAATGGATTCAGATTCCTCCCCTTGCTGTTGAAGAATTTCCGGCGATGCCACCACCGTGCAAATGGCTTCCGGACGGTCTGCACGCCTCCAGCCCGTGAACAAGGTCCTCCCCTCCCTCTTCTTCTGCGGATAGATCTTAGAAATCATTAGGAGAGATATCGGGCTCAAAAGAGCCGGATCGGGTGAGCATTTCCATGGTTTTCCGAAAATTTCATGGTGACGGGTTCGCCGGAAACCGCCTCTCCAGCGGCCGTGCCGCCGCCCGACGGTAGCCCTCACCTTAACAGAGGTGGTGGTGGTGGTGGCCGGCCAGGGAGACGGCTGGGTGGCCGGGAAATCGTTTTAGAAAAGATACAGGAATAGTCATTTTTTTCTGGTTCTGTTCGGGTTCGGGTAAAGAAGAAGTTGAACAGTGTTATTTTTATCATATTATATATTGTATAATTAGAAATTAATTCCCTTACTATGCACTAAGTTTAAACTGAAAATTATAGCTCGTAGGCGCTGAAACATAAAAAGTGGTCAACATAGAAAATGTAGCCCTTGAAGTCTAGTTTAATTCAAAATTGATTTCACTCGATTTGGAGTCCTGGTTAGACCACAACACACTTTTTGGTGAGATCTATCCATAGGGCCGTCTTGACCTTAGAAAAATTGCCCACTCCAATCCAATCATCAAAATGACTTGAAATTTGGGGTGTGGACTAATCTTATCTATATATAAATGCTGTCCAAAAATTAGGATTTTTGAGAAATATTTTTCTATAGTTTTTAGAAAAATTCAATAATCCTAGCATAAATTAATTAGATGGCTAAAAGACTTCCAAACCCTCCCAAATTTTGGTGAGTGGTCCCTGGGTTTATCATAAGGCTCTGGTAAAAATTTCATCTCATTTGGAGATGTTTTGATTAAGTTTTTATCCAACCCTTGGTTGGTCCTTATAGGATAATTTAGGATCAAGCACCCCCTTGGTATTTGGGTGGTCATATCACCTCAACAGAGGATCATACTTTGTCCAAAGGCTGTTTAGGGCATGACACACCCTCCAAGGGAGTTTGGGGTGTTTTGGTGTAGGGTAGCCCTAGAACTCTAGGGAAAATCCCTTAATGGTGGTTTTTGGGGTTCTGAAGGTCATGGGGTCAAATGACCTTGGACTGACTTGAAATTTGGTGGAGAGGACCATAGGGCCATTAAAGTCCTCTGGTAAAAATATTAGGGTATTTGGAGACCTTTAGCCCACCTAAAACCCTAACCCTAGTTTAGGTCACCAACTTTAATTTGAATTATTAAGCTATCTAATTAACTTCAAATCAGGTAAAATTTGGGCAAAGGAATTTTCTGGTCAAAATAGCCATGATATAATTTTTTTGAGATTTTTGGGTTTATTTATACAGTACATCATTTACAACTCTAATTGTTCCCTAGATATTTATTTTGATGATTTTGTAATTTCTGTTCATTGGAAAATTATGAAATCTTTGATTAAGGCATCTTATAACCTGTTATACCTTTTGTATTTTTCTTGGAAATTTTAACTGATTATTTCTGGTACATACTTCTTTAACGTACTAGTTGTTACATGTAGTCAAAAATACAAATAATGTCCATTTACTATTTGTAAAATTATGAAATTGGGTCAGTGGGTGTTTTACGTTATGATAGCCACTCTGTAATGTTTTCTAGAATTTTAGATGAATAAAAATAGTACGTCCTTCATTAAGTTAGGAAAATTAGTATCTTGCATTAAAATAAATTCTGAGTTCAAATGTTAGAGAAAAATTATGGTACTTGGTTTATAATTGTTTCAGGTCAATATATAACTTCTATAATTTTTTTGGAATTTTTGGATATATATTTACAGTACTACCTTCATAATATAGTAAAAGTGGCCTAAAATGGTAAATTAGGAAATGTAGGCCTGAACACCTCTGAAGTTTCTCAAAACTTGTAATTGCTGTTTAAATGTCTCACAGTATTTTTACTGATTTTATGATGATTTATTATTGAATCATTAGTGCACTTCATGTTCATACTAGGGCATTTGGAATCTTAGAATAAATAAATTAAATGCCCGATAAATAGGGAAAATTTGGAAATCTTGGATTTAGACTAATTATGTCATGGTAGACCTCCAGTAAATATTATAGGAGATTCTGAAGACAAATTGGAGTACCTCCCCTTATACTCCTCATGTACCTTAGGATGGTCTGCATATAGTAAAACCACGGAAACTGAACTAGAGTAATAATGGACTTGGGAATTGGAATTTTGGTAGTTGCTGGATGGTTAGGGCAAGCTAAGATTAAGCTCATTGTTGGAGGTCAAGATAAGTAGAGTGTGAGACTGGTTTAAGTTAAGTGACGCACGGGAACGACGAAAGATCGTCCACCCCGGGTAGGAATGGAAGAGTCTTAATACTCTAGGGTTAGATCTAAAGTAACAAAAAGGGGATCGGGTTAAGGGAGATCAACCAATAACAATAAGTGCCTTGCGAAAGGGAACTTCGGGCTGTAATGCCGCCGTCTTGGTTCCTAGTGCCCCTTGAGAGCCCTTCACGGGGTATGCCGGGGGCAGTCCTGGGCTAACGTAAACCATTGGAATAATAAATTAAAAGAGCACAGACGGGACAGTCCGGGGAGCTGAGGACTCGAGGGTTGGAGTATAGAATAAAGGTGGAGGGTCTTCGATATCTGATTATCATTCACACCGGCATCGGTATGTTGACTCGGCGGTGTGGGACACTTAGCCAAAGAAAGCCTGGTGGGTACATCCAGCAGTAGTACGCGGATACTCATGGTTGTGTTCTTCTAGGGGCGTACGGAAGGTCTAGGCCCGGTAGTGTGGATTCCCGCCTAGGAGTGGGGGGCCCGACCCACTGTCTCTGTTTGCCACTACAGAGGTTCCTGGGAGTGAAGCTAGCTACCCGAACAGGGGGAACTAAAGGTCTGTGCGCATAGAGTCGTGTGCGTGGGTTGCACTTGCATGAATCATGGCATATCATATCACTACACTCATATTTGCATACAACCGACACCCCCAACGTATAAATCGGTATGAGACTTTTTATACAATGGGAGCCTTGCAGAAGACCCCTTAACTTATAAGTTTGTATGGGCATTCATATAAGTTAAGGTTACCTACTTATTTACTTACTTATTTACTTGCTTGTTTACTTACTGTTCTCTAGCTACCTTTTTGTCATACTATTGCTACTTACTACTTGTCTTCTTTACCACTTACTACCATAGAATTTGCTAGTTGTTCTAGATTGTTGTTAGAATAACTCTCATGTCATCTGCTTGATTATTCTCCACTTTTGTAGCCTCCCTTTCCTCCTCTCCGCCCGGTGCTTAGGAGCTGTGGGGGGAGGGGTAGGGGATGATAAGGCTTAGTCTTTATGACTAATGGTTTTCGAACCACAACATTACACGAGCTCCGGATGGGAGACAGGGACCAGCTGTAAGACCCCCCCTTTTTTTTTCAACCACCTGGGTCTTAGGCCCAGAATCGCCGCTTTGCGGTGACACCTTCACGTCCTGAAGAGTCATCACCACAAGGCGCCGATTCTGCCGGCCAATTCAATCACAGAAAGGTAGCACAATAATAGAAGTAAGAGCAATGCAGTCCACAATAATAAATCACATATATAGAAATAAATCTCCACGAAGGGAGTGTCCACAGAAAACATCAGAGTACTATAAATGCGGGCTTATGCCCGATACATCATGTCCTCACTACAATATCACTCATGCGGAAGCGAAAACAGAAACTACTCAGAGTCGAGACTCACGGTCCCGACTGTATGAACTCCGGAGCTAGACTGCCCCATCTCCAGGCGCACCGATCTCTGGGGCTGCTCCTCCATGCTGGGCTCCACGATCCCCTAAATGATGTGGTTCGAAAACCATTAGTCATAAAGACTAAGGCCTATCATCCCCTACCCCTCCCCCCATGGCTCCTAGGTACCGAGCGGAGAGGAAGAAAGGGAAGGACATGAAGGTGGAGATTAAGCAATAAACAAATGGCAGCGGAACTAATCTAGCAAATCTATAATAATATGGCAAAAACAGAAAGTAAGAAAAGTAACCTTAACTTATGTGCGAAAACGCATAAGCCAAGGGATCTTCTGCAAGGCTCCCATCGTATAGAGTGTCCCATACCACCTATACGTTGGGGTGTCGGTTATCAAACAACAGCATATGTTTATATATTGAAATTAACCATTGATTTATAAACTTGCCCACACAAGCTTATAGACCAAGGGGCCATTTTGCAGGTCCTAATGTATAAGCGTCCCATACCACTTATACTTTAGGTGTCAGGGTTAAATGAATCGATTATGCTATGACATGCAGGTGGGTATGATGAAACATGCAAGTGCAACTCACACACCCGACTCTGTGCACACAGACCTTTAGTTCCCCCTTTCGGAGCCGTTACCTCCCAGGATACCTCCGTAGTGGCGGACGGAAGTGGTGGGTTGGGCCCCGCCCACCTCAAAACCAGTAAAAGCACCACTGGTCTGACCTATCGTACGCCTCAACGCTTGGTGAACTAAGCGGACGCCTGCATACTCTTGCCGGCTGGCGCACCGGACTACTGTTGGCGAAGTGCTAATCACCCCGCCGAGTCAACGATATCGGTGTCGGTGCAATCGAACTCCCCGATATCGAAAAACCCACCACCTTAACTTTTCCTATCTTATGCACATGCAAGTTTAATTGTAAACACACAAAAAAACCGAGCCGAAGCTCCCCGGACCAAAACGTCCGTCTCCAAACCAACCGAGCCGAAGCTCCCCGGACCATCCCGTCCGTCTTTTAACCAACCGAGCCAAAGCTCCCCGGACCATCCCGTCCGTCTCTTATCCAACCGAGCCGAAGCTCTCATCAATCTTCCTGTGCCAACAGTGTTTGTGAAAGGTGCAGCCCTAGTTACTAAGTTACTCTTGTCGGTTTGTTATTACAGTTTATGTTAGCCCAGGACTGCCCCCGGTATTCCCCGTGAAGGGCTCTCAAGGGGCACTAGGAACCAAGACGGTGGCATTACGGCCCGAAGTTCCCTTTCACAAGGCACTTATTGTTATTGGTTTGTCTCCCTTAACCCGATTCCCTTCTCATATTACGATAGACTATCCTAGGGTGATTTTTAACCTTCCTCTCTTCGGGGAAAGGCGATCTTTCGCCGAAACCCGAGCACCTCTTAACTCTAGCTATCACCACTTCTCATTACTCTTTATACCTTCCTATTGTGATTTCCTCCACCATTGCCCACCTAGACAATATGATTAACTCCAATGCCTTCCTCAGATCATGTCCTATTGCATTTCACAAATTGCTATATGCAGACCGACCTAGACTACATGTCGAACCGGTTATGCAATGACCCAATACTCATCCAAATGCCCTAAATTATTTACTGGAGACTTACCATGATATAAATGACCTAAATCAAGAAAATGGAAATTTTCCTATTTTATTTGGCATTTAATTAAATTCCTCGAAAATCCCAAGTGCTACCGGTTTGAACATGAACTACCCTAAGTTCTCATGCAAGATGTCCAGAAAATTTATGACAAATAGTAGGTTATCTCAATAGGTTAAATCCAAAGTATCACAATTTTTCCTATCATCAAAAGGGCATTAAAACTATTTTAGAAATAATCTCTATCTTTTGTTATTTATGAATCAAGTACAGAAAATATTCTTTCAAAAATTACAAATAATTTATGATATGCAGATAAAGGCCTAAAATTAGCACCGGACCAGTTTCATAATTTTTTAGTAATAAAATCATCCCTAAATAATTTTTCAAGCATAGAACCCCTTTTTAACTTTTATGAAGGAAGTACTGGATGTACTCAACTAAAAATTATATAAAAATTTAGGGGTAATCATTTTGTACAACCCCGTATTCGCAGAGTAGGGCCCCCTTTGGTAGGCGCAGAGCCAGTTTCAAGTTTTTAAGCTTTTTAGAGATTTTGGACTCTTGGTGGCCAATTTTGGCTTTGACTTGGAAATATACTAGTAGGGGAATGAAATATTTTTCTCCCCCTCGGCCCCCTCGGGGGTCTAGAGGTCGCTGAGCTCCCCAGGCCGCCGAGCTCCCCAGGCCGCCGAGCTCACCAGGTCGCCGAGCTCACCAGGCCGCCGAGCTCCCCAGTCCGCCGAGCTCACCAGGCCGCCGAGCTCCCCAGTCCGCCGAGCTCCCCAGTCCGCCGAGCTCCCCAGTCCGCCGAGCTCCCCAGTCCGCCGAGCTCCCCAGGCCGCCGAGCTCCCCAGTCCGCCGAGCTCCCCATGCCGCCGAGCTCCCCAGGCCGCCGAGCTCCCCAGTCCGCCGAGCTCCCCAGTCCGCCGAGCTCCCCAGGCCGCCGAGCTCCCCAAGCCGCCGAGCTCCCCAGTCCGCCGAGCTCAAGGCCAATTGGTCGTAGGGGGCATTTCGGTCATTTTATCCCCAGGACTTGGAAAACCTATAAATAGACCCCTTGGTACCTTTGGAGGGGCATTGGCTTTTGGCTTCCTCCTCCCTAGCTTTCTTCTTGGTAGAGTTGAGAGAACTCTCCAAGGTACCCAGCTCTCATTGGTAAGGGAGGGGAAGTGTTCTTGTGACCTTCCGGGTGTGTCGTGGGACCTCCGCGCTAGAGCCGAGGGTCTGTTCCTAGTTTCCCAAGTCTTCGGTCCGTGACATCCCCCCGAGTGTAGTAGGTGTGAGGTCACCCCTTCCCCAAGGGTCGAACTCCACAGAGACCAAGTTTTTGGTTTCAACATTTTGGTGCGGTGAGCGTGGAGAGTGACCAGCACAGAAGATCTCAGGAGAGTGTCATGGCTAGAGATCAGGGAGGTAGTGATGACCTCAGCGGTCTCCCCAACCCAGGACCCTTTGTAGGAAGGGAGGAGTTCATGGCTTCCATCGAAGGCATCATGGGGATGCTTAGAAGCATTGCCCCTCGGGCTGACAGCTTAACCCCCACCCCCCGGGGACTAGCTCCCAGGGGTCTCGACGAGCTCACCCAGAGTGGTCTCGGCGAGCTGGCTCCCAGGGGGCAAGGTAAGATCACCCCAGCAGGGGGAGAAGCAAGTGTGCCGGATAGGAGACCTGGGAAGGAAAGGATGGTAGAGGGGGTTGAGCGAGACCTCCCAGGCCGAGAGCTGTTCCCCAGCCCGGCGAGAGCTAGCCCTCCTGGCGAGCAGGTCGCGCGAGTAGAGGTGGCGAGAGCCCCCCTTAGGGGGTCACCCTTTAGTGAGTTGATCATCTCAGCTCCCATTCCCGAGGGGTTCAGAGAGCCAGACATGGCTTACTATACCGGGAAGGATGACCCCGTCCAGCACCTGCAGTGGTTCGAGGATGCCGTCTCCGTCAGGCCAATGATGGACGCCTTCAAGTGCCGTCTATTTGCGATCACCTTGAAAGAGAATGCGAGGGACTGGTTCCATCAACTCCCTCCAAGGTCCATCTTCGGGTTCAAAGACTTGAGCCGGAGCTTTCAACTTCGTTTCTCCACCTCCAAGAAGAGGAAGAAAGGTCCTGAGTCCCTCTTCCTGATAAAGCAAAGGGCTGAGGAGTCGCTGGCCCACTACGTTGACAGGTTCCAGGAGGAGGTCCTTGACATCCAAGAGGTGCCAGGGTATGCCCTCCAGATGGCGTTTACAGTGGGGTTGCGCGAAGGGTTCTTCAAGATGAGCTTGACCCGGAAGACCCCCCTTTCCTTCGAGGAGCTGATGGAAAGGGCAGCAGAGGAAATAGCCATGGAGGCAGCCAACCCGGCCTTTGTAAGAAGTTGGCAAGGTTGACAGAGGTGGAGTCAAAGGAGCAAGGTGGCTCGAGGCATCATGAAGGGAGAAGGAGAGAGGAGCATAGAGCTCAAGGGTTCTAGAGACAGGAGGTCCAGAGCCAGCTGGAGGCAGCAGGGAGGACCTGCCCATGGTCTAGGAAGAGCTCTCATCCAGGATGGAGGGAACCATCATGGGGGCCAAGGGAGGTTCAACTTCCAGAGGCAAGCCCAAGACAACTCCTGCCCCCACCCCAGCAAGCGATGGCGATCGGTAGAAGGGAGAGGAGGAACCGCACGGGAAGAGGAAGAGTAAGAGTAGAGTTACCCTACTGTGAGTTCCACCAGGAGGAGGGCCATGCAACAGCTACCTGCCCCGAATTCCTGGAGGTGAGAGGAGCGAGAGGTCAAGCCCAGCAACCACCCCGAGGCAGATCGAAGCCCCGCCCCAAGCTAGAGAGGAAGATAGATGTGAGGATCGGGTCGACGTGGGCACCCGGGGAAGGATCGGTTGATGCAAGAGGCGAAGGAGCCTCGCCTCAATAGGATCTTGTATTTTTTATTATGTTATACTGAGTCTAGCCCCCGACCCACTGAGTCGGGAGAGGTCATGTAACCCAACTATTTTCCCCTTTTGAGGATGTTGAATTTTGGCAGAGTTCAGGTGACACGCCCCGTCCCTAAGTCCCTTAGCTCCGAGATGATTCCGCTGCCAGGCTCTCACTAGCTGGTGGGTTCAGGTTGATCTCTCGTGGGAGCTAAGTCCATTTGCTCCGAGATGATTCAGCTGTCAGGCTCTCACTAGCTGGTGGGTTCAGGTAGATCTCTCGTGGGAGCTAAGTCCTTTTGCTCCGAGATGATTCTGCTGCCAGGCTCTCACTAGCTGGTAGGTTCAGGTTGATCTCTCGTAGGAGCTAAGTCCTTTTGCTCCGAGATGATTCCACTGCCAGGCTCTCACTAGCTGGTAGGTTCAGGTTGATCTCTCGTGGGAGCTAAGTCCTTTTGCTCCGAGATGATTCTGCTGCCAGGCTCTCACTAGCTGGTAGGTTTCAGGTTGATCTCTCGTGGGAGCTAAGTCCTTTTGCTCCGAGATAATTCCGCTGTCAGGCTCTCATTAGCTGGCAGGGCAAGTTGATCTCTCGTGGGAGCTAAGTCCTTTTGCTCCGAGATGATTCCGCTGCCAGGCTGTCACTAGCTGGTGGGTTCAGGTTGATCTCTCGTGGGAGCTAAGTCCTTTTGCTCCGAGATGATTTCGCTGCCAGGCTCTCACTAGCTGGCAGGGCAGGTTGATCTCTCATGGAGGCTAAGTCCTTTTGCTCCGAGATGATTCCGCTGTCAGGCTCTCACTAGTTGGTGGGTTCAGGTTGATCTCTCGTGGGAGCTAAGTCCTTTTGCTCCGAGATGATTCCGCTGTCAGGCTCTCACTAGCTGGCAGAGCAGGTTGATCTCTCGTGAGGCTAAGTCCTTTTGCTCTGAGATGATTCCGCTGTCAGGCTCTCACTAGCTGGTGGGTTCAGGTTGATCTCTCGTGGGAGCTAAGTCCTTTTGCTCCGAGATGATTCCGCTGTCAGGCTCTCACTAGCTGGCAGGGCAGGTTGATCTCTCGTGGGAGCTATGTCTTTTTGCTCCGAGATGATTCCGCTGTCAGGCTCTCACTAGCTGGTGGGTTCAGGTTGATCTCTCGTGGGAGCTAAGTCCTTTTGCTCCGAGATGATTCGCGTGCCAGGCTCTCACTAGCTGGCAGGGCAGGTTGATCTCTCGTGGAGGCTAAGTCCTTTTGCTCCGAGATGATTCCGCTGCCAGGCTCTCACTAGCTGGTGGGTTCAGGTTGATCTCTCGTGGGAGCTAAGTCCTTTTGCTCCGACATGATTCCGCTGTCAGGCTCTCACTAGCTGGCAGGGCAGGTTGATCTCTCGTGGAGGCTAAGTCCTTTTGCTCCGAGATGATTCCGCTGTCAGGCTCTCACTAGCTGGCAGGGCAGGTTGATCTCTCGTGGGAGCTAAGTCCTTTTGCTCCGGGATGATTCCGCTGCCAGGCTCTCACTAGCTGGCAGGGCAGGTAGAGGTTGACTTTTTACCCTAAGGGGGTCTCGCCACCCAGGCTCTCATCAGCTGGCATGGCAGGTTGACCCCCCAGGAGGCTAAGTGTTTTTTACCCTAAGGGGGTCTCGCCACCCAGGCTCTCATCAGCTGGCATGGCAGGTTGGCCCCCCAGGAGGCTAAGTGTTTTTTACCCTGAGGGGGTCTCGCCACCCAGGCTCTCATCAGCTGGCATGGCAGGTTGGCCCCCCTAGGAGGCTAAGTGTTTTTTACCCTGAGGGGGTCTCGCCACCCAGGCTCTCATCAGCTGGCATGGCAGGTTGACCCCCCAGGAGGCTATGTGTTTTTACCCTGAGGGGGTCTCGCCACCCAGGCTTCATCAGCTGGCATGGCAGGTTGGCCCCCCCAGGAGGCTAAGTATTTTTTGCCCTGAGTAGGTCTCGCCACCCAGGCTCTCATCAGCTGGCATGGCAGGTTGACCCCCAGGAGGCTAAGTGTTTTTTACCCTGAGGGGGTCTCGCCCCAGGCTCTCATCAGCTGGCATGGAAGGTTGGCCCCCCCAGGAGGCTAAGTGTTTTTTACCCTGAGGGGGTCTCGCCACCCAGGCTCTCATCAGCTGGCATGGCAGGTTGGCCCCCCCAGGAGGCTAAGTGTTTTTTACCTGAGGGGGTCTCGCCACCCAGGCTCTCATCAGCTGGCATGGCAGGTTGACCCCCGGAGGCTAAGTTTTTTTTTACCTGAGGGGTCTCGCCACCCAGGCTCTCATCAGCTGGCATGGTAGGTTGGCCCCCCAGGAGGCTAAGTATTTTTTGCCCTGAGTAGGGTCTCGTCACCCAGGCTCTCATCAGTTGGCATGGCAGGATGACCCCTCGGAAAAGGCCTTATAGTCTTTCGACATCACGAGAGCAAGTGTACTCAGCGAATACGTTGGGTTGGATGTTTCTTTCCGAGCTTGTGCCAACCTCGAAAAGAGCGGGGATTATGTACAACCCCGTATTCGCAGAGTAGGGCCCCCTTTGGTAGGCGCAGAGCCAGTTTCAAGTTTTTAAGCTTTTTAGAGATTTTGGACTCTTGGTGGCCAATTTTGGCTTTGACTTGGAAATATACTAGTAGGGGGATGAAATATTTTTCTCCCCCCGGCCCCCTCGGGGGGTCACCAGGTCGCTGAGCTCCCCAGGCCGCCGAGCTCCCTAGGTCGCCGAGCTCACCAGGTCGCCGAGCTCACCAGGCCGCCGAGCTCCCCAGTCCGCCGAGCTCACCAGGCCGCCGAGCTCCCCAGTCCGCGAGCTCCCCAGTCCGCCGAGCTCCCCAGTCCGCCGAGCTCCCCAGTCCGCCGAGCCGAGTCCCAGGCCGCCGAGCTCCCCAGTCCGCCGAGCTCCCCATGCCGCGAGCTCCCCAGGCCGCCGAGCTCCCCAGTCGCCGAGCTCCCCAGTCCGCCGAGCTCCCCAGGCCGCCGAGCTCCCCAAGCCGCCGAGCTCCCCAGTCCGCCGAGCTCAAGGCCAATTGGTCGTAGGGGGCATTTCGGTCATTTTAACCCCAGGACTTGGAAAAACTATAAATAGACCCCTTGGGTATCTTTGGAGGGGCATTGGCTTTTGGCTTCCTCCTCCCTAGCTTTCTTCTTGGTAGAGTTGAGAGAACTCTCCAAGGTACCCAGCTCTCATTGGTAAGGGAGGGGAAGTGTTCTTGTGACCTTCCGGTGTGTGGTGGGACCTCGCGCTAGAGCCGAGGGTCTAGAGTTCCTAGTTTCCCAAGTCTTTCGGTCGTGACGTATTCCCCCCGAGAGCGGCTTCTAGGTATCGTTCACTCCAATCCACGAGTGTACACAAAGTAGGTGTGAGGTCACCCCTTTCCCAAGGGTCGAACTCCACAGAGACCAAGTTTTTGGTTTCAACACATTTTGTTCTAAAATTTTTATTTCCAAAATTTCATGAGATTTCAATGAACAGAAATCCCTAAATAATTAAATCATCATCTAAGGCCATAACAAGCTTTATAAATGAAGTGAACTCTAATAGCAATATTCAACATAAAATTCCAGAAAAATTGTGCTATAACCTGTTACTACCTGATCCAAAACTCACTCTACCCGAATTTCACAGTTTTTAAGTAAGGTTCAGTGACTGATTTTACCTATTTGATATTTTACCCTAAAACTAAGGTTAGGGTTTTAAGGTATCTTCTTGTCTCCAAATTCTCCAAGATTACATCCAGACGATTCTTATAAAGCTTTTGTCAACTCTACAGAGTTTAAAGGCAATACAAGAGCAATTGCCTCCATGTCCTTCACAACCCTCAAAACCCTTTATTTATGGTTTGAGCTTGGATCCTAGGGTAAATCAACCCTAAACCTCACCATTTTTCTCCAAGAAGGTTATAACATCCTTCTAAGTCAGAGATCAGAAAATCAGCCTCTGTTGAGGTGATTTGACCTTTCCAAACTCTTAGTGCACTTTTTACTAAAAGGTGTCTCATTAATGCCTAGTTAAGGGTAGAAGATTTTCTACCCAAAACTCCTCCAAATCAGTTGGAATTTTGTACAGACCTAGGTTTTATAGCCAGGGACCACTCACCAAACTTTGGGAGGGTTTGGAGGTCGTTTGACCACTTAAATAAATTCCTCTAAGTTTATTAAATTGAAACAAACACTTTAGGCAAAATATCTCCAAAAATTCCCATTTTTGGTCTGCCTTTAGGTATTGTTATGGCTAATCCTCTGGCCAAATTTCAGGTCATTTGGACAAGGGATGAAGAGTGGGCATCCGTTTTAATTTCTGCCCAACTCTAGGTACAGCCCCCACTAAAACTGGTGCTGCGGCCGAACCGCTTACCCAAACGAGTTGAAACCAATTTTAGATTAATCTAGACTCGAAGGGCTATGACTTTTGTGTCTGGTCACTTTTCCTAAAATGGCCTCTAAGTGCCTCGTTTTGCAGCATTAAAATGTGCCCATCCAAGTATAATTTCCATACAAAATTATTTACATAATTTATATATTAAAAACATTTTTTACTGTTCATCTTCTACAGAAACCGAAAACCAGACACAGAAACTCATATTTCCTATAGCTCTAACTTCTCGCTCCGTCACCGGTCGTCCGGTCACTTCCCTGGCCAGCCACACCACCACCGCCTCCGTTGAGGCGATGGCTATCGGTCGGCGGTGGTTTGGCCGCCGGAGGTGGCGGTTTCCGGCGAACTCAAGAATACACTTTTCATGGTTTTCCATGAAAACGAGAGATGTGTCCGGCTCCGTTGAGAGCGAACTTCCTTTCTAAGAATCCTAAGATCTACCCATGAAAGAGAAGAAGCAGAGGAGGACCTTGTTCGCGGTTTGGAGGCGAGATGAACGACGGGGTGCCATGGCGCGGTGGTGGCGTTGCTGAACTTCTCCTACAGCAAGAACAAGGATCTGATCGTTTGATTGAGCGTGTAACCTTCTCCTCTTGCTCCAAGTGGGCTTTTATAAGTCAGCATGTGGGGAGGTGAAAGGGTAAAGCCTTAATGGACATGAAGGCTCCTCCTAATAACTTTTCGGTTACAGTGAAGGGATAAGAAATGGTGGAAGATGAACAGGTGTGTCCAGTTGGCGGTTTCCTATCGGACCACATCTTCCTCCTTTATTATATAATTACAGAAGGAAAAATGGCCTGTAATTACTCCTGGTGTAACTTCCCACACCAGCATTTATTACCACGCGTGTTAGAATAATTTCGGGCCTGAACTGTCGTTTCGGCCAATGTCACGGGCGTGACACATAGGTCACGGGCGTGACAAGCCGGATAGCCAATTCTGGGTTCGACGATCGTCGAACTGAGATCGACGATCGTCGAAGGGTGGTCACGGGCGTGACACCTGGGTCACGGGCGTGACACCTGGGTCACGGGCGTGACATGCCCGGGTGGTTAATTCTGGGTCGGCGATCGTCGAACTGAGATCGACGGTCGTTGAAGGGTGGTCACGCCCTAGATCACGGGCGTGACACCTAGGTCACGGGCGTGACAGGCCCGAGTTTCAATTTCGACGATCTCCTTACGGAGATCGACGATTGTCGAAGGGGTCACGCCCTAGGTCACGGGCATGACACCTTGGTCACGGGCGTGACAAGCCCGGGCTGCAAGTTCGACGATCGTCTCACGGAGATCGACGATCGTCGAAGGAGTCACGCCCTAGGTCACGGGCATGACACCTTGGTCACGGGCGTGACATGCCCCGGGCAGCAAGTTCGACGATCGTCTCACGGAGATCGACGATCGTCAAAGGAGTCACGCCCTAGGTCACGGGCGTGACACCTTGGTCACGGGCGTGACATGCCCGGGCAGCAAGTTCGACGATTGTCTCGCGGAGATCGACGATCGTCGAAGTAGTCACGCCCAAAGTCACGGGCGTGACGGGTCGGTCATGGGCGTGACCAACCCGTGACCCGAAACCTCGATCAATTTATTTCAATTTTTGGGCTTCACAGGGTTCTGTCACGACCAACCGACTCCTAGGGGTCTAGCCGGAAATGGGATGTTACAAATCCCAATAAACAAAACAAAACTTTCGTCCCCGAAATTGAGGTTGAGCCTACGGGGATTTCTATCGGAATAAATTAAACTTATAACCATCCCATACGATCTTTCTATCGGTTTAGGCGACTATTCATTTGATAAACGAAGACAATCTCCCAATAAACAAAAGATTAGCCCCTACCTTTCTGATTGAGTGCGCATACCTAGGTCCTTTTCCTTATCTAGTCTTAACTGTCCAAAACAAGAAGGCAATCTATAGTATTCCGAGAGGTGGTGAGATGTACCTGACTGAACAACTCCGGGTATCTTTGCCTCATCAGATCCTGCAGTTCCCAGGTGTGCTCCTCCTGACCGTTGTTTCTCCACAGAACCTTGACTAAGGGGATCTTTTTGCGGCGCAAGATCCGTACTCCTTTGTCGTCGATCCGAACCGGCTCCAAGTGAACAGATCGGTCTGAAGCTACCGGCCCTTCAGTGGTTAAAATCCGCTGCTCCGGGCGTAGTAGAGCCCTTCTCAGCGAAGAAATGTGGAAGACGTCGTGTAGAGCTGCCAGCTCTGGCGGCAACTCTAGCCTGTAGGCTAGGGGTCCGATCCGCTCCAGGATCCGGTAAGGGTCCATATACCTAGGGCTGAGCTTCTTCCTCCGACCGCGCACCCGTGAGACTCCGTGCATAGGCCGGATCTTCAAGAACACTCGATCTCCTACCCGAAAATCCACCTGACGATGTCGGGCGTCATAGTATTTAGCCTGTCTGCTCTGCGCCTCCAACATCCTATCTCTGATCAGTCTCACCTGAGCCTCGGTGTCTTCAACAAAATCCGATCCCAACACCTTCGAATCCTCGTCTTGAACCCAAGAAAGCGGGGTCCTACATTTTCTTCCATACAAGGCTTCATAAGGCGCCATCCTGATGCTGGACTGGTAGCTATTATTATAGGAGAACTCGACCAACGGTAACATCTTCTCCCACGGCTCCCCTCGGTCCAGTATACACAGTCATAGTAAATCCTCCAAGGTCCGGTTGGTGCGCTCTATCTGCCCGTCCGTCTGAGGGTGGAAGGCCGTGCTAAAAGTCAACCGGGTGCCCAAAGATGCCTGCACTGACCGCCACTCCCTGGATGTAAACCGTCCATCGCGGTCCGACACTATCGTCTGGGGCACGCCATGATATCGGATATACTGCTCCACGAACTTCCGTACCAGCACTCCCACCGAGTCATCCTTCCTTATCGGTATAAAGCGGGCCACCTTCGTCAACCGATCAACAATCACCCAGATCGAGTCGTTCCCCGTCCGAGACCGGGGAAGACCATGTATAAAATCTATAGCTATATCGTCGAACTTCCACTCCGGCACCGGGAGTGGCTGCAGCAATCCTGCGGGGTTCCTGCACTCCGCCTTCACCAACTGACACGCCTCGCAATGGGTCACGAAGTACGTAATGTCCTTCTTCATGCCTGGCCAAAACATCGTCTTCTTCAGATCAGCGGTCATCTTTGTGATCCCCGGGTGCACAGAGTACCGGCTGCAATGCGCCTCCATCATAATATCCTCTCGGATCTGGCCACCTGCGGGTATATATACTCTGCCTCTGAAATGTAGCAGACCATCTCTCAGGGAATAATCTCCTGTCGAACCCTCCTCCAAGGCTCGGAACATCGGCTCTGCCCACGCATCTGTCCTCTGTCCGTCCCGAATGCGATCCCGAATATCATTTATGGCCACTATCGATGCCAGATACTCCCTATACAGAACTGGGTCATCCTCGGACACTAGGGATATCTACATATCTCTGAATGACCGGACTAGCTCCATGGACATAACCTGGGGCCCAGCTTCGGAAGTGGCAGCTCTCCGACTCAATGCGTCGGCCACCACGTTTGCCTTCCCTGGATGGTAGTGCATCTCATACTGATAGTCTGCTAAGAACTCCACCCAGCGCCTCTGCCTGATATTCCGCTCCTTCTGAGTGTCCACGTATTTCAGGTTCTTGTGGTCGGAGTAGATGTCGCAGTGGACTCCATAAAGATAATGACGCCAGACCTTCAGAGCAAAAACGACCGCTCCCATCTCAAGGTCATGCACTAGGTAGTTCTTCTCATGGGTCTTCAGCTGGCGGGAGGTGTATGCTATGACGTGTCCGTTCTGCATCAGCACTGCTCCCATCCCCTGGTATGATGCGTCGGTGTACACCTGGAATCCTTCCTTTCCCGATGGAAGGGCCAGAATAGGGGCTGAGATGAGTCGGTCCTTCAGCTCCTGGAAAGCCGCCTGGCACTGCGGGGTCCAAACGAAAGGTGCCTCCTTCTTCGTCAAAGATGTGAGGGGGAGGGCAATCTGAGAGAACCCCTCCACGAACTTCCGGTAGTAACTGGCAAGTCCCAAGAAACTTCGTACATCGGTGGCTGTCTTCAACTGCGGCCAATCTCGAACTGCCCGAATCGTTGCCGGATCCACTGCCAACCCGGCTCCGCTGATAATATGGCCCAGGAAGGCCACCTCCTTCAACCAAAACTGACACTTGCTGAATTTTGCATAAAGGCGATGCTCCCGCAACCTCTCCAGAGTGAGTGCCAGATGCCGAGTGTGCTCCTCCTCCGTCCTAGAGTAGATCAGGATGTCGTCTATGAATACTATGACGAACACATCCAAGTAGGCCTCGAAAACCCGATTCATGAGACTCATGAACGCCGACGGAGCATTCGTGAGCCCGAAGGGCATCACGGTGAACTCATACAGGCCATATCTGCTACTGAAGGCCGTCTTCGGGATATCCTCCTCCTAGATCCATAGCTGGTAGTATCCTGACCTCAAGTCCAGCTTTGAGAAATAATGGGCCCCCTCCAGCTGGTCGAACAATTCGTCTATCCGAGGGAGCGGATAGGTATTCCGGACGGTCAGCCTGTTTAGTGCTTGATAATCGATGCACAGGCGGAGTGTCCCATCCTTCTTCTTCACGAATAGGACCGGTGCTCCCCATGGCGAGGAACTCGGTCTAACAAATCCTCCTGCCTCAACCAATTCCTGCAACTGAGTCTGAAACTCTGCCAACTCCTTTGGGGCCATCCGATAAGGGGCCCTAGATGCCGGCTTGGCCCCCGGCACAAGCTGTATCTGAAAGTCCTGCTCTCGGTGTGGAGGTAGTCCTGGCAGTTTCTCTGGAAAGATGTCAGCGAAATCTCGCACCACCGGATGTCTGTCACCGACTCCTTAACTTCCGCCATCTCAAATAGAATCTGATAGACCTCCTCTCCCTGCAGATGGGCCTTAACGGCCTGTACCGAAGATAAGAGTATACGAGAGACAGGTCTTATACCTTCGATGGTAATGAAAGAGTCCCCGTGTCTCACGGTGATCCTCTTCGCCTGACAGTCAATCTGGGCATGGTTCCAGTGCAGCCATACCATGCCCAGGATCAAGTCGTAGTCTGTCAGCTTCAAAATCATCGCTGGAGCCTCGAATGCCTTTCCACCAATTTTGCCTCCATATTGCAGTGATCCGTGGTAAGGAGCTCAGATCCATCCGGTAGTCGCACCCTCATCCTCGAGCCTGTGAACCGCTCCAAGCCTTCCATTCCTTCTACGAACGTCTCCGACACAAAGGAGTGAGTAGCTCTAGTATCGAACAACGTGCGGGCCAGCTTGCCGCTGATGAAGACTATACCTGGGGTGATTAGATATCTTAGGGTTCTATAGTGAGTTTTACTTTCCTTGCTAATCTATCTAGTGCGATTCAAAGTTTGACCATTGAAAGGGAAATTCTATGAAAATAAAGAAGCATTGCGGCATACCTGCGATGACCTGCTCCAGATTCCGAGGCTGTGCAAGGTCCAAAGCATATACCTGCTCTCTTCCCTGTCTACGATCTCCCTCCTGGTATCCACGACTGCGGCCGCGTCCTCGGCCTCCGTAATGCTGAGCTGGTGGGCCGCCCTATGGTGCTGGAGGTGGTGCCCCCTCATGGGGCAGTTCCTCCGAATGTGCCCAATCTGATGACAAAGGAAGCACTCCGTGGGGATACGTCATTCCCTCGGGTCTCGGCATCTCCTGCATCCGAAGAGGTGGAGGGGCCAATATCACCTGTTCCCTCGGCTCCTGCCTCACGTCCTGACGAGGCTGGTCCTCTGTCCTCCTCCCCTCTGGTACAGCACAATAATAAATCACATAAAGGTGGACAATTTATATGTGATCCCCATATGGGCACACCACTGCTTCCGCTGCTTAGTTTGTCCCCAAACTAAACTCGAGCGGGGGTGACCCAGGGTTAGTGGACTGCTACCTTTTCAGATCGATGTTTCCCTCTGATACCACTTGTAAGACCCCCCCCCCTTTTTTTTCTTTTTCAACCACCGGGGTCTTAGGCCCAGAATCGCCGCTTTGCGGTGACACCTTCACGTCCTGAAGGGTCATCACCACAAGGCGCCGATTCTGCCGGCCAATTCGATCACAGAAAGGTAGCACAATAATAGAAGTAAGAGCAATGCAGTCCACAATAATAAATCACATATATAGAAATAAATCTCCACGAAGGGAGTGTCCACATAAAACATCAGAGTACTATAAATGCGGGCTTATGCCCGATACATCATGTCCTCACTACAATATCACTCATGCGGAAGCGAAAACAGAAACTACTCAGAGTCGAGACTCACGGTCCCAGCTATATGAACTCCGGAGCTAGACTGCCCCATCTCCAGGCGCACCGATCTCTGGGGCTGCTCCTCCATGCTGGGCTCCACGATCCCCTAAATGATGTGGTTCGAAAACCATTAGTCATAAAGACTAAGCCCTATCATCCCCTACCCCTTCCCCCATGGCTCCTAGGTACCGAGCGGAGAGGAAGAAAGGGAAGGACATGAAGGTGGAGATTAAGCAATAAACAAATGGCAGCGGAACTAATCTAGCAAATCTATAATAATATGGCAAAAACAGAAAGTAAGAAAAGTAACCTTAACTTATGTGCGAAAACGCATAAGCCAAGGGATCTTCTGCAAGGCTCCCATCATATAGAGTGTCCCATACCACCTATACGTTGGGGTGTCGGTTATCAAACAATAGCATATGTTTATATATTGAAATTAACCATTGATTTATAAACTTGCCCACACAAGCTTATAGACCAAGGGGTCATTTTGCAGGTCCTAATGTATAAGCGTCCCATACCACTTATAC
This sequence comes from Platanthera zijinensis, assembly GCA_039513925.1. Lineage (NCBI taxonomy): Eukaryota > Viridiplantae > Streptophyta > Magnoliopsida > Asparagales > Orchidaceae > Platanthera > Platanthera zijinensis. The sequence goes on from CM077079.1 coordinate 88,696,574, forward strand.
TTTAGGTGTCAGGGTTAAATGAATCGATTATGCTATGACATGCAAGTGGGTATGATGAAACATGCAAGTGCAACTCACACACCCGACTCTGTGCACACAGACCTTTAGTTCCCCCTTTCGGAGCCGTTACCTCCCAGGATACCTCCGTAGTGGCGGACGGAAGCGGTGGGTTGGGCCTCGCCCACCTCAAAACCAGTAAAAGCATCACTGGTCTGACCTATCGTACGCCTCAACGCTTGATGCACTAAGCGGACGCCTGCGTACTCTTGCCGGCTGGCGCACCGGACTACTGTTGGCGAAGTGCTAATCACCCCGCCGAGTCAACGATATCGGTGTCGGTGCAATCGAACTCCCCGATATCGAAAAACCCACCACCTTAACTTTTCCTATCTTATGTACATGCAAGTTTAATCGTAAACACACAAAAAACCGAGCCGAAGCTCCCCGGACCAAAACGTCCGTCTCCAAACCAACCGAGCCGAAGCTCCCTGGACCATCCCGTCCGTCTCTTATCCAACCAAGCCGAAGCTCTCATCAATCTTCCTGTGTCAATAGTGTTTGTGAAAGGTGCAGCCCTAGTTACTAAGTTACTCTTGTCGGTTTGTTATTACAGTTTACGTTAGCCCAGGACTGCCCCCGGTATTCCCCGTGAAGGGCTCTCAAGGGGCACTAGGAACCAAGACGGCGGCATTACGGCCCGAAGTTCCCTTTCGCAAGGCACTTATTGTTATTGGTTTGTCTCCCTTAACCCGATTCCCTTCTCATATTACGAAAGACTATCCTAAGGTGATTTTTAACCTTCCTCTCTTCGGGGAAAGGCGATCTTTCGCCGAAACCCGAGCACCTCTTAACTCTAGCTATCACCACTTCTCACTACTCTTTATACCTTCCTATTGTGATTTCCACCACCATTGCCCACCCAGACAATATGATTAACTCCAATGCCTTCCTCAGATCATGTCCTATTACATTTCACAAATTGCTATATGCAGACCGACCTAGACTACATGTCGAACCGGTTATGCAATGACCCAATACTCATCCAAATGCCCTAAATTATTTACTGGAGACTTACCATGATATAAATGACCTAAATCCAGAAAATGAAAATTTTCCTAATTTTTTTGGCATTTAATTAAATTCCTCGAAAATCCCAAGGGCTACCGGTTTGAACATGAACTACGCTAAGTTCTCATGCAAGATGTCCAGAAAATTTATGACAAATAGTAGGTTATCTAAATAGGTTAAATCCAAAGTATCACAATTTTTCCTATCATCAAATGGGCATTAAAACTATTTTAGAAATAATCTCTATCTTTTGTTATTTATGAATCAAGTACAAAAAATATTCTTCCAAAAATTACAAATAATTTATGACATGCAGATAAAGGCCTAAAATTAGCACTGGCCCAGTTTCATAATTTTTCAGTAACAAAATCATCCCTAAATAATTTTTCAAGCATAGAACCCCTTTTTAACTTTTATGAAGGAAGTACTGGATGTACTCAACTAAAAATTATATAAAAATTCAGGGGTAATCATTATGTTCTAAAATCTATATTTCCAAAATTTCATGAGATTTCAATGAACAGAAATCCCTAAATAATTAAATCATCATCTAAGGCCATAGCAAGCTTTCCAAATGAAGTGCTAGCAATATTCAACATAAAATTCCAGAAAAATTGCTATATGTTCTACCTGATCCAAAACTCACTTTACCCGAATTTCATAGTTTTTAAGTAAGGTTCAGTGACTGATTTTACCTATTTGATATTTTACCCTAAAACTAAGGTTAGGGTTTTAAGTTATCTTCTTGTCTCCAAATTCTCCAAGATTACATCCAGACGATTCTTATCAAGCTTTTGTCAACTTTACATAGTTTCAAGGCAATACAAGAGCAATTGCCCCCATGTCCTTCACAACCCTCAAAACCCTTTATTTAGGGTTTGAGCTAGGATCCTAGGGTAAATCAACCCTAAACCTCACCATTTTTCTCCAAGCAGGTTATAACATCCTTCTAAGTCAGAGATCAGAAAATCAGCCTCTGTTGAGGTGATTTGACCTTTCCAAACTCTTAGTGCACTTTTTACTAAAAGGTGTCTCACTAATGCCTAGTTAAGGGTAGAAGATTTCCTACCCAAAACTCCTCCAAATCAGTTGGAATTTTGTATAGACCTAGGTTTTATAACCAGGGACCACTCGCCAAACTTTGGGAGGGTTTGGAGGTCGTTTGACCACTTAAATAAATTCCTCTAAGTTTATTAAATTGAAACAAAAACTTTAGGCAAAATATCTCCAACAAATCCCATTTTTGGTTTGCCTTTAGGTATTGTTAAGGCTAATCCCCTGCCCAAATTTCAGGTCATTTGGACAAGGGACGAAGAGTGGGCATCCGTTTTAATTTCTGTCCAACTCTAGGTACAGCCACCACTAAAACGGGTGCTGCGGCCGAACCGCTTACCCAAACGAGTTGAAACCAATTTTAGATTAATCTAGACTCGAAGGGCTACGACTTTTTTGTCTGGTCACTTTTCCTAAAATGGCCTCTAAGTGCCTCGTTTTGCAGCATTAAAATGTGCCCATCCAAGTATAATTTCCATACAAAATTATTTACATAATTTATATATTAAAAACAGTTTTTACTGTTCATCTTCTACAGAAACCCGAAAACCAGACACAGAAACTCATATTTCCTGTAGTTCTTTCGCGCTCCATAACCGGTCATCCGGTCACTTCCCTGGCCAGCCACCACAACCACCGCCTCCGTTGAGGCGATGGCTATCGGTCGGCGGTGGTTTGGCCGCCGGACGTGGCGGTTTCCGGCGAACTCAAGAATACACTTTTCATGGTTTTCCATGAAAACGAGAGATGGGTCCGGCTCCGTTGAGCGCGAACTTCCTTTCTAAGAATCCTAAGATCTACCCATGAAAGAGAAGAAGCAGAGGAGGACCTTGTTCGCGGTTTGGAGGCGAGATGAACGACGGGGTGCCATGGCGCGGTGGTGGCGTTACTGAACTTCTCCTACAGTAAGAACAAGGATCTGATCGTTTGATTGAGCGTGTAACCTTCTCCTCTTGCTCCATGTGGGCTTTTATAAGTCAGCATGTGGGGAGGTGAAAGGGTAAAGCCTTAATGGTCATGAAGGCTCCTCCTAATAACATTTCGGTTACAGTGAAGGGATAAGAAACGGTGGAAGATGAACAGGTGTGTCCAGTTGGCGGTTTCCTATCGGACCACATCTTCCTCCTTTATTATATAATTACAGAAGGAAAAACGGCCTGTAATTACTCCTGGTGTAACTTCTCACACCAGCATTTATTACCACGCGTGTTAGAATAATTTCAGGCCTGAACCGTCATTTCGGCCAATGTCACGGGCGTGACACATAGGTCACGGGCGTGACAAGCCTGGATAGCCAATTCTGGGTTCGACGATCGTCGAACTGAGATCGACGATCGTCGAAGGGTGGTTGATGAGTTGTAAATATACCAATATTTTCGTATTTTATTTAAGTCATTTTTGTTTATTTTTATATTTTTTAGTTTGTTTTACTTAATAAATTGTTTCTTTTTTGTAATTTTTATTTCTAATTTACCTTTTTTTTGTTTTCTGAATTTTTGCAGAAAAATAATTTTCGGCCTTGTCACGCCCGTGTCACCCCCCGACACGGGCGTGTCAGGCTCTCAACTCAACCAGCCAGTAAAAATTAACAATTTCAATGTTCCGAGCCCGACACGACACCGTCACGCCCGTGTCCAAGCCTCGTCACGCCCGTGTCGATGTCGGCACGCAACTCTCCGTCAACCGTCAACGCTGCCGACATCGGATGCCAGCTGTCCGGGTCACGCCCCCCTGTCACGCCCGTGACAAGCTTGTCACGCCCGTGTCCGCCACGTGGATCGCCTCGAAGTCAAGGCTCCCGTCAACTCCACAGCTCCAGCTCCCTGTCACGCCCTCCTGTCACGCCCGTGACCTGGGCGTGACCGCCACGTTTTCAGCCGAAGTCAAGCCTCCAGTCAAATCACCAATCAAGCTCATGAATAGTACTGTCACGCCCCCCTGTCACGCCCGTGACCTAGGGCGTGACCAACCCGATTTTTTGCCTATATAAAGGCAGCTGCTGTATGCAATTCTGGTCTCCTTTTTTGGCCATTTTGCTAAGGGGTTATGCTGCCCAAATATATTCCAAATGCTATGTAAGGGAAATTTCTCCCCCTCTCCTTAGCTTTTGTTATTTTTTGTGTCTTGTAACTTGTTCTTTTAATTAATGAAACGTGTTTTTTCTTCTCTTAATACGTGTTTGGAATGGATTTAAGCAACTCTCCTTTTAGCAATCTTATTTCTTATCTTCATCTTTTTCGTGTTTTTTTATGCTTTATCTTTTAATGCTTTATAACTTAGTTAGATTTAGGATTTTATCGCACTTTCTAGCCGTCGTAATGCCCATTTTATTTTCATATTCCGCACCCGTTTAGCTTTAGTTTATTTTTATTTTCACTTTTTATGCATTTCTACCGCATTCTAGCGGTAGAAATGCACTTGTTTTAATTTTTCGCCAACTTCCATTTTGCGTTTATTTGCAAAATTTTTCGCTCCGTTTAATTTTTATTTTCTCTTTTTATGCATTTCTACCGCATTCTTGCGGTAGAAATGCAGTTGTTTTAATTTTTCAGTAACTTTGCTTTTTCTTATTTTTGCAAGAGTGCGTGCGTGTATGAGCTAGATTTTATTGCTTTGTTTTAATTTTTGTAGAGTGTGTGCGTATGCATTTATTTCCGCCTACTCGTTAAGAGTTAAATGGCGCTCTGCTTTCATTTCCCGCCTACTCGTTTGAGTAGGACTTGTCTTTTATTGCTTTCATTTTCTCCTACTCACTTGAGTAGGAAACCTTGTGTGCGTGCGTGTGTTTCATTTATTGTAGAGTGCGTGCGTGTGTTTACTTTTCTGTAGAGTGTGTGTGTGTATGAGTATAAATTTACCCCCGCCCACTCGCTCGAGCCGGGATTCGCATTTACTGCTTTCTTCAGTCCTACTCGTTTGAGTAGGACTTGCAATTTATTGCTTTCTTACTGCTTTCTTTACAGCTTTCTTTAATGCTTTCTAGCATAAGTGTCCCCATTCCGATGAGTGGCTAACCGCCCTTAGCCCTCAATATCGAAGAGCATTGGGACAGATAAAGCAGCTTTAAATAATTAAAGGTCCTGTTTTCTATTTAATTAAATTTCTTAAGGTTTGCCCCGGGTTAACGACGCGTAGGACCGCATATCGATGTGCGGGCCCTATTTCCGTTATCCATACGCAACGCCGAGAGGCCGCACGTATGGACCGATCACCCTTGGGTAAAGAGAGCTCCGCGCTAACTCTCGAGAGAGGAGGCGCGTGACTCTACCGGATTGGGTTCCCCACCCAATAGCGGGGTTCTCAGCGTAATGCGGGCGTTAAGAGGAATCCTTCGTCGGTCTAGCGATCGGTCGAATAGTCTTAGCGTTCAGGTGAGCGATAGTCCTAGAGATAAGTGAGCTCATTCTTATGGAACCTCCACGGCCGAGTCTCCGCCTTAATTAATTTGAAAATTAGGATCTCTTTTTATTAAAAGTTATTTTAGTTCAAATTCGCTTTTTGATAGCGTCGCGCTAAGTTGGTCATCGGACTTCCGCACCTATTTACTGCATTTTTCCTGCTTTCTTTTTATGCTTATTATTATTATTCTTTTTATATAATTTTTATGCTATTATTATTATGCCTTTTTATATGTTTAAACCAAACTAAGATATTATCGGTAGAATAATAGGCTTTCAGGGAAAAAGTAGATATAGCTAAGCCGGCCCCGAGAACAATACGACCCCGATATTCCACACCGGAATATCCTGTACTACATGCGATAGGTGCACTTGCCTCCTCTTGTTAAAACTCGGTTTCTAACAAAACAATATGCTCTTCTTTTTATAAATAAAAACCTCCACTTTTACACCTAAATAAGAGCCGGCGTTTTAACCATCAAGTTTTTGGCGCCGTTGCCGGGGAGTTATCGTCTTACTATTTTGAATTCCTGAAACCTATTAATTTTACCCTTTATTTCTACTAATACATATATATATATATAAAAAAATTTTGATCAACAAAAAACTTTATATTAATAATAATAATAATATCAATATTAATATTAATAATAAATACTAAAAAAAAAAAATCAAAAAAAAAAAAAAATTTAAAACAAAAAAAAATCTGAAAAATTTAAAACAAAAAAAAAAAAAAAAAAAAATTTCAAAAACTTAAAAACAAAAACAAAAAACTTAAAAACTTTAAAACTAAAAAATAAAATAAAATTTTAAAAAAAAAAAAAACCTAAAAACTTAAAAAAAAAAATGATGAAATTTTTTCTTTTCATCCAAAAATTTAAAAATCAAAAAAATATATATTTTTCATTTTTTTTTGCCTTTAACTTATTTTCTTTTTTCTTTTTATTTTTATTTTCAAAAAATCAAAAACTAAAAACATAAACTTAAAAAAAAAAAAATCTAAAAATTCAAAAAATTCAAAAAAAAAAAAAAAAAAAAAAAACTAAGAAAAATTTTTATAAAACAAAAAAATTTAAATTAAGTATCTATTTTGTCGTTTCGGCGCGCTTCACAATTGTGAGCGCTAGGGGATCCCATATCGGTCGCGCTCCTAGCTAAGACGTTAGCTTACGAGTCACACTCACTCGCGCCCCTATCACCCGCACATTTTTCGCCGAATTTTTCTTTTTCGTTTTTATATTATATTTTTGCTATTTCTTTTAACTTTTGCAGGGTTATTCTTAACGGGCTTCCCCGAACGCGGTTTAGGGAAGATTTTTAAACCCCTGTTTTTACTTTTTGTACATATCTGTTTTTATATATATCCTGTTCCTCATACTTAGTGCAACATTGGGGACAATGTTGGACTTAAGTATGGGGGTGTTTCTTATTTTCTGTCCTTTTATTTCTCGCACTTAATAAAAATTCCAAAAAATTTGCAAAAATTAAAAATTTCAAAAAAATATTTATATATTTTCATGCTTTAAATATTAATAATAAAATTTCAAAAAAAAAAAAAAAAAAAAAAAATGAAACATCGTTCCGCGACGTTCGACTCATCGAACCAACCACAAATAAGAGTTTGTTCGCGTTCGATACTTTTTTACTTTGTAAATATTTTTGTAAATATTCTCGTCTCTTTCCACTTCTCTTTCCTATCTTGTAAAAATTCTCTCTCTTTTCTTGTAAATATTTCTGTAAATCCAAAAATTCAAAAAATTTGTATAACTCCAAAAATTCAAAAAAAATTTGCATAACCTTTAAAAATATTCAAAAAATGATAAAAACACCAAAATATGAAAAAATTTATTAGAAAAACCAATAAAAATAAAAAAAAAAATTATTTTGTAATAAATAAATCGAAAACCGCATTTCTTAACCTCTTTGCTCTCCAAAATAATCGTTTCGAGTTTATTTATAAGCGAATTTTAATTAATTCTTTATTTACTATTCGTTTATTAATTGTAGCTCGATAGACTTAAATTTCTGGGGTTAAGATTTTAAAAAAAATTTTATGGCTTTTTCTTATTATAGGGAACTTATGTTTCTAATTTCGCTTCTTATTTTTTTGAATAAAAGCACGTTTTTATGTTAGAAAATAACATTTATGGATTTTACATTATTTCTACTTATGCTTTTAGAAACGTAGGAACGTTCAAATTAAAAAGGTTGCTCTCGAAATTTTTTATTAAACTCTAGTTTTCTTTTTAAAATTCATCCCATCCACTTTTTTTCATGCCTTAATCAGTATGATTCTCCACTCACCCTTAAAAGATCCTGTGTCAATGGGGATAAGATTTCGTCCCGCAAACATAGGCACCCAATAATTAAAAAGATTGTATGTTATGAGTAAGAGGATAAAATTCATTACTCCTATACATATGCATTGGGTTTATTTATATTTATGAAGAAAGAAAAAAGAAAAAAATTTATGTGTGTTAGGAAAATAAGATTTCATTTTCCTAATTATCCAAAAAGAAAAAAATGTGGAGGTTCGAGAAAAAATTACCTCGCCTCAAAAATCCAAGCCTTCTTCATATCCGTCAATCCACTTATTCAATTTTTCTGATTCTAGAATTAATTTAAAACTTTTTGAGAGCATAATTTTTAACTTGAATTATTTCCTACTAATTTCTTTTCAGCGAAAGTTTTTTCGATAATTCAAATCCATTTTTGTTAAACTAACAAAATAATTTTCGCTTTCTATTTTTCTCATTTAGAAATATTTTTTGAAACAGTTCCTCTATTTTAACATTTTCATAATTTAGGATTTAATTCCGAAACCCCGGAAATTCATTTCGATCTTTCGTACAATTAAATCAAGCGGTAGTTAAATTTAGGATTCTTTTTAATTCCTTATAGGTTCATCTCCAACTTTTGCTCTGGAATAGCAAAAGCTTAAGTATGGGGGTATTTGATGAGTTGTAAATATACCAATATTTTCGTATTTTATTTAAGTCATTTTTGTTTATTTTTATATTTTTTAGTTTGTTTTACTTAATAAATTGTTTCTTTTTTGTAATTTTTATTTCTAATTTACCTTTTTTTTGTTTTCTGAATTTTTGCAGAAAAATAATTTTCGGCCTTGTCACGCCCGTGTCACCCCCCGACACGGGCGTGTCAGGCTCTCAACTCAACCAGCCAGTAAAAATTAACAATTTCAATGTTCCGAGCCCGACACGACACCGTCACGCCCGTGTCCAAGCCTCGTCACGCCCGTGTCGATGTCGGCACGCAACTCTCCGTCAACCGTCAACGCTGCCGACATCGGATGCCAGCTGTCCGGGTCACGCCCCCCTGTCACGCCCGTGACAAGCTTGTCACGCCCGTGTCCGCCACGTGGATCGCCTCGAAGTCAAGGCTCCCGTCAACTCCACAGCTCCAGCTCCCTGTCACGCCCTCCTGTCACGCCCGTGACCTGGGCGTGACCGCCACGTTTTCAGCCGAAGTCAAGCCTCCAGTCAAATCACCAATCAAGCTCATGAATAGTACTGTCACGCCCCCCTGTCACGCCCGTGACCTAGGGCGTGACCAACCCGATTTTTTGCCTATATAAAGGCAGCTGCTGTATGCAATTCTGGTCTCCTTTTTTGGCCATTTTGCTAAGGGGTTATGCTGCCCAAATATATTCCAAATGCTATGTAAGGGAAATTTCTCCCCCTCTCCTTAGCTTTTGTTATTTTTTGTGTCTTGTAACTTGTTCTTTTAATTAATGAAACGTGTTTTTTCTTCTCTTAATACGTGTTTGGAATGGATTTAAGCAACTCTCCTTTTAGCAATCTTATTTCTTATCTTCATCTTTTTCGTGTTTTTTTATGCTTTATCTTTTAATGCTTTATAACTTAGTTAGATTTAGGATTTTATCGCACTTTCTAGCCGTCGTAATGCCCATTTTATTTTCATATTCCGCACCCGTTTAACTTTAGTTTATTTTTATTTTCACTTTTTATGCATTTCTACCGCATTCTAGCGGTAGAAATGCACTTGTTTTAATTTTTCGCCAACTTCCATTTTGCGTTTATTTGCAAAACTTTTCGCTCCGTTTAATTTTTATTTTCTCTTTTTATGCATTTCTACCGCATTCTTGCGGTAGAAATGCAGTTGTTTTAATTTTTCAGTAACTTTGCTTTTTCTTATTTTTACAAGAGTGCGTGCGTGTATGAGCTAGATTTTATTGCTTTGTTTTAATTTTTGTAGAGTGTGTGCGCATGCATTTATTTCCGCCTACTCGTTAAGAGTTAAATGGCGCTCTGCTTTCATTTCCCGCCTACTCGTTTGAGTAGGACTTGTCTTTTATTGCTTTCATTTTCTCCTACTCACTTGAGTAGGAAACCTTGTGTGCGTGCGTGTGTTTCATTTATTGTAGAGTGCGTGCGTGTGTTTACTTTTCTGTAGAGTGTGTGTGTGTATGAGTATAAATTTACCCCCGCCCACTCGCTCGAGCTGGGATTCGCATTTACTGCTTTCTTCAGTCCTACTCGTTTGAGTAGGACTTGCAATTTATTGCTTTCTTACTGCTTTCTTTACAGCTTTCTTTAATGCTTTCTAGCATAAGTGTCCCCATTCCGATGAGTGGCTAACCGCCCTTAGCCCTCAATATCGAAGAGCATTGGGACAGATAAAGCAGCTTTAAATAATTAAAGGTCCTGTTTTCTATTTAATTAAATTTCTTAAGGTTTGCCCCGGGTTAACGACACGTAGGACCGCATATCGATGTGCGGGCCCTATTTCCGTTATCCATACGCAACGCCGAGAGGCCGCACGTATGGACCGATCACCCTTGGGTAAAGAGAGCTCCGCGCTAACCCTCGAGAGAGGAGGCGCGTGACTCTACCGGATTGGGTTCCCCACCCAATAGCGGGGTTCTCAGCGTAATGCGGGCGTTAAGAGGAATCCTTCGTCGGTCTAGCGATCGGTCGAATAGTCTTAGCGTTCAGGTGAGCGATAGTCCTAGAGATAAGTGAGCTCATTCTTATGGAACCTCCACGGCCGAGTCTCCGCCTTAATTAATTTGAAAATTAGGATCTCTTTTTATTAAAAGTTATTTTAGTTCAAATTCGCTTTTTGATAGCGTCGCGCTAAGTTGGTCATCGGACTTCCGCACCTATTTACTGCATTTTTCCTGCTTTCTTTTTATGCTTATTATTATTATGCTTTTTATATAATTTTTATGCTATTATTATTATGCCTTTTTATATGTTTAAACCAAACTAAGATATTATCGGTAGAATAATAGGCTTTCAGGGAAAGAGTAGATATAGCTAAGCCGGCCCCGAGAACAATACGACCCCGATATTCCACACCGGAATATCCTGTACTACACGCGATAGGTGCACTTGCCTCCTCTCGTTAAAACTCGGTTTCTAACAAAACAATACGCTCTTCTTTTTATAAATAAAAACCTCCACTTTTACACCTAAATAAGAGCCGGCGTTTTAACCATCAGTGGTCACGGGCGTGACACCTGGGTCACGGGCGTGACAGGCCCGGGTGGTTAATTCTGGGTCGACGATCGTCGAACTGAGATCGACGGTCGTCGAAGGGTGGTCACGCCCTAGGTCACGGGCGTGACACCTAGGTCACGGGCGTGACAGGCCCGAGTTTCAATTTCGACGATCTCCTTACGGAGATCGACGATCGTCGAAGGGGTCACGCCCTAGGTCACGGGCGTGACGCCTTGGTCACGGGCATGACAAGCCCGGGCTGCAAGTTCGACGATCGTCTCACGGAGATCAACGATCGTCGAAGGAGTCACGCCCTAGGTCACGGGCGTGACACCTTGGTCACGGGCATGACATTCCCCGGGCATCAAGTTCGACGATCGTCTCACGGAGATCGATGATCGTCGAAGGAGTCACGCCCTAGGTCACGGGCGTGACACCTTGGTCACGGGCGTGACATGCCCGGGCAGTAAGTTCGACGATCGTCTCGCGGAGATCGACGATCGTCGAAGTAGTCACGCCCAAAGTCACGGGCATGACGGGTCAGTCACGGGCGTGACCAACCCGTGACCCGAAACCTCGATCGATTTATTTCAATTTTTGGGCTTCACAGGGTTCTGTCACGACCAACCGACTCCTAGGGGTCTAGCCGGAAATGGGATGTTACACCAGCGGTCCAGGGACTAGCACCAGCTGAGTACGGTGCGTATGGAGGTGGGTCAGTCTAGGACCGGTGCGCCTGCGACCAGCTCCGTGAGTGATTATTATTTTTATAGCTTCCGGGATGAGTGATTTGTAGTGAGGACTCTGATGTACCGGGCTCGAGCCCATTTATCTATTTCATGTTTTTATCTACTGATGGACTGGATATGATTTCACTTTTATTTACATGTTTCCGTGGACTTGTTTACATTTTATGTAATATTACTTCTCTCTCTTGTGATCGAAAAGGACCGACAGAATTGGCATTTTGTAGTGGCGGCCTTCCCGTGAGTCGGTGCCACCGCAAAGCGACAATTCTGGGCTAAGACCCCAGTGGTTTTAAAAAAAAAGAGGGGTTTTACATTTGCCGCCGGAGGTGGTGGTTTCCGGCGAACCCGACCATCATGAATTTCGGAAAAACCATGAAAACGCTCACCCGATCCAGCTCTATTGAGCCCGATTTCTCTCCTATTTGATTCCTAAGATCTATCCATAGAAGGAGTAGAGGAGGAACTTATTCGCGGTTTGGAGTCGAGCCGATTGTCGGGATGCCATTTGCGCGGTGGTGGCGTCGCCGGAATTCCTAAACAGCAAGATAATAAGCTCTAGCTTTGTAGGGCAAGGCTTAAAACTTCCTCTCTAAGTCTAGGGAGCCTTTTAAGGGTGAAACAAGGCTGCGAGCGGGGGTAGGATGTAACGGCCATTAAAGCTCCATTTATGAGTTTTCAGCCATGGCTTGAAGGGAGAGGAAACGACTCAAAACAGCTAAGAGAAGGATGGAAACTCCTCCTCCCACTGAGAGGAGTTGAATCCAGTCGTTTCAAGGGGGAGAGGATGGAGCCGAGCTTTAAAAGCCATTAATGGCCATGCAAATCGACGCTCGACCATGGATGGATGGAAGAGGAAATGGCTGCCACGTGGCACTGCCGGTCAATATCATAAAATAAGACTTAACTAAGTGTTAATAAGAGAAACGGCCCAATAACGCATTATGACCCACTTTTTTTACCGGCCCGGTTCAACTGAACCATCAGCCAAGCTAAAAAATTTCTAAGTAAAATGGCGTTGAGTGAGCTCTGCTCACTCAACGCTATCCAGCCTACTTAAGATGGCGTTGAGTGCAGTCTGTGCACTTAATGCCGTCTAACTTATGGAGTTTAGTGAGCTAAGCTCACTCAACGCCATCCAAACTACGGCAGAGGGCGTTGAGTGCAGTCGGTGCACTCAACGTTGTTTAGTTAATGGCATTGAGTGAGCTAAGCTTACTCAACGCCATCCATACTACGGCAGACGACGTTGAGTGCAGTCGGTGCACTCAATGTTGTTTAGTTTATGGCATTGAGTGAGCTAAGCTCACTCAACGCCATCCATACTACGGCATTGAGTGAGCTCAGCTAACTCAACGCCATCAAGACAACACCAGATGGCGTTGAGTGCAGTCAGTGCACTCAACGCCATTCAACTTATGGTGTTGAGTGCACTCGACGCACTCAACGCCAACCCGCCTGTAAGATGGCATTGAGTGCAGTCAGTGCACTCAACGCCATTCTACTTATGGTGTTGAGTGCACTCGACGCACTCAACTCCCGAGTCCTAATCTTATTTTAAGCAAGTTTATAACCTACTATTTGCAGACCAAGGTGATTTTCACCTTCCTACCTAAGCTCTCTTGGTCTTTTGGCTTTCCTAAGGTTTTTTTTCATGTCCTAGTCATGTCAAAACAGACTCCTAGGGTCTAGCCGGAAATGGGATGTTACATATAAAGCCCCTCCTTGCTCCTCAGTGAACTAAGGCACCTCCTAAGCATCAATTCTAGTAGAGAAATTTAGTGGAAGCCATAAAGAAAAGCGGAGTTCCCATTTCTAACTGAGTCATGCCATCCCATGCCAATTCCAAAAGAACGCAACCTTTTGAGGTGAGGATTCCTCCTCTTCCACTTGTATAAACATCTAAGAAATCTTTAGAATCAAAATTGAAATCGATTGTGCTTTGATTCTGTTAATTTTTTGTGGAAAATAGTCATCATAATGACCTTGTGATTTCACCCGACGATGATAGATAGCCCACATCATGGAAAAACAATTTATGGTGGTGGTGATTGGAGGTGATGGACGGACGATGGGGGAGGAGCCCCGAATGCTCCTTCCAAACGGGATATTGGGAAACACCCTATGATTTAACTGAACAAAATAAATTATAAGTGATTTACAACCTAGGGTTATTACCCATATTTTATAGTTAGGGTATTATGTTCATAGATGTCCTGGGAAGTGAATTGAGTCAAATGTATGTTGTTAGCACACTAAAATAGAAAGAAAATATAAGAAAAGTCAATATACATTGACTAGAAGTAAATAGAACACCAACTGGAAGTCAATTCCACTTCAACCAGAAGTCATAATGGAAGTTTAGTCAATGCTACTCTAAGGCACAAAAATGATGCATGCGTCAATATGATATTGACTCAATGTCAATTATATAGTTAAGTCAACTGGACTTTATTTTAATAGTAGATCTCGACGCACCTATTAGAAGTTGGCGTAGCGTCGAAAAAACTCAATATTGAAATCATAAAAGATATGTACTGGCTTATTTTAAGGAATTTGTTATGGAAATCTTTCAAATGTTTTGAGCCATTGGAAGAGATTATATAGAATACTCCACGAATTTCTGAATAGTGTACATGGAAGAATTTTTTGGGATTGATTAAAGAAAATATGGAAGAATATCATATAATTTCTTCCGTTGATATTTTCCAAGATAAAGAGGGATTTAAATTTGTTCAAAGAATGATATTCTAAGATTATTGAGAAGAAGGAGACAAGATCATAATAAAAAAATACATATAGTGCCTACCACAATTTCTTCTCTTCTTTTCCTTTTTGTTGCAACAACAGATTCTAAAAAAAGAATCAAAGAATACTTTGAGTCAATAATCTTATAATCCTTGCAAGGTCTTATTCAAGAATAGATTAATTAAATATAGAGGATCCAATACACGTAATGCCAACAGTCATCCAAAATCTACTGATAGAGGACTCATCATTAGAAGTTTCTTTCTTATTCTTCTCCTATATACTCTCTTGTAACTTAGTAAAGAGTTTTAAGAATCCCTCTTCCAAATATTCATTCACTTGTTCTGAGAGTCTCCTTACCAAAAAAACTCAGTCCTTGGTTTAAGATATCCTTATCAAAAGATCTAGTGTTAGTTCAAGATCTCCTTACCAAATGATCTTATTGTTGGTTCTAAGAGTCTTTTATCAAAAGACTAAGACACTTGGATAGTGCATTTTGATAGTATGATATTTATACATTTTTTGAATAATATTTAGTATTAAATAAATTAACTTTTGTTTTATTTTATCATAATAATAGTCAAATTCCTTTCTTTTCATGTTTTTCAAGTATAATTGGGCATTAAATTGCATTTTGGAGTACATGGCCATAATCGTGATGAACTTTGTAGAAAACCAACATTTTTGTGAGTGGATAACTGAATTCAAATGGCCTTAACTTTCTATCCGGGAAGAGTTACGTGGTGTGCATCTAGTCATTAGAAAGAGGACAGCGTCATCTACAAATCCGATGAAGTTTCACAAGTACACATCTCCATGTCATTCCCATGAAATGGGTGTGACTTAGAGGCATGTACCAAGAAATTTTACAATTTTCTCATAAATTTCCCCTTGTATAATTCTTGAACTTTTCTCAGTACATGCCCCCATGCCACAGGCCTGACAAGGGAGTGTGATTTAGACAACGACCCCCAAGATGTTGAAGACGATGATTGCATGCTCGCAGAAGATTCTTCTCTGTCTCTATCCAATGATTTGCGGCGCAAGACGACCAATGAATGGAGACGGCCAATATTATTTTATTTGAAGCATTTTGTTCTTTTTGTGCAATGTTTATTATCATGTAATGTTTATAATATTTGTATGTTTTATTTCTTTATTTTGAGCTGCATGTAGACAATGTTTGATGTAAGCCTATATATAGGCCATATATTATTTCATTTTGATTAGAGAATGAAATAATAAGAATTTTAAAACCCTAAAATCCTCCTTGATATTTCTCCCCCCTCCTCGTAAAAATTTTTGCCCAGGTCTTTCTTCCCCTCTCCTAGCCGCCAACCTCTTCTCCTCCTCCCCTCTCTTTGGCCTCTGGCCACCCTTTCCTCCCCTCTCTCTCAAGTGCACAGCCACCTCCCC
This sequence comes from Platanthera zijinensis, assembly GCA_039513925.1. Lineage (NCBI taxonomy): Eukaryota > Viridiplantae > Streptophyta > Magnoliopsida > Asparagales > Orchidaceae > Platanthera > Platanthera zijinensis. The sequence goes on from CM077079.1 coordinate 88,712,486, forward strand.
TCCTAGCCACCACCCTCTTGTTTTCCCTCCCCTCTCTAAGCCGCCGACCCACCTTCCTCCTCTCTCTCAAGTTCTCGGCCACTATCCCTCCTAGCCGCCACCCTACACCATAACAAAAAAACCGACCACCCTCCACAATAACAGAACCCGACCACCCTCCTCCTTGCCACCAACCAGCCCTCAAATATTTTGGGTGGATCTCAGCCAAGGCATAAAGAGACGAAGGCGGACGAGTTTTCTCTCCATCTGGCATAACTCTGGCAGAGCCGTTGAAGAGCGATCCATGTTAGTGAAATCAGAATCATCCATTCCAATTGGGTAACGAAAACTTCTACCTTCGTGTGTTTCTTTTCCTAGATTTTCTTGTGGTGGTAAACTTTAGCGTTGATTCTTAATAGCCTTAAAATAATCGTGGTTTTCTTCGATCGATTTTGTGTTTATCTTGATTGATTTAATTTTCGATAGGTTTGGCGAACCTCGTTTTTCTTTTTATTAGGAGAGATCTACCATTTCCGAATCGCAAATTTTTGTAAATCTCTTTTTGTACAACCTTTGCTCGATTGGACTGGGTGGGTCCTTTTAGCTGGAAAAAATATTGGCCTATAGCCTTTTATTCAATCCTAATCGGTTTGGCTACCCATACATTAGCATTTAATTGATATAATTTCTTAGCGTATGCGCTGCGTTAAAATTTGTGTGAGTGTCATATTTTATCGTAGAGAGACAATCGTGATTAGTCCATAGATTTTACGGAGTCGACGTGTGAGCCTGCATCAATTTGGTATATGAGGGAGGTTTATGTTGATTTCCTAATTTGCACCCTCCCCCTCTTGCTTAGAACACACGTGCACATTTAGTTGTTAAAACAAATAAAGTAATTTTTAATTTTGGTCAGCAAATAGCATCCTAGAAACTTCTATTTTCTGCAAAAAGTAAAAAAAAATTTAATAATCTCCTAATTATTTTCTTTAAGAAAATCAAAAAAATAAATTTTCTACCCTAGTATTAGGTGGGAACAATTCGGTCTTTCAAATATTTTTGTGGATCAGAAGTATTACCCATTGCATGCGCACTCGATTAGGTACGTAGTATTCCCCGTCTTCTTCCCATATGGCGGACAAATGGGATGCGGGTCACGGTCACACAGCAAATGAGGAACTCCACTAGGATTTCACAAAATAGATGACGGCTTTTAGGGAGGCGCTCCACGACCTGAGATTAAATCTCGCGGCTCCCCGTAATCAACTCGCCAACCAACGTGCGGAAGGAAATAATAACCATAACATTAACAATAATAATGAACACGTCCTGTGTTCACCGTACGATTTTCATATTACTAGAGTTGTCTGGGTCAAACCCCCATCATACGATGGATTGGGAGAACCCCAAGTTTTCCTAGACTAGGTTAAGGAAATAAAGTGCTACTTTGAGTGGTACAATATGACTGATGCGGATAAGGTGTGAGTGGCGAGAATGAAGTTGTTAGGTAGAGCTAAGATATTCTAGTTGAATGAGGAACAACGTCTGAGAACCGCGAACGGAGAATTACTCATTGGTTGGGCAGTCATGAAGGCCATGATGACAGACTAGTACATCCCTACGTACCATTGAATGCAGATATTTGATGATTTCGCTACCCTTAAACAAGGTAATTAGTCGGTCTCTTAGTATATGAGTCTTCTAAAGGATATACTGGTTAGATGTGGTGTGAAGGAGATGCTTGAGATCACCCTCTCTAGGTTTCGTAAGGGGTTAAACCCCGACATCCAGGGTAAATTACTGCGTTATAGTCACACCGACCTAAACACCACTTTTAATGTTGCATTGGGTATTGAGAAGCACAACATTCATACGATAAGAATCGCTCGTTTCAGAAGGGAAAGTCTGTCTTAAGACCACCACCCACCTTTAGGGAAACCATTCCTAATAGGTCATATGTCTTAGACTCAAAAGATGTTACTACTAGAGCTTTTTCTCCTTTAGCCTCGACGTCAAAGCTCCTTCAGATAGTGACTGATACCGTTGAGGATTCTGATGTGGATATAGTATCTCTTAATCATGAAGATGACCAACTAGGTGAGAGTATTATGTCATGTACGTTAGTGCCTGACGAGTCTGATGATTCTGACAGTGAGGGAATCCCTTGTGATTTAGAAGATGATGTTTGGGATGATTACATTCCGATCTGTGAGAGTATTCCATTACCTATTATTTGTACTGCTAGTGTTGTGTATGACCATCCTAGTATTGAGTGCCCTCTCCAGGATACGATACCCATCGTGATAGAGTCTACGATCGTACCCACTGAGATTGTATCTTAGTTATCTGAGGAGCTTGAGAGTGAGGATTGCCCTATTACTATTATGGATGAGTTACCATCTGAGGGAAGGGTACTTTTCGACGATTCTTGTGTTATATACCTGGATGAGAGTTCCTTGATGTTGTCTCCGTTGAGTGAAATTTATCATGATTCATATTTTATCCCGGGTTTGATTTTGCCGACCCTTCCTCCTGATTATTTGCCCACATCAGCTGACTTTTTAAGACGTGTAACCGGTAGTCCTAGTCTGAGTTTTTGTGTCACGCCCGCTTTATTTGTTTCTATATTGGCATTGTCTTAGCATATAGATATTACTAAGTTGAGCGCACTGGTTTTTTGACTGTACACCATACCCCATAGATCTGCCTACGAATTACATTTGACTGTTCATTTTTTTGCATGTACGTCTACTGTTCTGTCCTCAACTGCGACTCTTTCTGACCCTTTGGCTATTGTGCCTCTGGATGTGGTGTCCCCTAGAAATACTTATATACCACACCCGGTTGCATGCATTTATCCACCGCCTTTTGATGACCCTCATGTCCACACGTTAGTGACTATAGTTGGGTCCCTAGATTTGTATCGCTCATACATCCTTTCAAATTCAGGAGTGTACAACTCTATTGTTCATTATGTGCGTTACTCCTTTGCCTATCTTCATGCCAAGCGTGAGTATATTAAATATAAAATTAAAACTGCGAATTTGGAGCCCATTAAAATCATCTTTGATTATCATGCTCCCGTACCACCTGACTTAACCCCCTTATCCTCCATATTTGGGTTAAGACATGTAGTACATAGGTTCACTCCTCACGATAGTAAGATACTTAGGCGCACTTTTAAAAAATTACTCAATCAAGTTGTGTCTTATTACTTACATGCTACTTTATCACCAAATGAGATCGTGCATGGATATAAAGCACCAGTTCCATTTGACTTGATTTCGTTACCTCCATATTATAGGTCAAGTCAATTCGCACAAGATTTTGCCTCTCATGCTCATAATTTATATAAGCACATTAGTGAAGCGCTAACCACACAATATACATCTTATCTATTTCATGCTAACTTACATAAAAGAGCGTCTCACTTTAAGGTTGGCGATTTAGTTTTGGTGTGTCTCATCCCTGAACGGATGCCTTCGGGGACTATAAAAAAAGTTGTCGAATAGGCGAGCTGGATCTTTTCGGATATTAAAGAAATTAGGAGAAAATGCATATCTTTTAAAGTTACCCACAGATTGGGGTATTTCCCCTATTTTTAATGTTTCTGATTTAACGACATATGTTTCTCCACCACTTGAATTATCTGCAAGTTCGTTTAGTTCTACTACATTTTCTAATGGGTTGGGTGGTGAGCTTGTTTCTTGATTGCTCTCTCCATTGGTCTCCAATGGAGGTACGTTGATTATTGATGATAAAACTTTTTCTCCTTTATTTCCTAATGCTTTTTCAAGGTTCCCCAGGACCACCTTTTTGAATGACAAGATACTCCAAGATATAGCATTATCCTCTCCAAGTGGTGATGTTTGCCGCTACTTTATTCGATGGCGTGATCGACCGGCCTCCGATGACTCTTCGATTCATGAATCGGAGGTTGCCCTTTTGGATGTTGCTCTCCCACGCCGCTACATTCTGACCAACTCATCGGTGATGAGTACTTTCTAACAGTGGAGGATTGATGCAGACGATGGCCCCCAACATGTTGAAGACGATGACGGCATGCTCGCGAAAGATCCTTCTCCGTCTCCAACCAAATATTTGCGGCGCAAGACGGCCAATGAATGGAGATGGCAAATATTATTTTATTTGAAGCATTTTATTCTTTTTATGCATTGTTTATTATCTTGTAATGTTTAAAACATTTGTATGTTTTATTTCTATATTTTGGGCTGCATATAGTCAATGTTTTATGTAAGCCCATATATAGGCCACGTATTATTTTATTTTGCTTAGAGAATGAAATAATATGAATTTGAAAACCCTAAAATCCTCCTTGATATTTCTCCCCCCTCCACTTCAAAATTTTGGCCAAGGTGTTTCTTCCCCTCTCCTAGCCGCCAACCACTTCTCCTCCTCCACTCTCTTTGGCCGACGGCCACCCTTTCCTCCCCTCTCTCTCAAGTGCTCGACAACCTCACCTCCTAGCCGCCACCCTCTTATTTTCTCTCCCCTCTCAAAGCCACTGTCCTCCCTTCCTCCTCTCTCTCAAGTGCTCGGCCACAATCCCTCCTAGCCGCCACCCTCCACCATAACAAAAAAACTGACCACCCTCCACAATACTAAAACCCGACCACCCTCCTCCTTTCAACAAACTAGACCTCAAATGTTTTGGGTGGATCTCGACCAAGGCGTGAAGCGACGAAGGCGGATGAGTTTCCTCTCCATCCGGAATAACTCCGGCAGAGCCGTTGAAGAGCGATTCAAGTTAGTGAAATCGGAATCATTCATTCTGATTGGGTAACAAAAAACTTCTACCTTCGTGTGTTTCTTTTCCTAGATTTTCTTGTGGTGCTAAACTTTAGCGTTGATTCTTGATAGACTTAAAATAATCATAGTTTTCTTCGATTGATTTTGTGTCTATCTTGATTGATTTAATTTTCGAGAGGTTGGCAAACCTCATTTTTCATTTTGTTGGGAGAGATCTACCATTTCCAAATCACAAATTTTGGTAGATCTCTTTTGGTACAACCTTCGCGCGATCGGACCGGGTGGGTCCTTTTAGCCGGAAATAAAATTGGCCTAGAGTCTATTATTCGATCCAAATTGGTTTGGCTACCCGTAGGTTAGCTTTTAATTGATATAATTGCTTACGTGTGCGCTGCGTTAAAATTTGTGCGAGTGTAATATTTGATCGTAGAGAGACAATCGTGCTTCGACCGTAGATTTTACGGAGCTGAAGTTTGAGCCTAAATAAGCGTGACCATCCCAAAAACTACAGAATTGATTTTAGACCGCACCGTTTTCTGTCGTTTGCTAACCTGGTCAAGACATACCCTAGGTAATGGGCATGACATAGGGACGTGTACAGAAAAATTGCTGATTTTGGCAATTTTTCTCCAAACATTCCCGGGCTTTCAAGACAGCAGTTTTGTGCCTAACATGCCCTATGGTTATGGGCATGACCGAGGGACGTGACTTATAGTTTTTCACAAATAAAAGCTCAGATGTTACCACTTGATTCCCCATCTAGTCCATGCTTCAATTGGATCTTTTTTAGCTTAGTTTTCCTTCTGCTTTTCTTGTATTTTTTTAATGTAATTTTACTTTATTGTCTTGCTATTTCAATTCTTAGAATAATTTTTATTTCAAGCACTTGTAATCTCTTTTCATAGTTATAATATTGTCCTTTCTTTTCTACCAAGACTTGCTAATTTTCTAGCATTTAATCAGAAGAATTCTTAAGTGATTTACTTCCTAATTTCCTTTTCATGATCTTTGATTACGAAATTTACGATTCATCTTTGTTTCTTCTTTTATCAATTTCATATTTTCGGTGTATGTTAATCAAACCTTGATCCGTATTCTAGTTGATCGAGAGATCCGTGATTACGAGTAGATCGGTCAATGGTGGAAGGAGTTACATATACTCCTTGAGATAGGACAACATAAACCTTCTTGATATGAGTGCAATCCAATATTATGGTACACCACTTAAAACAAGCTTAGGGGTTTTGAATGGTTTAGGGGTCTAAATTGAGTAACATAAGGTTAGTTAGCGTATTCTTGAGAAAGATTCTTTCATATTTTGGGAACCTCCACGGTTAAATATTTCTCAATCTAGTCTTATGAATTTGAGTTTTACCAATTATTTTACTTAAGGAGGATTTCCAAACAAAAGATTTTTTCTTACTTTTCACTTTTATTATTTAAAAAAACTTTTTATATTTTGATAAAATAAATTTAGTTTGCGTGAGTAGGAGTAATCAGCAAGTCCGAAAGAATATGACACTTGATATTTTATTATTAAAATAACTTATATTATTAACGATAGGTGCTCTTGCCTATAGTTTGTAGAATTTATAGATATATTATTAATCACATATTTTTCCCATCAAAATTTTGGTGCCTTTACTGGGGAATTATTTTTGTCAAAATTTTTAAATAATGATTTTTATTAATTTTATCAATCACTTTGACTCCACCATAATTATTCTTTTTATTTTTTTTTAAAATTAAATTTTATTAAGTGAACGTTATTTTATTATCTTTTCTTTTTCAAAAATGTTATCTCAATTAACCGCTAATGTTGTCGAGCTTCAAAACAAACTTTATCTTTTTGAAGTCACGTAGAAGCTCAGAGTTTCTTGTAATTTTTATGGTGCTCCTCATCAAAGTGAGGAATGTTTTCAAATTTGTAAACCCAAAATTTTTCTTCCAAAACAAATTTTGATTACAATTTTGAAAATAATTATTCCTATTTTGATCAAAATAATTTTTCCAATTTTGAGGAAAATAATATTTCTAATTTTCATGCAAAAAAAATTTCTAATGTAAATAATTTTCCTTCGACTTCCAATGCGGATTATTCTTGGTGGCAAGATCACCCAGATTGTCACTAGAGCAATGAAGAAAATTTTGTAGATCCGAATTTTTATTCTTCTTATTTTGCTCTACAAGCATCATCTTCTAATTTTGGTGAATTTTTGAAATTTCAATTTTATTTTTCTCCCAAAAATTTAGAAGAGAGCAATTTTTCTTCTAGAGATTTTTCTAAATCTTAGAAGAATAGGATGTCCCATGTTATCCAATAATTTTTTATTATGAAGATTGGTGTCTACTAATCGTTAAGAGAATAAAAACCAAACTAGCAATCGTCTTCTAATTTTGGGGAATAGGTTAAAGGACCTTGACCGTGGAGTTTCCTAAAGCTTGAACACGCTTCTCTCGAAGTCGGGCCTAACAGAGTTTAGGAAGGTCCGACCAAACTCTCCTCCAAATCGGAGACCTAAAGCTCTCTTTACGCGGTGAACCCCACTATTGGATTTCACTCCAATCCGGGAGATTTAACGTCTGTCTCTCTCGAGGGGTGCGTGCAACTCTCTTTACTCTTGCGTGTTCACTTCAAACTACGAGAGCCTCTCGGCTAGCTTAGAGTGAAAACAAATATGGAAATTATATATCAATTATATAACTCCAAACCTGAATTTTCAAGAGTAAATCAAAGGCCTAAACCCTAAAAAGAAAAAGTAAACTTAAAGCATCATAACTTTATCAACTCAAACCTTGGATCATCAAGATTGAGTACAAAGAGGATTAGTTAATCAAGGAGAAGTTGAGGAAGAGAGTTGAGTAGAATAACATTAAGAGAACAAAAATAAAAAGGCTCTTTATATTAATACTAAAAAGAGTTACAACTTGAAACAAAAGGATTACAAGTGCAATGAAATACAAATCTAAGCTAACATCAACACTAAGCTACTAAAGAAGTTACAAAAACTATAACAAAAGGAGTACACAAACTTGAATTAAAAATCATAAAATGAGAAAAATATAGAGAGGAAGAGCATGAAAATCTCCAAAAAATAAAAGGGCAGCACCTCCCCTCTCAACCTAAAACTAGTTGCTAGACATAAGGGGGAGGCATAAATTTATAGACTTTTTTCGTGATTATCACGCCCTGCGGTCATGCCCGGGGAGGGCGTGTCCGGGGGCGTGTCAGGTATGGGGTTGACCTCGGGAGATGAATTATGATAGAAATGATGATTTCTTATGTACATCAGTGGACATACCCTGGACCACGCCCGTGTAGGTTGGGCGTATAAGGCACATCATGTGTCAATCATTGGTCAAAAATCCTTCAGTCGTCGAAAAAGGTGGAACACGCCCCAGGGCCACGCCCGTAAAGGGGGGGGGGTGTCAGTACTATTGACGCGCAGCAACGGAGAATCTTTAAATGCGGCAACAGGCTTCGGGATGAGGGTGACATGCCTAGAGACACGCATAGGGAGGGCGTGTCAGGGAGGTGTGTCAGGTGTTTTTATCGAGTTTTTGTCTCTGGCAGCAATCTTCCTCGGGCTCGGGTTACATGACTGGTGACACGCATGTCAGGGGGGGGGCGTGTAAGGTCATTTTGGCCAAAATATGAGAAAATCTGCAAAGCGAAGAGAAATCATTAGTGGAAATAATATATACAAAAGGAGGTCAATATAAAAGCTTACAAGACATGACTCGTGTGTTAAAAACTTAAAAATACCCTAATTGTTTAGGCTACAAAACGTATTATCAAATTCCCCCAAGCTTAAGCTTTGCTTGTCCCCAAGTAAAGAAATAAAAACTCGCTAACATAAAAAGTGACTAATCTAAATGTTATAATTATGCCTACACAAGCACAATGCGAAATTCTAAGTAGTAAGAAGGTGAAACGTAAACCTAAAACAATTACTTAAATATGGTTTAACACTTTATAAACTTTACTAATGAAAATAAATCATCCAAAATTTTAAAAAAATTCTTTAAATAAATTTAAGCAAGGCAACGAAATGAAAAAATGCATTGAGTTGTTACTAGATCCAAGAGACACATTATAACTATATCAATCAAATAATAAAAATCTAAATTTAAATCAAAAACATTACTATTTATTTTTCTTCTTTACTTAGCTAATAAGTACACTACAAGAAAACTGATTTTTAATGGCAAAAATTTATTGACTAAATAAATTTCGTTACTAAATAAGTGTTTTTAGTGACAAAATATGTTTTTTCACTAAAGAAATACTTTTAGTGACGAAGTATGAACTCGGTCACTAAAGACATGTCTTTAGTGGCAAAATATAATTTCGGTCACTAAAGACATACATTTAGTGACAAAATATAAGCTTAGTCAGAAAAAGCTTATCTTTTAAATATAAATTCGGTCATTATAATGAATGGCTGGTGTTATAGGCAAACTAATTTTGGCTAATGATAGTCCAAGATTAATGGTATATTAGAATTGTTAATGTCAGACCACAGTCTTTAATGTCAAAGAAAAATTTTAATGATTGCATATTATGATAATTTAGCAATGAAAGTGGAAAGAATTACTGGATTTTTATGATATTAGACCTGCTAGGTTTGCCTTCCTCGTTGAAGCAGGAGGTGCAGAACTGGGTGCTGCCTCAGCCCTAGGCGTGAATTGGGAGGCTTGATCGCCCATGGAGTTGGGAATGACATCCTGCAGAAATAACAGCGCAAAATCATACCCCTCCGATCTCCGTTCGAAGGAAGAAGATGAGGAGAATTGAGCCCTAGGAGCTTCCATCAGAAAAAGCATCCTTGGTGGAGAGATGGGCACCAGAGACTTCGACGAAGCAGGGTACATGGTGTTGTGCAGCACCGTGGGGGAGAAATAAAAGGGTGGCGGAGAAACACTGTGGAGGATGGTTTATGGAGGGCTGGGCACGAGAGTTTTTGTTGAAGAAGTAGGCGGGCTAAGGTTCTCCATTGTGAGACATAAATGGGATTGTCATGAGTCGTATCACACGTATGAGGGGGAGAAAAAATAAGCTTGGTTTTTAGTCTGATTAATTTGCAAATAGTTAATTATAATTTATAAGCCGCACATGTAATTTTTCAATCAATTATTAGTGATAAAAATTAATTTCTCCACTAATGATAAAAGACAATGCAGTTTTAAATTGTTTATTTAGTATATTCGAAATCAATGCACTCCTCACACTTCCCGTGACATTAAAAATCTAGGGCATCAACGCCTATTTTGATCTCCCCAACATTACTTCACACGATTAATGGAATTTTCTCTCCCGCCCCCAACCGACTCTTTCCCCAAATTCTTCACCGAATCCCTCGCCCTACTCCGGAAAACTCCTTACTCGAAACCAACGATCTACTGCTTCGTCCAACCTTGCGCATCAACGCCTTGATCTTTCACATCCTTCTCAGATCATCCTCCCTCGCTCAAGCCAAAAACTCGATGCTCTCCTTAAGCCCTCGTTGTTTTTGATGTTGGCGTCCTTATTCTCGCCTCTAGAAAGTGGATGGTTTGGCCACCGACCGAATGCGGTCGTTGTTGAGGATATTTCAGCGCCGCGAGGAGATTTTAGCATTCGCTCCTCTGCTCGCCTCCTAGGGTTATGAGCAATACATCGACACCGTTATTTTCTACTTACTCTACCAATTTTTGGGGATCTCTTGGTCGAGGCTCTCTGACTATCGACCGCAGCGGACGATCTCATTGACGCAAAAGTAGGTTTCTGCTTCTCTTCCATTTTGTTCTGAGGGTTCACAACAGGATTCTAATTTTCTATCCTCGAAGGGGTGACTTCCACGACTCTCTCATTCAACCACTGCTCTCCTTCCACGAAGGGGTAACTACATTCTTTCAGATTTTCCTTCACTTGTAAGAAAATCAATCTTACCTGCCATCACTCCTTCCGATCATTTAAGGTCTTGCAAAGATAAGCCGCTTCACCTATTCCAAAGTAAGATACTCTGCAATTTCAGTCTTCATTCCCTGCCTTAAAATGGCCTATAGTTATTTTCAGATTTCATTCTTCACGCATCCTCTCTACTGGAATCAATGGCAGCTGGCTTGTGAGTGCACCTTCAGTCTCAAGGTATGTTTGGTGTTCTCTGCAGTATTGAATTTTTTTATGATTTTCTTCTGTGTTCCTTTTACGTGTTGAAATATCTTACCTCATGGCTATAAATCAAATGGACCTCTTGAACAAATGGATTGCATCTGGTCATAAGGATTTACAGTACATCTATATGGGTCTGTATTGATTTAGTTCAAGTCATAATTGACTTTCTGCATTGAGGGGTTCTTTTTGTAATGTCAAGGTTGTTCTCATGTCAAGTTGTGAATTGACCATAATTTATTTTATGATGCTTAATTGCTTCTTAAGCTTATTTTTTAAGAAATTTAATCATTTCTATAAAGAGGTTTAACCATTCATATTCAAAAGTAAAATGATCTATTCGATTCCCTGTAAAATTCTAGTTATTAAGAAGAAATTTTTGGTTATTTTATTTTTACAAGCTATTGCCCCAGTATTTGTTAGATTTCTTATCATCCAAAGATTCTAATTTTAGGTTACTGACTAGGGAAATACTCAAATCCAATTATCATAAAACTAACACCACAACTCCTATTCAAACTGTATTTTGGACCCACCCAAAATGATCTAATTAAATAAAGAATTTATCCAGTTTCTCTTGATTTTGTATCTAGCAATGAAACCTATAATTATGGTGATATCTAGTAGTTACGCTATGATATTTATGAGTTCTTCATATTAGAACTATAACTTTTGTTAAATAAAAATTCAGGTTCATATCTAGGGTTTAAAATGAAATAATGAAGATTAAGAATTTCCAAATTTGTAATTTAGGAAAAAATAATCTTAAATAACTTCAATAAATGTCCATATTTGTATAATTTCATAATCCTAGCATGTTCAAATGTTTAGGTGATATAAAATTTCCATAAACTAGATGCATATAAATTTTCAAAATTCTTGTATGTTCCATTATAGAGGGGCGCTTCCCCAGACCATCTCTATGTGGGGATGCCTTTGTGCATGGGGCTACCCTCTTGTATGTTCCATTGGTAAGATATATTATATAATATAATTATGTATGTCAAATATTTATTAGATGTTCCCCACTTTGGTCAAACTTCTAACTCAGCCACTAAATTCAGGTCCTCGCTATTTTCTTATTTAGATCATTGGAACTCTAAACGCCAAGCCCACCAACGGTCCTAGCCATACTGTATGTATTTTATTGTCTGAACCTCAAATTTAAGTTAGCTGGTTTTCAAGACTTCCTAGCTGTAGGTTTTTTCCTTTTTCAATAGTTCATAATTGATTGAACTAATGATTAGCACAAAAAACTTATGCTCCAAGTGTAAAATATCATATTGCAAAGTGACGGAATATGGAAGATAAAAAACTGTACTGCATAAAAGATAATAAAATTCATTTGTAACTAACATTAGCAGTAAAATTAATTTATATTTTCATTTGTTCAATATTTATATTTTGTGTTCTCCTTTATTATTGACACAAAAAGTGGATCTCATGCCCTTGTCTTGTTATTTCCAATCTAGCGCATGATGATAAGAGGACCTGCTTATATTTAAATACCAAATTCATTTCCTTTCTACCATTTCCTTTGTTATTTAGGGTTATTATATGTGGCGGCAAAAAGTTAGAACTTATAAGGCCTCTTGTTGTCTTGAAGCAAGATGCTACGAGGCTCCCTTTATATAGGGAATGAAACTAACTTCACATGAGATGACTATCATCTTTAATGTATGGTCCAGATTAGGTCAGTTTGATTGATCATGGCATCATGTGTACAATAATTTATTTATATCCAAGAGTACTATTTTTTTTATTAATTGCATGTTCCTAACCGAGCTAGCCCACTATATTTTTCCCTCTCGCCGCTAGAAATTTCTCACCTTCTGCTATCCACTCGAAAGTTCTCGCATTCGCTCCTCCTATTGTCTATTCTTGCCCGAGAAAATCTCTTCTCGGAAAAAAGCTCTCGTTGATGGTTCTTACTCCTAGCTATCACTATTTTTCACACTTAAGGTAAGATATCTAAATGTGGCATAAAATTCTGCATGATTAATTAATTTTGGCACATTCAAGGGTACTATTCTCTATTTTTCACATCAAAGAGTAATATTTACTATTTTTCACTTATTTTGGCTGTTCTTGGAATTAGAGATCTCATTTTTGCTTCAATTTCTACTATAAATGTATCTAATATGTGATTTTTATAGACCACAGTGTTCTACATAAACTATATTGTCTTTTTTAATTTTTCTCGCCTCACATGTGATTAAGACTTTAGAACCCCTTAGTGTCTCGGTGTGACTTGCACCTTTATAACATAAGTTCTGCATAAACAAGTTTGATTCAGTACTAGTGCTATTACTTTCTTTCTATGTTTATATGTTATGTACATTTCAAGCTTTTTTTTTACTTTTCTCAGGCTCTATTCAATGCTATCCTAGAGAATGTATGTAGCTATCTTAGTGTATGCATGTCTGCCATGAATATAGTTGGAGAAGGAATGCTGGTGAAATTGCTTGATGACCTCCCTTTTACATATAGCAGGTCTCTTTAAGCTAAATGATTAACCAAAACTTCAAGTTCTCTTTTACTGGCGAATATTTTGCTTGATCTTTCTTATCTTGTTGTATACTTTATTTTCATGTATCTTGATTATTTTGTACTAATATAACTAAAACTATGATTTGCAAGGAAAACTTTAGAAGATTAAATGGGCGGGTATTTTTTCCATGCTAGTGGATACTATCTAAAGAAGAGAGGAGAATACATCAGTTGACCGTGAAGATATAAAGGAATGCACATTTATATATTTTTCTTTTTTGTAAATAATTTTTGATGTATTTAGTTTAATTAGAGATTAAAGCACTCTTAGTCTGTATTGAGAGTTTGGGTATTCTCCCAATCTCTTTTTTATTAATAAAATAATCTATACTAAACAAATTTCTCTTTTCCATCGAGCATTTTATTTATGATTGTGTTTGAATGTGTAAAATTAAATTAAAATGAAAAGTAAATGAAATAATACTCTGATATTTTGTGAAGAATCAAGCAAATAAAGCGACAATTAATCACAATTAGGACATATTTAGTGACCACATATTTTGTCACTAAAATTATACATATAGTGACTGCAAAAGTTTAGTCACTAAAATTATTTTTAGTTACTGAATTCATTTGGTCACCAAAAAATCGTTTAGTGACCGAAACGGTTTAATTTGGTCACTAAAACTTTATTTCATGACCGGATTAGTATAATCAAAAAAACTTCATTTCGTGATCAAATCTATTTGGTCACCAAGAAAATCATTTTGTGACCGAATCAATAAGGTCATTAAAAATTCATTCAGTGACCGACTCAAGTTGGTCACCACAAAATTATTTAGTCACCAAATCCAATTGGTCACCAAAATATCTTTTCATGACTATAGTTATTTCGGTCACTAAATATGTACAAATTAGTGATGAAACTCATTTTGATCACTAAATACATTTAGTGGGGGGGGGGGGGCATTCGTGACCATTTCGTGATGGACCATATTTAATCACTAAATATCTTTAGTAACCAAAACCAAACTTTTAGTGATGAAAAAATTTGTCAGTAAAAGTTAATTTTTTACTAGTGATAAAATTCAAAAACATGAATCAAAAGCGCTTATTAGGACGGAAACGTTCTGTTTAGGATTATTATTAGGAGTGGAATTCAAAGTTAAACGAGGAGGCTCAAAAATCACACTAAACCAAAATAAAGAGTTTCAAAAATTTCATCATAAATAAAATATTTTTCTTTTTTTTTTCTTTTTCAATTTCTTTTCTTTCCTTTTTTTTCAAAACAAAGGCCAAAAATAATTTTTCTTTTAATTTTGAAATTGGCCAAACAAAAGTAAACACTTCTTTTGAGCATATTTTTTCAAAATGTTCTCCAAAAATATCACAAAATAACCCTATCATAATCATGAAAACATTTTTATGAAACTCAAAAGATTAATGTTATTAGATAGGTTGGAAAATTTTAGCTTTGGTGAACATGAAATGATAAGTGGAGCTATCAATTGAAATCGAAAAAAGGGTGAAAAGCGACTAACTAGGGATAAAACGAAAACAATAATTGCCTAAATCATTTTAATGTTTTTAAATTTATCTAAAGCATAAGCTTTGAAATATTTCAAAAAAGTAATTCCTAAATAATAAAAGAAAAATAATGAAATTATCTTGAAAATAGAAATATATGTGACTTGGATCGTTCACATCTACTATGCTAATCAAAAGTTAACATTACAAAAATTATCCAAAAACGATGAAGAAAATAGTGGATGAAAGATTTTCAAGAAAATAAAGAACGAAAACCATAATAAAAATGCGAGTTTTAGAAAAACATTTCACGTTAACATGCTACCGTGAATTAGAAACACAGCATGGCCAATATTTTACTTGTGAAACATAATTAAAAATAACGATTAGAAATTTTATAGTTAGTTAAATCGTTATAAGGAATTTTTAGGAAAACAAAACAAAAACATGGGGTACTATTGAAATACCAAAATTAGTTTAACCTATTAAAGTAAAACAAATAACATAATATATTTTTTTTTATTTTGAAATATTCTCTTTTTTTTGATTTTTTTTAAAGATATTATCTTTTTTTTAAAGATATATAAATTAAAAGAAAATTATTTTGATTTTAAAGGAAACAAAATAAAGACAAGAGAAGGAGGAAATTCTCCCCCAAGCTTAAAATGGACATTGACCTCAATGGAGAAAGGAGGGGAAGGAGAGAGAGAAAATAAAACAAAAATGAAAGTATAGAATTGAAAAACAGGTACATCCACGGATTTATGTGCCGCGAATGTTGATTGATGTCGCCCCCATGCTTGCGCTCTGGAACTTCATGAAATGAGTTAGGTATTGTATCCACAATAACCTAGATTTGTATGATGTCACCCTTGAACTAAGATGAATAAAGTTGTATTAGATGTATTGCTTGAGTTATGTATTTGCAGGACTTTATTGCCAAGTGTAGAACAATGTCAGTCTACAGTGGGTCACTAAACACAGGACTATACAATTTAATCCCTCATTGTGTGATCCATGGTGTTGACTCATGTGTAGCCTCTCTATTGGGATACACTTCATCTTCAAGTACTAGGTTTGATGAAGGAAGACTTGTTGCTGATTGGAATGAAGAAACAAAAATTTTCATAAACCGAAATTCTTCTAAGTGTTTTACTCGAGTAGAACCTTTAGATGTAATCGAGTAGGTCTAGTCTAAAATTCGAGTAAAGGAAATGGTTCTCGAGAAGCTTGAATCTAGTTCTCGGGAAGCCAAGTCTATTTCTCAAGTAGACCTCTTCTCTTTCTCGAGTTATTTATTTTTCTTTCTAAGAAATTTTCTAAGTATTATTCTCGAGTAGTGAAGTTCAAGTACTTGAGTAGTTATACTGATTACTCGATTAGTACTAGATTGTCTCGAGTAACAGAAGTCAAGTTCAGCACTCGAGTATATGAGCCTTTGACTCGAGTGACAGAAGGAAAGATCTCGAGTAATGTCTCCCCACTCGTGTAGTGAAGTTACAGTACTCGAGTAATCTATCTACTTATCGAGAAGTCTAGATCCAGTACTCGAGTAACCAGAATTTCCTGTCCAGAATTTTCTCTAAGTCTTTTTCTTGAGAAGTTCTTTTATACTTCTCGAGTAAAATTTCTAGCACTCGAGTAATCCTCATTCCACTCGAGTGATATTGAGTTCTGACCTGAAGTTTCCTGAAATGCTCCTTCTTGATTAGTCGCTTTTATTCTTTCGAAAACCAGTCTTAGCACTCGAGTAGTATTTCATTCACTCGAGTAAATCAGTCAGATGTTAAGAAAAATTCGCTAAGTCCCTGACAGACGTTATTTTTAAATACTTTGATGTGATTGGTCCACGGGGCCATCATTAATGATAAATCTAATCGTTAGGGAGATCTTATGAAAGTTCGTGTCTTTTTGACTAACCCTAACTGTTGGATCCCAAGTAGGATTTGGGCTTGGTTCACTAAGTTAGGATCTTATGACTCAACATATATAGCCAGGGTCATGATTGTGTCCTAGAGTCTAGGCCAAGTCCTTAGAGTCAACATCACTTGGACTAGCCATCAAAAGACTTACAGAGACTCAAGACTTAAAGATTTCAAAGACTCAGTAAAAAATGAGTTCGATGTTCGTCGAACTCAGGTCGACAAAAGTCATGCTCAGCTCGACGAAATCAGAGAAAGATTTTCTGAGCTGAGCTCGACGAACTCAGTTCACAGGTCTCAGGTCGACTAATTCTTGATCATATGCTTCAACACTCAACGCTAGAGAACATCTCAAATATTTTAAGTCAGGAATAAAACTCAGGTCGATGATCTTGGATCTCAGATCGACAAACTCAGTTCTCAGGTCTCAGGTCGACTAATTCTGGATCATATGCTTCAACACTCAACGCCAGACAATATCTCAAATATTCTAAGTCCAGAATCAAACTCAGGTCGACGAATCTTGACTTGGTTATTTTTCAACCTTTTGTCCCTATTATAATGTAATAATTCCTAAGTAATTAATGCCAAAATATTCTCTGAATATTACCGTTAGACAGAGCATTAATTATGGTCTTAATCAGGGTTATTGCCTACCATTTTTCATAGGGACAGTTAGGGAAATCAATCAATGCAAAATATTCTCTGGCCATCATCATTGAATGCAGAAAGAATTTAAAAATTCAAAAGGACTTTTACATGTAAAATATAAAAGATGGATTTTTCTTCTTCCTGGATACACAACTGATACAGACACACAGAAAACCAGTCAGGAAGAGTAGAACACTATCGTCTTGCAATAAAGATTATCTCTACTCTCGCTCTCTCTTGACAACAAAGTGCTAGAAAGAAAGAACTGCTAGACCATAAGAAGAATAGCTTTCAGAAAAAGAAGAACAACTATTTAAATCAAGAGTCTTCTTCTTCTGTCATCACCTCAGGAACTTTCAAAGGACAACAACTACTGCATCAGTCAAAGAAGTTCCTTAAGATCTTTTGGTTAAAGCTAAAAGCCTGAAGGCCTATCACCCTGAAGCAAAGTTCCAACCTCCTTAATCTATTCACTATCTCAGGGGGAGCTTTTGCTACCATCAAATCCAAAGAGTCTTCTCAAGTTGTATAATTGAGAAAGAGAAGACATAATCACTCTCGCATCCCCCCACTGTATAAAGGGTTCTCTACTCCCTTCAAAAGTGATTCCTAGTTATAAGTCACCTAACCAAAAGACTTGAGGTTTTATTTTTGAGCACCTGATCAAAAGCTCATTAGTGTCAGGCACCTGATCAAAAGTCTTAGTGGATTCCTACCAGGGTGGTAGAAGAGTGGATGTACCCAGGTTGGGGAACCACTATAAATGCTTGTGTTGTCTGGTTGCCCTTTTCTTTTTGTTCTTGTTGTGGCTGTGCTAGTTAAGACTGCTCTATTTTTGCTTAATTAATTTTTTTCAATCTGTAATTTTCATTTACTATAAAAGTTCAAATAGTTTTTAAGGATACTCTATTCACCCCCCCCCCCCTCTAGAGTATTCCAGATCTAACACCCCACATTCAATTGGTATCAGAGGGGAGTTCTTTTTGAAAGTTAGGTGATAAGATCTAACAGCCTCTAGAGGGGGGGTGAATAGAGTAAGTTCAAATAAATTGATATATTTAAAACCTTTAGATTTACTTAGTGTAGGTAGTGAGTGATGCAAACAGATAAATATATTTAAAGTAAAATCACACAGCACACAAGCAAGAAGAAAAGCAATCCACAGAAGACACAAGGAAATTTATAGTGGTTCCCCAAACTTGGGTAGTCCACTCTTCTATCACCCCTTGATAGGAATCCACTGCAGGATGCTTGATCAGGTGTCCTGGGCACCACCAGATTTTTTGATAAGGTGTCTTGCCACCACTGATTTTGACAAGGTCTCAGCTAACCAAAAGGTAACTTTTGAAGGGAGTTAAAACCCTGTACAGAAGAGGTAAGGTAAGAAGGGTTGAATTTGCTTCTCTGTCAACAATCAGAGAGAAGCTAGTGGATGTAGATGTTGTCAAAGCTCCCCCTGAGATATAGAAGTTCAGGTAGAAAAAGCTTTGCACAAGGGTGACAGGCTCTTCACTGCTTGTCCTTCTTCAGCAATAGATGACTCAGAAACTGAGTGTTTGATGTCTGAAGGTAGAAAGCAAATTGAGAAGAGTTGAATGCAGAGGCAGAAGAGGTTTCAGAGAATGTTGATCAAGATGTTTCTCTGAGTGTAGTTCTTCTCTGTAAATTCTCTGCAGACCAATTTCTTGAGAGAGAGATGAAGATTGATGTTCTCTGTGTTGTCAGAATGAATGTTCTTTCTGTTCTCTTTGTCTCTCTCGAATAGATCTCTGAGTAATGGGATAGCCGTTGGCAGGGCATTTAATGTATTCCATAACTGTCCATGCCTAGAAGGAAAGCCTTAATTGATTTCCATTGAAAATTCCTTGAGATATGGAGCAATTAAGTCTTGAAACGGCCAGGGGATCTCTTGCAATAACTGCTTGAAAAATCTCTCATTTGAATTTCAAATGTTGACAGACGGGAGAACTTAAAACGTCGAACTCTTCCTGAAGCGTCGATCTGAGCTCGACTGACCGTCGATCAGAGAGTAAAATTGAAGCAGAGAGATACACGCCAAAACGTCGATCAGAACTCGACGTTACGTCGAACTGAGAACGACGCTGCGTCGAGCTGCGATCGACTGTGCGTCGAGCAGCGGTCGACTATGCGTCGAGCTGAGGACGACTCTACGTCGAGCTGGGGTCGACTCTCCGTCGAGCTGAGCAGAACTAAATCTCAAATAACCTAAGTTCTAAACTCACACTCAATGACCTATGCTATACAATTAGGTCAACATCCTTAGCATAGTTATCCTGACCCAAATATAAAAAGGGTGTTCCAACAATCTCCCCCTATTTGGATTAGGATTACTATTCACATGAATTTAAGGAAATTAAAAATGCATACAGACATTTGAAATACTGAAAATCAAGAACACAGATGGAAGCAGGAGCAGATAAGCAACTATCAAAGATGTTTATGGCAGTAGCATAGAAGATAAGCCATCTTACATTTACTTCTTCTTAGGCTCTTCTTCAAAGCCTTTCTTGAATTTGATTTCCCTTTGAGGATTGGCAATGTCTTTCTTTGATCTGTAATCTTCAGAAGTCCCCAATGAAGTTATGCTCTTTCCAGAGGGAGGAACAGCAGCAGGATGTAACTCCATGTATCTATCAACATCAAAGAATTTGCTAGAATGATATTTGTCTAATTCCTGTCTTCTTTGGTCTGACATTGTGCTTATGTTGGATGTGTCCAGTCCCCTTTCTTTGTTCTTCTTAATTAGGTCTAGGGCAGCAAGCTCAGTCATCCTAGCCTTCCATGCAGTAGGGTTGTTAACTGGATCATCATATGGAATAGGAGGCTCATACTTATTACTTTGATCTGAAGGAATAGGTTTCTGCCTTACACCCTCATTGAGCTTAAAGGGAAAGGGACCAGTGGTTGAAGCAATGGTCTTTCCTTCCCTTTGATAAGGTTGGGATCTGGCTTGACCTCTAGCTTGATTACCTCTAGAAGATCCTTTGGATTGATTTCCTCTTGATTGATAACCTCTAGATTGGCCACCTCCTTGTCCTCTCCTTGACTGATAAGTCTTGCCTTGGAAGGAGGATGTTGGAGGTTTGCTTACTGGGTTAGCACTGCCTCCTGCACCTGGAGAAGGAGGAGGTGGAGGAGGAGGAAAGTCAAAAGACTTGGAATCTCCTTTCTTGAACTTCTTTTTCTCTCTCATTGCCTTGAGCTGATTTTTAGAGAACTGCATCCATGGCTCAGTAATCTTGCATTTGTGCTGTATGTAATAAGGGATGTCATGGTCAGTAGCCCTTTCCATTGGAACTCTCTTTAGAGCTTTGCTTCTAGCTTTCCTCTTTTTAGCAATAGTTGCAGAAGAGTCATCAGAGCTAGTTGCAAACTCATCAGAGGAGCTGCTTTGGATATGATCATAGGGATCATAATAATCATCTTTTGATGCACTTTCTGAAACAGGAAGAGGAGCATCTGCCAGTGTAGATGACTTATCTAGCACTGCAGGGAAAGAAATGGTTTCAGGAGCAGCAGGCACTGAATCAGCTAAGTCACTCAAGACTTCAGAAATCACAGCCTCAACAGAAATGGCTGGATAACTTTCACTAGCAGGAGCTGAGGCTACCACTGCATCAGAAACAGAAGAAACAAGAGAACTGGCAGGAGCAACAGCTACCACTGCCTCAGAAACAACAACTTCAGCAGGAGCAAGGGCTTCCACTGCATCAGAAGTGTTAAGAACCTTATCAACAGTCATGTTATCAACAGACTGATCATCATCAATAATATCAACAGAATCAGAACAAATATGAGCAACAGACTCATTTGCAGGAGCATCAGCTACCACTGCATCATCTTCAAGAATCATCTTATCACAACCAACAACAGCAGCAGCAAAGGGAATGATGGCCCTGGACAGATCTTCAGCAAGCAGTAACCTGTGAGAGCTGAAGGATCTTCTGAAAAATGATGCTGGTACTGTCACAATAGAATCTTCAACTGGAGGTGGACTGAATTCTCTATCTGCAATCTGAACATCTGAAACAAACATCTCTTCACAATCAACAGAAGGCAGCTCTTCTTCTACCAAAATCTCCCCATGCCTAGATTCAGTAGCAACTGATTCTAGGCCCCTAGAAGAAGGGCCAGCCACAGCAGGAGAGAGGGAAGAGAGCTTTGAAGAAATAGAGTCCAAAGATCTGATTATTGGAGCTAGGGAAGCATCCAATAAGGAGGACAACCTTGGAGCCAAGAGCTCATAGAGCTTATTAGCCAAGGGAAGCAGATCTACTTGCTCAGACTGTTGAGCAGAGGTAGAGGGGAGAGAAACAGATGCAGCAGGAGAAGATGATGGTATAGAATGAAGAGGAATGGAGGGTTCAATAATGGAGGACATGATGAGGTCTGAGAATGAGGGCTCAGCAATGTTATCATGTGAATCATCCAAGAAGGAATCATCTTGATTGATCTCAATGTCCATTGGAGGGAAGTAATGAAGAGGATCAAATACTTCAGAAGTGGTGGTAATGGATGGACGAAGAGAAGATGCAATAGTGTCAATGGATGATGTTTGCAAAGGGGATGAGAGCTGAGAAGTTGATGGAGTGAAGGTGGTTGGAAAGCTGAATGAAGGAGAGATGGTGATTGATGGCCTGGCTTCTTCTACTAGGTCAGTTGACTGAGGGTGAGTGGCCACAACAGCCCTTGTTTCAGTAGAGGATTTCATTGCTGCAGCAGCCTTGGGATTTACAATCTTCCTGTCCCATTTTCCAATCAGGGCACAGGTCAACCTCTTTGAAGCATTAATGTGCTTGGAGGTTACCAGAAGCTGTGGGCAGACATGATGAAGCAACAATCCCAAAGTCCTTCCAAAATGAACATAGGTCTTATTGACCTTTTTCTTCACTAAATCAAACAGTAATTCTCCCCAATTTAGGTGCTTTTTATCTAGGAGGGCAGCCATGATGCAGAATTGTTGCCTGGTAATAGCATCATGTGCTGTCCTCTTAGCACAGATGACCTTGCCTACCACATCAGCTAAAAGCCTAAATTCAATGGCAAGATCCACTTTCAGCAATTTGGAGGCATTCTCAGAAGAATGACCCATTCTGTCTAGCATTGCAGCATACTCCTCATTTGACAATTCCAAGCTGTCATTTCCATTCTCTAATTCAAAAGCTTCAGTAAAAGTAGCAGGAGATATTGATACCTGAGTTCCAGAAATAGAACCAGTAATAGTGCTCTCATCTGTATTAGCTGCTGTATATATCCACTCTTTAATTTCAGTCTCTGCCATGGGCATTCTTGTTGACATAAACTTCACTAGTTTCTGTTCTTTAAATAGCTCCAGGATATCCAGAAAATTCTGTGAGGAACCTTCAAAGGAATCCAAGTCGATGTCGAAACCATAATCGAACTTCATTGCCGTCAATATGTTTGCTGGAATCGCCATTATCTGCAGAATACCTTTCAAGAACAAGTGTAAAAGCTTTGGAGGGAGAATGTAGTTGCAGGAAATACGAAAGCGCAAATGACATCGACGCCGAGAAGATGATTTTATACTAGGGTTCGACGCAGAAAAGGAAATAACGTCGAGCTTAGTTCGACGCTAAGAGGCTCTAGGGGAAACGAAGAGACTCGATGGTGTTCAGCTGAGTTCGACGTTCGCCGTTTTGAAGGTCGACGGTCGACGCTATTAGGGATGCTGAACGTCGAGCTCTGGTCGACGTCAATTAACGTCGTCGACCGAAACAGAAACTTAACAAACTCTAGACAGAGTCGATCTCTGGTCGACGCAAGAGATGAGGTCGACGGTCGACGCTATATAGCGGTCGACGGTCAGTCGATCTCCGGTCGACGTTTTCAAGTGAAAAGCGTCGAGCGTCGAGCAGAGTTCAGACAGAACCTCTAGATCCTTAAGGAAGAGATACATTTGCCTAGATTTTGTTATTTTTATGGTTTCAAAATCTTGTAAATTAATTTATGCTATCTCCATCTATCATTCCTAACTGATTAAGGAAGAAGAAGTGTTTCTTTTCATCCAAAGGTTTGGTGAAAATATCTCCCCTTTGTAAATCAGTAGAAATATACTCTAGTGCTATTTTATTCTTTTCTACATTATCCCTTAAGAAATGATGTCTGATCTCTATGTGCTTTGTCCTACTATGGAGAACTGGATTTTGAGCAATACAAATTGCACTAGTATTATCACAAAGAATTTTTGACTTCTCTAAGTTGTAACCATAGTCTAGGAGCTGGTTTTGAATCCACAATATCTGTGAGCAGCAACTTCCTGCAGCCATGTATTCAGCTTCAGCAGTTGATGTAGACACAGATGTTTGCTTTTTACAAAACCAGGAGACAAGTCTATCACCCAGGAATTGACAAGTTCCACTGGTGCTTTTCCTGTCTACTCTACATCCAGCATAATCAGCATCTGAAAATCCAGTGAGATCAAATCCTGAATCATGTGGATACCAGAGACCTAGATTTGGACAACTTTTTACATATCTAAGAATTCTCTTAACTAATGTGAGGTGTGACTCTCTAGGGCTCACTTGGAACCTAGCACATACACATGTAGCAAACATAATATCTGGTCTGCTAGCTGTAAGATATAAAAGAGAGCCAATGATTGCTCTAAAATTAGTCTGATCAACTGGTTTACCAGATTCATCAGCATCTAAGACAGCATTAGTAGGCATAGGTGTTTTCATAGAAGATGCATCTGACATACCAAATTTCTTAACCAATTCTTTTGCATACTTGGTTTGAGAGATGAATATGCCATCAGCATGTTGTTTGATTTGCAATCCTAAGAAAAAGGAAAGCTCACCCATGCTACTCATTTCAAACTTTGAGTGGATAAGTTGTGAGAACTTTTTGCATAAGCTTGTATCAGTAGACCCAAATATTATATCATCTACATATATTTGTACTAGTAGGATATGGGACTTATGGGTTCTAATAAAAAGAGTTTGGTCTACTCTACCCCTTTTAAAATCATTCTCAAGCAAAAAGGAGGCTAAGGTCTCATACCATGCTCTTGGAGCTTGCTTGAGGCCATATAAAGCCTTATGTAATTTGAAAACATGTTCAGGAAGGGTTGAAGAGATAAAACCTGGAGGTTGCTTGACATAGACTTCTTCCTTGATGTCTCCATTGAGAAATGCACTTTTAACATCCATTTGGAAAACTTTGATCTTCTTGTGTGCAGCATAAGCAAGGAAAATTCTTATGGCCTCCAACCTTGCAACTGGTGCAAAGGTTTGGTCATAATCAATCCCTTCTTCTTGACAATAGCCTTGAGCAACAAGCCTTGCCTTGTTTCTCACAATGATCCCTTGATCATCTAGCTTATTCCTGAAAACCCACTTAGTTCCAACAATTTGATGGTTTCTTGGTTTTGGAACCAATTCCCATACTTTGTTCCTTTCAAACTGGTTTAGTTCCTCTTGCATTGCAATGATCCAGTTTGGATCTTGCTCTGCATCTTGAATAGTTTGAGGCTCTATTTGGGAGAGAAAACAGGTGTGCATCAGATGTTGATTTATCTGATTTCTGGTTTGCACACCTTCTGAAATTTCTCCAATCACTTGGGAGATTGGATGATCTCTTATTGTTACTAAATCAACAGTGGGTGTTGATTGTTCACCAACCTGTGTTGTTGTTTCCTCTTGTGGAACAACAACTGGCTCTCCATTTGGTTCTGAAATTTGATCTGTATCTTCACTCTTATTGCTAGCAGCTTCTTGTTGAGTTGTTGAAGATAGATTTCCCTCATCCATGATGGTTAACTGATTAATATTTTCAGCTAATGATTGTACCTGTAAGTGATCTATGGTAGAAGAATTCTTCTCCTTATAAGACATATTAGATTCATCAAAGGTAATATGCATGGACTCTTCAATTTTATGAGATGATTTGTTATACACCCTATAAGCTTTGCTGTTCAAAGAGTATCCCAGAAACACTCCTTCATCAGCCTTAGCTTCAAATTTTGCTAAATATCTCTTGTCATTATTGTGAATGAAACAAATGCAACCAAAAATTTTGAAAAAGCTAACTTTAGGTTTCTTCCCTTTGAGCAATTCATAAGGAGTCTTATCCTTTAGTTTATGTATCAGGCTTCTATTCAAAACATAATTGGAGGTGTTCACAGCCTCTGCCCAAAAGGTTAGAGGAAGATGAGCATCTGTCAATAATGTTGTGGCTGATTCAATTAAGGTTCTATTTTTCCTTTCAACTACCCCATTTTGTTGAGGAGTTCTAGGAGCTGAGAAAGTGTGCCTGATCCCTTCATTCTGACAGAACTCTTGCATAAGAAGAGAATCAAACTCTGTCCCATGATCACTTCTGATCAGGGCTATATGAGTATTGAACTCAATCTGTATGCTCTTGAGAAAATCTGTCAAAATTTTGAAGTTATCAGACTTCTTTCTTAGGAAGAACACCCAAGTGAATCTTGAGAAGTCATCTACAATCACTAAGGCATAAGATTTCCCCCCTAGACTTTGTACTGTAGTAGGTCCAAAAAGGTCCATGTGCAACAGATACAAAACCCTAGGTGAATCACTCTTGTTAAGTGATTTGAAACTATTTTTAGTTTGCTTTCCTAGTTGGCAAGCCTTGCAGAGTCCTTCCTTCTTGTAGGGACCAGAAGGTAGTCCTCTAACAAGGTTGAGTTTAGACAACCTAGCAATAGTTCTAAGGTTAACATGTCCTAATCTTTTATGCCAAAGCTCATTTGGCTTACTAATGGAATTAAAAAGGCATATGTCTACTTTAGAAGAATTAAAATCTACTAGGTATATGTTATCTTGCCTATTTCCAATCAACACAATATTATTATCTAGAGCAATATTACATACTAGATCAGTGAACCAAACCTGATAACCAGCATCACAAAGTTGACTGATGCTGATTAAGTTGTGCTTCAGTCCTTCCACATAGGCTACCTTCTTGAAAGTGATTGAGCCTATTTTGACTTGACCATATCCCTTGGTTTGTCCAAAATTGGAGTCACCAAAGATTACTCTTGGTCCAAGCTTTGCTTTGAAGGATGAAAGATTGCTTTTGGTTCCTGTCATATGTTTGGAGCAACCACTATCCAGGTACCAATGCTGGTTCACCACTGGATAGCTCTTCATCTGCACATGTAACAGCTTAGTTGTTTTTCACCCAGTTCACCTTGGGTTGAGGTTGATAACCAATGAAATCAGAAATGAATGACATTTCAGGCTGACTCTTATAGCCTTCAGGATGATATCTCCTAGGAGGAATCACCCATTCAGCATAAGGGTTAGGCTGAGATGTAGGATACTTGATATTCAATTTAGATTTATCCTGTGCAGACAACCCAGAACTCTGAGCTCTGTTCGACGCACGTCGACCTAAGTTCGACGCTGAAGTTTCAGGACGTCGAGCTCCATTCGACGCTTGAACAGGCCTACTTTCAGGGACAACAGCAAGTCGACCTGAGTTCGACGTGTGTCGACCTGAGTTCGACGCTTCAGCAAGGTGTTGCTGATTCTTGTTAGAACGGCGTCGAGCTCTGGTCGAAGGACGTCGAGCTCTGTTCGACGTTTTCTGTTGAACTTGAAGTTGCTTAGGTAGATCAGAATTTTTTCTGGCTACTACCATAATTCCTTTACCCTTGTTACTGGTAAATTTTATGGGAGTTGTTAGCACTATAGGTTGGCTTGGAGAGGCACCCAAACCTAGTGAACCACTCATTCTTGAGTTCACTGTGCTTGTGATGTCTATTAGCTTGAGGCTCCTCCCATTGAGAGTTTCCTCTAGCTGTTTAGCCTTGGATAGCTCACTCTTTAGTGAAGCTATCTCCTCCCTACAGCACTCTAACTCATCAGAGAGCTTGAGATTATTTGCACTTAATGTGCTGTAATCAGACAGTTGACTTCTGAGAGAATCATTTGTCTTCTCTGCTGTCAGCAAGTCTATGCACATTGATTTAAATCTAAACTTGAAATCATCAGAAGAAAAATCAAATGAGTCAAGTACCTGATCTTCACTCAATTCCTGATCAGTCACATATTCAGATTCATGCTCTGAATCTGAGCTGCTTTGTGATGCATTGATTGCCATCATGCAGAATCCTTTTTCTGTGGCATCATCCTCATCATCACTTGTGCTGGATGATTCTTCAGAATCTTCAGTATCACTCTAAGTTTCTGCAACAAATCCTTTCCTTGTATTTTTGGTGTTGTTGGAAGAGGATTTCTCATAATATTTCTTTGAATCTTTCTCTCTTTTCTTGTCTTTTCTTTCTCTCTTATCTTTCTTGTCTTTGCCTTGATTCTCAGGATAGTTTGGTGCAATGTGTCCTGGTTTCCTGCAGCCATAGCAAGTAATTTCTTTATTATTAGATCTATCATACCTTGGCTTGTCTTGGTTCTTAGAAGACCATTTTCTGAAATTCTTCCTAGCCATCTTGTTGAATCTTTTGGCTAGTAGGCTTAGAAGTTCTTCATTGACTATCTCCTTCTCTTTAGGTACTTCCTCTGAAGCTTTGAGAGCTATTGTCTTCTCCACTTTGGGTGCAGGAGAAGATGTGTTTTGCTCCCCTTCTCTTGTCTTGACAAATTGCTCATAGGACTTGAGCTTGCCTAAGAGAGCTTCAGTGGATAGCTCAATTTGACTTCTGCCATCTTTGATTGGCCAGATTCTTGAATCCCAAGTGCTAGGTAGGCACATGAGAATTTTATCATTTATCTCAGTGAGAGATATATCCTTGTCCAGAGTTTTCAACTCACTGACAATGAGACTGAATCTGTTATACATGTCAGCCACAGATTCAGCTGGAGCCATTTTGAAGTTCTCATACTGTGTTATCAGTTGAGCTCTTCTATCCTTTCTTTCATCAGCTGAACCTGAGACTATTTCAGTTAATTTGTCCCAGATTTCCTTGGCAGAATTGCATTCAGCAACTTTTTGGAATATGTCATCAGACAGTTTGTGCCAATATGTTCATTGCTTTTGCATCAGCAACT
The DNA here is from genome assembly GCA_039513925.1 of Platanthera zijinensis. Lineage (NCBI taxonomy): Eukaryota > Viridiplantae > Streptophyta > Magnoliopsida > Asparagales > Orchidaceae > Platanthera > Platanthera zijinensis. The sequence continues at coordinate 88,740,994 of CM077079.1, forward strand.
TTCCACTTCTTTATATCAGTGTCTGTTCCTGCAGGAGGTGGAACAGCTGAAGTACTTGTTGAAGTAGGAGGTCTTGGACATTCTGTTAAGACACAATTAAAGATATCTTCATCAAAAGAATTCATGTAAAGTTTTATTCTTGCTTTCCAGAGTCCAAACTTGGAAAGATTGCACACTGGAGGTCTTGTGCTTGCATACTCCTTGTTTTGTGCCATGAGTTTTATAAAAACAATTTATAACAAAACAAAATAAAGTAACCACTCTATAGGGTTTGATCTTATCAAAGATCTTTGTGGTCCAGGTGTTAGCCTGAAGTAAAGACCAACCTCCCTCTGATACCAATTGAAAGTTAGGTGATAAGATCTAACAGCCTCTAGAGGGGGGGTGAATAGAGTAAGTTCAAATAAATTGATATATTTAAAACCTTTAGATTTACTTAGTGTAGGTAGTGAGTGATGCAAACAGATAAATATATTTAAAGTAAAATCACACAGCACACAAGCAAGAAGAAAAGCAATCCACAGAAGACACAAGGAAATTTATAGTGGTTCCCCAAACTTGGGTAGTCCACTCTTCTATCACCCCTTGATAGGAATCCACTGCAGGATGCTTGATCAGGTGTCCTGGGCACCACCAGATTTTTTGATAAGGTGTCTTGCCACCACTGATTTTGACAAGGTCTCAGCTAACCAAAAGGTAACTTTTGAAGGGAGTTAAAACCCTGTACAGAAGAGGTAAGGTAAGAAGGGTTGAATTTGCTTCTCTGTCAACAATCAGAGAAAAGCTAGTGGATGTAGATGTTGTCAAAGCTCCCCCTGAGATATAGAAGTTCAGGTAGAAAAAGCTTTGCACAAGGGTGACAGGCTCTTCACTGCTTGTCCTTCTTCAGCAATAGATGACTCAGAAACTGAGTGTTTGATGTCTGAAGGTAGAAAGCAAATTGAGAAGAGTTGAATGCAGAGGCAGAAGAGGTTTCAGAGAATGTTGATCAAGATGTTTCTCTGAGTGTAGTTCTTCTCTGTAAATTCTCTGCAGACCAATTTCTTGAGAGAGAGATGAAGATTGATGTTCTCTGTGTTGTCAGAATGAATGTTCTTTCTGTTCTCTTTGTCTCTCTCGAATAGATCTCTGAGTAATGGGATAGCCGTTGGCAGGGCATTTAATGTATTCCATAACTGTCCATGCCTAGAAGGAAAGCCTTAATTGATTTCCATTGAAAATTCCTTGAGATATGGAGCAATTAAGTCTTGAAACGGCCAGGGGATCTCTTGCAATAACTGCTTGAAAAATCTCTCATTTGAATTTCAAATGTTGACAGACGGGAGAACTTAAAACGTCGAACTCTTCCTGAAGCGTCGATCTGAGCTCGACTGACCGTCGATCAGAGAGTAAAATTGAAGCAGAGAGATACATGCCAAAACGTCGATCAGAACTCGACGTTATGTCGAACTGAGAACGACGCTGCGTCGAGCTGCGATCGACTGTGCGTCGAGCAGCGGTCGACTATGCGTCGAGCTGAGGACGACTCTACGTCGAGCTGGGGTCGACTCTCCGTCGAGCTGAGCAGAACTAAATCTCAAATAACCTAAGTTCTAAACTCACACTCAATGACCTATGCTATACAATTAGGTCAACATCCTTAGCATAGTTATCCTGACCCAAATATAAAAAGGGTGTTCCAACACTTTTGGTTGTACAAGCTAACTCTTTAACCAAAGATCTTGAGTTAGACCTATCATTCTATTCCCATTAGATATATACTCACGCAGCATGGCCCAGAACAAAGATTTTGCAAGCACTAGACCTCCAGTTTGCAATCTAAATAAGTTTGCCATCTAGAAGGCAAGAATAAAATTATATATGAACTCCATTGATGAAGATATCTATAATTCCATTTTGGCAGGTCCCCCTGCAACACTTACAATAGCAGTATCATCCAGCACAAATGCAGTTCCGCCACCTGAGTGGACTGAGGCTCAGAAGAAGGCCAAAGTTGCTGATGTCAAGGCAATGAACATATTGGCCCAGACAATGTCAGATGAAATTTTTCAGAAAGTGGGTGAATGTACATCAGTCAAGGCCATTTTGGATTCCCTGAATCAAATGGTGGCTGGATCTGCTGATGAAAGAAAGGATAGAAGATGAAATCTCATATCACAATGTGAGAATTTCAAGAAGGAGGAAGCTGAGTCAGTGGCAGACATGTACAACAGGTTGAGCTCAATCATAAATGAGCTGAAAACCTTGGACAAGGACATCACCCTCACAAAGGTGAATGACAAGATCCTCATGTGCTTCCCAAGCTCATGGGATTAGAGGATCTGGCCCATCAAGGAGGCCAGAAGCTTAAATGAGATTTCCACTGAATCTCTTTTGGGAAAGTTAAAGTCATATGAACAACTCATCAAGACCAGAGGAGCAGCTGAGCAAAGAACACCTCCACTAGCAAGGAAGGAGCATAGCATTGCATTCAAGGCTGCTAAAGAGACAGAGACTCCAATAGTTAATGAAGAGTTGATGAGTCTATTTGCCAAAAGTTTCTACAAGATGGCAAGGAAAGACTTCAGGAGAAAGTCATCCAGGAAGGATGACAAGCCAAGGTATGATAAAACTCCTACTAAGGAAGTGGTTTGCTTTGGCTGCAAGAAAACTAGACACTTCATCTCTGAGTGTCCAGAGAGTCAGAAGAAGGAGACGAGAAGAGAGAAGGATACAAGAAGACAGCACATAAGCATGCCTTCTTCCAGCAAATATAAGAAGAAGGATAAAGGCTTTGTAGCTGAATCCTGGAGTGAAACAGAAGATGAATCCACATATTCCAGCTCCAGTGAAGAAGAAGAGGAGGCAAAGGCAAAGGAAGTTTGCCTCATGGCAATTGATGCCAGCAGTAGCAGATCAGATACAAATGAATCTGATGATGAAGAAATCCTGTCAGCTGAAGACCAGGTATTAGCATCATATGATTTTGAATCTGATGAATTTAAATTTGAATTTAAAAATTTATGCTTAGATTTGATAAGCTCTGAGAAGGAAATCAAACTTCTCAGAGAAAAATTAAAAGATAAACATAAAATCATTTCAGAAAATGCTAGTCTATCTAATGAACTAAAGTCTGCAAATGAACAAATCATCTTTTTGAAATCTGAACTTAGCAAAGCTAAGATATTGGAAGAAACATTAAATGGCAGAAGTTTAAGACTGTTAGAAACCAGCACATTAAATACTAGAACTAATAACTGTACATTAGTGTTAGGAGCTTCAACCAGTGAACCAATACTAATCCAAAAGAACCATCTTTCTTAACCTGTAAATTTTGTTTCTGATAAATGAAAGAAAAACATTGAACAAGTCAATAAGGTTAATGAGGTCCTTAAACAAATTGAAACTAAGAACAAACTTACAAAACAGAAGAATAATAAAAGTAACAATGTTCAGTAGTTATCGTCGAACTCAGATCGACGATACATTAACAGATCGTCGACCTCAAAATGATGATCTCAGAACGCAAATCTCAGTAATAATCAATCTTCGATCTATGATCGATGATATCAGTATGGTTTGTCGACCAGAGATCGACGATTTTGGTACCCCAAAAATGAATATCTTCATTCTTCGAGCAGAGATCGAAGATCTCATCCAACATCATCGAGCTTAGTTCGACGATCCAACCAGAAATCGTCGATCCTAGATCCGAACAATAGAAACTAAAATTCTAATAGCAACACTAATACTTTTAATCAATGGGTAATACCACCAAGAAGATATCATCCTAAAGGCTACAAGAACCAACCAGAATACTCTTACATTCTCAGTTACAGTTATGTAAATCAACAAGGACCCAAGGTTACTTGGGTCAAGAACAACTAACTATCATTCTTACAGGTAAAGAGTTGTCCAGAATTTAATCAACAATAATATCTTGACAGTGGTTGCTCCAAGCATATGACAGGCAGCAAGGACAACTTAAGTGATTATAAGTCCAAGATGGGACCAAAGGTTATCTTTGGTGATTCAAACTGTGGCCAGACCAAAGGCTATGGTAAAGTCAAGATTGGAGTAGTGACTTTCAAGAAGGTTGCCTATGTAAGTGGATTGAAGCATAACCTCATCTCAATAAGTCAACTTTGTGATGAAGGTTATCAGGTAATTTTTAACTTTAGCTCTTGTATTATTTCATCTAAAGAAAACAAAACTGTTTTAATTGGAAATGGACAAGGCAACATATACTTAATTGATTTTCTCTCTGCCAACTAAGACATCTGCTTACTTAATATAATTAGTAATCAGAATGAACTTTGGCATAAAAGGCCATGTCATGTAAAAATGAAAAACATTGCTAGGCTATCAAAAGACAACCTTATGAGAGGTTTGCCTTCTTGTCCCTACAAGAAGGAATGTCTCTGCAGGGCTTGTCAACGAGGCAAGCAAACTAAATCTAGTTTTAAATCAGTTAATAAATGTGATTCACCTAGGATCTTGTTCTTACTACACATGGATCTCTTTGGACCCATTACTGTACAGAGCCTAGGAGGGAAATCCGACACCTTAATTATTGTAGATGACTTCTCAAGGTTCACTTGGGTGTTCTTTCTGAGATCTAAGTTAGATACCTTTAAAGTTCTTATAGATTTTCTCAGGACCATACAGATTGAGTACTCTACTCATGTTGTATTTATTAGAAGTGTTCATGGTACAGAATTTGAGTCTCTTCTTATGCATGAGTTATGTGAGAAGGAAGGTATCAGGCACTGCTTCTCAGCTCCTAGAACTCCCCAACAAAATGGGGTAGCTGAAAGGAAAAATAGGACCCTAATTGAAACTGCAGGAACATTACTTGCAGATGCTTACATGCCCCTAACCTTCTAGACAGAGGCTGTAAGCCCAGCAAATTATGTTCTTAACAGGAGTCTGATACACAAACAAAAGAATAGGACTCCCTAAGAATTACTTAAATGGGAAGAAACCTAAAATCACTTATTTTAAAATATTTGGATGTATATGCTTTGTACATAACAACAACAAGAGATACATTAGAAAGTTTGAAGCTAAGGCTGAAGAGGGAATTTTTCTAGGATATTCCCAAGTAAGTAAAGCTTATAGGGTTTTCAATAAATAATCATTAAAAATTGAAGAATCTATTCTTGTTACCTTAGATGAAATTAACATGTCTTGCAAGGAGAAAGAGATTTCTACAAATAGTCCTTTGCAGGTACCTAACTTGTGTAAGAATTTGGATGGACTAAGCCTCACCCAAGAGGTTCCAACACATCCTTCTCCACAAGTTAATGGAGAAAGTGAAGAAGAAAGTACTGAAGGAATTGAAGATCCCTCAACAGCACACACAATTCCACAAAAGGAATTAGTTCCAAATGTTTTTGCAGAACCAACTCCACCCACTGACTTTGTCACACTAAGGGATCACCCCTGATCCCAAGTGATGTGAGACATCTCAGTAGGTGTACAGACAAGGCATCAACTTAACCAAGATTTGATGCATGCATGTTTTCTCTCTCAGGTTGAGCCTCTATCCATATATGATGCTGAGTAGGATTCCCAATGGATCATTGCAATGCAAGAGGAATTAAACATATTTGAGAGATGTAGAGTTTGGGATTTGGTTCCAAGATCCCAAGACCACCCAGTCATTGGAACCAAATGGGTATACAGAAATAAGCTAGATGCCCAAGGAGTGATTGTGAGAAACAAGGCTAGGATTATTGCTCAAGGATATAGGCAAGAGGAAGGCATTGACTATGATCAAACATTTGCCCCTATTGCTAGGCTAGAAGCCATTAGGATATTTCTGGCTTATGCTGCATTCAAGAAGTTAAAAGTATATCAAATGGATGTCAAGAGTGCATTCTTAAATGGAGAACTTAAAGAAGAGTTTTATGTTGAACAACCTCCAAGTTTCATCTCTCCAACTCATCACTCTTTTGTCTTCAAATTTTCATAAAGCTCTTTATGGTTTAAAGCAAGCTCCAAGAGCTTGGTATGAGACCCTAGCTAGCATTCTGATAGAGCATAAGTTCACTAGAGGCATAGTAAATAAAACATTATTCACTAGACATCATAAGGACCAAACTTTGTTAGTACAAATATATGTGGATGACAACATATTTGGGTCTACTGATTCCAAATTATGCAAGAGGTTCTCTGACCTCATGCATTCAAAATTTGAAATGAGTAGCATGGGTGAGCTCACCTACTTCCTTGGTCTCCAAGTGAAGCAGCTGCCTTATGGCATCTTCATATCCCAAGCTAAATATGCTAAAGAGCATGTCAAAAAGTTTGGGATGGCTGATGCCACAGCAAAGAAAACACCAATGGCTACCAATGTTGTAATTGACTCTGATGCACTCGGGAAACCTGTGGATAAGAAACTATATAGGGGCATTGTTGGGTCACTATTATATCTTACAACTAGCAGAACTGATATCATGTTTGCCACATGTCTTTGTGCTAGCTTGCAGGTGAACCCTAAAGAATCTCACCTAGTTTTTCTAAAAAGGATTTTAAGATATATAAAGAGTTATCCTAGTCTAGGACTCTGGTATCCCACTGAGTCAGAATTTGAGTTAACTGGATACTCAGATGCTAACTTTGCTGGATGTAGGGTGGACAGAAAGAGTACCTCAGGAACCTACCAGTTCCTTGGTATGATATTAGTATCCTTAGTTTTGTAAAAAATAGTCATCTGTGTCTATATCAACTATTGAAGCAGAATACATTGCAGCTGGCAGTTGTTGTTCCCAAATGCTGTGGATCCAAAACCTACTCCTGGACTCTGGCTTCAACTTAAATAATTCAACTCTCTTATGTGATAACACAAGTGCTATAGCTATAGCACAAAATCCAGTCCATCACAGTAGGACTAAACATATAGACATTAGGCATCATTTCATTAGAGAGTGTGTAGACAAAAACAAAATTAAAATTGTTTATATCTACACTGATTTGCAAAAAGCTGATATTTTCACCAAGCCCTTGGATGAAAGAAATCACTTATTCTTTGTAAATCAGCTTGGAATGATCAATGGAGAAGACTTAGTTTAGTTTCTGTCTACACTCGAAGAACTCTTCAGATTTCGTCGACCAAAGATCGACAAACTCCCTGTTAGTAAAGTTAGTTTCGGCGACCTGAGATCGAGAAACCTACTTCAGAAAACTTTCATCGAACGGAGCTCGGTGAAATGTCTTCAACCCTTCAAATTGAGATCGACAAATTATTTAACTCCAAATTATTTTGACGACCTCAGATCGAAGAACTATTTCTTTTAGTGGAACGGAGTTTGTCATTTCATATTCTTGAAAACCTTATATTTAGGTTTTCTTCGACCTCCGTCCCACCCTTTCAGTTCCCCTTGCACTTGATCTTCGTTTTCACTCTTGTAGGTGCACTCATGGAGATTCCAACCTGAACACTTGCAACGATGAAATTTGACACCGGATTCGACGTGGATTTCAATTCCTTCCAGCACTAAAATCCAATCTTCCTATACATTCTAAAATTGCTGGAAGACCAGCAACTGAAGAATCTGCTTACAACCAGAATCAAATTACCTTGCATAGAGATCATAGAATTGGTATACACTGTGTCTACAGCAGAGGACAACACCATGATCAGATCAATAGCAGGTACTGCCGTCTCTCTCTCTCCTGCTGTCTTAACTGAAATTTTTGTATTAAATAATGGAGACTAAGAGTTAGAAATCGATAATGAAGAATATGATATGATGCTGACTATGATGGGTTATTCTTGAGAAAACCCAAATAAGTTGCTTAAGAAACACCTATCTGCTGAGTTTAAGTTTCTCGCAGATATTGTTGGGAAAGTCGTGTTGGGCAAGCACACTGCGCACGAATATATAACCAGGCATCAATTTTGGTTATATGTGCAGTGGTGAATAAGAAATAGGTGAACTGGGCACAGATCATTTTTGATCTTATCAAAAAAAAGAACAATAAAAAGGAAGTTAACTTTGGAATGATCATGGGGATCTTCCTGAAGTAAAAAGCTGTTGAATCACCTGTGCCTTCTTTGGCAGGTGGGAGAGGACAATCACAAAGCCCTCTAAGGCTTCATCCTCTGCCACCCAAGCTCTTGAGAGTACAAGGGCTGCTCCAGCCACTTACCACCCTACTGAAGAGATTCCATCCACCACTACACAATCTCTAGCTCTCCAAACTCAATCCCAACCAGCAATTCCTACATCTCCAACCCATATTCCTTCTCATACTCCTTCCCCCCAGCATGATACATCACTGCCTCACCACCCCCATCTCCTCTTCCAAGTAATTTAGCTGACATCCCCCTATCCAACCTCTCATCCCTCCCATCCTTCAACCTCCTATCATCCCCTCTCAACACTCTCTCTCCTCCAAATGACTCACACCAAGACACTAAACTCCCACCTCCACCCCCACCTCTAACTCCACCAGCAAATACCACATCCACTTAACCAACCCCTGCCACAACATCTACCTCCCTCCTCTTGGACCCTTCCATTGTATCTCCACACATTACCCTCCTCACACCCCTTCTAAAATCACTCATAGCAAAGGCTATCTCTCCTCTTACTGCCTCCATCTCTTCTCTAGCTGCACAAATATCTGCTTTCAATTATGCTCCATCTTAAGTTGGGGGCGTGGCTTAAGTTATTACTTAAACCAGGAAGGGGGGATACTTGATGAAGAAGCAGCAGCAGTTGTAGCATAACCAGCAAAACCAGCAGAATTAGTTGAAAAGGATATGGACACAGTAGAAGTAGCAGCAGATATAGTAACAAAAGCAGTAGCTGCAGCATAGTTAGTTGAAACTGAACTGGAAACAAAATCAAATATAGCAGAAGATGTACATGAAGAATTTATAGCAGCAGATGTACCAGCTGACAGCACTAAGCCATCCATGGCTATAATTCCCTATATCACACCAATCTGGCTCATGGCCACTTATGCAGCTCCATAGTCTCCTCCTAGAGTTGCTTCCCCCACCATCTCATCCCCTAATGCACCAGTTTATGTTATGGATGATTCTCCAATGCCTGATCTAGATGCACTGGTCATGGCTAATATTAAGGAATAAAATAAATCAGTTGCTGAATGCACTGATGTATATAGTTCTCCAGCTTCTGCTCCAATTCCTTCCAAGACAGAAAAGTCAGCAATTCCTGATGACACAATTAGAGAGATTGATGCACTGTATGACAATCCACATCAATCAGATGATGATGATGATGATGATGATTCTGATGAGGATCCAAAGAGGAAGAAATTTTCCAAGAAGAGAAAAGATCTTCCACCTCCTACCCCAAAACCCAATCCAGCAAATGACATACCCTACTATATCTTGCAGAATATAACTCCATACAAGGGTATGCCAATATGGATGTGGCTATCCAAAAATGAATAGAAGGCAAGAAAGAAGAGCAAAAGATACTCTCCTCCTCCACAGAAATTTAAGAGAGGTCCTCCTCCTCCTCCTCCTACTGGTGCCTCAGGAGCTAATTCTCAAAGTTCATATGTATCTTCCAAGCCTACATCTTTCACCAGAACATATCAAAGGCAAGAAAGGTCATCCTTACAATATTCCCAAGGAGGCAGTCAACAAAGTAATATCAGTTCTATAGAGGAAATCAAGGAAGTCATTTATCAAAGACTAGAATTCTCACCTCCCAAACAGCAAGCTCCACAACACCAATACAGAAGGCACACAGACTCCCATAAGACCCAAAGAAAATATAGTGAGGCTTCTCCTCCAAAGTCCCTATACACTCAAAGTGATGAAAGCCAAAAAGTGACAAGTTTCCAAGCACAATCCACACAATTCAAGCATGTTACCCTGCTACCTCCACAAGATGATAAGTCATCTGTCAGTCAGGATGTTGATCCCAATTTTAGGATGTCAAGGCTCCAGGAGTTAATTGGTATATCACAAATAAAGAAGGCTATGGAGGAAGGTGAAGATCCATCAAGGTTTACAACAATGTCATCATATAGAGAAAGAGAACTGGATAAACTTCAAGTCAGCAAGAAAGTGTTTAATCCAGCAGAATACATGACATTACATCCAGAGGCTATTGTACCCAGAACTTCTACCCTGACTATTATTGGAGCATCAGATCTGTACATATCAAAGAAAGAAGCTGCCAATCCCAACAAGGAGATCATTTTCACTAAGTCTGGGGATAGTAGCAAAGAAGAGATGCCAAAGGAAAAGAAGCAAAAGAAATAAAACCTAAACAATTGTGTTTATAGTATTATTTTTGAAAAACTGTGCTCTTATGATACAAAGCTTACTTTGTATAAATATATCTGCTACATATATTGTTTCATTCTCTGCCAGATATATGTTTTTCTTCCTTTGTACATTTCTTTTTTATCATTGAGCATGTAATTAGTGACCTCACCCAAAAAGGGGGAGATTGTTGGATCCCAAGTAGGATTTGGGCTAGGTTCACTAAGTTAGGATCTTATGACCCAACATGTATAGCCAGGGTCATGGTTGTGTCCTAGAGTCTAGGCCAAGTCCTTAGAGTCAACATCACTTGGACCAGCCATCAACAGACCTCTAGAGATTCAAGACTTAAATATTTCAAAGACTCAATAAAAAATGAGTTCGACGTTCATCGAACTCAGGTCGACGAAAGTCGTGCTCAGCTCGACGAAATCAGAGAAAGATTCTCTGAGCTGAGCTCGACGAACTCAGTTCACCGGTCTCAGGTCGACTAATTCTGGATCATATGCTTCAACACTCAACGCAAGAGAACATCTCAAATATTCTAAGTCCAGAATCAAACTCAGGTCGACGATCTTGGATCTCAGATCGACGAACTCAGGTCTCAGGTCTCAGGTCGACTAATTCTGGATCATATTCTTCAACACTCAACGCAAGAGAACATCTCAAATATTATAAGTCTAGAATCAAACTCATGTCGACGATCTTGGATCTCAGCTCAACGAACTATGGACACAAGTCGACGAATCCAGACTTGCTTATTTTTCATCCTTTTGTCCCTATTATAATGTAATAATTCCTGTGTAATTAATGCCAAAATATACTTGGAATATTACTGTTAGACGGAGCATTAATTATGGTCTTCATCAGGGTTATTGCCTGCTATTTTTAATAGGGACAGTTGGGGAAATCAATCAATGCAAAATATTCTCTGGCCATCAGCATTGAATGCAGAAAGGATTTTGAAGTTCAAAATGACTTTTACATGGAAAATATAAAATATGGATTTTTCTTCTTCCTGGATACACAACTGATACAGACACAAAGAAAACCACTCAGGAAGAGTAGAACACTATCATCTCGCAACAAAGATTATCTCTGCTCTCGCTCTCTCTTGATAACAAAGTGCTAGAAAGAAAGAACTGTTAGACCAGAAGAAGAATAACTTTCAGAAGAAGAAGAAGAACTATTTAAATCAAGAGTCTTCTTCTTCTGTCATCCCCTCGGGAACTTTCAAAGTACAACAACTATTGCATCAGTCAAAGAAGTTCCTGAAGATCTTTTTGTTGAAGCTAAAATCCTGAAGGCATATCACCCCGAAGCAAAGTACCAACCAGCTGAATCTATTCACTATCTCAGGGGGAGCTTTTTCTTCTATCAAATCCGCAGAGTCTTCTCAAGTTGTATAATTGAGAAAGAGAAGACATAATCACTCTCTCATCCCCCCACTATATAAACGGTTCTCTACTCCCTTCAAAAGTGATTCCTAGTTACAAGTTACCTAATAAAAAGACTTGAGGTTTGGTTTTTGAGAACCTGATCAAAAGCTCATTGGTGTCAGGCACCTGATCAAAAATCTGAGTGGATTCCTACCAAGGTGATAGAAGAGTGGATGTACCCAGGTTGGGGAACCACTATAAATTCTTGTATTGTCTGGTTGCCCTTTTCTTTTTGTTCTTGTTATGGCTGTGCTAGTTAGGACTTCTTTATTTTTTCTTAATTAATTTTTTTCATTCTGCAATTTTCATTTACTGCAAAAGTTCAAATAGTTTTTAAGGATACTCTATTCACCGCCCCCCTCCTCTAGAGTATTCCAGATCAATCACCCCACTTTCACTAATAACAACAAGCACGTGAAAAGAAATATTCTAAGTATTCTGAATCGGCGAATCTCTTTCCTAATCGAAAGCCGCCGCCGCTCATCGTGCAAATTTCCTAGGGCTTTCGTTCAATAAGATTCAGACCAATCAACTTGTTGATCAAGATTTTTTTCATCTCTCCATCCTCTCTTTGATTCTATGAGTCCAAGGATTTCAGATCTGGATTCCAGCCTTGTCTTCTTCAATAGTTTCTGATAAAGCTGCAAGTTCAAGAAGGAAGACCTAGGAATAAATTTTTCAGATCTGAGAAATTATTCTGTTTGTATTTCTTAAATTGAATTTTTTCTTGTAGGAGATTATTCTCTGAGTGTAGGAGCTTTGTTCTCGGAGTTGTAGGAAGTTTTTATCTTCCGATTGTAGATCCATTTTTATGGATCGAGTTGTAGGAACGTTGTTCCGAGTGGTAGGATTGTTTTAAATCCGAGAATAGTGGAGTAGCCAAGTCTAGTGCTTTGTTAGATCAGTGAGTGGTAAGTGGGCGTACCCAAGGTTGGGGAACCACTTTAATTCTTGGTGTCGTCTGTGTTTTCTTGGTTATTTCTCTATGCTAGATCGCTAAATTTTTTATTCCACAAATAGATGCTCAACTCACCTATTCACCCCCCCCCCCCACCCCTCTAGGTGATTTAGGTAGACAACTTAAACACTTTTCAATTGGGATCAAAGGGAGGTTGATCATTAAAAGGTTAACTGATCTGCCCCCTTGATCAGATTTCACTAAGCTTCCTTTGTGCACAAAGAACAATTTTGCTATGTGGAAAGAAAGGATAAAGTTCCATGGAAGCTATAGATGTCATGATTTGGAAGAAGATCCGCATGTCCCAAGATATCCTCTATCATTGATCGCAAGTTCCTAAAAAGTTGATGGACTTGATAAGGATGAGAGCAGTCTCTTTAGGCAAGAAAGCCAAAAATATCATCGCAACTTCACTAAGCTTGCCAATCTACTAAGAAAATGTGCAGTCTCAATCTTGAGAACACTAAAGAAGTTAGGGATGACAGAAGATCCCTTCTGAATCAAAAATATGAAGCCTTCCAACAAGGACCCAAGGATACCATTGCAGATACTTTTGAGAATTTCTTCAAGATTGTTAACAGCCAAAGAGTCTACGGCCGAGTCATCACCAACGGAGAACTGAATGATAAGTTCTTGAGATCCCTGACTAAGGAATGGGATAATAAGTTTTTTTTTATTCGAAAATTTGGAAAGCTAGCTGAGACTGACCCACCAAATCTCTTCAGAAAGCTTATGTCATATGAGCTGCAAATCAATTCAAGAAAAGCTAAAGAAGAAAAGAACGAGTCTTCATCCAAGGAGAAGTCTGTAGATCTCAAGGCAGACTCCTCAAGGAAGTCTAAGGCTGCCTCTCCTTCCCCTGCACAAGAGGAAAGTGAAGAAGAATCTTCAGAGCCAAGCACCTCAGGCTCAAAACTATCTGAAGGAAAGTTCTCTCTACTCTCAAGACAGTTCAAGAAATTCTTGAATAAGAAGAAGCAATGGAAAGGCAAGGATGCCTCATTTAGAAGATCTCGTCACGATGGTGATCGCTACAAGAAAGGCTCAAGTAGCCAAGAACAGGTATAACTCTAAACATAACAAACATAATTCTACTAACATTGTTTGCTACTGTTGTAATAAGCTAGGTCACGTTATAGCTGATTGCCCCCATAAGAAGAAGGAGGGTGGAAAAAGAGAGGAGAAGAAATCTTCTTACCACAAGAAGAGAACTGAAAGAAGCCTTGTAACCAAAAAGGGCAAAACTCTCACACACCTCTTTCTTAATCTGATGATTCTGACCATTAAATTGAGGAATGTTCTTCTGACGAGGAATCTAAACTCATGTCTCAATATAAGGAGTTGATCAAAGCCTACGAAAAATGTCGTAGAGTGGTAAGAGCTCAGGCTAAGGAGATCAAATCACTTAAGGATGAAGAGTGCAATCTGAGAGAGGAAATTATAATGATGGACTCACTCAAGAAATACTTCCATGATGCTATGGAAGAAAACAATAAGGCTCTCGAGCACCTAGATCTGAAGGAGAAAATCATCAAGGGATTGGAAGAACAACTTGCAGCCGAAAAGAAACTTGTTGAAGGTTTCTCCAAGCCCAAGACAGTTCTTCCGCTTGTTGCTGAATTCTCTGCTCAGGCCAAAGGTGCTGGCTTAGGCAATGCGGCTGGTCCTAGTAAATATTTTAGGAGAAATAAAGCCCAAAGGAGAAATAAGACTGCTAAGAAAGCACTAGCCAAGGAGAGGGGAAAGCTTCTTTAGAACAAACAACATTTAGGAAGGTTAACTTTCCGACAAATAAGTTTGATCTGGATTCGTCCTATAGTCACTTTGCTAGGACTACTTACGTAGAGCCCAAGTCTCGTTACAAGGGATGGACTCGTTCACGGAACTTTGGCGAGAGTGTCTTCAAGGCACCTTATGAGGAGATCACTCTACAGAACTACGGACCTTATAATCATGGTCACAATATCGAGAAAGCTCCAAAAGTAAAACCAGTTATAGAAATGCCTACGAAGGAGAAGAAGTCATGTGAATGTCATCACCATGAAGCTTCTACTTCTAATTCTACTACCTCTGCTAGACCACAATCTCAAATGGTCGAGTAGGAGATCTTTAGTTAAAGATACAACAGATTTAACTGTTGGTGTTGTGGCAAGATTGGTCACTTAGCCATAGATTGCTGGTTTAATCCCAGACATTACGAAACTCCTCGAGTTAATAATGTGAGAAAGATCACTCACAATGTTAACATACGTAGGGGGAGTGTGCTAACTAGAGACCAAGGACCCAAACAAGTTTGGGTTCCTAAGGCAAACTGACTTGTGATTGCAGGTATGTCCAAAGACCACAAAAACTCCTATCTGGTATTTGGATAGTAGATGCTCTCGGCATATGACCGAGACTAGAAGCCTTCTTCAGAATTACTCACCAGTCATGTATGGGCCAAAGGTCATCTTTGGAGGTTCTGATAGAGGAATCACAAAAGTTTATGGTATGATTACAAATGGTAGTGAATCCTTTTCGAATGTGGCTTATGTTGAAGGATTGGAACAAAATATCAAAAGCATAAGCCAACTCTCTGATAAAGGATACATTGTAGAATTTCATGCAGAGAAGTGCTTAATAAAATCGGTATATAATCTGGAAACGAATCTATCAGGAACTCATAGTAGGAATATCTTTTGTTTGAATTTTATTTGCATAGACTCTTCTACACCAGTGTCTTTTGGCAAAAGATAGTGAGTCTCTTGGTAACCAATGGCACAAGAGATTAGCACATATTAATTTCAAAACTATTAATAAATTATTTTCTCTTACTTTAGTACGTGATGCCTCAAATGTCAAGTGCGTTAATGATAGACCTTGTCACGCATGTGTAAAAGGCAAGCAAATAAGGGCTACCTTTAAAAGCATTATTGGCAAAGACTCTAACAGGTGTATACACCTACTTCACATAGACTTGTTCGGTCCACTGCAGGTTATAAGTTTGGGAGGTAAGGATTATACATTGGTTATTGTAGATGATTACTCGCGCTTTGCATGGGTGTTCTTTCTGAAACACAAGTCAGATACCTTTGACATCTTTAAAAATTTTGTCAGGCAGATCCGGAATGAATACAACTATTCCATAGTCAAAATCAGAAGTGACAATGAAACTGAATTCAAGTATGGGGCCATGACAGAATTTTGTGAAAGCCTAGGTATCTTTCATGAGTTTTCCTCTCCTCGTACTCCTCAGCAAAATGGAGTAGCTGAGAGAAGGAGTAGAACACTCATAGAGGAATGCATGACCATATTGAGTTATGCCTCACTACCAGAGTACTTCTAGGATGAAGCCGTCAACTCTGCATGCTACGTGCAAAATCGAGCACTCATAAACAAGAACCATAATAATACACCTTACGAACTTCTAAAGGGCAGAAAGCTGGCTATCTAATATTTAAGAATCTTTGGCTGTAAATGCTTCGTCCTTAACAATGGCAAGTATCATACTACTAAATTTAGTGAAAAGAGTTTTGAAGGTATTTTGTAGGGTATAGTAGTCATAGTAAGGCAAATAGGGTATTTAATAAGAAAACCCTGATTGTAGAAGAATCTATTCATGTTGTATTTGATGAGACTAGCTTGTTACAAGGCAACTCCTCTAGTGTGTTAATTGAAGATGCAGGTTCAAAGATGAAAGAACATAACTTGGGTGAACCAACTGAAAAAAAGGTGAAAAGTTCATCAAGATAACGACTCCAACCCCTATTGGAGAGGTTGATTATCTAGATGAAGAAGTCATCCAAGCTGATGAAGTCACTCCTTTCATTGAAGACACTCCTGATGCAAGGACTCTAAGTCTCAGACATTTGAAGGATCACCAAATGGACCAAATCATAGGAGATCCAAGGGATGGTGTCAGAACTCGTAGAGGTACTACTAATGAGAATTTATATTTGAGTTTTCTCTCACATGTTGAACCAAAGAAGTTTGAGGAAGCAAACACGGATGCATCATGGATTATTACTATGGAAGAAGAGTTGAATCAGTTCAAGTGCTGCCAAGTCTGGAAACTTGTTCTAAGACCCAAAGGTAAGAATGTCATCGGGACAAAGTGGGTATACAGGAACAAGATGGACGAGGATGGAACAATCATAAAGAACAAGGCCAGACTCGTCGCCAAAGGATATCGACAAGAAGAAGGAATCAACTTCGACCAGACATATGCTCCAATGGCAAGGCCAGAGGCAATCAAATTATTCCTAGTATATATTTCACTTAAAGGCTTAATCGTCTATCAGATGGATGTGAAATATGTCTTCCTTAATGATGACCTAAAGGAAGAGGTGTATGTGGAACAACCTCCAGGTTTCGTTGACTCTAACTTTCCTGATTATGTTTATCTACTATCGAAAGCTATGTATGGTTTAAAAAAAACTCCTTGAGCTTGGTTTGAGACGCTTTCTAGCTTTCTTCTTGAGAACAAGTTCACAAGGGGGAAGATAGATAAGACATTATTTCTTAGGGAAATTAAAGGCAAGATTTCTCTAGTGCAAATCTATGTCGACAATATAAATTTTCGATCTACTGACGACAACCTCTGCAAGAAGTTTTCAAAACTTATGAAAGGGAAGTTTTAAATGAGCAGTATGGGAGAGCTGAACTATTTCTTAGGGCTTCAGGTGAAACAATCTGAAGATGGAATTTTCATCTCGCAGACAAAGTTCACCAAGGAGCTAATTATGAAATTCGGAATGGAGAACGCAACCTCTATGAGGACTCCAATGGGCTCAATTGTGTCTCTAGACAAGGATAAGAAAGGGAAACCTTTTGATGAAACCAAGTACAAAAGTATAGTTAGATCCTTGCTCTACCTTACTGCAGTAGACCAGACATAATGTTCTCAACATGTGTATGTGCTAGATTCAAAGTGAACTGTAAGGAATCTCATTATGCTACTGCAAAGCAGATTTTGAGATACCTTAAAGGTACACCGAATCTTGGCTTATGGTACTCAAGAAATAATGACAGTGAACTAATTGGTTTCTCATATGCAGATTTTGCAGGTGGTAAAGATGATAAAAAGTGCACTTCCGGGACTTACTAATTTATTTGAAGGAGACTGATTTTTTGGAGCAGCAAAAAGCAAAATTATGTCGCAATTTCAACGGCCGAGTTAGAATACATTTCTGCCATAAGCGGTTGTGTACAATTGCTTTGGTTAAAGAACCAACTGGAAGACTACAATATGCAAGTCAAAGACATTCCTTTAATTTGCGACTCCTCCAGTGCGATTGCAATAGTCAACAACCCAGTCTCTCATAGCCGGGCAAAGCACATAGGGTTGCGATAACACTTCATCCGGGAGCATGTGGAGCATGGGGACATAGATCTACAATATGTCCCTACTGATAGGCAGATTGCAGACATATTCAGAAAGTCGTTGGACGAGACCAAGTTCTCGTTCTTCAAAATAGAACATGGAATGCTCAATAAAGAAGGATAGAGAAGAATGACTCCCAACACAACTCAGAGATCAAGGGATAAGTCAAAAGGTTGAAATTTCTCAAAGTTAGACTTTATTTCTCGATAAAGGTAATGACTACTCGAGAACTCGGTAATGACTACTCGAGTACTTCTTTGAACTCTCGAGAACTCAGAAAATCACTCGAGTGACATCACTCGAGTACTGAATTTCTTCTCGAGAAGTATAAAGATGCCACTCGAGTACTGTCATTCCATCAGTCGAGTAATGATGATCCACTCGAGAAATAGGCAGATAACTTTTCGAATTCTGTTCAAATATCTTTATTCGTAACCCGAAGCCTTATACCGCCAGTTTCTATGGTATGTTCGATTAATTACTTTCTTAATAATCAATATTAGGGTTATATAAATAGAAAATTAGGATTTCAAGATTCTACACGAATTCAATTACCTCTCTCTCTCTCGAAAGACCCTTCGCCTTCCACCGCTAACGCAGAGCTCGCCGCCGTCACCGTCTTCCAACAGTCCATCTCTCTCAGTTTTTGTACAAAATGGCATTGTCTTCCAAGGTCGGCATAGGCATTGAACTCGTCGTCGCCGGAATTGCAGAGTTGTCAGATGACTTCAAAAATCTTCTTATCCTTCTTGACACCGCCGGTTTGTCCTTCGTTCTCCAGCAGCCCTGTAATATACTATTTCCAGAAGTAGAAGAATTCTTTAAGAATATCAAAGTAAAGAGGAATGGGAAAGTCCTTAAGTCCAAAGTTAAAGGGATTAAAATCAAACTCACCAAGTCCACTGTTTCTACACTCCTTCGGATGCCCTTGGTTGTATGAGGAAGATCATATCACAGATGAAAATTATGATATGGCATATAGCTTTTGTGAAATATCTGAGGTTATCAAGAACATTCTCTGTCTAGACCTCAACGCTGAGGGAAAGCTACTAGTTGATATTCTGGGAAAAGTTTTACTGTGCAAAACCACTTCCATAAATTTCATTTCTACAGATCTCTTCTATATGATAACAACCATCGTTTCAAAAAAGAAGTCCTAATTTGGTATGAGGGTTTTGGATAACATAAGGGAGAGCATCAAGGCTCCTAATTATGCAAGGATTATTTTTCTGATGCTACATGAGATAAATCCTGAGGTGTTTGATTTCACCAAAGGAACAACCCTCCATCACATGACAAAGGTATCAATCTCTTCTATTCAGAGATGGGAATTGAAATTGTTGAATCCTGCCCAGGAAGCTATTGTTCATGAACATCCAGCTGTAGAGGATAGGACCCCATCTCCCTCTCAACCTCATATTGCTAGCACATCTAGTGCAGCTGCTGAGGGGGATCCTACTCCTTCTGATCTAGAAGAAAGAATGCCTACTCCACCTGTTGCTGCTTTTCTCCCTCCATCCTCTCCAGAAGAAATTCTTTCAGAAGCACAAGTGAAAGAAACCATTCTTTCTACTGATGAAGACATCAACAAGATGATTGAAGAACTTAGCTCTGAAGAGCCTCTACCTCCCCTCTAGAAAGAACAACCTGCAGAACCTTCAAAAGAACCATCTCCTATTCAAACTCTAGAATCCCATGCTGACCAATCTCTTGCTGCTGAGAAAGAGCAAGAAGACACCATACTGATCTCAGATGAAAAAGAACCTTCTCCTGAACCAGCTGAAGCTCCTTTGAATAGCTTGGATTTCACTCTTCCTACCATCACTGGTGAGGAAGGAGATGTTCTGATTCCTACCTCCAGAGATCAGAGCTCTGTGATAGTAGAAGAAATTACTCCATGGACTGCTCCTCCTCCTACTCTAGTTACTCATACTGCAACTCCAACTCCTACTGCTAGTGATATACTCGAAAAGATTGAACAGAGGTTGATGGAACAGAGAAAGTATTTTGATGACTCCTTGAAGGCTGTTCAAGAGAAAGTCACTACTCTTGAAAAGGAAATGAGCGGAGGATTTATAGAGATTCAACATAATACTGATCAACTGAAGCATTTATTCAAGATAGGTGGAAAAGCATTGGATCACATAATTACTAGTGTTGGTCAGGTAATGGACCAATCTGTTACTCTAGCTAATAATAAGATATATCTTGAAAAGAAGGCCCAATAACACCTCATGAAGATCTATGACGAAGTGGGTACTTTCAAAGAAGAGGCCATAGAGAAACTCAGTGTAGAAGTAAGAAAGGG
Source organism: Platanthera zijinensis (assembly GCA_039513925.1). Taxonomy (NCBI): domain Eukaryota; kingdom Viridiplantae; phylum Streptophyta; class Magnoliopsida; order Asparagales; family Orchidaceae; genus Platanthera; species Platanthera zijinensis. Next base: position 88,761,298 of record CM077079.1, read on the forward strand.
GGAGGGACTTGTAAAAGAACATTTAGAAAAATCAAATGCAGATGTAAATACTCTATGGACTGCCAAGATGGATGAAATTAAGACTGATGTAAAAGCCCAGATACAATCTGTGAAATTCCATACATATGATACTGCAGTATGGGTGCATAACAAAATTTTCCCTGATTTCCAAGCAGACCCAAATATTATCTCTCGTCATCTAAATCCTCTTGCTCAACCTCAACCAGCTCAGATGTCTGCTCCTCAACCTACTTTTTCTCCAAGGCCTGAAGGGGAAGCTCCTCCTCCATAATCATATGCTCAGGTATGGGAATCATAGATATCACAAGATCTACCCGAAGTTCAGATCCCTAAAAGAAGGAAATATGGTGATGGAGCCTCTGCTAGCAGATCATTTCCAAACCCAGGGGAAGAGAAAAGGAAAGCTCAAGAGTTTGCAGAAATCTGGAGCCCAACTTCAAAGTCATTGATCCTTGATACTCTCAAGCTAGTTTTGGACTTTAACGAAAATAGACATGACCATTATAGCTCCTATGAATGGGACTTGTATGAGAAGTATATGACAAAGAGAAGAATTTATGATAGAGAAGATGGAAGGAACAATCCTACTGCACCTCCAAGACCTCCCAAATACTATCCTAAACCATTCAGTTATCAGAGAAGACAATAAGAAAAGGACAGACATCAACATCAAGCCAATGATTGATCATAGTTCAAAGATTATGGATTGGATTTGTGTAGAACTGAAATTTTGGAACAATTCTATTTATATAAATCCTTAATTTTGATGATCCTTTCGTTGCCTTTAATTTTTGTGCATGTTATTCTGTTTTTATCTTCTATATCTAGTCTTTTTATTTTGATATAATTCACCTTAGTGTAGAGGGTTCTGACTCTATAAATAGGGGGAGATTGTTGGGTATTGTGTAACATTCCATTTCCGGGTAGACCCTTGGAAGTGGTTTTATCATAACAGAACCTTAGGAAACCCAGGAATTGAAGATTATCATCAAAAATTTTGAGGCAAGGGATGGTCACGCCCATGACCGGCCCGTCATGCCCGTGACCTAGGGTGTGACCCCTTCGACGATCGTCGACCTTAGGAAGACGATCGTCGAGCTCGGAAATTTCAACATGGGCCTGACACACCCGTGACCGGTCCGTCACGCCCGTGACCTTGGAATGGCGTTGAGTGAGCTAAGCTCACTCAACACCATGGGCTGGATGGCGTTGAGTGAGCTTAGCTCACTTAAAGACATAGGCTGGATGTCATTGAGTGAGCTTAGCTCACTCAAAGCCATAAGCAAGATGGCGTTGAGTGAGCTTAGCTCACTCAAAGCCATAAGCAGGATGGCGTTGAGTGAGCTTAGCTCACTCAAAGCCATAAGTTGAATGGCGTTGAGTGCACTAATTGCACTCAACGCCATCTGGTGTCGGCAGGATGGTGTGTAGTGAGCTAAAAGTCGTAAACGGTCAGGCGGGATGGTGTTGAGTGCGTTGAGTGCACTCAACGCCATACGCTGAACGGCGTTGAGTGCACTGACTGCACTAAACGCCATTTGGTGTTGTCTGGATGGCGTTGAGTGAGTAGAGCTTACTCAACGCCATAACTTGGACAGCGTTGAGTGAGCAGAGCTCACTCAACGCCATAAACCAGATGGCGTTGAGTGAGCTAAGCTCACTAAACACCATAATCCGGATGGCGTTAATTGAGCTGAGCTCACTCAACGCCATAGTCTGGAATGGCGTTGAGTGAGCAGAGCTCACTCAACGCTGTAGCCTGATGGAGTTGAGTGAGCTGAGCTCACTCAATGCTATTATACTTAGACTTTTTATGGCATTTTAGTTCTAGCTGGGTGCTGGTTCAGCTGAACCGGGCCGACCTGAGGGGTGGGCCGTTTTCTCCAATAAGACCTGATAAGTCTTATTTAGTTTAAGTTGACCGGTCAGGCTATGCCACGTGGACCGTTTGCTTTGCAAAAGGACGGTTGCGTCCATGGCCGAAAGCTTGTTGTCACGGCCATAAATGGCATTTGATGCCATGCCTCTTCCCCTTCCCCTGAAACTGCTGGATTCAACTCCTCTCAGGGAGAGGAGGAGTTTCCAGCCCCCTCCAGCTGTCATAGAGCCGTTTCAGCTCCCCTCCATCATGGTCGAGCCAAGCTTTTATGGGCCATTAATGGCCACCAGCTTTTGGCCGATCCCCCTCCTTGCCCAAGCTTTTAAACACCTTTAGAGGCCCAAGGGGAGTTTTTTCCAGCTGTTACCCGAAGTTTTCGAGCCTCCCCTTACTGTTGAAGAATTTCCGGCGATGCCACCACCGCGCAAATGGCTTCCCGACGGTCTGCACGCCTCCATCCCACGAACAAGGTCCTCCCCTCCCTCTTCTTCTACGGATAGATCTTAGGATTCAATAGGATTGAGAATCGGGCTCAATTGAGCCCGATTGGAGCTTTCATTTTCATGGATTTTCCCCGAATTTCACTGTTCGGGTTCGCTGGATTCCGCCTCTCCGGCGGCTGTGCCGTCGCCCGGCGACGGCCACCACCTCAACGGTGGTGGTGGTGGCGGTGGCCGGCCAGGGAGGAGGCTGGACGGCCGGCGGCTGCTCTTGGAAGTAACTCCAGGTCGGGCAAATCAGGGCCCTTGGCTGGAGGAAGAAGACAAGTCCATAGCCTTTAGATCTTGCTTCAAGATCTGTGCTATTTAAATAGATTTTATTTTTATAAGCAATTTTGTATGGAATTAACAGTCACTTTAGAAAATTTAGGAAAAATACATCGAGGCTCCTACAGAATAAGTGGTCAACACTAATATTGTAGCTCTATGAGTCTAGGAAATTTTAAAATTTGTTTCAAGCATTTTGGACCACTGGATAGACCTCAGCACTCACTTTGGTGAGGTCTACCCATAGGGCTGTCCTGACCTTAGAAAAATTCCCCACTCCAATCCAATCATCAAAATAACTTGAAATTTGGGGTGTGGCCTAATCTTACCTATATCTAGATTTTATACAAAAATTAGGATTTTTGGGAAATGTTTTTTTATAGTTTTTAGAAAAATTCAATAATCCTAGCATAATTTAATTAGATGACTAAATGACTTCCAAACCCTCCCAAATTTTGGTGAGTGGTCTCAGGGATTATCATAAGGGTTTGGTAAAAATTTCATCTCATTTGGAGATGTTTTGAATAGGTTTGTATCCAACCCTAGGTTGATCCTTATAGGATAATTTAGGATCAAACACCCCCCTTGGTATTTGGGTGGTCAAATCACCTCAACAAGGGCTGATATTTTGGTCACTGGCTTTTTAGGGCATGAAACACCCTCCAAGGGAGTTTGGAGAGACTTGGTGTAGAGTAGCCCTAGAATCCTAGGGAAAATCCCTTAATGGTGGTTTTTAGGGTTGTGAAGGTCATGGGGTCAAATGACCTTGGACTGACCTAAAATTGGGTGGAGAGAATTATAGGGTCAGTATAGTTCTCTGGACAAAATTTTAGAGTATTTGGAGACAGCTAGGCCACCTAAATTCCTAACCCTAGTTTAGGTCACCAACCTTAATTTGAATTATTAAGCTATCAATTGAACTTCAAATCAAGTAAAATTGAGTAGGGTGATTTTCTAATCTAAATGGCCATGTTATAAGTTTGTTGAGATTTTTGGGTTAATTTATACAGTACTTCATTTACAATCCTAGTTGTGCCCTAGATATTTATTTTGATGATTCTGCAATTTCTGTTCACTGGAATGTTATGAAATCTATGATTAGGGCATCTTATAGCATGTTATACCTTCTGTATTTTTCTTGGAAGTTTTATCTGATTATTTTGGGTACTTATTTCTTTAACGTACTAGTTATGACATGTAGTCAAAAATACAAATAATGTTCAATTACTGTCTGAAAAATTATGAAATTTGGTCAGTGGGTGTTTAAAATTATGTTAGTCACCTTGTAATTTTCTCTGGAATTTTAGATCATTATAAATAGTATTTCCTTCTCTAAGCTAGGAAAATTAGTATTTTATATTAAAATAGATTCAGAGCCTAAATATTAGATAAAAATTATGGGACTTGGTTTCTGATGGTTTTATGTCACCATAAAGCTTCCATAATTTTCTTGGGATTTTTGGATACATATTTACAGTACTTCCTTCATAATATAGTAGAAATGACCTAAAATGGTAAATTAGGAAATATAGGCCTAAACACCTGTGGAATTTCTCAAAACTTGGAATTACTGTTTAAATGTCTTATACGATTTTTACTGATTTTATGATGATTTATTGTTGGCTCATTAGTCACTTCATGTTCATACTAGGGCATTTGGGATCTTAGAATAAATATATTAAATGCCCGATTAATAGGAAAATTTGGAAATCTCGGCCTTAGCTATATTATGTCACGATAGACCTCCAGTAAATATTATAGGAGATTTGGAAGACAATTTGGAGTACCTCCCCTTATACTCCTCATGTATCTTAGGATGGTCTGCATATAGTAAAACCACGGAAACTGAACTAGAGCGGATAATGAACTTTGGGAGATGGAATTTTGGTAGTTGCTGGTTGGTTAGGGCAAGCTAAGTTTAAGTTCATTATTGGAGGTCAGGAATAGTAGAGTGTGAGACTGGTTAAGGTTAAGTGGCGTACGGGAACGACGAAAGATCGTCCACCCCGGGTAGGAGTGAAAGAGTCTTAATACGCTAGGGCTAGATCTAAAGTAACTTAAAAAGGGATCGGGTAATCAACCAATAACAAAAAGTGCCTTGCGAAAGGGAACGGTGGGCTTCAGCTACCATCATAGTTCCTAGTGCCCTTTGAGATCCCTTCATGGGGAATACCGAGGGCAGTCCATGTCTAACGTAAACTGTAGAAATAATAATCTAAAGAGCAACTACTATAATTAGGGTTACACACACATACACCCCGATAGCTAGGAAGGTAGAATAATTTGTTTGGTTGCCATTCAGATGGTAGCTCTGAAGGTAGATGCACGGACGGGATAGTTCGGGGAGCCGAGGGCTCGAGGGTTGGAGTACAGAAAAAAAAAAGGTGGTGGGTCTTCGATATCTGATTGTCGTTCACACCGACATCGGTACGTTGACTCGGTGGTGTGGGACACATTGCCAAAGAAGTTCTGGTGGATATAGCCAGCGGTAGTACGCGGATACTCTAGGTTGTGTTCTTCTAGGGGCGTACGGAAGGGCTAGGCTCGGTAGTGTGGATACCCGACTAGGAGTGGGGGGCCCGACCCACTGTCTCCGTTTGCAACTACAGAGGTTCCTGGGAGTGAAGCTAGGTTCCTGAACAGGGGGAACTAAAGGTCTGTGCGCATAGAGTCGTGTGCGTGAGTTGCACTTGCATGAATCATGGCATAGCATATCACTATACTCATATTTGCATACAACCGACACCCCAATGTATAAATCGGTATGGGACTTTTTATACGATTGGGGCCTTGCAGAAGACCCTTAACTTATAAGTTCGTATGGGCATTCATATAAGTTAAGGTTACATACTTACTTACTTACTTGTTTACTTATTGTTCTCTAGCTTCCTTTTTATACAATTGCTAATTACTACTTCTCTTCTTTACCACTTACTACCATGGAATTGCTAGTTGTACTTTGTTCTAGATAGTTGTTAGAATAACTCCCCTGTCATCTGCTTGATTATTCTCCACCTTTGTAGCTCCCCTTTCCTCCTCTCCGCTCGGTGCTTAGGAGCTGTGGGCGGAGGGGTAGGGGATGATAGGGCTTAGTCTTTATGACAAATGGTTTTCGAACCACAACATTACAGGAGCTTCAGATAGGAGACAGGGACCAGCAGTGCAGGGACCAGCACCAGCGGAGTACGGTGCGCATGGAGGTGGGTCAGTCTAGCACCGGTGCACCTGCGACCAGCTCCGTGAGTGATTTGTACTTTTATAGTTTCTGTGATGAGTGATTTGTAGTGAGGACTCTGATGTACCGGGCTCTAACCCATTTATCTATATTTCATCTGAACCGTATCTTGCAGTACTTCTATTATCTATTTCCTGTTATTATCTATTGATGGACTGGATGTGATTTCTCTTTTATACATGCTTCTGTGGACTTGTTTACATTTATGTATAATTACTTCTCTCTCTTTGTGATCGAAAAGGGCCGGCAGAATTGGCACTTTGTAGTGGCGGCCTTCCCGTGAGTCGGAGCCACCGCAAAGCGGCAATTCTTGGCTAAGACCCCGGTGTCAAAAAAGAAAAAAAAGGGGGTCTTACAAGTGGTATCAGAGCAGACCTCGATCGAAAAAGAAGTAGTCCACAAAACCTTGCGCCACCCCCGTGCGAGCTTAGTTTGTGGACAAACTAGCAGCGGAAGCAGTGGTGTGCCCATAAGGGAAATCACATGTGAAAGTCCATCCTAACCCTTCTTAAAATTCCATTCATTCGCCTGCTAACAAATGGAATTTTTACTTGTAGCCTGCGACGAACCCTACATCACAGCATGGGACACCCCAGGCTCCGAATGTGGTCCCGCCTCCGCCGGCTCCAGCTCCGTTCCAGCAGACGGAGATGGGGCAAACACGTACGGCCATTCTGGAGGCCTTCAGAGCTAAGCAAGCACCGGCTCCACAGCCAAACCTCGGGGCCAATTGGATGACTGTCTTCCAGGGACTTTCTTCTCCATCCTAACAGGGGACGGAGTCTGCAGTACGTACGGAGGAGTGGTTGGACACCATTTACGATATGCTGGCAGGGATTCGATGCCCCACTGAGGAGGCAGTTGCTTTACCGGTCTCCTGCCTAGAGTCACACAGAAAGTGGTGGTGGAAATCTCAGCTTGACACCACCTATGCGGGGATGGATTGCGCTGATATTACTTGGGAGGAGTTAAGAGCAGCGCTCTTGGGACATTTTGTACCTCAGTCGGCGAGGGATGACCTGGAGGATAGGTTCCTACGATTGAGGCAGGGGAACAGGACTGTGGTGGAGTACTATCAGGAGTTCACTCACCTAGCCCGTTATGCGGACGCTTACAAGTTAGACGATGTTGGATATGCCCGGAGGTTTTATAAGAGGCTACAAGACGACATGAGACAGGCCCTCCTTTTCACCTCAGAGGGGAGTCTGGCCAGGATTCTGGAGATGGCTAAGAAGAGAGAGGCGGATCAGCTTACAGTGAAGAGCCAGAAGAGACCGGCTGATGAAACAGTGTTTGGAGGTCGTAGAGACCATCCTCGGGGCCAGGTTATTAGGGAGAGAAGGAGCGGGGATCATCCTCATCAGGAGTTCGGGCAGGAGCAGAGGAGTCAGGGGGTATTGGCTCCCCAGACTATACAGATGCTGGAAATGCAAAGGACAGCAGAGCAGCAACCAGTATGCTTTCAGTGCAACCAGCCGGGGCATATCAAGAGGAATTGCCCTATGACGCGAGCACCCCAACCAGCACATCAGGGCGCTCCACCTCCCCGACAATTTGGCGGACGAGGACAGGACCGAGGACGAGGATTTCAGGATCGAGGCCGCAGGCTAGAGAGGGAGCAGGTGTATGCTCTAGACCTGACACAGCCCCGGAACCCGGAGTAGGTTATCGCAGGTATGGCAGTACTTTTAATTTTCTTCATATAAACTAGTATTCTAGACATAATCTAGTTAAAAATTAAGAGAAGACAACTACAAAAAGAATACAAAGACACTTAAATACCCCAGGCATAGTCTTCGTTAGCGGCAAGCCCGCACACACTCTCTTCGAAACGGGTACTTCGCACTCATTCGTGTCGGAGGATTTCGTGAAAGGACTGGAAGGTGTGGAGCAATTCACCGGGAAGATAATGAGGGTGCGCCTACCCGATGGATCAGAGATAATGACCTCGGCTCATTGCAACATGGAAGCGAGGATCGGCGGGAAGGCGTTTGAGGCACCAACGACAATTCTGAAGATGCCAGATTACGATCTGATTCTGGGCATGACTTCGTTGTGCTGGAACCATGCCCAGATTGACTGCGTGGCGAAGAGGATCATCGTGAGGCATGGCGACTCCTTCATTGTCATCGAAGGTATTATACCAGCACCCCATACCTTATTATCGTCTGTGTAGGCCGTTAAGGCCCACCTATAGGGACGAGAAGTTTATCAGGTCCTTTTTGAGGCGGTCGTGGCCAAGAACTCCATTTCAGATATTCCAATAGTGCGGGACTTCGCCGACGTGTTTCAGGAGAAGCTACCAGGGTGACCCCCGCACCGAGAGAAGGACTTTCAGATTCAGCTCGTATCGGGGGCTAAGCCGGTATCCAGAGCTCCCTATCGAATGGACCCAAAGGAGTTGGTGGAATTTCGAAGCCAGCTTCAGGAGTTAGTGGAGGCCGGGTTCGTTAGGCCTAGATCTTCACCATGGGGAGCTCCGGTGTTGTTCGTTAAGAAGAAGGATGGGACCCTTCGACTGTGCATAGATTACCGGGCCCTGAATAGGTTGACGGTCCGGAATACTTATCCCTTACCAAGGATAGACGAGCTATTTGACCAACTGGAGGGATCCCATTGGTTCTCAAAGCTGGATCTAAGGTCAGGGTACTACAAGCTTCGCATTCGGGAGGAGGACATCCCGAAGACGGCCTTTAGCAGCAAATATGGTTTGTATGAGTTTATAGTGATGCTGTTCGGGCTCACAAATGCACCCTCCGCATTCATGACCCTGATGAATCGGGTGTTCGAAGAGTATCTGGACGTCTTCATTATCGTATTCATCGACGACATCCTTATCTATTCAAGGACGGAGGAGGAGCACACGAGACATCTGGCCCTGACCTTGGAGAAGCTGTGTGAGCATGAGATGTATGCCAAGTACAGCAAGTGCAAGTTCTGGCTAAATGAGGTTGCCTTTCTGGGCCATGTCATCAGTGGAGCAGGTCTGGCGGTGGATCCGGAAAAGGTCCAGGAAGTACGGGATTGCTCACCACTAAAGTCGGCCTCAAATGTTCGAAGTTTCTTGGGACTTGCCGGTTATTACCGGAAGTTTGTAAAGGGGTTCTATCAGATTGCCCTCCCTCTTATGTCTCTGACGAAGAAGGAGTCCCCTTTCATTTGGACGCCTCAATGCGAATCTGCTTTCAAGGAGCTGAAGGATCGTCTCACCTCGGCTCCCATCCTTGCTCTTCCATCAGGGAAGGAAGGATTCCAGGTGTACACAGATGCTTCCTATCAGGGGATGGGTGCCGTTCTGATGTAGAACGGGCACGTAATAGCCTATGCCTCCCGTCAGTTGAAGCAGCACGAGCAGAACTACACCGTGCACGATTTGGAGATTGGGGCAGTTATTTTTGCTCTTAAGATCTGGCGACACTATCTCTACGGAGTACATTGTGATATCTTCTCCGACAATAAGAATCTGAAGTACGTCGACACCCAGAAGGAGTTAAACATCAGGCAGAGATGCTGGGTGGAGTTTCTGTCGGACTACCAGTATACCGTGCACTACCATCCGGGGAAAGCGAACGTGGTCGCGGATGCTCTGAGCCGGAGAGCGAGTACGATAAGAGTAGGCCCGCAGCTGATGGCCTTGGACTTGGTTAGATCATTCGAGGAGATGCAGATTTCACTTGTATCTGAGGATGACCCGGAGCTATACATGGAGTACCTGGGGTTGATGGTTTCTACTGATGATATTCGAGACCGCATCAGAGATGGGCAGATGCTGGATGAGAGAGCTGAGCCGATATTCCAAGCCTTGGAGGAAGGCACGACAGGAGATTACTCTTTGAGGGATGGTCTCCTGTGCTTCAGAGGCAGAGTCTACATACCGGCAGGAGGCCAGATCCGGGAGGACGTCATGACGGAAGCTCACTACAGCCGATATTCTATACACCCGGGGATCACCAAGATGGTAAAGGATTTGAAGAGGACGATGTACTGGCCGGGTATGAAGAGAGATATTACGTACTTTGTGATGCATTGCGAGGCCTGCCAACCTCTCTCTTGAGGTTGCTTCCAACATCGCTCCTCTCTCTTGTGGTCACCGCCGTCGTCTCTCGTCTCTTACTCGGGCACTGCCGATATCGCTCGTCTCCCCTGCGGTCGCCGCCACCATCGCTCCTCTCTTCCTCTGATACCACTACCATCGTCGATCGGATTTCTTCTCTGGCCAGTATCCACTGGAAAGATTCTTGGCCATCGTCAATTCCCCACCATCTGATCAAGCTCCTGGCATCGTCATCATTAGTTACATAAGAAACTGCCCACATGGCCTCCCATAGTGGGGGAAATGCATAGCCAAAAAATGGGTTGCGTCTAGTAAAATTGTAAAATAATATGGACATAAATGCGTCATGAAATCGGCCTATAAATAGCTATCATGATGGTTGTGGGCTGCTGATAGCCACATAACTTTCATAACCACCGATCAAGCTTATAAAATAGGCCCCAGATCCTCCATAATTCTCATTCTCTTCTGGACCAAAAAATCCTCCTATGGATTTTCTCTCTCCATCCTCCTTAAACTTCTTCATTCTCTTCTCTCAATTCGAAGATCTTTAAGCACTCCTTACAGATCTCCTTTGTCTTCGAAGCTCCCTTCAATGATCTTTATCTCTCTACTCCACCCAAAATTTTTCTGTCCTCCACTTCTCTTCCTTGTGCACTCCCGCATGAGCCACCTCCTTGCGTGCTCTCGGGCACATCTCTTCCCTACACACCTTTGTTCGCTATATCTCCTTACGTGAATCTCTTCGCCGCACGCATTTGCATGCACCACATCCTTGATTTCTCTTGCACACATTTCTTCCTTGCGCGCCTCCTAGAATGCTCTTGCACGCGTCTCTTCCTTACGCACTCCTGCGAGATTCAACCCCTTACACACCCTTGGGCGCTTCTCTTCCTTACGCGCCCCAGCACGCTCCATCTCCTATCACGCACTCACATGCTCCACCACCTGGCACACTCTCACGCTCATCATTTCCTTGCGCACTCCAGCACGCACATTTTCCATGCATGCTCTTATGCGCGTCTCTTCCTTGCATAATCCTGCATGCTCCACCATCTCGTGCACTCTCGCGCACGTCGCTTCCTTACATGTGCCTCTTCCCTCCACACTCCGCGCACTCCCCTTCAGTGAGCACTCGAGAAAAGAGCCCAGCACGCTCACCTCCTGCAAGCCCTCTACGCGCTCTCCTCCGACAAGCACCATGCACGCTCTTAACCAGCAAGCGCTCTGTGTGCTCTCTGCCAACAAGTACCCTATGCACTCACCTCCAGCAAGCTCTTCACGCGCTCCCTACTAACAAGCGGCCTGCACACTCTCTACCAGCAAGCACTCTGCGCGCTCTCTGTCAACAAGCACCCCGCACGCTCACCTCCTGCAAGTGCTCCGCACACTCTTCTCCAATAATCGCCCAGCGGGCACTCTGCCGAAAAGCACCCCGTGCACTCACCTACGGCAAGCGCTCCACATGCTCTCCTCCAACAAGCACCCCGGACACTCTCTACTAACAAGTTCTCTGTGTGCTCTCCTCCAACAAGCACCTCGCGCATTCTCTACTAACAAGTGTTTGTTGGGTTTTTGCAATACATAACATCACTTATGCGCAGCGGAAATGGAATAAGAAAACCCAAAATAATTCGAATCTAGCGATGAACATTTATCAAGAAGTAAAGTGCGGTAAATAAAATTTTACCTTTGAGGGATTGAGTCTATACTCAACCAAGATGCTCCGATTGATTCCAATGAACGGTAACGGCTTGAGTTCTGAGCGTAGAATAATGTCCACGCCTCTACAGGTGATCCACATGAATTTGAGAACCCTTAGACTCGTATCGCACAAGATCTAGGTCGGAAGATAATATTCTACATCTTAACAGACTGCTAGGTCTGCTATAGAAGAGGTGGTGGGGATGAGTACGAATGACCTAGAAAAACTTTCCGGCAAAGTACAAGGATGGCGGACAGTCGACGACGAGATCGGCATAATCGGCCTTGGCGAAACAGTTCCGTCGGGAGGGAAGAAGAGCTGACTCGTGATTAGGTCAAAATTGTATCGTCTTTCGTAACTTAGTAACTTTTTTCTAGTTTACTATACATAACATTTATATACTGAATACCGAGCCAAACGCTACCAGCAGACCGCGCCGAACCATACTTAGAGGAATTAAATCGTACGAAATAGAATTCGTCGAGTATTCACGTCGATATTCGACGAATCAACACTTGACTCGATGAATCGTTGAGTATACACGTCGATATTCGATGAATCAACACTTGACTCGATGAATCGTTGAGTGCACTCAAGGCACTCAATGCCTAAATGCCAGACTCATCGAATCAACACTTGACTCGATGAATCATTTAATGAACTTAACGCACTCAACTCCATCATTCGACGAGTCAACATTTAACTCGATGAAGGCATCGAATGACCTCAATGCTCTCAGCGCCTAATTCGACAAGTCAACATTTGACTCGACGAAGGTGTTGAGTGGTCTCGACACAATCAATGCCTTGCTGAGTAGACTTGATACACTCAACGCCATCATTCGACGAATCAACGATTGACTCAATAAATAGTCGATTGTTCTCAACACTCTCAACGCAAACACAATAAATCAACACTTGACTCGACAAAAGATTTAAGTGGTCTCGACGCACTCAACACATGTCATAGTCTAGTCCTTCACTCATCTCATGCCAGTACTTGGTCCACACTCATCACATGAGCAAGACCAACATAATCCAATCTACAAAATTCTCCAAACACGCTTATGTGCGACCCTGTAGGCTCATATTGCGTTGGCAGTAAGACTACATGTTTGATCACTTCCAGATCGCAATGGTAACACCAACAGTGTTTTGCGTGCTCTCCTACGGGAAGAGCACCATGTGCTCTCCTCCAATGAGCTCCATGCGTTCTCTCCTCCAGCAAGCACCCTACACGCTCTCCATCAGCCATCTCTCCACGCGTTTTGCCATCAAGTACGCTCCAAATTCACCTCTGCGTGTTCCGCTATTAAAACTACTCCAAGTATTCAACACCTACAGCTCTGCAACGAGCCCACCAAGCTTCAACAAGTTACAATTTTTCCCAACTCCTCTAAGTACAATAAGAGACAATCCTTAAAGGATAGGAAATACCCAGCGTGTTGTAAAAATTTATGATAACCGGAAAATGGGACACCAGGCCTAGGAACACTCAACCTATCTGAGCCCAAGTAGCCAAATGCAACCAGAAGAGCAAAAATCTTGTACTATGAAAAAAACTTTATAGAGCCAGGCATACATGGCGAGACATGATTGCTAATGTACTCAATGGAAGCAGAAAAAACTACAAGTCAAAAAAAAGCCACGCAGACTCAAAGAGTAACTGTCGGCTCTACTGCTAACCGCTACGAAGTTCGCTGAACCAGTTAAGTCGCAAATCCGCAACCTAGCCGCGCGGACTGCCCGTTATTACAATGCTAAAAGGAAATCTATCTGCAGTACCACAAGCTGCCTGACCGCGAGGTCATCTAGCCTCTAGATAATGAAAACTGCTACTGCCACCAAATAGAACAAGCTGTCAGAGGCGGACAGCTTGTTTAATTAGGAAACAAGTTGCATAAGAAAAAACTGCCATGTTGCTAGCCGCGATCTACTGCTACCCACAGGTTTTAAACCGAAGAATCCACACTGACTTTGACCGAAGTCAGAACCAAGTTCCTGGCTCCTTAGCGCAATCCGTAAAACCTGCACAGCACAACCCAGGTAACCTCTTCAAACCGCACGGACAGAAAAACCTAAACGCAGCAACTTTCCACGAGTTCACTTACTATTCACTCGGTATGTCATTGATGTGACATGGGGGATCATATTTATAGGTGTCGAGATGAGTGTGATGACCACCCTAGTTGATAGGATTACCGCCCTATCTTGCGATGAGCACCAAGTGTAACCACCCAGCTGCGGACACAAAAACAAGTCGTCGCGACTAGACAGACAGCAAGACTGCTGAGGTCGTACAACTACCGCAGGAACTAAATCTAAGCCGCTAAACCACCAATGCAAAACTTGGTTGCCAACCAGGCTGACTATGTGAAAACAAAAACAGCCCCCACTCCTGCGGACACCGATCCAGTCCGCATGCATTTCGTGACTAACCGTATAGCCACACTGGACTTGGTGCAGATCCAAACCAAGTCCGCTACACCAGCAACCCCGGCAACACTGTGGATAGACATCCGATCCGCCCGACTACATCAGGGAACAGACCGCAAGCCAAAAGAAATCTGACCTGGAAATTCGCCGCCCTCTATCCGCAAAGGCCGCGCGAATAGATCACCCAGGCTGCCCACTTTAACTTCAAAAATATCAACACTCCCCCTTTAAGTGAGAAGTGAAGACCATCCCTAGCAATCCCCATAATCGAGTAAATGGCCCCTTCAACAGTGGCTTTATGAAGATCTCTGCGATGTTGTCCTTGCTCTGCATATGTCCAACCATAAGAGACCTCTCCAACACCTTCTCCCGAATGAAATGGTGCTCAATCTTAATGTGATCGGTCCGTGCACGACAAACTGGATTATTAACCAGTTTCAGGGCACTCTCATTATCTCTACATAGCAAATTAGGACCATGCACTTCTTTATGGACGTACTCTACTAGCCTCATAAGCCATATGGCTTCCCGTGCAGCCAAGGCCAAAGCCTTGTATTCCGCTTCTGTAGTAGAGACAGACACTTAATCCATCTTCTTACTGCACTAAAAAATTCTAGTTGATCCACATGCGAAGACATAACTGGATATTGAATTCCGATCGTCTGAATCTCCCCCATAATCAGTATCTGTATAACTGTGCATGTTGAAGCTCTTGTCTCTCCCATAAAGGAGACCCATATCAGAAGTGGACTTCACGAACTTCAGAATGCTCCTTGCCGCCATCAGATGAGGCTTTTGAGGTTCATCCATATACCGACTTACTCGGCCTACAGCATATGCAATGTATAGCCTCATAATCGTCAAATAGATAAGGCTCCCCACTAGAGTACGGAACACTACAGGATCAGGAAGTATCCTCCCCTCATCTCGTCGAAGCTTGATGCCAACATCAAAAGGAGTAGAGCTTCCCTTCCCTTCCCGCATGCCAAAATGCTAAAAGATCTGATCCGCATAGCTCATTTGGGAAATAAGTATATCGCTTTCTTTCCTCTCAACCTCGATTCCAAGGAAGTGGTGGAGCTCCCCAAAGCCCTTCATCTCGAACCAAATGGCTAGCTCTACCCTGAGTCTAGCAACCGCCTCCTCAGCGATTCCCTATATATTAAAATGAATATCATTTCCTATAATTATGATTTGTTTGACTAATTAGTTGCTATGAGTTTGACTTATCTGTTACATCATTTGCCATGTCTATGATTTAACTGATTTATGTTGTGATGATATGTTTTTTATATATTGCATAAGTGTGTTAGTGTATACATTGGCTTTGTTTTTGACTTCTTAGAATAGGGGGAGATTGTTGGGTCCATTGATCCCAATTTCCTTGATTTGAAGGTCCAACAAAAAAAGTATACACATGTGGTGATCTAACTTATGCTCAAGTTTAGTTATTTTAGATTGTCCTAGTAGCAATTATGGGATAGATAGCCGCAGTGGCTAAGTCAGGTAAACTTTTACCTAAGTGGTGGAAAGACAGAAAATTGTCCAAGTCTACAGGAGTTCAGTAAAGATCATTCACTCAATGCTAGATGACCTATAACGTTGAGTGAAGCCTATACAGTCAAAGCAATGAAGTGGAAAGCTGAGAAAGTAGCTAAGTCCATAGGCATTGAGTGAAGTCAACTCACTCAACTCCATACACAAAAAAGTTGTGAGTTGAACTCAATTCAGAGTTCGTCGAATTGAGTTCAGAGTTCGTCGAGTTGAGCTCACCATTCGTCGAAATCTGCTCGGTTCGTCGAACTAAGTTCAAAAATTTGGCTAAGGAAAAAAGCGTTGAGTGAGGCGTGCTCACTCAACGCTCTAAATGCCTAAGATGCAGTAGAGGCAAAAAATTAGCTAATGCAAAAAAGCGTTGAGTGAAGCGTGCTCACTCAATGCTCTCTACTCCTAAGTTGCCAAAAGATTTTCTAAGGCAAAATGCATTGAGTGATGAAGACACACTCAACGCTCTCAATGCTAGAGAAGCATGAAGTTTTTGCTAAGGCAAAAAGCGTTGAGTGAGTCTTGTTCACTCAATGCTCTCAACGCCTAGATAGACAAAATTTTGTCAAAGTGTTTTGGCGTTGAGTGAAGCTCATTCACTCAACGCCTATACTACTGATGCTTGAATTTTGACTAAGTCTTCAGGTGCTGATGTCAGCAAGTCAAAAAGTCAACCATATTGAAATTATGAGCGGCAAAGCCACAATACATGACAAAAGGCGTCGCAGGCTTGCTGTACGATAGTTAGGTGTTAAAGCAAAGATGCAGCCAACATTAATGGTGTGGGACCCACAACTAAAAGAGTCGTTGGGTTATAATAAATAAAAGGAGTAGTTATTTACAAAGAGAGCAGTGGTTACAGTAGTTCTTCCCAATGGCCATTATTGTGGTTGTGGCTAAAGAATAGATAGCCCAAGACAAGCAAGTCTAGAGGCATATCAAGTTAGTTGGTGATATCAACATCTTAAACAACAAGATTGTTGGTGCCATCTTCATCTGCACCAACTAGCAAGCTCAGGGTTATTCACTAAGAAAAAGATAGCAGCTAGGTTCGACCCTTGTTGCAGGTGCTTCACAGATCCAGCCAACAAATCCCCAAAAAACATTCTCTTAGGGAGCTGTGAAGAAGGAGATAGGGTTGAACAGTAGGCTCAGTTCATAAAGGTGCAGAGAAGCTAATCTGCAAGTTGCTAGCATAAGCCAAAGCATCTACATCATTGTTGCTGTGAAGAAGAGAGGGTTGAGCTTTTTATTCAATTAAGAAAGGGGATGTACTGTGTTCTACAAGTCACTTCCATCTCAAGTGGATATAATTGTTGATGTAAAGTAGTTGGGGCTAAGGAGTTCTTAGTCTAGAAAAGTATACTTAGGAAAATCATTTCTGGAGTCAAAGTTGGGTTGAGTCTAACTCAGTCAATGTAGATTAGCACAGAGAAATTTCTCTTGTGTTCAATCAAGAACCTCACCAACCCACTTCCACCTTGTAGGATCCTTTGTGGATATGAGTGGTAGGAGAAAATTTGCTCTGAGGTAGGATCCAAAAGTGGATCAGAGTTATAGGGCTGTTTATCCTGAGCTATATGATCAAAGTTGGATCTGAGGTAGGTGATCTGTTGATCACTGAGTTGTAGGGATTTTGAGCCTAAGGTAGGTGAGACATTATATCCTAGTGGTAGGGCACTTGTGCCTGAGCTATAGGATCCTTTTGTATCAAAGGTAGGACCTTTGGGTATGAGTTGTAGGAGAGTCATTCTATCTTAGGTAGGATCTCTTGTGGATCTGTGGTAGGGCTGTCCTCTGAGCTTGAGTTGTAGGGCCTTTGGACCTTAGGTAGCTGATCTTTGGATCACTAAGTTATTGGGCCTTGTGCCTGAGCTGTAAGTCTTGGAGGAGACTGAGAGATCATGAGGGATCTTAGGTGTAAGCTCTTTGAGCATTGTTTTGGAGTAGTGCCTTGACCAACAAGAAGTTGGCAAGGTGGGAGGAGAGTGGATGTTCCCAAATATTAGGGAGACACTATAAATCTGTGTGTATTCTATTATGTTGCTTTTCTTTGTGCAGCTAGCTTGTCTTGAAAGTAAAACTTAATCTACGAATAAAGAAGCTAACTAAGAAAGAATCAAAGATAGTCACGAAGGAGTAAGAAACCTATTCACCCCCCTCAAGGTGATTTAGCTATCCTTGAAATAAAGACTTTATAGTGGTATCAGAGGGAGGTTGCTCAAAAAGGACCTAACCGTCTGAGTTGACCTCAAAGGATAGCTAAATGGGTTTTAACTTATGTGTTTAAAAGAGAACCATATGGTGTGGAGATCAATGGAGCTTCAAATAAGCAAAAATTACAAGAAGACCATTGTACTACTGACATCCCTTATAGAAGACCAAGTCTATCCAAATACAAGAGCAAAGATCAGGGCCCCTCTATCACATTCAGATAGTGACTCAGAGGTGGATGAAGCTGACGAAGGTGAACACAAAAGTTATGAACTGACAGATACACCAGAAGAAGAATTCTGCCAGGAGCAGCCTGTACAAAGTCAGGTATATTCCTCATCTAGCTCATCCTCAGAGTCTGGATATGAGTCCTACTGAGGCTCTAATGCATCCTCATGAAATGATAATGAGAGTCCTCTATCAGAAGATGACATCAATCAAGTGATTGAAAATCATGTTACACTTCTGAAAGATTTAAAGAAAAGCAAGTTACTTGTTAAGGAACCAGCAGAGGAAATAGCCTCCCTACAGCTGACTGCTTCCCAGCAAGGTGAAACCTCATCTTTGCTATATCTAAAAGAGAGGGAAGTAGCTCATCTAAAGATACTTGGTAGATATCCATGTTGAGACCATTAAATATAAGGACTCTGTTATCAAGGATCTTGAACAGAAACTTGAAAGGGAGAAGAGGGTTGTGGCCAATTTCTCTAAGATAGATGCTATCAAGAGAAAATCTAATTCTGAGTGGATTTCTAAAGTTATCCATTCTCATAGAAGAGGTCAAGCTCCTGTCAGGCCTCAGTCAACCTCTCACAAGGTAATTTTCTCATCCAATATGTATGACCAAGATTATAAGTGTGGTTACTGGAGGTGTGGGAATCTTTCTTGTAAGATCACAACTGTGCCTTATAGTGGAAGAAGAGAGGTCATGAGCTTGAGTGCTATGAAGACTTCCCATGTAAAAATCAAAAAGTCCCATCCTGGAAATTTTGTATTTAGTGCCTCAACCCCATAATTCAAGGATAAGCCTGTTTCCCATTCTAAGGTTCTTCAAGCCAGAACTCATTCTTATAGTGCCTCAGTTAGTAATGCTGTCTTGACAACCTCTGAAGCCATTAAGAACATGCCAACTACAAAGAAGGCTATTGCTAATGGAGTTCAAAGTAAGCCAAGCTCCTCTACTGTAAGACCCACTACTGGTCAAGATCTTGCTGGAAGAAATAAGAAGAAGGCCATAATTCTCCCCACTAAACAGGCAGCTAGAGATGGCTTACACACTTCATGATTTGTTCAGAAAAGGAGATACAACCTCCGTGAATATTGGTGTTGTGGAAAAGTGGGCAACTTTGCCATAAATTGTTGGCACAACCCCTATGTGCCAAAGGCAAGTAAGTGTCTTCCTAATAGAACTCCTGTAGGTAGACATATGCATTCTTATACTTGCAAGAACCTAGGACCCAAATCAACTTGGGTTCCTAAGGTAAGGTAATTTATATCTTGCAGGATAGTCCAAGTGGTCATGACCATTTATGGTCCTTGGACAGAGATGTACCATACTTAAAGTCTTTGTAAAAGGAATGACTCAACTAAGCATAGTGCACAAGATGTCAAAGACATGTGCAACTATTGAGGGGGAGCATGCAAAAGAAAACAAGATGCACATCATAGGCTAAAGATCAAAAGCAAGGTTGCTGGTATGCTCAGAGACTGTGAATCCAGTATAGGCTTCAATTCTGCAGGGCAGAGATAAGTACAATTCCCCTAGCCTTTAATTCTACAAATTAATTGATAAATTGATTATGCTTGTTAGAGATAAGGTAATTGAAACAAATGTGTGAGAAGATTTGAAAATATTTGTCTAAACAATTCTTCTCAATAAATATGTTAGTGGCTCACATGTTCACTATGCCACAAGAAGGAACTAGACTCATCATACACAAAGACACATATATTACATGTGCAATACTAGGATAGATAAGTATCATAATTTAGTTTAAATCAACTGAGTTTGGGGGATAACACACTCTCATTTGAAATTAATTTAAGGATTTTTATATTATGTTTAATTGCACCCTAATAGAACACATATTAATATGTGTACTGCAGGACAATCTTACCCCTGCAAGTTAGGCCAATACAGTTAGGTGCTAGTGCAATATAATTACTAAAGAAAATAGATTTTGAGAAAAATAAGCTTACTCAACAAAAATTGCAGAAAAGGCGGCCTGCAGATAAGTGTCGGGATTCAATCCTGGCCACTGATCAAAATTAATCAACAAAAAAGGATAGTGACCTTCCGTCTTCTTTTTAGAAATAACTATAAATAGAAGAGCTTGTGCAATAATCAAAGTCACTATTCCTTACCCTCTCCCTCCCACATTCGCAAAATCGATGGAAAGCAATTCTCGCTAGGTATTTGAAGGATGGTATGAAAGATACCACCTGAGGTGTTCGATCTATTTAACTCTAGAGGGGGGTGAATACAGTATTTTAAAATCTTATTAGATTTTTATTACGGAATTAAAATAGTAATACTGATATGTGTAATCAGGTAGTCCAGAAAATAAACCTAAACTATTCAGCAAGCACCACACAATAAAAATAAGAGAGCATCACAGATGACACAAGAATTTTATAGTGGTTCCCCTAAACTTGGGCACATCCACTCTTCTACCACCCTGGTAGGAATTCACTCAAGTTTTTGATCAGGTTCCCTGCCACCAATCAGGTTTTTGCTCAGGTTCCCTATCACCACAAGATCTAATTCAAGTAGATCAAGAAACCCTTCAGGCTTTTGATCAGGTGCCAAAAAACCAAATCAAGTCTTTTGATAAGGAGACTTGCAACCAAGTGTTTAACTTTTGAAGGGTATTAGAAACCCTTTGTACAGTGGGGTTAAGAAAATAAAAACTAAATGTTGTCTTCTCTTTTCTCAAAACAACTGAGAAGACTTGTGGATCCTTGATGGTGTCAAAGCTCCCTCTGAGATGAAGTAATGTCGAGGAAGATTTAGAGCTTTGCAGGGTAGTAGGTCTTCTTGAAAAAGTTCTCTAGAAAACTATAGACAGATGAAGTTGATTGTCTTTAGCAATTCTCTTGAGATGCAAGACTGATGATTATGAAGATTTTTTCTCAGTCACTTGAATTCGCTTGTCTGTAACTCTACATCTTCTCGTCCTCTTGCTTCCCTTTTAAAAAACTGCATTCTATATTTACTATATTTTTCTGTAGCAAAGTTTTAAATTCATCCTTAATTGACTGTTGATTTCTTGGAACTTGGACAATGGGTAGAAGAGCAATAAAGTAATTACATAACTGTCCCAAGGTTTAGCTGTATAATAACTCTATTAAAACCAGTAATTAATGTTACCATATGAACTACTATATTAAGAGAATATAAGCATTAATTACTTAGAGTAAAATAAGCAATAAAATAAGCCTAAGTCAATCTGAAATAACTGCAGAGAATAGAAATATTGAACTGGCAATTTTCATCGATCTGAGATCCTGGATCGTCGAACTCAACCTCTCTTTCATCGAGCTGAGCCCTGAAAGCTTTGAACTGAAATACAGCTTTCCATACTGGGCTCCAAGATCGTCGAACAGAGATAGAAGATTATCGAACTCATTCCTGATAGAAGATTATAGATCGTTGAGCTCAGTTCATCTTTTGTCGATCTTAGTTCAGAGAAGAGATTCTGAGATCGTCAAACTGAGAAAGAAGATTGTCGAGCTCACTTCAGAGTTCGTCAAACGACCTCTTCAACAAGAAATTTCTACCTTGTTCTATTTCTTGTAATCTTCTAAGTCTTCTGAGGGCTTGGTCTGATCAATATGACTTCTTGACCAACCCTATAATCTAATGAAGACCTATGACCCTAGACTATATAAGGAGGGTCATACTTAGCCTAATTTAGTGAACCTAGCCCAAATCAAACAAGGGTTCTAATAATCTCCGCCTATTTGTGTGAGGTAACTAACACAAAATAAAAGAAATAATCATAAAGCAAGAAAACATATATCTAACCAAAATAAAACCTTCGGCAGATATTTACAAGATGTGTTTCAGGATTAAACATAATAGAGTTCAAAAAGTAAGAACAACACAATAACAAAATTATTGTTTTTATTTAGGAATTGCTTTCTCTGACTTCTCAGCAGGCTGCTTGAATATCATTTCTCTGTTTGGATTAGCAGCTTTTCTCTTTGACATGATCATGTTAGATGCACCAATAATATTGAGAGAATTTGCTTTGGGCACTACAGCTTCTTGATGTATTCATATAATCATCAACATAAAAAAAATTTATTAGCTTTTGCATATCTTTTGAGTTCTTCTTTTCTGAAAGATGACATTATTGAAAATAGAGAAGGATCCATTCCTTCAACTTTGGCTTGGTTAATCTGTGAGAGTCCTATCCATTCATGAAATCTAGCCATTTTGGCAGAGGTCTCCTGTTCTAGATCAACAAAAGGAATTGGTGGAGACTCTAGCCTTTTTGGACTAGAGACCTGCTTTGATTCATAAATATTGTCTGTAGGAGTTCTCTTGGTTGAAGTTGGAGGAGGATGGCTTTGAGAAGATTTCTGACTGCCATGCCTGGAATATCTTTGATATGTCTTGGTCACTTGAGAAGCTCTTTGAGTAATATTTCTAGAAGCACCTGAATAAGGAGGAGGAGGAGGTTCTTTCCTAAACTGCCTAGGAGGAGACATGTACCTTTCTCCTCTTCTTCCTTTCTTTATGTTCATTCTTGGAATGCCACATCCATTGAGGCATCCCTGGGTAAGGAGTTATCTTTTGCAAGATATAGTAAGGGGTGTCATTTATAGGATTAGGCTTAAGAGCAGCCTTTGGAACAATCTTTCTCATCTTGGTAACTTTGTTCTTAGATTTAGGATCAGCAGAATCATTAGAATCATCATCTGTGTCATCTTTAGAAGATCATTGAGGATTATCATATAAAGCATCTATTTCTTTTATTATTTCCTTTGAAATTTGTTTATCAGCCTATGGAGGAGCTGGAGGTTTAACAACTGCAGGAAAGGCAACAATCTCTGTGACCATCTGTGAATCTTATATGTTTTTGTCAGTCAATAGAAAAGCATTCAACTCAGGATCATTTGGCATCTGTGCAATCTCTTGTGCAACATCTTGTGCAATCAAATCATCTAGGCTGGGAATAGGACTATCATCCATAACATAGGTTGGGCCTTTAGATTCCATAACCATGTCAGTAGCAAAACTCTCTTGAATGGCCTAAAGAGTTTTGTACTTACTGGAGCTGTATAGCAAGTAATATCTGTGCAATACTTAGGAGAAACAAATAAAAGAATGTTTCTATATAGGAGGTAAAAAGAATATAGAACTGAATTCAGTTCAACTGTTGGAGAAATGGAACAGTCTCTAGAAAGAATGAAGAAGGAATCAACTGCATTCAAGAAATCTGCATC
This sequence comes from Platanthera zijinensis, assembly GCA_039513925.1. Lineage (NCBI taxonomy): Eukaryota > Viridiplantae > Streptophyta > Magnoliopsida > Asparagales > Orchidaceae > Platanthera > Platanthera zijinensis. The sequence goes on from CM077079.1 coordinate 88,784,607, forward strand.
TGGTATATCAGTATCAACACTCTCTACTGTTGCTATTACTATTGCTGTTATTTCTGCTGGAGGAACTACTGGAAGTGCTGGAAGGGAGACTTATTCATTGAACATCTCCCCCTGCCTAGTATCAGGGATGTCTGATGCCAGGCCCCTAGATGAAGAAGGGCCAGAAATAGAAGCAAGTTGAGTGGAGAGAGTTTGGATAGAGAGTATTAGAGGTGCAATGGCATCCTCTATGAGATATTTGATGGTTGGAATGAGAAGAGATATGTTGGAAGATGGATCAGATAAGGATTATGGGAAAGAAGAAGTGGTATTACCACAAGAAGTATAGATATTTAATGAAGTTGATGCAGGTGAAGGTAGAATTGGAGGGATGATGGTAGATGTGGAGGGGATGACTAGAGGAGTGAGTGGAGGGATTTCAGATGTGATATCCATAGCAGTGTCATCAGTGAGTGGAGATTGTGAAGGATTATGTATTGCTGATTGTACTGGTGATGGGGATGATGTTGGTGATGTAAGGAGATTGAAGGTGGGAGACATTTGTGTAGATAAAGAATTTGTGAGTGGAATGTCCTGTAGGTAGTGGAGTAGAGGACATTGAGGTGGAGATGGAGTGGAAATGACTGTGGAGATAATCGGGTTAGAAGGTTGTTGATGGGTTGGTGATTGAGGTAGTCTGGAGGAAGGTGGAGAAGGAGGAATTTCTGGTGCCTCTTCATCAGCAGGTGGGGGATTGACTATTGGAGCCCTAGTGTCCTCAGAAGGTCTAGAGGAAGAGGAAGCCTTAGAGGGCTTAGTGATTGTCCTCTCCCACTTCCCAAACAGGACTGGGGTAACCTCTTGGAAACATTTATGAAGATTGTTTGGGAGACAACAGTTGAGGACATTTCTCCTAGAGGAAGATACCCAAAGTCCTCCCAAAACACACTTCTCTTTTAGTATTTTTTTCTTGATTAAATCAAATAGGAAAGTGCTCTAATTTACTGATTTCTTATTTACCATCACACACATCAACAAGAACTGGTCTTTGGTTATGTGGTCGTGAGCGGTGTGCTTCTCGAGCAGAACCTTGCCGACCACATCAGCAAGAAACTTGTACGCCACTGACAAGTTCTTTTTCAGCAACTTACTAGGGTTTCCCTTGCAGTGACCCTTCCTTATAAGCATTTCAGGAAACTCAGTTGAGTCCATCTAAAAATCATCGTTACCATAAACAAATCCAAAGATTTCAGATAAAATATCAGGAGTAAAAATAACCTCCAGTCCAGATATTGTGCCGACTAGGGTTTGTGCGTCTGGAGATGACAAAGTAAAAAAACCCATTCCTTTATCTCTGCAACTGGAAGCTTCATCCGTGTAGTCATAAACTTTTGAAGTTGCGGCTCATTAAACAAGAGCAGTATGTCCTAAAAGATTTGATCGGAGAGCTTGAAAGAATCCATGTCTATATCAAAGCCAGCATCAAACTTCATCCCAGTGAGAGTTGTCGCTGAAATCGACATTGAAATCGCCTGCACAGAGAAACAAAGATCAAGTGCAAAGGAAATTTAAAGCGCGGGATGGATTTCGTCTGAAACTTAGATTATAAGGTCTTTTGAAGATGAAAAGACGATCTCAGTCGAACTAAAAAGAAAAGACCTTTGATCTGATTCCGACGAAGTATTTAAATATAAAATGAGTTCGTCAATCTCAGTCTGAAGAAGACGAATAAATCTTCGATCTCCGTTCGATGATAAATTCACTGAAGCAGGGTTCATTGATCTCCGTATGACGAAAACTATTTCACTAAGAAGTGGTAGTCAAACTCTGTTCGAGGAACTCTTCCCGAGGAGTTTACAGATCATCGATCTCCATTCGATGAACTGTCAACAAATCGTCGACCACAGACAGAAAGTTAAATTAATTCTTCTCCATTACTCATACCCAGCCGATTTAAGAAGAACAAATGCTTCTTCTAATCCAATGGCTTGCTGAAGATGTCTGTTCTTTGTAAATCAGTGGAGATAAAGACATGATTAATTTTCTTTTTGTCTATGCAATCTCTAATGAAATGATGTCTTATTTCTATATGCTTGGTCCTACTATGATGCACTGGATTTTGTGTTATGGATATAACACTAATACTATCACAATATATAGTTGAATTATTTATGGTTTATCAATAATCTAGTAGCTGATTCTAAATCCCCAAAATCTGTGAGCAACAGCTACCAACTACTATATATTCAGCTTCTGTAGTTGATGTGGACACAGAAGTTTGCTTCTTACAGAACCAGGACACTAGCATATCACCAAGGAACTGGCATGTTCTTGATGTGCTTTTTTTGTCCACTCTGCATCCAGCAAAATATGTATCTGAGAATCCAATTAATTAAAATTTTGATTCAGTTGGATAAAAGAGTGCTAGATTTCGACAACGCTTTATATATCTCAAAATTCTATTTAGCAAAATATAGATAGATTCTTTAGTGTTCACTTGGAACCTAGCACAAATGCATGTAGCAAACATAATATCTGGCCTACTTGTAGTGAGATATAATAGAGACCCAATAATGGCCTATATGTTTTTTGATCAACAAGCTTCCCATGTTCATCAGAATCTATCATAGCATTGGCAGCCATATGTGTTTTTATAGCTGAGGCATCACACATCCCAAACCTTTTTACCAGCTCTTTAGCATACTTAGATTGGGAGATGAAAATACCATCAGAATATTATTTCACTTGGAGACCAAGGAAATATGAAAGTTCTCCCATGCTACTTATCTCAAACTTTGAATGCATAAGGTCAGAAAACCTTTTGCATAGTTTGGGATCAGTTGAGCCAAATATAATATCATTTACATAAATTTATACTAACAAGATTTTATCTTTATGATGCTTAATAAAAAGAGTCCTATCTACAATGCCTCTAAAAAATTTATGCTCTAATAAAAAGCTAGCTAAGGTCTCACACCAAGCTCTTGGAGCTTGCATTAAACCATAGAGAGCTTTATGCAATCTAAAGACAAAGGAGAGATGAGTTGGAGAGATAAAACCTAGTGGTTGCTCCACATATACTTCTTCTTTGAGTTCACCATTGAGGAAATCACACATCCATTTGGTAGACCTTGAACTTTTTATAGGCAGTATAAGCTAAGAACCCTTATAGCCTCAAGCCTTGCCACTGGAGCAAAGGTTTGATCATAGTCTATTCCTTCTTCTTGTGAATAGCCTTGTGCTACAAGTCTTGCCTTGTTCCTTATGATGTTGCCTTCAGCATCCAATTTGTTCCTAAAGACCAATTTTTTTCCAATGACTGGGTAGTCTTTGGGTCTAGGAACCAATTTCCAAACTCTATATCTCTCAAATTGATTGAGCTCTTCTTGCATTGCAATGATCCAGTAGGGATCTTTCTCAGCATCTTTAATGAATTGAGGCTCAAGTTGAGAGAGGTAATAAGAAAACATCAAGTCAGGGTTGAGTTGATGTCTTGTTTGCACACCAACTGAAATGTCTCCAATCACTTGAGATCTATAATGATCTCTTAGTGTAACAAAATAAGTGGGAGGATCTGGTTGGGCAATAACTTGGGGAATAAATTCCTCTTGTGGAATTTCATTAGCTGTTGGATAGGATTCAGCCACCTCTTAGCTTTTTTCTTCACTTTCTTCTACAACTTGTGGAGAGGGATGTATTGGAACCTCTTGGGTGAGGCTTAGATGCTCCAATCTCTCACACAAGTGAGGTACCCATAATGTGCTATTGGTAGAAATTTCTTTCTCCTTATAAGACATGTTAGCTTCATCAAACATTATATGAACAGATTCCTCAATTTTCAAGGTGAATTTATTAAATACCCTATAAGTTTTGCTGACTTGGGAATATCCTAGAAAAATTCCCTCTGCAGCCTTAGCTTCAAACTTTCTAATATATTTCTTTTCATTGTTATGAACATAGCATATACAACCAAATATTTTAAAATAGGTGATTTTAGGTTTCTTCCCTTTAAGCAATTCATAGGGAGTCTTATTCTTAAGTTTATGTATTAAACTCTTATTCAGTACATAATTTGATGTGCTCACAGCCTCTGCCTAAAAGGATAGGGGCTTGTAAGAATCTGCAAGTATTGTACCTGCAGCTTCAATTAGGATTCTATTTTTCCTTTCAACTACCCCATTTTTTTGAGGAGTTCTAGGAGCTGAGAAGCAGTGCCCGACACCTTCCTTCTCACAGAACTCTTGCATAAGAAGAGACTAAAACTCAATACCATGATCACTTCTGATCAATGCAACTGGAGTAGAGTACTCAATCTATATGTTTTTGAGAAAATCTGTAAGATCCTTGAATGTATCTGACTTAGATCTCAGAAAGAACACCCAAGTGAACCTTGAGAAGTCATCTACAATAACTAGAATAAAATATTTCCCTCCTAGGCTTTGTACAACAATAGGGCCAAAAAGGTCCATGTGTAGCAAGTACAATATCCTAGGTGAATCACTCTTATTAACTGATTTAAAGCTATATTTAGTTTGCTTGCCTAATTGACAAGCCCTATAGAGGTCTTCCTTCTTGTAGGGACCAGAAGGCAATCCTCTAACAAGGTTGTCTTTACATAGCCTAACAATGTTTTTCAGATTAACATGACCTAATATTTTATGTCATAATTCATTCGGATTGCTAACAAGATTAAATAAAAAAATATCAGATATTGCAGATTGAAAATTAACTACATATATGTTGACTTGCCTATTTCTAATTAAAACATTTGGTTTTCTTTATTAGAAATAATACAAGAGCTTGAGTTAAAAGATACCTGATAACCTTCATCACATAGTTGACTTATGGAGATGAGGTTATGTTTCATTCCACTTACATATGCAACCTTTTTAAAAGTAACTTCTCCAATCTTAACTTCTCCAAAGCCTTCAGTCTGGCCACAATTTGATTCACCAAATATCACCTTTAGTCCCAGCTTGGACTTGTAATTATTTAGGTTGTCCTTGCTGCTAGTCATATGCTTGGAGCATCCACTGTCCAGATACCATTATTGATTGAAAGCTGGACTACTCTTTACCTACAATGGTAAAAATTAGTTGTTCTTGACCCAGATTACCTTGGGCCCTTTATTTTCATGATAGGAAAAGCTTGATATAGCAGAAAATTCAGGTTGAGATTTATATCCTAAGGGATGGTATCTCCTAGGTAGAATTTCCCAATTAGAAAATGGATTAATAGGTTTTCTAGTTTGATTAAAATTTCTTTAAGGTTATGATTTTTGTTTAGTTTGACTGGGTTCGGCGAAGTGTTGTAAGTTCTTCGATCGGAGTTTGATGATATGGGATGAGATCATCGATCTCTGTTCAGAGAATGAATACATTCATTTTCTCTACCCCAAGTTCGTCGATCTCTGCTTGAAGAATAATACAAGATTCGTCGATCACAGTAAGACGAATTATTATTACTAGAGTTTGCGTTCATAGATTGTCGATCTTGGTGCGACGACCTGGATACATTTCGTTGATCTTAGTTTGACAAAATCTGTTGAACATTGTTATTATTTAGATTTTTCTTGTTTCTATTCTTTTTATTTTTAGATTTGGGAGAGACTTCTGTGGTTTGATTATTATATATTACTTGTTTTCCTTTATCTGATACAAATTTTATAGGAGTTGAAAGAATATTTTTATTTAGAATGGGGGGCAAGCTTGATGAAGCACCTAAGCCCAGCTTGCCATTTAGCCTGGTATTTAATGTGCTTGTGATGTCCATCAGCTTAAGGCTTCTCCCATTGAGAGATTCCTCAAGTTTCTTAGCCTCACATAATTCTATTTTCAGAGAAATGATTTGTTCATTTGCTAAAACTAAATCATCTTTGAGCTTAGTGTTTTCAGCAAATAAATTATCAAATTCAGCTTGCCTATCTCTTTGCATTTTGATTTCTTTTTCAGGTTTTTTAGATCATTACATAAGGCTTTGAATTCAATTTTAAAATCAATAGAATTGAAATCAAAGGAAGATATTACATTGTCTTCTTATTCTAATTCCTCATCAGATTCTTCATTTTCTGACTTGCTGCAAGAAGCATTGATTGCCATAAGGCACACTTCCCTTGCCTTGGCTTCTTCCTCATCTTCACTGGAGCTGGAAGATGAAGTATCCACTTCTGTTTCACTCCAGGTTTCAGCAATAAAACCTTTCTCCTTTCTTTTATGCTTGTTGGAGGAGTGTCTGTTGGAGTGTTTGATGGAATGCTTCTTGTTCTCTTTTTCCTTTCTTCTATCTCTTTTTTGTGCCTTTGGACATTCGGGGAGAATATGCCCAGGTTTTCTGCATCAAAAGCAGACAATCTCCTTGGTAGGAGTTCTGTCATACTTAGGTTTATCATCACTTCTTAATGATTTCCTTCTGAAGTCCTTCTTGGCCAACTTATAAAATCACTTGGCCATAAAGCTCATAAGCTCTTCATTGGTAGGAATGGTTTCTGATTCTTCTGTTGCATTAAAAGAAATATTGTGCTCCTTCCTTGAAGAGGTTGAGGGCTTCAGTTCAGTATCCTCTCTGGTCTCGATTAACTGCTCATAGGATTTTAGCTTTCAAAGGAGAGATTCAGTGGATATCACATTCAAACTTCTAGCTTCCTTGATTGGCCAGATCCTGGAATCCCAAGTGCTAGGGAAGAACATTAAGATCTTGTCATTAATCTCAGTTAAGGATATATCTTTATCCAAGGTCTTTAGTTCATTGATGATAACAATAAGCCTATTATACATCTCAGCTACTATTTCAGATTCCTCCTTTTTGAAGTTCTCATATTGGGATATTAGGAGGGATCTTCTGTCCTTTCTCTCATCTACTGAACCTTCCACAATCTAGTTTAGAGAGTCCCAGATTTGTTTTGTTGAAGAGCATTCAGCCACCTTTTGAAATATGTCATCTGACATAGTTTGAGCCAGGATATTCATAGCTTTTGCATCAGCTATTTTGGCTTTCTTCTAAGCATAAGTCCACTCAGGTTGTGGATTTCATGAGTGTCAGATGTTGTTGCAGTCACTGCTATAGGTTGAGGGGGTCCTATCAAAATTTAATTAAAAATATCCTCATCAATTGAATTCATGTAAAGCATGATTCTTGCCTTCCAGAGTGCAAATGTGTTCAAGTTGCAGACTGGAGGTCTAGTGCTAGCATAATCTTTATTCTGTTCCATTATTGTAACAACACCCTAAAAAGAGATAGATCTATCAAGGATCTTGGTTATGAAGTGAATCTATGAAATCAAAGAAACACACCATCTGATACCAATTAAAGGATGGTATGAAAGATACCACCTTAGGGGTTAGATCTATTTAACTCTAGAGGGGGGTGAATAAGGTATTTTAAAATCTTATTAGATTTTTTTGCAGAATTAAAATAGTAATACTTATATGTGTTATCAGGTAGTGCAAAAAATAAACCTAAACTATTCAGCAAGCACCACACAATAAAAATAAGAGAGCATCGCAAACGACACAAGAATTTTATAGTGGTTCCCCTAAACTTGGGTACATCCACTCTTCTACCACCCTGGTAGGAATCCACTCAGGTTTTAGATCAGGTGCCCTGCCACCAATCAGGTTTTTGCTCAGGTGCCCTATCACCACAAGATCTTATTCAGGTAGATCAGGAAACCCTTCAGGCTTTTGATCAGGTGCCCAAAAACCAAATCAAGTCTTTTGATCAGGAGACTTGAAACCAAGTGTTTAACTTTTGAAGGGAGTTAGAAACCTTTTGTATAGTGGGGTGAAGAAAATAAAAACTTTATGTGGTCTTCTCTTTTCTCAAAACAACTGAGAAGACTTGTGGATTCTTCACTGTGTCAAAGCTCTCCCTGAGATGAGGAACTGTCCAGAAGATTGAGAGATTTGCAGGGTGAGTAGGTCTTCTTGAAAAAGTTCTCTAAAAAACTATAGACAGATGAAGTTGATTTTCTCTAGAAATTCTTTGGAGATGCAAGACTGATGATGATGAAGATTATTTCTCAGTCACTTGAATTTGCTAGTCTGTAACTCTACAGCTTCTCGTCCTCTTGCTTCCCTTTTAAAAAACTGCATTCTATATTTACTATATTTTTCTGTAGCAAATTTTTAAATCATTCCTTAATTGACTGTTGATTTCTTGGAACTTGGAAAATAGCTAGAAGAGTAATAAAGTAATTCCTTAACTGTCCCAAGGATTATCTGTATAATAACTCTTTGAAAACCAGTATTTAATGCTTCAATATGAACGACTATATTCAGAGAATATAAGCATTAATTACTCAGAGTAAAATAAGCAATAAAATAAGCCTAAGTCAATATGAAATAACTGCAAAGAATAGAAATGTTGAACTGGCAATTTTCGTCGATCTGAAATCCTGGATCATCGAACTCAACCTCTCTTTCGTCGAGCTGAGCCCTGAGAGCTTTGAACTGAAATACAGCTTTCCATACTAGGCTCCAAGAACATCGAACAAAGATAGAAAAGTATCGAACTCATTCCTGATAGAAGATTAGAGATCGTCGAGCTTAGTTCATATTTCGTCGATCTCAGTGCAGAGAAGAGATTCTGAGATCGTTGCAATGAGAACGAAGATCGTCGAGCTCACATCAGAGTTCGTCAAATGACTTTTCAACAATAAATTTCTGCCTTGTTATATTTTCAGCAATCTTCTAAGTCTTCTGAGGGCTTGGTCAAACGTCAGGATTTTCTCTTTGAGGGAGCCGAGGTTGTTCGAAATGGATTCAAGGATGCTCCTGAAGAGGTATAATATGTACTTCATCTTCTCCGCATTTCTGACCTAGAAATTCCTACTGTCGGAACCCTGTTTAGTCTGGAAGTGGGAAGTTCTGGAATTATTCTCCAATGTCAGGGGAGATACTACAGGAGAGAAAATCAAAACTACTATAAGTAGAATAAGAGTCAAGATAACTCCAAGAAGGCTGGCCAAAGACCTCAAGCTGACAAATTTATTCGCAATTGATGACGAGGATGAGTTGTCTCAGGAAGACATAATGTATGTTGTAAAATGGTGTGGATTGTATAAATACACCTCAAGCTCCATTTTAAGAATGGAACTGAACCTAAAGGGAAAGTTCCTGGCCAATTTCATTGGGAATGCGTTGTTATGCAAAACAGGGTCCCATGAAAAGATCTCAAAGAAGATGTTTTAGGTTATCGCTAGAGTAATTCTGTCTAAAAGAACTGACTGGGTAGAGTAGTGTTTGACAGGGTTATGGAGTGCCTTACTGAACCAAATTTAAAGAGAATTATTTCCCTATTTCTTCGACAGATAGTTCCAGAAATCCTGAACTTGAAGCTTGGTGCAAGAATACACCACATGAGAAGAATGGACATCATGATGCTAGAGAGGTGGGCTAGGGTACTTCAACACCATGGACCATTAGCTGTGGAAAGGAAATAAAAGAATATTACTGCAACTGGGCCCAGCTCCTCCAGCAGCTCATCTGAGGAGGAAAAGTCTCACAATCAAGAACTATCATCTTGTGCTGAAGAGTTTAGTAGGGATATGAAAATTCAGGTATCAGCCTTTTCTGATCTTACCCCTCATAGTCGTGTAAGAAGACTAGAGTCAGATATTGTCCCTGAAGATTATGAGCCTATTGCTGAGTTGGCTGAAATAGTTGCAAAGGAAGCTGTTAACAGGATATCTGCAAGAATGGTGGAAGATGCCTCCAGACTGGATGATGTAGATAGGCATATACCTATGTTTGATGATGATGATGCTCCTTGGCCTCAGAGTGAGGGGAGATCAAACTTGCTAAAGATAAAGAGACTGTTATGTTTGAAGAATAACATCCACTGAATAAAGATATGGAAATTCCAAGTGTTGAGAACAAGAATGCTCTAATTGAGGGGGAGCAGCTGATACAAGAGATAATGCAAGATGCATTATTTGTAGGGAAGAACCTAAAAGTTCCTCGAATAGTGGTACTGTCTGCAACAGATGATAAAGAAGTTGTTTCTACTGTTGACCTACATGTAAATGAAAGCATGACAGTGGTTGAGGGGGAGATACCATCTAATCTCCCTACTCATGAAGTACATGATTTAGATTCCTCAGAAACTGAGAAAGAGGAATACAGTCATAAGAAAGCACACACCTCACCACATCCAGAAATTGAATTGCTCAAGAGTGACACTGCTCAAGGAACAGGGAGCATGCCTGTACAAGAAGCTCTGGAAGAGGGCACTTCTACCATAGTTGATCAGCTGCCACCAACATTCTTTGCCCAGCTAAAGGGCTTGCTGGATGAGCAAAGGAGGGAACTACAAAATTATTTGGATGAAGCTCTCATGGATGTTAGAAATGATCTAACAATAGAGATCAAATCAATAAGATTTGAAGTCAATCTACTGAAAGGAGAAACAGTCAAATTCTTCACAAGAGCTGCTGGAGCTGTAGACTTTACAATGGAGAAGTTGGATGTGTTAGGCCTGAACATTGTTGTTATCATAGAAAATCAAAAGATTCAGGCCAAGAATAGTATGACAATCCATTAAAATGATAAAATTCTAAGAAGTGAACAGAACACAGAAATCTTCACAAAGATGGATGCTTGCACCAAGATGCTTGATGACCACTTGTTGGAAGTCAAGAACCATGTCACTACTTGAGTACACTACCTGGAAGTAGAAATAAGCAAGGCAAGCAGCTCTTAGACCACTAAATTAATTGAAGAAGCCTAAAAGGGGGAGAGAGAAGACATAAGGACCAACAATGAAAACATGGTCTGAGAAACAAATGTTGTGAGAGGCTTATTGGGATTAGAGCCAGTGTAATATGATAATATCTCAATGATACCTGCTCAAGTGCTAGAGACTTAGAACAGAGAACCTGCTCAAGATAATCAAGAGTATGGGACATATAAAGAAGATTATGATAGTGCCGGTAATTAGTGGGGAGTGCAGTCCACTGCTGGTGAAATACCCTCCTTCAGCCCCACTGTGGACCAGAAACTACAATCAAAAGAAATGACTGTTGAAACTGCTGAAACTAAAGAGGAAGTCAGGATGAGAAAGAGAAAATACAGAGAAGAAATGGAGAAAAGGCATGATTTCGAGCAGTATAGCCCAGAGTCCATATCTATCATCTTGCTTGCTTGGGATCAGGTCAGAAATAAGAAATCAGATAGAGGAAAAATGTATAGCAAAACCGAATAGGATAAGATGGAAAAGAGGGCCACAAAATGAAGGATTTTTTGGAGGAACAAAAAGGCCAATCTTCTTACTCCGGATGCTATTGAACCATCTAAATACTTTCCTAAGCCTTTCAGCTATTTTCAAAGACAAAAAGATAAAGTTGAAGGTGAAAATGATAAAGCAACTAAGGCTAAGGCTGCTTATGATGCAGACAAAAAGGGGAAGAAGATAGCTGGAGCAGAAGACAAACCAGCAAAGAAATCCAGAAGTAGTGGGATTATGATAAGGGAACCTAAAACTTGAAAAGTTTCAGGTTCTGCTTACAGGGCTAAGGAATGTGATACTTTGTTTAATTACACAAACATTAATTCCCTATTTGTTAAATAGAATATCATTTGCTATAATTATGATTTGTCTGACTCATCAGTTGCTACGAGTTTGAGTTATCTGTTAAATCATTTGTCATGTCTATGATTTATCTGATTTATAGTGTGATGATATGTTTTGTATATATAGCATAAGTATGTTAGTGTATACATTGGCTTAGGTTTTGACTTCTTCAAATAGGGGGATATTGTTGGGTCCATTGATCCCAATTTCCTAGATTTTAAGAAGGTCTAGCAAATAATGTATAAACATGTGGTGATCTAACTTATGCTTAAGTTTAATGATTGCAGATTGTCTTAGTAGCAATGATGGGACAGATAGCCTAAGTGGCTAAGTCAGGTAAACTCTTACATAAGAAGTAGAAAGAGGGAAAATTGTCCAAGTCCACAGGCATTGAGTGAAGATCATTCACTCAATGCCAGATGACCTATAGTGCTGAGTGAAGCCTATACAGTCAAAGCCATGAAGTGGCAAGCTGAGAAAGTGGTTATGTCCAGAGGCGTTGAGTGAAGTCAACTCACTCAACGCCATACAACAAAAAGTTGTGAGTTGAACTCAGTTAAGAATTCGTCGAACTGAGTTCAGAGTTCGTCGAGCTGAGCTCACTGTTCGTCGAACTCAGTTTAGTTCGTCGAACTAAGTTCATAAATTTGGCTAAGTAAAAAAGCATTGAGTGAGGCATGCTCACTCAACGCTCTTAACGCCTAAGATGCAGCAGAGACAGAAAATTGGCTAAGGCAAAAAGTGTTGAGTGAAGCATGCTCACTCATTGCTCTCAACGCCTAAGTTGCAGAAAGCTTTTCTAAGGCAAAAAGCATTGAGTGAGGAAGACACACTCAACGATCTCAATGCCAAAGAAGCGGGAAGTTTTTGCTAAGGAAAAAAGCGTTGAGTGAGGCTTGTTCACTCAACGCTCTCAACGCCTAGATAGACAAAATTTTGTCTAAGTGTTCTGGCTTTGAGCGAAGCTCATTCACTCAATGCCTATACAACTAATACTTGATTTTTGACTAAGTATTTAGGTGTTGAAGTCAGCAAGTCAAAAAGTCAACCATATTCAAATTGTGAGCAGCAAAGCCACAGTACATGACAAAAGTCGCCGCAAGCCTACTGTACGACATTTAGGCATTAAAGCAAAGATGAAGCCATCATTAATGGTGTGGGACCCACTGCTAAAAGATACATTGGGTTACAATAAATAAAATGAGAAGCTCTTTATAGAGAGAGTAGTTGTTACAGTAGTTCTTCTCAAATTCCATTATTGTGGCTGTGGCTGAAGAACAGATAGCCAAAGACAAGCAAGTCTAGAGGCATATCAAGTTAACTGTTGTTATAAACATCTTCAATAGCAAGATTGATTGTGCCATCTTCATCTGCACCAGTTAGGAAGCTCAGGGTGATTCACTAAGAAAGATATAGTAGCTAGGGTTGACCCTTGCTGTAGGTGCTTCACAGATCCAGCCAACAAATCCCAAAAGAACATTCTCTTAGGGAGCTGTGAAAAAGGAGGTAGGGCTAAACAGTAGGCTCAGTTAAAAAAGGTGCAGAGAAGCGAATCTGCAAGTTGCTTCAAGCATAAGACAAAGCATCTACATCATTATTACTGCGAAAAAGAGAGGGTTGAGCTTTTGGTTCACTTCAGAAAGGGGCAGAACAGTGTTCTGCAAGTCACTTCCAGCTCAAGTGGATATACTTGTTATTGTGAAGTAGTTGGGGCTAAGGAGTTCTTAGTCCAGAAAAGTAGACTCGGGAAAATCATTTCTAGAGTCAAAGTTTGTTTGAGTTTAACTCAGTCAAGGTAGATTGGCACAAATAAATTTCTCTTGTGTCCACTCAAGAACCTCACCAACCCACTTCCATCTTGTAGGATCCTTTGTGGATCTTAGTGGTAGAAGCAAATTTGCTCTAAGGTAGCATCCAGAAGTGGATCTGAGTTATAGGGATGATTATCCTGAGCTATTGGATCCAGGTTAGATCTGAGGTAGGTGATCTATTGATCACTAAGCTGTAGGGCTTTTGAGCCTGAGGTAGATGAGTCATTCTCACTGAGTGGTATGACACTTTTGCCTATGCTGTAGGATCCTTTTATATCTGAGGTAGGACCTTTGGGTCTAAGCTGTAGGAGAGTCACTCACACTGAGGTAGGATCCCTTGTGGATTTGTGGTAGGGCTATCGTCCTAGCCTAGTTATAGGGCCTTTGGGCCTGAGATAGGTGATCTTTGGGTCACTTAGTTGTAGGGCCTTGATCCTGAGCTATATGTCCCTGAGGATACTAAGAGATCCTGAAGGATCTGATGTGTAAGATCATTGAGCATTATTTTGGAGAAGTGTCTTGACCAACTGGAAGTTGGCAAGGTGGGAGGAGAGTGGATGTACACAAAGATTGGGGAATCATTATAAATCTGTGTGTATTTTGTTGTGTTGCTTTTCTTTGTACAGTTAGCTTGTCTTGAAAGCAAAACTTAATCCCAATAAAGCAGCTAACTAAGAAAGAATCAGTCACTAAGGACTAAGAAACCTATTCACCCTCCCCCTCTAAGTATTTTAGCTAGCCTTGAAATAAAGACTTTCATGTGGCCCTTGCCAACTCATTCTCCAGGAACTGTAGACTTGCTACATTATTCCTGTTGAAGAACATGTCAAGGGAAGTCCAAATCTCCGTAGTAGACCGACATCCAATGATGTGGTCGAAGAGTTCTGGTTAGATAACCACTTGAGAGTAAACTCTACATTCACAACTGTCTTTCTCCAAGCTCTCACTTCTTCAGCACCTACAGCAGCAGTAGCATATTGCCTTTCATCTCTGCAGATGACCTCCTAAAGGTATTCGCACAAAAGATAGCTCTCCATACACGACTTATACTTCTTGAAGTTAGTCGATGTAAGCAGCTCAATTCCAAGACCTTTTGTAAATCCACCTTACATTGCATTCACCTTGGTTACTAAAGACTCTCAGAAGAAATAAGGTAAAACTGACGGTTGATCACTGCTCAGCCTCTGATCCCTCTAATACCATGTAAAAAGTTGTGATAAGTGGAAAATGGGACACCGGGCGCAGGAACACTCAACCTATCTAAGACAAGTAACCAAATGCAATCAGAAGAGCAAGAATCTTATACTATGAAAAAAAACTTTATATAGCAAGGCATACGTGGCGAGACATGATTGTCAATGTACCTGATGGAAGTAGAAAAAATACAAGGCAAAAACAAGCCATGCGGACTCAAAGAGTAACCTCTAAATGTACTGCTAACCGATACAGAGTCCGCTGAACCTACTAAGTCGTCAATCCACAACCTAACCGCGCGGACTGGCCATTATTCCAAAGCTGAAAAGAACTCTATCTGATGAACTTAAAGCTACCTGACTGTGAGGTCGCCTAGCCTCCAGATCACGCAGACAGCTGCCGTCACTAAACAGAACAAGCCGCTAGAGGCGGACAGCTTATTGAGCTGGCAAAAAAGTTACAAAAGAAAAAACTGCCTGGTCGCTAGCCGCGACCTACTGCTACCCGTTGGTTGCAAATTGTAGAATCTACACTAACCCGGATTTAAGTTATAACCAAGTCTCTAGCTCCTCAGCGCAATTCGAAAAACTTATATTGCACAACCCGATCAACCTCATCAAACCGCGCGGATAGAAAAACTTAACTACAGCAACTTTGCGCGAGTTCACTAACTGTTCACTCGGTATGTCTTTAATATGACAGGGGATCCTATTTATAGGTGTAGAGAGGAGTGTGATCACTTCCCTAGTTGATAGGATAACCACCCTATCTCGCGGCGAGAACAGAGTGTAATCGCCAAGCTGTAGACACAAAAATAAGTCGACGCGACTAGATAGACAGCAAGAATGCTGAGGTTGCTCCACAAGATCAGGAGATCCAGCTGAGCTTCCAAACCACCAAGGCAAAACTTGGTCGCCACCAGGCAGACTCTGTGGAAACAAAACTAGTTCAAACTCCTGCGGACACTTATCCAGTTCTCATGCATTCTTCGACTAAACGAATAGCCACCTGGGACATGGTGGAGATCTAGACTAAGTCCGCAACACCATACAACCCGGCAACACTGAGGATAAACATCCTATCCGCCTAGCTACATCATGGAACAGACCGCCAGCTAAAAGCAAGCGGACTTGGAAAGTCGCCACCCTCTGTCCGCATAGGCTGTGACGATAGACCGCCCAAGCCACCCACTTTCTCGTCAAAAATTTCAATACGTGTCGCATGAGCTTCCAATCCCTAGATATCAGAACAAGTCCAACAAGCTACTCCCGCTTCCAAGAACTATCAGAGGAATCAGGAATTTAACGAGTGTATACCTCCCCGCATCACACAAGGAAATTGTTAGCTCTACAAATGGTGGTCTATCACCTTCTGAGCTGTTCACTCTCGCCCCCCCCCCCCCAATAATTATAATGAGAGGTGGCATTTCGCCATTGAGTTATATAGAAAGCTCTGTGACAATAATCGGATCTAATGGAGGTTTGATCGACACAGATCCGACAACGTGATATTTCACCCAGTTGACGGGTTTTCCACATAAAAAATTGCCTTGTCAACTTTTCTTTCTCTATGAATGTGTGTGCGCTCAACCGCTTTGTGGGCTAAGATGGTCGAAGTTAATCTGGTCTGACCGGGGCATCAAGTTTGGCCTTAACATGTATAAAATTATAATAATTTTAATCTCGGATTAAATAGCTTAATTCAATGCTTTCTTGATTACGAAAATTAAATAAGAGAATTTTAACCTAATATTTAGTCTACTATGTCAATTCATAAATTATACGTTATTTATTTTGAGTCTAAATTATATTTCTTAACATATTTTGATTCGAGTAATATATTATTTAGAGTATATAATTAGGAGTAAATCTTTTTGGAAATGTCCTATGAATTATACTCATACTTATGAGTTAGTTTTGTTCGTGATGAGAAAAACTTAAGTATGGGGTATTTGATATTACAATATTTATATATATTTTAGTATAATATTTATTATAAAAAATTAACTTTTGTTTTATTTTATTGTAATTATAGTGTAATTCCTTTCTTTTCAAGTTTTAGGTATAATTGGGCTTCAAATAGCATGTTTGAGTCCATGGCCATTATCAGGACGAATTTTGTAAAAAACTAAAATTTTTGCCCGCTGATAGCTGAATTCAAATGGACAAAACTTTCTATCTGAGAAGAGTTATAGGACGTGCAACCAATCATTGAAAAGAAGACAACATCTTCTACAAATTTGGGGAAGTTTCCACTACAAAATTTTTGGCATTTAGCAACACTTGAAAAATGTTGCCTAATAATGCATAGTGTTGCCAAAACATTGAAAATTATTATCATAGGGGTGTGTGCTGATACCCGTATTACCAAAGGTCGAAGGCAACAGTTTCACACTTTTAGGCAACACTACTCGAAACTTTTTGTTATACCCTTAGTAAAGGCAACAATTTTTAGGTGCACCTATTGCAACATTTCCAAAATGTTATCATGTAGAGTTACATTTAATAAATGTTGCCAAAAACAATTTAATTAATAAAAAATATAAATTTAAAAAATACATGAAAATAAATTGAAACTTCAAAAAACAAAAGGTTACATCATGATAATTTTGTTTCATACCGCATAAATAGATAACAATTTAACAAAATAAATACTTTCATTTAGATAATGTTGCACATGCTATATAAATAAACAAATCGTCATTTAACATCAAAATTTTACAAAATACATCAAGATAATTAGATATTACAATTCACAAAAGTAATATTATCTAAATCAACTTAAACAACAAATTATCTTCATGGTATCTGGTCATCATATTGCAACTCCTCATTTTTCTCCCCAACATTGAGAACTTTCTACACAATATATATATATATATATATATATATATATATATATATATATATATATATATATATATATATTGACATTACGATCAATATATAATTAAAAGATGTAGACATATAATTGTACTTTAATAAATTGTACGAAAATCTACAACATTATACATCTCCATAGTTTAGAACGTGTGTTGATGTACAAGGATGTGCTTATGGTATTATGTCTCTCTTTTGTGCACTATTTACTTCCCCGGGAGATGAACCTAAAAGATTGTTTAATGATTCTACATCAATTTCAACTGGCTTACTTTATTGTACTGTAATGCTAAGTACACTTTTTAAAGTATTCAGTGTATCATCCAAATTATGCATTTTTTCATTCAATAAAGCAACCTCTTCAATATATATTTTGTTCAAAGCCGCAATCTCTTCCTTTTGCTTTAGATCCATTTATTTAATACCTTTCCCAAAGCAACCCTTGATCCAGGGTGTTCTTTCTCAAACATAGCTTTAAATGCTTCTACATTATTTTCCTCATTATTCACAGTATCTTGAAGTTGTGACTGATACCAAATTGAATTGTTGATTTCTAAGTAAAAAATTAAGCAAATTATTGATGACCTTAATAAAAAAAATAGTTCACAATTGCATTATTGGTTTTTGAATCCATCTCCTTTCCATTAATGATTTTTCAAGTTTCGATAAAAACATCATCTTTAGTGGGATCTCTCTTCGTCTTTGAACACTACAAATGCTTATAAAAATATCGAAAATTAAACACAATCAGTGAACTGCACATAATCAACGAACTGCACATAATTAGTGAACTAGATGTGCAACTGGCTGAAAATCAGCAAAGTGGACGTGCAGCTTGCTGAAAATCAGCAAACTGGATGCTCAACTTGCTGAAAATCAGTGAACTGGAAGCACAACTCACTAAAAAATAGCGAACTAGATGCACAACTTGCAAAAAATCAGGGAACTGCATGCACAACTTGCTAAAAATTAGTGAACTGCGCGTGTAGCTTGCTGAAAATCAGAGAACCGCGCGTGAAGCTCGCTGAAAATTAGAGAATTGTATGACTTGTGGGACTTATTTTAGCATCTCTGTAAAATAGAACGACCAAAATCATCGAAAAAATAAACAATTTGACTGATTTCTACAAGGTGTCAAAAATATATTTTTGTCGCATAAAATAAACAATTCCAATAATTTGAACAAAATCATTTCCTGATATAAGAAAATTAAGAACTAAGAAGCATAACTTCACAATACAAATATAAGTGTAAAATAACATTATTTGGAAGAGATAGCCTCAATACCATAACATCAAGAAGATACATACAGCAATACAAAAGATTGAACGGAGTTCTTCAATTGGTGAAAAACATTTATTTGAAGCCACAAATGTGGAATAAGGAATCGATTTTCAACATAACTATCTTCTTTGATTTTTTTTAGCTGTAGTAAATTATTATAGGTTGTGCTAATTTCTTGCAGCTCGTTCTTAAAAATAAATAAGAACTAATAAAAGAAGGATTTTCACTCCAAAATGTCCTGCAAATCATACTTATACCCAAAAAACACCAACCAAATATATAATCAGAGAGACATAATAAATGTAACTGAAGATTATTGTCTGAAAATTTACAACAATTAATCGAGTAAGAAATGTAAACTAAAATTATACGGGCCTGAGCAGCTGAGAGAAAAGGGGTTTAGGATGGGAGTTCTTGCCGATGAATATGATGAAGGGGATGAAGCAAAAGTGGGCAATGATCTTGGCACTTTTCATCGTCCACAAGCTCCACAACTTTGTGAAGGAATGACTCATGATAGTAGAGAACCCAAAAATATGATCAGAATTAAGACACTCAAATACTTAGGATTTTCTTCCAAGATATTCGAAAGCCCCGCAGTTAAAACCTCTACCCATGGGAAATGTGTGTAAACTTTCGCCCTGGGTGAATATTAGCAAAGTAAATCTAACATTTATCATGTAACGAGATGAAGAATATGTTATTATAGTTCTCTAAAATAATGATACCCCCATACTTCTATTTAATCAAAAACATGACATTCTCTAACATATATCAAAACACCTGTTTGATCAGAATATGAAGAATATGTTTTATGATCTGGAATTGGGCCTTTTGGATTCAAATTTGAGATCTAATTCAGCGGAATGGGCGTGCAGTTTGTAGAAATTCGGCGGACTGGGCATGCATGTAGTTCTCTAAAATTTAGCTGACTAGGTATGCATGCAATTCTATGAAATTTAGTGGACTAGGCATTCATGCACTTTGCTGAAATTCAGTAAATTGGCATGTAGTTTGCTGAAATTTCGCGAACTAGGCGTAAAGTTCGCTAGAATTCAGTTAAATTGGTGTGCAGATTGCTAAAATTCAGCAAACTAGGCATTCAGTTTACTTAAATTTAGGAAATTGGGCATGCAGTTCACTGAAATTCAGCGAACTGGGCATAAAGTTAACTGAAATTCAGCAAACAGGTGTGCACTTTGCTGAAATTAAATGAACTGGGCGTGCAGTTCGCAGAAATTCTGTGAACTGGACATGTAGTTCGCTGAAAATATTTATGAATAAATGATTGCTTTGATGTTCCATTATGTCCATGTGAGATTGAATAAGCCATTACACATGATAAATCATAAGCGATTCATGTTAAAATCATAACTAGAAGGCACTTATTTTAAAATCACATAAAATCTCAAGGGTATCACTAATTATTGTATTGGATACTGCATACTATGTCTATGCATGTAAACTTCATTCAAGAATTAAAATTGAGAGCAAGAAATTCAAAGGATGTGAGTTGAATATAATGTATTACTATTCTTTCACAAATTATAGCAAAGATTTTGTTGCCCATTCGATGACTCCACATCTGTGTAGCTCTACTTTGAGTATTCCTTTGGCTGATTGACTGCACATTATGTTAAAAAATAAGGAAAGATACATATTAATATATTCTTTACTATAATTAAAAATATATCTATCATTCTTACTTGTATAGTTTCCATTCTCCAAAAAATGCAAAGTTATTTAAAATGAGACTCTGACATTTTAGGGGACGATTTTTGATCCTATTAGTCATGTTGGAATACTTCAAAAAAATGATTCTTCTTAATTATGTGTTTATAACATCTCTAAGCATTTCTAACAGTAATCTTTACCCAATTTTTTGCTTCATCTTTTAAATTAAACTTTGAGTACAAATTGCAAAATGAAAATAAACATATTCATTAGCAAAATAATTATACAAAAAATTAAGAAAATAAAAAAACATGTATGATTACCTTGGTATAATTCCATACACGCTCTATGTTCTCATCTAGCATAGAAGCCCAACTTGTGTAAATTAAAGGACAAAATGCTATATTTCTTGTAAATGTGCCCAAGAAAAGACATAAGTTTGACACTACACGATCAGTAGTCCTATAGGCTAACCATGTTCATTTAAGGTAACTTCTTCTCGCACCTCTAAACTTCTTGAGTGAATGTTTTTGCATATTGCTTTTTGACAAGTTCTTTTAATCATTGCTCCTATTTTCAGTGTATAATGGTTAGCATAAATAAATAATTAAAACAAGACAATCTAAAGTTAATATACACAATATAAGAAAGAGAATTATCTGCATACCAATTTCTTTATTTGGTTCTGCAACTTCCCTTTCTTGATTGATAGCTACATTAACCTGAAGTAACTCATTTCTCTCAGTATGGTCTAAATTTATTTCATTATATGGTGGATATTTTTGGTTCATTTTTATTGGAGGTAGATTTTGATTCACCTTTATAAGAGGTTGAATTTGACTGTATTGATTTCTTCCTTCATGAGAAATCTCATAAATCCAACAAAGTCATCAATCAACATTGAGGGGCATTTATTATTTCTTTTTACCTTTTGAGCTTGATGTTGTTTGGAATGTTGTATAATGGATGTAGGTTTTTAGGTTGAAACTTCATTGAATGTGGATCTTTAGCCATATTTTGGTCTAATTTGTCATTAACCACTATAATATTATTTTTATTTTTTTCTCGAAGCTTTTAATGCAAAATATCAGTTTTCACTTGTTTAATATGATGAAATTTCCTCACCAACTCAGCACTGGACCTTGCTTGAAAGGTTCAATAAAAGTCATTTATTGCATTCTTCTATAGTTAAGAAATCAATCATTAAACACATTTTAATAATTAATATATGTTTACAATAAATCGAAGAAAAGCAATTTAATAAATAAATAAAAACATTACCTAGTCCTAATTATCACTAAAAATAGATTCAGAATTACTTTCTTTTTCACTTTCAAAAATGATCTCATCATCCAACTCCATTAGTTGAACATGAATTTAAGATAAAGACATTTCAATAATATCATCTGGTACATCTTCCCTAGCCAAATCAACCGCAATATCATCTATTGATATAATAATATTTATTGGATTCTCATATGCTTCTTGAGTACTTAAATTTGTTTTATCTCACATATAAAATGAATCCTTAGGAAGTATTTTCAAAATATACTATTTATTTTTTTTAAAGGATCTTCCACATAGAAGAATAATTTCACTTAAGATGTTAGGACAAATGGATCACTCTTGTAACATTCTATATTAAAATAAACACAAGTCATCTCATATTTGTCTTCTTCATATTCAAACCAAACTCATTGGAACATCACATGATTCAAATATCCAAAATAATCTAACCCAATGATATTAGTTATTGCTTCATATTATGTCATACAAATCTTTTCATTATTTTCATCCTTAACACTTTTAACTCTTTGGGTTATCGCTTCCAAAGTGACACCACTATTTTGGGTTTTTTGCCTTGTATAGCGCTATCTTGTAAAAAATCTATATCCATTAAAAATATATCCATAATACACTTTTGAAAAAATATTTGGCCCCAAGTCAACTCTTTTATGAAATCAGATACATTATCATTCAAGCCACGTATTTCAAACCATTGAATGAATTCATCTCTTTGGCTTTTACCTTTCCTCTACGTACTTCTTTTTTTTGTTATTTTGAAGATAAACCTCATGTTTCCAATAAAATAAATAAATCAATATTATTTAAAATGTGAAATTATTTTTAAAAAATATTATTATAAGTAAATGATGATATTACCTGATGTAATCTACAACTTAATCAGAATTGAACAATATGTAACCATGGGCTTTTTTCAGTAACTTATCATCCAGAGAAATGAGATTCCTCCCCCCAAAAGGATGGTCGGCATTAGAAAATTCATTATTTTGTGCCACTCTATTTGTTGATGCGCGGAAATGGAGAGGAGGGCTCGCAGGCACCAGCAGCTAACGGGTGTTCAGTCTCACAAGCGAGGTGAAGAAGAAGGTTACGGGGATAGAGGAGAGGTTGTTGAGGATGTAGAGAATAGTACGGGAGGTTGATCAGGAACTGTCGAGCAGATGGATACTATGACGGTTAGCCTTAAAAGTTGATGTCGAGAGAAGGGAGGAGTTGAGAAGAAGAGGGGGCCGCTAGCAGCAGAAACAACAGATTTCGCCCGCTGTGGCTTAAATGCCACTCTTGCGACGGGCTTTCCCTTGATTAAGAATCAGAGTTACAGCTTGAGATTGCACCTTTTCATAGAAAACAAATAAAGGATACAAAGGGGGAAGCTGGTATCAAAGGAAGGAAGATGTCAGAGGCAAGAGAAGAGAATGTTGTACAGGCCACCCAGCTTGATGTCTCAGGCTGCACGAGTTAACTGCAGCAGTTCGCCCGGTCTGTCGGTCAGACCGCGGGTTAGTGCCAGCGGACTGGGAAGTTATGTCTACAAGCTTTGTTGCCTTGGTTGTCCCACTCCACCATGTCCCTTGAATGAGAAGTATGGGGGACTATTTATAGGCCCAAGGAGGTAACGGTCTTGGTAACGACACCTCCGATAGAGTGGTGAGTTGAGCGAGTAAAGAGGGAGTCCGTTGAGTCTGCACCGTGTCGTTCGGTTAGGGACAACTTCTGGAGCTGATCTACTGTTGCTAGCGGACTGAGACGAGTCTGCATCTGGTGTATTGAGCGGGCCCGCATCGAGCTGGGTAAGCTGAGGAGTAGTCCGCCCGCAGCTGGGAAGAAGCGGGCACCAGAAAAATGGAGGGCTAGGTGGCAGACTACAGAATGAGTCCACCTAGCCCGCTGCGGAGAGGATGAGGCATATTCCTGGCTGCTGAGCAAGGGTTCTTCCGGCAGACTGTACGATCAGTCCGCCTTGCTCGCAGTGTATTGGAGGAGTCCGCCTCTGCGGCTGGAGGCATCGTTAGGTTAGAGGTAGGCGACCTGTTGGACTTAATTTAGCAGGTCACCTTCCTGCAGGAGATGAGTATGCGAGGTATGGCTCGGTCTTGTGTAGAGTGGTTGGTCATGTTACCGTTTCTACAGGCGGGCTGAGACCGAGTCAGCCACCTTCTGCTGAATAGAGGGGGCAGGTCGCCTGGCGATTTAGCGATCTGTGAGGATGTCAATACTATTCTGTTGGACCTATTGGAAGAGAACCAACATGCGGTTAGCCAATCTAACCATGTGTCCTGTAGGGGTGGACTGAGGAAGCAATCTGCAACCCCCGCTGAATGACCGGCTACTGCGTGAACTGGGCGGTCAGGCTAGCGAGACGCCCTAGACGCGCAACCTGAGCGAACAGAGAATTATATCTGCCCATCCTTAGAAAAGAGGGCTGACAGGCCGCGACCTCCAGAGGGGACCTGGAGCAGGCCGCGACTTGCAAGCTGACTACCTTAGGAGTGATTGCTTATTTCTGGGTTTACATAATCCCCGCACTTTTTTAAGTCCCGAAGGGAACTTCAAAAAAGTAGGAGACCCACGAAAATCGTGATCCATCCCTTGGAAAAACAAGAGGCCGGGAGATATAGAACCTGATATCTCTCCTCAGAAAAGGGTTTTAAATGTCAATCTTTTTCCTACAAAGGAAAAGTTATTGCAAGCGAAAAGTGGTATGTATCATACATACCTTCGTTGCTTTTGCAAAATGAAGAAGATGTGAATGTCTTCCAGTGAACTCTGTAAAACCAAGATGAGAGGAAAGCATCGAAGAATGATAACTTGAAAATACCTGAAGGAGGCTTGCAAGCACCTGTTATCTTCTGCAAAAGGAAGAGTAAGTGGCAGATATGAAATAAAACCAAGTTGCAAGTACCTGGATGGGACTTGTCAATATCTTCTAATCTCTACCAAAGGAAGAGTAAGTAGTAGATATAGAAGAAAACTAAGTTGCAAGTACCTTGAAAGGACTTGCAAACATTTGCTAATCTCTATAAAGAGAAGAATGAGTAGCAGATATAGAAGAAAACTAAGTTGCAAGTACCTGAAGGGGACTTGCAAATATCTGTTAATCTCTGCAAAAGGAAGAGTAAATAGCAGATATGGTAGAAGAAAACTAAGTCGCAAGTACTTGGAGGGGACTTGCAAATATCTACTAATCTCTGCAAAAAGAAGAGTAAATAGCAGATATGATAGAAGAAAACAAAGTCACAAGTACCTGGATGGAACCTGCAAATGTCTGTTAATATCTACAAAAGGAGAGTAAGTAGCAGGTATGAAATGAAACAAACTTGCAAGTTCCTGGATGAAACTTGCAAGTATGTGCTAATATCTACAAAAAAATAGTAAGTAGTGGGTATAAAATGAAACTAAATTGCAAGTACCTGGATGGAATTTGCAAGTATCTGCTAATCTCTGCAAAAGTGGAGTTAGAAGCTGATATGAAATGAAACTAAATTGCAAGTAACTGGATGGAACTTGCAAGTATCTGCTAATCTCTACAAAAGTGGAGTTATGAGCAGATATGATAGAAAAGTAAGCTGCAAGTACCTGAAGGGAACTTACAAATATTGACTATCGATATGATAAGATATAATTAGATTGCTGAAGAGATACCCAACAAACTCTATTATTAATTTAATATAGATCAAACCGTGATAATGATCGTCTGGCATGATAAAGTATGATATCTTTAATATACAATCCAGATCGGTAAGATGAAACTATCTTGATTAGAATTCAATAGTCAGGCTTGCCAATAAATAGAAATAGAATCCTTGATTAAATTATAGATGCCAAGAATAAGGGTAATCAATCGTCAGCGGATGGAGCTTCATGAAAACCAAATATATAAAGAAAGTATAAGCATGAAGATGCTGCAATCCTTTTGATAGGTTGGATTTATCCTGTTAACCTGTAAGAATGCAAAATGAAAAATGGAGGGCTACACCCTGAAGATGACCTAAAAAAACTGGATGCTGCCACAGGTGTTCCACGTGGGTCGCGCATCGTTTAAAAGGGCATAAAAGAGAAACAAGCACAAAAAATCCTGAGAAGGATTGATTGATGCACTGCTCTCATGCCCCGAGTTATAAGCATCGCTGATCAATTAGACTAGCTGTGCCATGTGGCCTATTGCTTGTCTGCGAAGTGATCAGCAGAGTTGTGGGCCCCGCGAAGGCACAGATTTAGAGTTCCATAGAGTATTCATCCATTACAATCGTGAGATGGTCGAGGAGGCAAGGCTACACTTTATCGCCATTGCTTGCCAAACAAAGATCATCGTAACTATAATGTATCCCTAACGGAGCGTAGCAGAGCAAACACATGGGACCTACCTTGATACATGCTCTGTGTTAGATACCGGCTAGGATCCGAAGTCCCGTCATCCTCCGCAGGAGAGTTGAACGACCCCTACTACACATATGCGAACACTTTTCACTATATGTGGTAATTATGGTCTTACGCCGGAGTCCAACCTCGAGGGGGCCCTAAGAAAGACTCGGCGATATCTCAGTGGTTCAGTGATCTCTTTGGCAAAGAGAAAATGAAGAGGAGGAAGCACTCCATAAAGGTAAATCTGTCAGTATGAGATCTCTGACAAAAAATTAACTGAAATGAAAAGAAGAAATACTTAGAAGTGTTTTAAAAGAGAATGTTTGAAGAGTAAAGTAGAAACAAATAGTCATAATTGCAAGGAGCTTTCGGAACTGCGATGCCCTTTTTATTTCAGAATATCATTCCAAGGGAGCCATCATCATCATCATCATCAATTGTGTTATCGATGATGATGTGAGGACAATTGTCGATTTGATTCACTCCCTTTGAGCAGCAAGGAACGTCTGCTACTTCTTTGACTTTTGAAGTTGACGGATCAGAGTGATAATCCTTCAGGAGTAGATCACGCATCTTACCCTGCCTCAACATTTTTTGTACAAGTTGACGAAGCGCTCGGCAGTTTTCAGTCAAATTCCCGCTTTCTTTGTGAAACTCACAGAACAGATCTGAATCTTTTTGTCTTTGATCTGTCGGCTAGTAAGGCCTTTTGAAATAGCCCTACCTTCCATTATTTGGCTCACTTCTTCCATGGCTTCATCTAGTTTTGACTATGGCAAGTCATCATCTTGTTGGTGATGAACCGAAGATGTTTGCAGAATTGGTGTTGGAAATAGTAATAATTGATCTTGGCCATGATCCTGGCCCTGGAAGGGATGTCGATGACGCTAAAATTTTCTTCCCTTCCTTGAGTAGGATGGAAAATCCTTCCGAGGAGACCTCGGAGGCTGCTTGTAAGAAGAATAAGAATCTTTCTCGACTATAAGCCTAGAAACGAAGTAGGGATTGCTCTTCTCACCGCGAATGTAAGAGTTGGCTAAGCCAATCAACTCTTGATAAGTTCTTTGTGCTCGAACATTAGCCTCAAACTTGAGTGGTCCTTTACACAGACCGTGAATAAGAGTCACTCGATACATCTCTTGATCGACGATCTCAATGTCCAAGATTTCTTTCTAAAAACGATCCACAAAATGAGACCAAGTCTCATTCTCTCGCTTCCTGATCTAAAAGAGGTCTTCTGGACCTCCCATCCTCTTTGTAGAGTTAGAAAACCTGAGCAAAAACTCTCTTTGCAAATCAGCAAAGGGAGACATGGATTGAGGACGCAATCCATAGAACCAATCCCTCACTTGACCATCAAAGGTTATTACAAAGAGTTTGCATTTGGTAGCACCTGAGAGGGTCTTAAGAGCTACGGCTGATTCAAAGGCTTGAAGGTGCTTCATTGGATCAGTCTTTCCAGTGTAAATTAGCAACCGTGGATCTCTGAAGGTAACTAGAGCTGGTTCATGTCAAAAATTCTATGAAAACGGTGACGGCTCTTCTTCCTCTCCTACAGCATAAGGAAAAAAGGAGCATAAGTTGTAGATGCAAAAGGAGCAGTAGGATAGAAGGGAAAAGATATTGCAGGAGGAGCAAAGGCAGGAGCTGAAGTGTAGGGATGACTTCCCTGAAAGTTGAGAAATCTTGCTGGACTTCCTTGGGCAGCTTCCCGGAAGAAGTTTTGACGAGCTAAGAACTCATCATTCTGAGACCTCAAAGGGGCTGCAGGCCCTTGCAGAAAGTCCTGTGGGTAAACGAGAGGATAGACCAGCAGATAAGTTGGTGGTTAAACTTATGGAGTCTCCAATGCTGATGCTTGATTGATTGGAGGAACTGGTGCTGTTGTAGATTGCATTTCTTATCATTTAGCGATAACAACTATAGTACGGTTGATTATTTGAAACTGTTGGGTAGTTTCTCTACACGATTGCTCCAAGGCTTCCCAGAGAGGATCTTCACCAGGACTTGATGGAGCAAGGTTATCGACTGGTTGATGGTCCGACATGAGTAACCACTGATTTCACAGTATGATCGAGATCTGAAGGTCATGTGTTAACTGTTGATGCGTGTAAATGGAGAGGAGGGCTCGCGGGCACCAGTAGCTAACGTGTGTTAAGTCTCACAAGCGAGGTGAAGAAGAAGGTTATAGGGATAGAGGTGAGGTTTTTGAGGATGTTGAGAATAGCATGGGAGGTTGATAAGGAACTATTGAGCAGACAGCTACTATGACGGTTAACCTTGAGAGTTGATGCCGAGAGAAGGGAGGAGTTGAGAAGAAAAGGGGACCGCTAGCAGCGGCAACAATAGACTTCGCCCATCGTGGCTTAAATACCTCTCTTGCGACGGGCTTTCCCTTGATTATGAATCAGAGTTATAGCTTTAGATTGCACCTTTACATAGAAAGCAAATAAAGGGTACAATGGGGGAAGCTGGCAGCTAAAGAAGGAAGATGTCAGAGGCTAGAGAAGAGTAGGTCAAACAGGCTGCCTGACTTGATGTTTAGGGCCGCGTGAGATTCCTGTAAGAGTCCGCCCGGTCTGTCGGGGAAACTGCGGGTTAGCGTCAGCGGACTAGGAAGTTATGTCTATAAGCTTTGTTGCCTTGGTAGTCCCACTCCACCGTGTCCCTTGAATGATAAGTATGGGGGCCTATTTAAAGGCCCGAGGAGGTAACGGTCTTTGTAACGTCACCTCAGGTAGAGTGGTGAGTTGAGCGAGTAAAGAGGGAGTCCTCCGAGTCCGCATCATGCTGTGCAGTTAGGGACATCTTCTGGAGTTGATCTGCTGCTACTGGTAGATTGGGACGAGTCTGCCTCTAGTGTACAGAGCGAGCCTGTATCGAGCTGTGGGAGCTAAGGAGTAGTCCGCCAACTACTGGGAAGAAGCGGGCACGAGGAAAATGGAGGGATAGCTGGCGGACTGTAGAATGAGTGCGCCTAGCCTGTTGCGGAGAGGATGAGCCAGATCGCCAGCTGTTGAGCTGGGGTTCTTCCGGCAGACTACATGATCAGTCCGCCTTGCTCGCGGTATACTAGAGGAGTCCGCCTCTATGGCTCGAGGCATCGTTTGGTGAGAGGTCGGCGACCTGTCGGACTGAATATAGCAGGTCGCCTTCCTGCTGGAGATGTGTCCGCGAGATATGGCGCGGTCTGGTGTAGAGTGGTTGGCCATGTTGCCATCTCTATAGGAGGGCTGATACCTAGTATGTCACCTTCTACTGAATAGAGGGGGAAGGTCGCCTGGCGATATGGTGGTCTGTACGGATGGCAAAACCATTCTGTTCGACCTGTTGGAAGAGAACCAATGCTCGGTTAGACGATCTAACCACACGGCCTACAGGGGCGGACTAAGGAAGCAGTCTACAAACCCCGCAGAATAAGCAGTTGCTGAGCGACCTGGGCAGTCAAGCTGGCGAGACCGCCATAGCCGCGCGACCTGAGCGGATAGAGAAGTCTGTCTGCCCATCCTTTAAAAATAGGGCTTACAAGCCACGACCTCCATAGGTAACCTGGAGCAGGCCGCGACTTGTGAGCTTTCTACCTTGGGAGGGATCGCCGATTTCTGGGTTAACACTATTGATACATGTATCAACATCACTAAATAAATATCAGGAGCAAAATGGCAAAGAATCCATCACCAAATATGCTACAATAATAGAGCCTTCTAGGTGACTCTAATTACGAACAAATGATTTTAATTCACATAAATATCTTTCCATATAATACATCCATTGAAATTGAATCGGCCCACCTAATCTCACCTCTTTTTCTAGGTGAATAGGTAAATGGGCCATTATGTCAAAAAAACTAGGAGGAAAGATTCTATCAAACTAGCAAAGTGTTTTAGCAATCCTCATTTCTAAATGATTCAAGCTTCTCACATCAATAACCATTTGACAAAACCAATGAAAGAAAGAACAAAAGTTTAATAAATGGAAATGCAATTAGATTAGGAGTTATACATCTTATTGCAATTTGTACCAAGTAACACAATATAATATGAGCATCGTGACTCTTGTACCCATATATTTTTCCTTCATCAACATGCACACATCAAGAAATATTAGAAGATATCCCATCAGGAAATTTTACATTCTTTAAAACTCCACAAAATATTGATTTCTCAGTTTTTTGTTAGGGAGAAACAAGCTTTTTGGAGTTGATTTTTTTCCCATCACATGTTGGTTTCAAATAAAGCTTCTTTCTTATCCCCATATCTTGAAGGTCCGAATGACATTTACATGATCTTTTTTACTTCCTTCAATCTCTAAAAGAGTCCCAATTATATTATCACATATGTTTTTTTTCAATGTGCATGACATCAAAATTATAGCATAAAGTTTTACTATTCCAATATGGCAGCTGCCAAAAGATGATTTTTTTCTTCCACTGACCAAACTTTTTTCATTTTATCATTCTCCTTAAATATGTCAGAAAAGTATTGTAAATCTTCTAAAATTTGAATCTAACAAGGAAGGTGCAGACTTATTGTCTATCATGTAACACCCCGAAACTCAAAAGAGAAACGGGCATTGTTTTTATGCGTGTTTGGTCCTTGGTAAAGATCACACGACCTGGGACACAGGCGTGTCCCAGGGCCGTGTCAGGCATGTGTTCGACGTCTTGCCGAGCACTCAACGATTTTCACTATACGAGCGTTAAGTGAGGGCACACAGCCTGACACACGGGCGTGTCAGTGGTCGTGTCCTACTCTTGCAGTTTGCTGGATTGTGTTGAGGGGGTTATATGGCCTGAGACACAGGCGTGTACCAGGGCATGTCTAGCACATGGCATGTGACACGGGCGTGTCACATGGCCGTTTCCTTCTCGGGATGTTTTCGACATATATCGATTAAGGAACATGCCCAGCTACACGGGCGTGTATTGGATGATACAGGTGTGTCAAGCCTGACACGAGCATGTCGAGTGCCCGTGTTTTTTCGGCACGCGACGGTTTTGACGGAGAATGAGTTACACGGCCTTGGACACGGGCGTGTCACAAGCCATGTTTGGCCCAGGAAGTTTATTTTCAGGGCGAATCGTGGCCGTTTGTTTCCTTATTTTGGGATTTAATGGTTTAGTCCTATCCATCCTATGGTTAAGGCCGGGATTGGTGGTTTAAACCCTCACTTTTAATTGGCCACTCTCTTTGTAAGTTCTAGAGAGAAGGGAGAGCAAGGAAGAAGAAGGAGGGAAGATCAAGTCACCGGAGGAGATTCGGAGCGCCAAATCGCAAACCGAGTCCAGATCTATGGAGGAGAGATCACCGTGGTGCTTTTCATCCGTGTAGATTTCCATGGAACCGAAGAGGAATGCTAGGGTAACGATTCTCTACTTGAGCATGTGAAGCTTTTCTTCTTTTGCATAGGGAAAACTCGCTCTCGCGAGTGTGCGGCGAGTTTGCGGTGTTCCTTGAGGTAGATATGTAAAGTCCCCCTTGTTTGCATTTAGAGTATGAAATCGAGAAACTGACATTGGCATGGTGAGTGAAGCCTACCCGGACATGTTGGTCTGGATCGGTGTTGTTTTACTATGAATGATTAGCCGGAGAAGACTCCGTGCCTTTGGTTGTTTTCGGGTTTCTACATGGTAGATTGCAGTAGGGATCCTTGGGGATTAACCCCAAGGAACACCCGGAAAACTGGGCGGAAACGCATTTCTGCCATCTTGGCGGCCTAGGAGCCAGCTTTGAACATAACTGGGTTATGTGATTGTATGAACGAATTTGGGATCCGGCGAAGTTTGACCTGCGTGCTTATCTTAAGTTTGACAGTGCGGCGTGAGCAACGGGCTTGTGGAACCGGACCCGGGCTATGTGGTTTGGTGACAAATAGCTGAAAAAGGGACTGGCCACTACCATAGTCGTGTGAGACTTAGGCTTAGGCCGGAAAGACTATATGCTCACGAGATTTGTCGTCCAAGGTATGGTGGTGAGACCGCGGTTTTGACCGAGTTCACCGAGTTAGTGCCCTGAAAGCACGTGGTGTGTGGCCGTGTGAGCCTGCACCTGTGATGTTGTGTTTATTCACTATATTGCTTGTTACGCTAACAAGTATAGGGAAGGAGGTTTGCCGCGCTGAGTATGGGGGCAGAATCGTTATAATTTGGTAAGCTTTAGCTGACCGTTATTATTGTTTGCAACCGTTGTGGTGAATTGTGCTTGCAGGTGCTGTGGAGCTGAGCGGCAAATAGCGGGCCAAAGCCCAAGTTGCTGAACCGACCCTCAAAGGCCTTGTTTGTTTTCTTAATTAATTCATGTGTGGTCAGCCTGTGAACCGAAGTTTGTAAAACACTATTTAAATATGGTGAACTATTGTAAGGCCATAAGGCAAGTACTTTTGTGAATTCTATAGTTAATTCCAACTGGGTTGTTAGTGGACATTCGTGCTTGTGGTTGGGTTCTTGCTTTCACAACTTAATAATTGCTTCCACTAGATGCTCTGTGTAGGACGTGTGTATTGGTTGAATGGTTTAATCTAGTAACTTGTCGGTCTGTCCGTGGTATATGGCATCGGGCCCTGGCCGGACCTACTACTATATGCTATGTGACGGATAGGGGTGTTACAATTTTATATCATACTACCGGTTTCGATCATACTTAAATGAATTCGTGGACGAATTCACTTTAAGGGTGGTGAGCACATGTGTGTTCGTCATCATTATAACATGAAAAGAATCCATGAATGTCCACTTAGGAATGAAAATACACATGTTTCAGGAACCTGCGTGTTCCTATAATTACTTTTTGCAATGTGGTTTGGTCGCTTATCGGTGTTTTGTACGACTATAGGTGACTAGGAGTAGTGCAGGGCCGTCAGAACGTCCCGTTTCTGAGGCGAGTAGCGCACAAAATGATGCTCAAGCAACACCTCCTTCAGCTGAGACCATATGATTGGTAACGGAGGCAGTGTTTGTGATGATTAATGCGCAGCTTGCGAGACAGGTGCAGCAGCCTGCCCCTTCCTGTTGAGCAAGTACCTCTCCAAGCAGTGGAGCTAAGGAGAGTGGAGCGGGTTGTAGTGGAACCAGTGTTTCCTAAGAGAGCAACGGAGAAACAACTTAAGCACGTTATGGGCTTAAATCCTCCAGTGTTCTCGGAGACGGGAAGCCCAACCCAAGCAGAGGATTGGCACTCCAGAGTTAAGGGAGTAATGATAGCTACAGAGATAGAAGAGTGGAAGAAGACCACTATTTCCACGTTCTTGTTGGATGGTGACGCAAGATTATTATGGGAAGGCTTGGAGTTACACCCTCTGAGGGGTAGACAGCTTACAGATGTCTCGATAAAGGAATTTTCAAGAATGTTCTTGGCTCGATACCTCCCCTCGACTCAGAGAATTTCTATGGAAAACGAGTTCCAGAAGCTGGTATAAGGCGAGAGTAGCGTGGATGAATATCTCCACGAGTTTACTCGCTTAGGTCGGTATGCAAGAGCTACCTTTGCTGATGAGGAGCGAAAGACAAACAGATTCTACGAAGGTCTAAGGGATGATTTGAGGCTACTACTCTCGGGGCCGATGACGCGGGGTTTCTTGACCTTGGTCAACACGGCCGGTCTTTGGTGAAAGACATGAAGAATGTACAAGGAAATAAAGCTATGTCATGAGCAGTTGAAGACTCCGGTGTTAGGAAGTCAGAATTCAAGGTGTCGTCTTCAAAATCTGGTTTCCGCAGGTGGAATAAGAAGGCTAGGACATCGGGTCCAGCCCCTTCTTCGAGTGCCTCAGGGGCAATTACCAACCTAACCCCGGGTGCTTGTTTTACTCTTGGGAAGACGGGGCACTTTGCTCGTGACTATTGGAGCGGACGTGCAAAGTCTGAGACGAAGCAGGGAGCAACTTACGAGGAAAAGGGCAAGGCGGTGGAGTTAATCGCATCCAATTATGCTCTGACTCACCCAAGAGTCTATAATTTGGGCCAGTATGAGGCTATCAAACAAGCGGATGTGGTGACAGGTATGGTTTTAATTTATAGCAAGTTAGCTTTCAATACTATTACCTAGTGCTTATTAGCTTATTACTGTTTGTATAACCTTTGTTATGATTTGCGATAGTCCAGCAAGGGCACTAGTCGATACGGGAGCTTCGCAATCCTTTTTGTCTGAAGGTTTCATATCGCGCATCGGAGTCCCTTCTTCGATGGCGAAGGACAAATTGGACGTGTTGCTGTCGAATGGGTGTTCTATGCGTGTAGACAGAGTATGTGCTGTAAAGATTCGCATTGAAAGTCAGGAGTTCGACTTACTAGCGTCGTTACTGCCGCTAGTAGAGTTCGACATTATATTCGGTATGGACTGGCTTTCGGAGCAGAAGACATACATCGACTGCCACCGTAAGGAAGTCAAGCTGTGTGTTGGGCGAGAGACAACGTTGGCGGGACTGAAGGGGTCGAGCAAGACTTTAATGTCTGCTCTTCAGGTGGTCAAGGCAGTCCGTTATGGTGTAGTGTTATTCTTCACGTTAGTGGAGGCTGTAAAGCCTAAGCCCACTTTGGGTAGTATCCCAGTAGTGTTCGAGTACCCTGATGTGTTCCCGAACAATCTTCCTGGAGCCCTGCCTCAGCGGGAGATCGATTTCACAATTTAGTTAGTGTCAGGTGCCAAACCTGTGTCATGCTCTCCTGATAGGTTGGCGCCTTAGGAGATGGCGGAGCTAAAGGTTCAACTAGAGGATTTGTTGGAGCAGGACTATGTGCGTCCAAGTTCGTCGCCTTGAAGCGCACCGGTCCTCTTTGTCAAGAAGAACGACGGAAGTTTGCGGCTCTGTATCGACTATAGAGAGCTGAACAAGTTAACCAAAAAGAACAAGTACCCGATCCCAAGGATTGATGATCTTTTTGATCAGTTAGTCGGGTCATCGGTGTACTCAAAATTGGATCTTAAGTCTGGTTACTATCAGCTGAGGATAAGGGAGAGTGATATCCCCAAGACAGCATTTAGGACAATGTATGGGCATTTCGAGTTTACGGTCATGTCGTTCGGGCTGACTAATGCGCCATCAGTGTTCATGGATCTGATGAACAGAGCATTCAGGGAGTCCTTAGACAATTTTGTGATCGTCTTTATTGACGACATATTGGTGTAATCGCAGTGCGAAGAAGATCACTTCAAATATTTGCATTTGGTTTTGGAGACGCTGATGAGGAACGAACTATATGCAAAGTTCTCCAAATGTGAGTTTTGGTTATCCTCAGTGGCGTTCCTTGGTCACATAGTCAATGGATTAGGGATTGCGGTGGATCCGGCGAAGATAGTTATGATACGGGAGTGGCCTGTGTTGTCTACTGTAGCGGAGGTCCGGAGTTTTCTGGGGCTTGCAGGTTATTATAAGCGCTTCGTAGAGAACTTCTCGTGGATAGTGTTGTCTCTCATGACATTGAAAAGGAAATATCAGAAGTTTGTTTGGATGCAGGAGTGCGAACAAGATTTTGAAGAGTTGAAGGGTCGGTTGACCACTGCGCTAGTGTTAAGTTCTTTGAGTGGAACTGAAGGCTTTGAGATCTACAACGATGCTTCGGGAAGTGGTTTGGGTTGTGTGCTACTGCAGCATGGAAGTGTTATTGCGTATGGCTCGCGTCAACTGAAAGTGCACGAGAGGAATTATCCAGTCCACCACGTGGAGTTAGCGGCCGTGATTTTTGCGCTAAAGTTATGGAGGCATTATTTGTACGGCGTAAAGGTCGATATTTATACCGACCACAAGAGCCTAAAATACCTGCTGGATCAGAAGAATCTGAACATGAGGCAGC
Organism: Platanthera zijinensis; assembly: GCA_039513925.1. Taxonomy (NCBI): domain Eukaryota; kingdom Viridiplantae; phylum Streptophyta; class Magnoliopsida; order Asparagales; family Orchidaceae; genus Platanthera; species Platanthera zijinensis. The sequence continues at coordinate 88,820,450 of CM077079.1, forward strand.
GGAGATGGATGGATTTCCTGGTGGACTATATATTCAAAATTCATTATGTGTCCAGGAAAGGCAATGCAGTTGCGGATACGTTGAGTTGCAGTGCCCCAGACCAAGCAAACTGCTTGTCAGTTCATGATGAGCGGTTGATTCGGGAGTTGGAGGCGCTAGAGATCTGTTGTGTTTAAAAGAAGACTAGCGTCGAAGCATTATTGAACTGGACGGAAGTTCAGTATGAACTGGCTGGTCGGATTCGACAGGCTATGGATTTGGATAGCAGCATGAAGGAAATCATGGATGCAGCTTCAGATGGGTCAAATTCCCAATTTACAGTTCAAGATGGACTGTTAAGGAAGGACAATCATTTGTGCGTCCCGAACGTGGGTAATTTACGGGTGGAGTTGATGTACGAGGCTCATCATACCAAGTACACAATTCACCCAGGGAGCACGAAGATGTACCGAGATATGAAGAAGTTGTTCTGGTGGCAAGGACTCAAGAACGATGTGGCGCTATATGTGGCAAAGTATAAACTTGCGCCTTAGTGAAGGCAGAGTGCCAAAAGCCAGGGGGTTTCTTGAAGTCTTTGACTATTCCAGAGTGGAAGTTCGACGACATTTCGATGGACTTTGTGCATGGTTTGCCAAGGTCGCAGAAGGGAAATGACGTCATCTGCGTGATCGTAGATCGGTTGACAAAAGTGTCGCACTTCATTCCGCATAGGAAGGACGATTCAGTGGATAACATTGTTAGACTGCTTGGTGTGCCCTGCAACATCGTGAGCGATAGAGATGGGAGTTTTACGTCCAATGACTGGAGGTTGGTGCAGCAAATGCTGGGAACTAAGTTGAAGTTCAGCACAGCCTTTCATCCACAGACGGATGGGTAGACCGAGATGGTCAACAGGACGTTGGAGGACATTCTTCGCATGTGCGTCCTGAACTTCGGAAAGCAGTGGGAAGATCATTTGTATTTGGTGGAGTTTGCGTACAACAACAGCTACCAAGGAGCATACAAATGACGCCCTTCGAGGCCCTATATGGTAGAAAATGTCGCACACCATTGTCGTGGTTGGAAACGGGTGAGGCGAGGTTGTAAAAAAATCAAGAGTTATAAAGCGCCACTTTATTTGTAGGAACCATTCGAGAGTGTTTACTGATCGCTCAGGATAGACAAGCTAAAAACTACAATGCCAAGCATTGGAACGTAGAGTTCGAGATTGGTGATTGGGTGTATTTCAAGATAAAGCCATTCAAGGGTGTTTCACGGGTACGATGCTTGAAGAAGCTGAGCCCGAGATGTAACGACCCAATTCGCGCTAGGCCCCTTCTGCGTGCTTTTGAAGTTAGGAGAGCTGATTTAGGCTCAGGAGGTGCAGGCGATTAAGCGCGCACTCGTGGGGAAAAGGAAATAAGTTGAGTACATATATTGAGTATGACACGGGTAGGGACACAGGCGTGTCCCTACCCGTGTTCCATGGCATTGGGTGATTTTGGCACAGCGTTGAGTGGACTATCCCGAGGAGGACACGGGCAGAGACACGAGCGTTTCCCTACACGTGTGTCGTGGCGTTGAGTGTTATGGCTTTGAGTGGCACGGCGTTGAGTGGACTATCACGAGGAGGACACGGGTAGAGACACGGGCGTATCCCTACCCATTTGTCGTGGCGTTGAGTGTCATGGCTTTGAGTGGCATGGCTTTGAGTGGAAGACATGGCAAACCAGAGAAGGACACGGGTGTGTCCCTACCCGTGTCCTCCAAGGCAAGCAAAATGAGAAGTGTTCCGAGCAGGACACGGGTATCGACACAGCCACAACAACGAACGTGTCACCTGGACACTAGTATAGACACGGGCGTGTCAGTACCCTTGTATGAGCACGAAATGGCAGTCAAACCATTAATGACGTTTCGCCAGAGCAGAACACGGGTAAGGACACGGTCGTGTCTCTACCCATGTCACTTCTGTATAAAAGATAAAAATGAAACCCTAGCCGTCTTATTCTCTTCCAAACCCTATTTTCTGGAGAGGAACTTCAGAAGGAGATAGATCTTGCTGGAGCCAACCAACCCCGTGAGGAAACGCCACCGTCGTCAAGGGAAAAATGATGCCAACGAGAAGGATGACAAGATCCATGGCCGGAAATGGCGGAATCACTTGAAATGAGGTGAGCTTCCCCCCCCCCTCTCCCTTGGTGCTAGATCCATAGTTATTCTTAGGCGAGACATCGACTCAAATGAGTCTTGATGTCTGAGGTGAAGGTTTTTAGGAGGGCCTTTCTAGAACTTGTGTTCTAATGTTTAGTTATCTTCAACATCCCCTTTTTCAAAGTGATGATGGGGGTGGATTCGTGAAGAGGAATAGCCTTAAGAGGGTGAATAAGGGTGGAGGAACTTCTAGTTGTTATTTGGGGAGGATTGGCTTGAGGAGAAAGATGAACCGATGCCGTTCATTTTGCCTCAAGATGCGTGAAGAAATCTGTGTTCTGCACGCAGCGACCTTCTTGGCTATCTTCAGGCAAGATATGGTCAGATCTAAGCTTTTGACTAAACACGAAAGTAATATACCTTGGGATTACCTTTCCAACGAGTGGTTACACGCCTTCAGGTGAAGTCTGTAGCCACAGGAATGTCTGATCAAAGTAGAGCACTGTCAAACCAAGCGTGCAGAAATTGTATCCTGTATGCAGCAGGCTTTGGAGCCAATTTCATGTATGATCCAGTCTGATCTGGGTTGCGGACTGAACATGAAAGTTTAATCCCATGGAAAGACCTTTCCATAGCGGTGTTACACACACTCACCGGATTCCTATAGCCACGGAAACCTTCGGTTGAAGTTGCTACCCAGCAGGATTCTGCACCTGAATTCTTGGGTTAGTTATATAAATGAATTGGGACTCGAAGGAGTTCTTGTAATAATCCGACATTAAGCTGTAGGCGAATCATTATATGTACACTGTGATAATTCAATGCATGATGATAGTATTGGAATATACCCCACGAAAACAAAGGGTGAATGATATGCAGTTGAGTGAAACAACTTGGTGGGGACTAGTGAACGAATGTTATTTACTCATTTAACAACAATGATTACTAAAGCTTGGGTAATTGCTCAGTGTTGATTGATATGAACTTGTGTGTTGATTATCGGATGAGTAACTCATGTGCTCACGAGTGATTAGGTTGGTAGAATAAATGTTGTTTGTGTCGTGAGAAGAGTCATAAATTGGATGGTTGGGCTTGGTCCTCGGTGTTCATGTCCCGAGGCTCCTTCCGTGCTAAGTGGTCGGTTGGGCTTGGTCCTCTTTCTCGTTTCCGAGACTCCTTCTGTATCATGATGTGGATATAATGCATGTGGTGTGAGTCGACACGCGGTGTCGTAATCTCGGGTTAAGGATAGTGTGGCAGGTCTACGGGCTCGCCAATCGTCACACCGATGGGAGTTGATAACTAGACCTTGGGCGGTTGGGCTAGGTCCTCGGTATTCTTGTCCCGAGGCTCCTTCCGTACCAAGTGAACATTTGGGCTTGGTCCTCGTGCTCATTTTCGAGGCTTCTTCCGTATCACACCTTAGGCCAGTTCGTGGGTAGGATCTCGATGCACATCTACCCGAGACACCCACTAAGCCGTAGTACGCATGTGAGCTCCGCTGTTGTGTTCTTAGCGTTGAGTCATACAAAGGCCTAGGCCAGCTCGTGAGGAGACCAGCCTAGTAGTGGAGATTCCCGCTCTACTGTCACTGTTTGGCCATGACGGATGACGCCTAAGAGGTTAGCTACCTGCTCGAAAAGGGGGAACAGCAAGTCTAGGTCGACATAGCGATTGCATGTGCGTGATCATGGGTGAGTCATTGCATTGCATACATACAATTACACCTCATTACATACACAAGATCCTCATTGTATAAGTTTGTATGGGCACTCCTATATGATGAGTTACTTACTGCTGAACGATCCTCAACTTATAAGTTTGTATGGACATTCATATAAGTTGAGTTACCTTCTGTTATATCATTACTCATATGCTGTTGTAGACGGTAGAAATGCTAGAAATACATGCTACTTGTTTATATACTGCTTTATATACATAGTGATATACCACCTGCTTGTACCTATGTTTATATATATTTTACCCTGTTCCTTTCTACGCCCGGTGTCGATGAGTCGCCGGGGGAGCGGATGTGAAGCCACTTAGTATTTATGACTAATAGTTGCAACGTCTTACTTTTTAGGAGGAAACCCTGTAGTTGGAGGAGCAAGTTATGCAGCCAGACAGCCAGGCCAGGTCGACAGGCCTGAGGGGACGGTACCGTCGCTACCGTCTGTTACTGATGTGAGTGTGAGAGGTTTTGTTGTACCCTTTTTTGGGAAAACTATTTACGTACTCTGATATTAGAAGCTTGTTGTAGCTTCTCTACTGTTGTTATATTATTGATTATATGTTTGGTATGGATTTGACTTCTATTCTATATCCTTTTTAGGTTGGCAATGAATGATATTGGTTGTAGCCTGCAGAATAGGCGTCTTGTGGTACAGACTAGCCTGAGTTTTAGTGCTACTGCAAGGAGGCTGTTCTGGGCATAAGACCCCTCTCGTGCCGTGTTCTGTGTTTCGGGAGGGGGGGTCTTACAATTGGTATCAGCTTGCTCTAATCCTTAACTGAAGAAGTCATTTAAAAAAGTGTCACCTCCGTTCGATTAGTCAGTTTGGGGACAAACTGACTTAGCGGAAGCAGTTGTGTGCCCATATGTAATTCACACTAAGTTTGTCTAACTTTGACCCTACGATTAGCCAACCTGACCTTAGGTATGTACCTTTGTACGTCGATCTCCTAAAGTATGGATGACCCCAGGAATGTAAAGCTATTATATAAAGTCTTGCGAGACCCCTAGGGCAAGCACTTTTGTTTATAGCGATTTTGAACCTAGCGCAGATAATAGACATGGAAGATTCCCTAGGGCAACCACTTTTGTTTATAGCATACTCGAGCTTGGCGGTGATAGTAGATACAGTAAAGTGGTTGGAGGCGGGTCTTTTGGGTGTTTAGACATGCGTTAAGAGACTCGCTGAAGGAGCAATTGAAGAAAGACCAAGCTCCAGGATGAGGGCTATGAGGAATAAATTCATACGTTATAATTATTCGTCCTTAGTCTGCCTAAGTTTGTTCTAGGATTCTGGCTTGAGCCTTCATAATTTGATACTTAGGCACTGTGATGGTCGGAGGGAAACCGGCCTATACGTTATTCGACACCGGTGCCTCGCACTTTTTTGTTTTTAAATACTTCAACAAAGATATAGATGGAATGAAATACTTCACTGGTATTGCCCGAAGCACCGCCTTCCAGACGGATCGGAGATGATGGCAAACGCAAAGTGCAAGTTTGAGGTTCTCCTTGAAGGAAAACTCTTCGACACCCCGGCCACAGTCTTGGGAATGCCAGAGTTCGACCTAATTGTGGGCATGGTATGGATGGATCAACACTATGCGAAGATTAACTGCGCGCAGAAGAGGATCTCGTTGAGATATGGAGATTCGGAGCTCATCTTTCATGGTATTAACATTGCGCCCCGTATGATGTTATCTTCAGTCCAGGCTTTAAAAGCCCACATAAAGGGGGATGAATTTTTCATGATTTACTTTGAGCTGAAGGAGTTAGCGTTGGATATCAAGGATGTGCGTGTGGTGCACGATTTCCACGAAGTATTTCCGGAGAAATTGCCAGGATTACCCCCACACGGAGAAGTATATTTTCAAATCAAGTTAGTACCAGGTGCCAAGCCTATCTCCAAGACTCCTTACCGAATGGCCCCTAAGGAACTCACCAAGTTTAGAGTTCAGCTGAAAAAGTTGGTAGAATTAGGGTTTGTTCGCCCCAGCTCATCACCTTGGGGAGCCCCTGTTCTATTTGTTAAGAAGAAAGATGGAACCCTGCGATTATGCATAGATTATCGGGAGCTCAACCGAATAACGGTACGGAACACCTATTTGTTACCTCGGATTGATGAGTTGTTCGATCAACTGGTGGGAGCGCATTGGTTTTCCAAGCTAGATTTGCGCTCGGGGTATTATCAATTGAGAATACATGAGGATGATATTCAAAAAATGGCTTTCATCTCAAGGTACTGCTTGTATGAGTTCACAGTGATGCCATTTAGGCTCACAAATGCCCCATCAGCTTTCATGAGCTTGATGAACAAAGTGTTCGAGCCGTATCTAGATGTCTTCGTCATTGTTTTCATCGATGACATCTAAGTCTCCTCCAAGACGGAGGAAGAACATGCCGGGCATCTGGCCTTAGTACTGAAGAAGTTAAAAGAGCACCCCCTTTTTTCCATGTTCAGTAAGTGTGAATTCTGGGTTAAGGAGTTTGCTTTCTTTGTTCATGTGATAAGTTGTGCTAGACTTGCTGCGCATCCGTACAAAGTGCATTCCGTGAAGGAGTGGTCGCCTTTGAAGTCTGCGGACGATGTGCGGAGCTTCCTTGGACTTGTCGGGTACTACTGCAAGTTCATAAAGGGATTATCAAAGATTGCTCTTCCTCTTACTTCCCTAACAAAAAAAGGTGTGTCGTATTAGTAGACACCCCAATGCTAAGCTGCATTCACAGAACAAAAGGATAGACTTACATCCGCACCCATCCTAGCCCTTCCATTCGGGAAGGAAGGATTTCAAGTTTACACGGACGCATCATATCAAGGAATGGGAGTGGTATTGATGCAGCACGGGCATGTGATCGCCTATGCTTCAAGACAACATAAGGAAGCACACGTGGATGTTTTGGTACGCCTTTTTGTGGAACAATTCGTACGGTATCATGGCGTGCCAAAGACGATCGTTTCTGACCGGGATGGTCGGTTTACCTCTAGAGAATGGAAGGTTGTGCAGGCATATTTGGGTTCGCATCTCACCTTTAGCACAACATTTCACCCTCAAACCGATGGGCAATCTAAAAGGACTATCCGGACATTGGAAGACTTATTGAGGTTATGTGTGTTGGATAGAGGAGAGCTTTTGGAAAGGCTCCTACCCTTGGTAGAATTCTCATACAACAACAGCCATCAAGCTAGCATCGGGATGGCGCCCCATGAAGCCCTTTACGGAAGAAGGTGTAGAACACCCTTGTCTTGGGTGCAGGATGAAGATCCGAAGGATTTGGGAGTTGAATACATAGATGATACTAATGCGGCTGTGAGACTAACACCGGACCGCATGCTTGAGGCTCAAAGTCGCCAGGGAAAGTATTATGATGCAAAGCACCGAATGGTGGAATTTATAGTGGGTGACAAGGTATTTCTGAAGATCAGGCCAATGCATGGAGTATCTCGGGTACGCGGGGTGAAGAAGCTCAGCCCAAGGTATGTTGGGCCCTATGCCATATTGTAAAGGATTGGCCCTTTGGCCTATCGGTTGGAGTTACCGCAGGAGCTAGAGAACCTTCATAACGTATTCCATGTGTCGTCGCTCCGAAAGGAGTTGTTGCGGTCCGAACAATATGTCCCAATCACTGACAGAACAGTTGCGACTGATAGGTCGGTGCGACTAGAGCCGGTGAAGATAGTAGACAGCGAGACGAGGATTTTGCGCCGCAAAAGTGTTCCTCTAGTAAAAGTGTTGTAGTCCAATCATGGGAAAGAGGAGTTTACATGGGATCCGGTGGACTTGATGCAAAAGCGCTACCCGGAGCTATTTCATCAAGGTAACCTTTAAAAGCATGTTTTAATTCATGTTTATTTTATGTTTTTCTCTACCCGTAGCCTTTACCTGATTTCAGGGATAAAATCTTTTATTTTGTTTATAGGATTTGTAACGACCTGATTCGCGTTAGGCCCCTTGTGCCTTCTTTTGAAGTTAGGAGAGCTGATTTAGGCTCAGGAGGTGCAGGAGATCAAGTGCGCACTCGTGGGGAAAAGGAAATAAGTTGAGTACCTATGTTGAGTATGACACGGGTAGGGACACGGGCGTGTCCCTACCCATGTTCCGTGGCGTTGAGTGACCGTGCCGTTGAGTGATTTTGGCACGGTGTTGAGTGGACTGTCCCGAAAAGGACACAGGTAGAGAAACGGGCGTGTCCCTACCTGTGTGTCGTGGTGTTGAGTGTCATGGCTTTGAATGGCACGGCGTTGAGTGGACTGTCACGAGGATGATACGGGTAGAGACACGGGCGTGTCCCTACCTGTGTGCTGTGGTGTTGAGTGTCATGGCTTTTAGTGGCATGGCTTTGAGTGGCAGACATGGCTGACCAGAGAAGGACACGGGTAGAGACACGGGTATGCCCCTACTCGTGTGCTCCAAGACAAGCAAAATGAGAAGTGTTTCTAGCAGGACACGGGTATCGACATGGCAAGAACCACGATCGTGTCACCTGGACACGGGTACAGGCACGGGAATGTCAGTACTCGTGTATGAGCACAAAACGGCAGTCAAACCGTTGATGACGTTTTGCCAGAGCAGAACACGGGTAAGGACACGGTCGTGTCCCTACCCGTGTCACTTCTTTATAAAAGAGAAAAATGAAACCCTAGCCGTCATATTCTCTTCCAAACCCTATTTTCTGGAGAGGTACTTCTGAAGGAGATAGATCTTGCTGGAGCCAACCAACCCCTTGAGGAAACGCCACCGCCGTCAAGGGAAAAACGATGCCAACGAGAAGGATGACAAGATCCATGGCCGGAAATGGCGGAACTGCTGGAAATGAGGTGATCTCCCCCCCCCCTCTCCCTTGGTGCTAGATCCATAGTTATTATTAGGCGAGACATCGACTCAAATGAGTTTTGATGTGTGAGGTGAAGGTTTCTAGGAGGGCCTTTCTAGAACTTGTGTTCTAATGTTTAGTCATCTTCAACCTCCCCTTCTTCAAAGTGATGATGGGGGTGGATTCGTGAAAAGGAATGGACTTAAAGGGTGAATAAGGGTGGAGGAACTTCTGGTTGTGATTTGGGGAGGATTGGCTTGAGGAGGAAGATGAACCGATGCCATTCATTTCGCCTCAAGATGCGTACAGAAATCTTTGTTCAGCACGCAGCGACCTTCTTGGCTATCATCAGGCAAGATACGATCAGATATGGACTTTCGACTAAACACAAGAGTCGTAGCCCTTGGGATTACCTTTCCAACGAGTGGTTACACGCCTTCAGGTGAAGTCTGTAGCCACAGGAATGTCTGATCGAAGTAGAGGGTTGTCAGACCAAGCATGAAAAAATTGTATCTTGTACGCAGCAGGCTTTGGAGCCAATTTTATATATGATACAGTCCGATCTGGGTTGCGGACTGAACATGAAAGTTATAGCCCATGGAAAGACCTTTCCATCGATGTGTTACACACACTCACCGGATTCTTATAACCACAGGAACATTTAGTTGAAGTTGCTGTCCAGCAGGATTCTTCACCTGAATTCCTGGGTTAGTTATATAAATGAATTGGGACTCAGAGGAGGTCTTGTAATAATCCGACATTAAGCTGTAGGCGAATCATTATATGTACACTGTGATAATTCAATGCATGATGATAGTATTGGAATATAACCCACATAAACAAAGGGTGAATGATATGCGGTTGAGCGAAACAACTTGGGGGGGGGGACTAGTGAACGAATGTTATTTAGGCTTCATTTGGTTCGGCGATGGCGGGTCGATTCGGCGGGTGGAAACGGAGTGTTCGAATCAGAGGGGCGAGGTGGCTACTCCAAACGCAGCTTTTTGGGGTGTTTCTCAAGATGGGCGGGTGTAAACGGAGAAAACGCCGCCGGAGGTTCATTTGTTTACCCTCTTTCCGGCGGCGTTTGCCCAAAACGGAGCAGCGAAACGCCCAAACAAATAGATCCTTAGTCATTTATCAATAATGATTACTAGATCTTGGGTAATTTCTCAGTGTTTATTGATATTAACTTGTGTGTTGATTATCGGATGAGTAACTCATGTGCTCACGAGTGATTACGTTGGTAGAATAAATGTTGTTGGTGTCGTGAGAAGAGTCATAAATTGGACGGTTGGGCTTGGTCCTCGGTGTTCATGTCCCGAGGCTCCTTCCGTGCCAAGAGGTCGGTTGGGCTTGGTCCGCGTGCTCATTTCTGAGGCTCCTTACGTATAGCGATGTGGATATAATGCATGTGGTGTGATTCGACACGCGGTGTCATAATCCTGGGTTAAGGATAGTGTGGCATGTCTACGGGCTCACCAATCATCACACCAATGGGATTTGACAGCTATACCTTGGGCAGTTGGGCTTGGTCCTCGGTGTTCACGTCCCGAGGCTCCTTCCGTGCCAAGTGAACGGTTGGGCTTGGTCCTCGTTCTCATTTCCGAGGCTCCTTCCGTATCACACCTTAAGACATTTCGGGGCTAGGATCTCGGTGTACATCTACCCGAGACACCCGTTGTGCTGTAGTATGCATGTGAGCTCCGTTGTTGTGTTCTTAGCATTGATGCGTATAAAGGCATAGGCCAGGTAGTGTGGAGACCAGCCTAGTAGTGGAGATGCCCGCTCTACTGTCACTATCTAGCCATGACATATGACGCCTGAGAGGTTAGCTACCTGCTCAAAAAGTGGGAACTGCAAGTCTGTGTCGACATAGCAATTGCATGTGCGTGATTATGGGTGAGTCATTGCATTGCATACATACCATTACACCTCATTACATACACAAGATCCTCATCGTATAATTTTGTATGGGCACTCCTATACGATGAGTTACTTACTGCTGAACGATCCTCAACTTATAAGTTGAGTTACCTTCTGTTATATCATTACTCATATGCTGTTGTAGATGGTAGAAGTGTTAGAACTACATGTTACTTGTTTATATACTGCTTTATATACATAGTGATATATCACCTGCTTTTACCTATGTTTATATATATTGTACCCTGTTCCTTTCTTCGCCCGGTGCCGAGGAGTCGTCGGGGGAGTGGATGCGAAGCCACTTAGTCTTTATGACTAACGGTTGCTACGTCTTCCTTTTTAGGAGGAAACCCCGCAGGTGGAGCAGCAGGTTATGCAGCCAGACAGCCAGGCCAGGACAATAGGGCTTGAGGGGACGGTACCGTCGCTACCGTCGGTTACTGGTGTGAGTGTGAGAGGTTTTGTTGTACCCTTTTTTCGGAAAACTATTTACGTACTCTGATATTAGAAGCTTGTTGTAGTTTCTCTACTGTTGTTATATAATGGATTATATGCTTGGTGTGGATTTGACTTCTATTCTATATTCTGGTTAGGTTAGCAATGAATGATATTGGTTGTAGCCGGCAGAATAGGCGTCTTGTTGTATAGACTAGCCCGAGTGTTAGTGCTACCACAAGGCGGCTGTTCTGGGCATAAGTCCTCTCTCATGCCGTGTTCTGTGTTCCAGGAAGGGGGGTCTTACACGAGATACCTTTGACCATTTGTGATTCTGGAGCGGATCGGTGAAGCGGCTTATCGTCTAAGGCTATCGGTGGAGTTGAGTGGTCTACACGACGTATTCCACGTATCAGTGTTGTGGAAGGCGATGCAAGAGCCTTCACAGGTGATCGCAGTTGATCAAGTATCGGTGGACGAAGGGTTAACGAAAAGGGTCAAACCCATTCAGATTGAGGACTCTGAAGTCAAGCGACTTCGTAACAAGGAGATCAGGATGGTCAAAGTCCGTTGGGACAATTGCGGTCGTGAGGAGCTCTCTTGGGAACGGGAGAAAACCATGCTTGAGGAGTACCCGGAGTTATTCCACTCAGGTACCGCTTTTGGTTTTTTGTAACTTTTCCATTGGTAATTTTGTGGACGAAATTCTTTTAAGAGGGAGAGAATTGTAATGCCCCGAAACTCAAAAGAGCAACGGACAGTGTTTTTAGGCGTGTTTGGGCCTTGGTAAAGGTCACACAGCCTTGGACGCGGGCGTTTACTAAGGCCATGCCAGGCGCGTGTTCGATGTCTTGCCGAGTACTCAATGATTTTCACTCAACGAGAGTTGAGTAAGGGCACACAGCCTTACACACGGGCGTGTCAGTGGTCGTGTCCTGCTCGGGCAGTTTGCTGTTTTGTGTTGACGGGGTTACACAGCCTGGGACACGGGAGTGTCCCAGGGCGTGTCTAGCACACAGACTGTGGCACAGGCATTTCACATGGCCGTGTCCTTCTCGGGACGTTTTGGACCTGTGTCGATGGAGGAACACGCCCAGCTACACGGGCGTGTACTGGATGACATGGGCGTGTCAAGCCTGACACGGGTGTGTCGAGTGCCCGTATTATTTTCGGGATGCGACGGTTTCGACGGCGAATGAGTTACACGGACTTGGACACGGGTGTGTCGCAAGCCGTGTTCGGCCCAGGAAGTTTATTTTAAGGGCGAATCGTGGCTATTCGTTTCCTTATTTTGGGATCTAATTGTTCAGGACTCTCCATCCTAGGGTTAAGGCCGAGATTGGGGGTTTAAACCCTCACTTTTTATTGGCCACTCTCTTTCTATGTTCTAGAGAGAAGGGAGAGACAGGAGGAAGAAGAAGGGAAGATCTGATTGCCGGAGGAGATTCGGGGCGCCAAATCGCAAACCGAGTCCAGATCTACGGAGGTGAGATCATCGCGGTGCTTTTCATCCATGTAGATTTCCATTGCATCGAAGAGGAATGCTAGGGTAACGATTCTCTACTTGAGCATGTGAAGCTGTTCTTCTTTTGCATAGGGAAAACCCGCTCCTGCGAGTGTGTGACGAGTTTGCGGTGTTCCTTGGAGTAGATATATAAAATCCCCCTTGTTGCATTTAGAGTCTGGAATCGAGAAATGGACATAGGCATGGTGTGTGAAGCCTACTCGGACATGTTGGTCTGGATCGGTGATGTTTTACTATGCATGATTAGCTGGAGAAGACCCTTTGGTTGTTTTCGGGTTTCTACATGGTAAATTGCAGTAGGGATACTTGGGGATTAACCCCAAGGCGCATCCGGAAAACTGGGTGGAAATGCATTTCTGCCATCTTGGCGGCCTGGGAGCCAGCTTTGAACATAACTGGGTTATGTGATTGTATTAACGAATTTGGCTTCCTGCAAAGTTTTACCCGCACGCTTGTCTTAAGTTTGATATTGTGGCGTGAGTAACAGGCTTGTGGAACCGGACCCAGGCTATGTGGTTTGGTGACAGATACCTTAAAAAGGGACTGGCCTCTAGCATAGTCATGCGAGTCATAGGCTTAGGCCGGAAAAACTAAATGCTCACGAGATTTTCCATCCAAGGGATGGTGGTTAGACAGCAATTTTGACTGGGTTCACCGAGTTATTGCCCTGAGAGCACGGGGTGTGTGGCCATGTGAGCCTACATCTGTGATGTTGTGTTTATTCATTATATTGCTTGTTACGCTAATAAGTGCAGGGAAGGAGCTTTGTTGCCCCGAGTTTGAGGGCGGAATCGTTATAATTTTGTCAACTTTAGCTGATCGTTATTCTTGTTTGCCACCATTGCGGTGAATTGTGCTTGTAGGTGCTGCGGAGCTGAGCGGCAAATAGCGGGCCAAAGCCCAAGTTGCTGAGCCGGCCCTCGAAGGCCTTTTTTGTTTTCATATTTAATTTATGTGTGACCGGCCTGCGGGCCGATGTTTGTAAAACACTATTTAAATATGGTGAACTATTGTAAGGCCATAAGGCCAGTACTTCTGTGTATTCTGTAGTTCATTCCTACTGGGTTGTTAGTGGACTTCATGCTGGTGGCTGGGTTCTTGCTTTCACAACTTAATAATTTCCTCTGCTAGATGCTCTGTGTAGGACTTGTGTATTGGTTGAATGGTTTCATCTAGTAACTCGCCGGTCTGTCCGTGGTATATGGCGTCGGGCCCCGGCTGGACCTACTGCTATATGCTATGTGACGGATAGGGGTGTTATATATCATACCATTAAAAGAAACTTTATCAAAACGCCACTTATGATTCGAATCCAAAAAAACTTGATGACCCATGTAGCACATCTTCCGACTATTTCTAAAATAATAAGAATATGTTTCATAATTACAGGCAAGGCATGTCAACATTCCTTTATTGCTCCAACCAGATAACATACCATATATTGGGTAGTCACTAACTGCCCACAAAAAAGAGCAACATGCATCTGAAATGTTTGTTTTTTGGAAATATCATATATTTTTACCGCAACATCCCACAATTTCATTAACTCCTCTATTAATATTTATAAATACACATCAATAGCCTTTCCAATTGATCGCGGCCCAGGAATAAGCAATGACATCATAAGATTATTTGGCTTCAAGGATAAATTTGGAGGATAGTTATATACTATAAATACCACGAGCCAAGTACTATGTGACAGACTCATATTGCCAAATGGATTAAACTCATCACTAGCCAATCCAAGTGTTACATTACGAGTGTCTTGAGCAAATTTTGGGTGATTAACATCAAATTCTTTCCATGACTGTCCTTCAAATGGATGTCTTAACTTACCGTATTTTGAACGTTCTTCTGCATGCCACCTCATTGATTCAGTATTTTTTGAACACATGTGGAGTCATTTTAGTTTTGGAATTAAAGGAAAAGTCTCAACATTTTTGCTAAAATTTTGTGAGCTTTCATGGATATCTGAGACTTACAATTCACTTCAAGATATACAATCCAACGAGAATCTCCACAAATATGACATTTGGCATCCTTCTCTTATTCTTTTAGAAATAACATGCAATTATTTGGACATGCATCAATCTTTTTATAATCTAATTGTAGGTCTCTAATAATAGATTTTTCTTTATTAAAAGAGATAGGGATGTTCAAATCAGGTATAGTCTCTTTCAATAACTCTAAGAGAGATCTGAATGATACATTGCTCCATCGATGCAGACATTTCAATAAAAGCGTACAAATAGTGAAAGATAATGTAGAGAGTTTTATACAACCAGTATATAGCTCTTTATTTGCTTCCTTAAGAAGCTTATAAAACTTCTTTGTATCTTCATTTAGGCCTTCATATAATCTATTTTCTTCAAACACATATTTTGTAACTCCCCAAAAATCGTAAATGAACCGGTCGTGTCCTAAGGAATTTTCGTGCCTAAATAGGGGCACACGGCCTGGAACACGGCCGTGTGCAAGGCCGTGTCGTTCTGTGTTTGCCGTGATGTGTCCAGTAAAGAACACGGCAGGAAACACGGTTTTGGAACAGTGTCCACACGAGCGTGTCAGGGGTGACACGGGCGTGTCCTTACCCGTGTTACCACCCATGTCCTTCTCGAGTTGAAAACCGGGGGTGTGTTTCCAGGAGTGCACAACCGGGTTACACGGGCGTGTACTGATCGACACGGGCGTGTCCCGTCTGATACGGGCATATCCTTCCTCGTGTCCACCAAATGACGTGATGGTTGGCGTGGCGGTTATCTGTGATACACCCCATGGTCACGGGCGAGTCGGGACCCGACACGGGCGTGTCAGTTTGAGACACGGGCATGTCTCAACCCGTGTCTTTTTCTGTGCTCGACGATCATTTTTGGATCAGGGCACAGGGCCTGGAATACGACTGTGTGCAAGGCCGTGTTTGGCCCAGGATTAAGAGATTTAAGGCGAATCTGAGCCGTTCGTTTTCTTTAAACAAGAAGTGACGGCCCAGATGTGTTCCTGCTTTAATAAGCCCGGGAATAGAGGATTAATTCCTCATTATCTCTTAAGCATTCTCTTTCTAAGGAGTTAGAGAGAGGAGAGACTGGTTGAGGAAGGAAGAGGAGGAATCTGGCCACCGGCAGAGCATCGGAGCACTGAGTCAAGAACCGAGACCGAATCTGCGGAGGAAATTCACTTGCAAAGCTTTACATCTGGATAGTTTCCCATGGCGCAAAAGCGAACTTTAAGTGTAACGATTCTCTACTTGAGCATGTGAAGCTCTCTTTCTTTCTTCATAGGAAACCCGTTACCCCAAGTGTGCTTTATTCCTTGGGGTAGATGTGAATAGTCCCCCTTATGTTGCATATAGAGTCCGGAATCGAAGTGCGGACATAGGTATTGTGTGTGAAGCCTACCCGGACGTGTTGGTCTTGATCGGTGATGTTGCATATTGTATGGATACCTGAAGAATACTCTATCATATGTGTTTTTTGGGTTTCTACACGGTAGATTACAACAGGGATCCTTTGGGATTAACTCCAAGGCGCACCCGGAAAACTGAGCAGAAACCTAGTTCTGCTAACTTGGCGGCCGGGGAGCCAGCCATGTACATAACTTGGTTATGTGATGATTGGGAATGTATTAGGCTCTGGGAGAAGCTTGGCTCGTGCGTACGTCTTAAAGTGACTAGGCGGAGTGAGCAACGGGCAAGTGGAAGCGGACCTAGGCTATGCGGTTCGATGCTAGAGGCCAAAAAGTTGATATGGCCGTTGGTATAGTAGTGAGTCTTAGACGGTGGTAAGAAAGACTAGAATGCTCACGATGTTGCCATCCCGGGGATGGTGGTGAAGCCACGGAATTGACCGGATTCACCGAAAATGTGCCCTGAGTGCACGAGGTGTTTTGCCGTGCGAGCCTACACCTGTGGCGAAGTATGTTTGCACTTTGTTGTTTAGCTGGGCTAATGAAATGCAGGGAAGGAGCACCGCCATCCTGATTAAGGGGAGGGGTCGTTATAATTTGGTTAGTTTTAGCTGACCGTTGTTTTGTTTGCCACCGTGCGGTGGAATGTTGCTTGCAGGTGCTGCGGAGCCAGGTACCAAATAGCGGGTTGTAGCCCATGCTGCTGAGCTGGCCCTCGAAGGCCAAAGCAAATTGTTGTTTTACTTTTGTCATGTGTGGCCGGGCTGCGAGCCGATGTATATAAAACATTACTTTGTTTAGTGAACTCTTGTAAGGCCATAAGGCTAAGTACTTTCAGTGTATTTGTTATTTCTTTCCTATGGTGGTAAGTGGACATTAATGATAGTTGATATTCAATTATGGGTTCTTTCAAACTGTTTAAAAGCTTCCGCTAGAATGCTCTGAGTTAGGGTGAGTAGTTGTAGTTGATTTGTGATATTCTTATGTAACCCTTCCGACTGTCCGTGGTATATGGCATATGGTTCCAGCTTTACCTTTGCTATATGTCATACGATGGATGGGGGTGTTACAATTTGGTATCAGACTACTGGTTCCGGTCTTGCTTATTGGAATTCGTGGGCTATTTCTTTTAAGGGGTGGTGAGCACATGTATGTTTGTCATTGTTATAACATAAAAGAACTCATGAATGTCCACTTAGGAATGAAAATACACTTGTTTTGCGAAACCTGAGTGTTCCAATGATTGCTTTTAGCAATCTGTTTGTCGCCTAGTCGATGGTTATGCTTTATAGGTGACTAGGAGTGGTGTGGGGTAGTCGCAAGGTCAGCACTCCATGGAGAGTAGCGCACTTAACAATGTGCTCGAGACCCTTCTTTCTGTTGAAACCATAAGAAGGATAGTTGAAGTGGTGTTCGCTGTGACTAAAGCACAACTTGGAGGGCAAGTGCAGCCCCCTATCCCTTGGGTGGCTTCAACACCGAGTGGTGTGATGGAACAACTGGAATGTATAAGACCTTTGGATCAGCAATTGAACATGCTTTTAGTGCAGGGTACGCACTCAGTTAAGGAGTATTTGCAAGTGTTTCTTATCATAAGGCGCTTCCCAGGGTTTGAGTTGGAGAACGAGAAGAATATAGCTAATAGATTCTACAATGGTCTATGCCATGAATTATGACTGCTACTCGTAGGACCAAAGCTACTTGGATTACGAGCATTAGTGGAGTCGGCTAGATCTTTGAGTGCAGATCTGGACAAAATTAACCAGACGTAAGTGTTCAGGTTACCAAACTCCCCAGGTCCTGCAAAGTTTGTATACCGAAAGAGGAGTAAAGTGAGGCCTGAAGTATCTACTAGTCAAGCTCCATATTACTGTTATAAATGTGGAATGTTTGGTCACTTTGCCTGAGATTGTCGTAGAGACAATCCGAGGACAGAGAAAATTATGAAGAGAGTCCAAGAAAAGAAAGGCTCCAGTGCAAAGAAGATAAAGTTCAAGGTGCTGACCTCCTCAAAGTCGCGTTTCCGTAGATGGTATAAGAAGGCTAGGATTTCGGGTCTATTTCCTTCTTTTGGTGCGTCTGAAAAGACTATTGGATGAGACCCGGATGCATGCTTTTAAAGTGGGAAGCTAGGACACTTTGCCCGAGAGTGTCGGAGCGAACATCTGGAGTCTGAGAAGAAGCTTAGAGCAACCTACGAGGAGAAGGGAAAGGGGTTGGTGGCAACTACATCTCAATATGCTCCATCCCAACCTAGAGTGTACAGCTTTGTCTATCAGGAGGCCATGGAACATGCTGACATGGTGACAGGTATGGTTTAATTTTTGGTAGGTAAGCTTTAGATAACTTGATGTCTTATGCATGTTAGCCTATGATTGGTTGTCATAGGATTTGTATTGATTTTCTGAGTGTCCGGTGAAAGCACTGTTCGTCATGGGAACTTCCCATTCCTTTGTGTCCGAAGGATGTGTATCGTGCATCAGAGTTCCTTCTTCGATGGCAAGAGACAAATATAAATTACGGCTACCAAACGTGTGCTCTATACACGCGAATATAGTCTATTGTATTAAGTTACAGATAGGGAGTCAGGAGTTTGACTTGCAAGCATCGTTACTGTTGTTTGTAGAATTCGACGTAATCTTTATTATGGACTGGCTCTCGAAGCAGCGTGCGTACATCAATTTCAACTGTAAGGTGGTCAGATTGGTACTAGCTATAGGTTGTGAGATGTCGGAACTGAAGTACAACTTCAAGAGCTGGTGGAACAGGGTTATGTGCATCCAAGATTATTGCCTTAGAGCATACTAGTCCTCTTGTTAAAAGGAGGATGGAATGTTACAACTCTGTAATGATTATTAGAAGTTGATTAAGTTAACGGTAAAGAATAAGTATCTAATCCCAAGAAGTGATGATATGTTCGATCAACTCGTTGGGTCAACTGTGTACTCAAGTTGGATCTGAAATCCGGATACTATAAATTGTCGTTAAGGGAAAGTGACATTCATAAAATGGCATACAGCACATGATATGGGCGTTATGAGCTCATCGTCATGCTACTTGTGCTTACAAATGAGCCGTCCATGTTTATGGATTCGATGAATAGGTCGTTCTGTAAGTATCTGAACAAGTTCGTGATAACCTTTATCGACGACATACTGGTATACTTTCAGTATGAGAGTGATCATTACAAGCATCTGAATTCGGTATTGGAGACGTTGAGGAGAAATCAGCTATATGCTATGTTCTCCAAGTGCGACCTTTGGTTACCCATAGTAGCGTTTCTTGGTCACGTCTTGAGTGGAGAAAGTATCATGGTAGATCCGTCAAAGATATTTGCGATACGTGAGTTGCCTGTGTTGTCTACGTTGGCGAAAAGTCTGAAGTTTTCTAGGACTGGCTAGTTAGTACAGACGCTATATAGAGAACTTCTAGCGGATAGCATTACCCCTCACGACTTTGACGAAGAAAGATCAAAAGTTTGTGTGGTCGCTGGAGTGCGTACAAGCTTTCGAAGAGCTAAAAAGTCGGTTGACCTCGACAACTATTCCATGTTCACCGAGTGGAACCGAAGGATTTGAGGTTTACAACGATGCTTAGGGCAGTGGCTTCTATTGTGTTCTGCTACAGCATGGGAGTGTAATAATATATAGCTCGCGCTAGGTAGAGGTATGCTAGAGGATTTATCCGGTCCATGACTTGGAGTTAATGCCCGTGATATTCACCCAGAAGTTGTAAAGACACTACCTCTACGGTGTGAAGGTCGATATCTAAATCGATCACAAGAGACTGAAGTACTTAATGGATCAAAAGGACTTAAACATGTGGCAGCGGAGGTGGATGGAGTTCTTGGGGGACTACGCCTTCGACATACATTTTGGTCCGTGATTTGGAGGCATTGGAGATCTCTTGTGTTGACAAGCAGACTAGTGTCGAGGAAAAATTGTATTGGATAAAGGTGCAGTATGACCTAGCTAATAGGATTCGGCGGGCTTTGGTTCAGGATAGTAGAAAGAAGCAGATCTTAGATGAATCTTTTAGATGGGTCAAATTCCCAATTTGCTATTGAGGATTGGCTGCTGTGGAGGGACGGTCGCCTATGTGTCCCTAGTGTGGATAATCTTCGGGAGGAGTTGATGTACGAGGCTCATCATAACAAGTACTCAATCCACCCGGGGAGTACGAAGATGTATAAAGACATGAAGAAGTTGTTCTGGTGGCTAGGATTGAAGAAGGATGTAGCACTTTATGTGGCGAAGTGCCAAACATGTGCCTTGGTGAAGGAGGAGAGCCAGAAGCCCGGAGGTTTCTTGAAGTCCTTGCCTATCTCGGAGTGGAAGTTTGACGACATTTCCATGGATTTTGTGCATGGTTTGCCAAAGTCACAGGGGGAAACGATACCATCAGGGTGGTCGTAGATAGATTGAAAAAAGTGTCACACTTAATCCCGAACAGGAAGGAAGATCCGGTGGAAAAGTTAGCCAAACTTTATGTGGATAATATTGTACGATTGCATGGTGTGCCCCGCAGTATTGTTAGTGACTGAGATGGACACTTCACGTCAAATGACTGGAGGCTGGTGCATAGATTTTTGGAAACTAGACTGAGTTTCAGCATAGCCTTTCATCCACAGATGGATGGTCAGACCGAGAGGGTCAACAGGACGATGGAGGACAAGCTCCATATGTGCATCTTGTATTTCGAAAAGCAGTGGGAAGACCACCTGTACATGGTGGAGTTTTCATATAATAATAGCTATCAAGCGAATATTGGAATGGTGCCTTTCGAGGCCTTGTATGGGAGAAAGTGTCGCATGATGTTGTCTTGGTTGGAGACAAGCGAGTCTAAGTTATACAAACGTCAAGCGCTGGAAGCGCCACTTTAATGATACGTACAATTCAGGAATGGTTGAAGATCGCTCAGGACAGGCAGGCAAAATATTATAATGCCAAGTATAGGAACGTGGAGTTCGGTGTTGGCGACTGGGTGTATTTGAAAATCAATCCATTCAAGGGTGTCTCGTGGGTTCGACGCTTGAAGAAGCTGAGTCCGAGATACCTTGGACCATTTGAGATCCTGGAGCTGGTTGGCGAAGCAGCGTATCGATTAAAGCTGTCAGTGGAGTTGAGTGGGCTACACGATGTGTCCCACATATTCGTGTTACGGAAGGCGGTGCAAGAGCCTTTGCAGGTCATTGTAGTCGATCAAGTGCCGGTTGTTAACAGATTGATGGAAATGGTCAAGCCAGTCCGCATTGAATATTTTGAAGTCAAATGACTCCGCAATAAGGAAATCTGAATGGTTAAAGTCCGTTGAGATAACTGCGGACATGAGGAGCTTTCATAGGAGAGAGAGTAGACTATGTTGGAGGAATACCCCAACTTATTCCACTCAGGTAACATTTAAATTTTATGTACAAATACATAATTTGTGACGAAATTCTTTTAAGGGGGGGGGGGAGATTTGTAACGCCCCGAAAATTGTAAACGAACCGGTCGCGTCCTTCTGTTTTGGTCGGGCTGTGTCCAGTAAAGAACACATCAGGAAACACAGTTTTGGAACAGTGTCGACACGGGCATGTCAGGGGTGATACGGGCGTGTCCTTAACCATGTCATCACCCGTGTCCTTCTCGGGTTGAAAACCTGGGGTGTGTTGCAAGGAGTGCATGGCCGGGTTACACGGGCGTGTACTGATCGACACGGGCATGTCCCATCTGACAAGGGAATGTCCTTTCCCATGTCCACAAAACAACGTTACGGTTAGCATAGTGTTTATCTGTGATACGCCCCATGGTCACGGGCATGTGAGGTTGAGACACGGGCGTGTCTCAACCCGTGTATTTTTCTGTGCTCGATGATCGGGCCTGGATTAGGGCACATGGCCTGGAACACGGCCGTGTGCAAGGCCGTGTTTGGCCTAAGATTGAGAGATTTCAGGTGAATCCGAGCCATTCATTTTCTTTAAACAAGATCTGATGGCCCAAATGTGTTCCTGCTTTAATAAGGCCGGGAATTGAGGATTAATTCCTCATTATCTCTTAAGCATTCTCTTTCTAAGGAGTTAGAGAGAGGAGAGACCGGTTGAGGAAGGAAGAGGAGGAATCCGGCTGCCGGCGGAGCATCGGAGCACTGAGTCAAGAATCGAGACTGATTCCGCGGAGGAAATAGCCTTGCAAAGCTTTCCATCCGGATAGATTTCTATGGCGCAAAAGCGAACTTCATGGGTAACGATTCTCTACTTGAGCATGTGAAGGTCTCTTTCTTTCTACATAGGTAACCTGTTACCGCGAGTGTGCGGTGAGTGTGCGGTGTTCCTTAGGGTAGATGTGAATAGTCCCCCTTGTGTTGCATATAGAGTCCGGAATCGAACTACAGACATAGGCATTGTGTGTGAAGCCTACCCAGATGTGTTGGTCTAGATCAGTGATGTTGCATATTGTATGGATTGTCGGAGAAGACTCCGTGCTATTTGTTTTTCAGGTTTCTACACGGTAGATTGCAACAGGGATCCTTGGGGATTAACTCCAAGGCGCACCCGAAAAACTGAGCAGAATTGAAGTTTTGCAAACTTGGCGGCCGGGAAGCCAGCCTTGTATATAACTGGGTAATGTGATGATTGGGAATTTATTAGGCTCTGGGAGAATCTTGTCCCGCGCGTACATCTTAAAGTGACTAGGTGGAGTCAGCAACGGGCAAGTGGAAGCGGACCTGGGCTATGCGGTTCAGTGCTAGAGGCCCAAAATTGTAACTGGTTGTTGGCATAGTCCGGAGTCTTACACGGTTGTCAGAAAGACTAGAATGCTCATGATATTGCCATCCTGGGGATGGTGGTGAAGCCACGGAATTGACCGGATTCACCGAAAATATGCCCTGAGTGCACGAGGTGTTTTGCCGTGCGAACCTACACCTGTGGAGAAGTATGTTTGCACTTTGTTGTTTAGCTGGGCTAATGAAATGCAGGGAAGGAGCACCGCCGTCCCGAGTAAGGGGCGGGGTCGTTATAATTTGGTAAGCTTTAGCTGACTGTTGCTTTATTTTCCACCGTACGGTGGAATGTTGCTTGCAGGTGCTGCGGAGCCAGGTACCAAATAACGGGCTGAAGCCCATGGTACTGAGCTGGCGCTCGAAGGCCAAAGCGAATTGTTATTTTACTTTTGTCATGTGTGGCCGGCCTGCGAGCCGATGTATGTAAAACATTACTTTGTTAAGTGAACTCTTGTAAGGCCATAAGGCCAAGTACTTTCAGTGTATTTGTTATTTCATTCCTATGGTGGTAAGTGGACATTCATGATAGTTGATATTCAATTATGGGTTCTTTCAAACTGTTTAAAAGCTTCCGCTAGAATGCTCTGAGTTTGGGCTAGTAGTTCTAGTTTATTTTTGATATTCTTATGTAACCCTTCCAACTGTCTGTGGTATATGGCATTGGGTTCCAGCTGGACCTTCTGTTATATGCCATATGACGGATGGGGTGTTACATCTTTAAATGTGTCGAATAATAATCCACTGATATCATTAGATGAGACATCATCATTAGTTTCTTGATCATGATCCTTATGTTGAATATCCTCTCCATGGTAAATCCAATCCTTATAGCCTTTTACAAATCCCTTACTTTTCAAATGGTCAAACACCATATCTCTTTTCCCTCCAAATATCATTGCAACAAATAGCACATGGACATAAAATCTCCTCTCCTTCGAAAAACCCTTTATTGAACGCAATGTCCCAGAAATATTTAATACAATTAATATAATCTTCACTATAATGAGGCAAACTAACTCAATCCTTTCTCATTATATTTTATCTTTTGAATATTAAGAAATAATAGTTCCTGAACAAAAAACATTATATTGAGTTACATTATCAAAGCAAAATTAACAAAAAGTAGAGTTTTGAATAAGTGAAAAAATAAAAAGAAAATTATAACATACCAAATCTTATATAACACCATTAAAAAAAACTGAATATGATAATAGTAAATTTAAAAATCTTAGGCAGGTAACAAATTTTTGTATGATAGTTTATGAAAAAATAAAGCACAGAGTCTAATGTCGTAAAGTATAGTATGCAAAATACTCTTAAATTATTTTTTTTATAAATAATCATCAGCATTACTCATCAAACAGTAGTTAGTTGGCAAAATGTCTCGAAGCATCAGATGATATAATAATCATTTTATAGTACCAAAATGGAACCAAAGTATCAGTATATATGACAGTAGTTGGTAAAATCGATGCTCAAGCCACTAAAAAATTGGTGTCATTCTCAGGCCAATTTACCCCACCAAACATTATATCATGTATTAGGTCAGTTGATTAAACCTTAAATCTAAAGAAATATATATCATTAAATGAAATAAATTATCATTGCATAAAAGATGGTGAATTTCTTTAGTTAATTGATGAAGTTAGAAGAAATTTTAAAAACATTACATGCTTATGTCCATTTAACCAATTTAAACAGTTGAATATGTGTAATAAAGAGGACAGATATAATAGGGGGAAAATAAAGATGACCTGGACCAATAACAAACCCACTTCTTGCGAGTTGAATCAGGAATAGGCTATTTATAAGAAATTGCCTATTCTCTAATGCACCTGTACAACAAAAATTGATGATAGCAAAAATTATAACGACTAACTCTGAAAAAAATTGATCGACTCTATGAGTAATATACTGTCTGTAAGAAATTGTAGCCACGAACACCAATACAAACTACCAAAGAGTTTGATATGCATATACTGTATCAATAATGGAAAATAGGTTAAGATTATTGCACCAAAATCAATTTTTCTCTAATCATATATTTACTAATAAAAATGCAATAACTGGAACAAAAAACCCTATGAGAACTACTATGTTTCTTGAAGTATTTGAAGGTAACACCAAATTGCAAAATAAACAATAGTTCATCAAAGTTAAATTTTTGGTATTACAAAATTATTCATCAAGGTAGACAACACAATCTTTTCATAAATAATTTATGTACTTCAAGAATTAAGAAATGAAAAGAAAAGATATTTATATAAGTAAAATATCTAATGGATGTCTCCTGAAATATTAAGAGAGATTTAACATGCTAACCAGAGCTACATGATAAAATAAAAATCTATTTATAAATAAAGATGTTGGAACCCTAGTTTGGATTTAGGCAAGGAATACTATTAGGATGTTTTTAAATTGACCCAAAATGTATAGTCAGGGTCATAGGATTATTTGTAGGTCTGCCTCAAAAGAACTCCAGATAAATCATGCAGAAATAAGTTTTAACAAAGGCAGGAATTGTGTTCGACAAACTTCAAGCTACGTTCGATGAACGTCGAACTCAGGTTGACGAAACTCAGAGTTCTATCTCTGAGTTGAGCTCGACAATCTCCGAGCTCCGGTCGACGATCGCTGATCTCAAGACAAAATCTCAGCACAATGTAAACATTATTCAGGTCGACGATCTCTGAGCTGAGGTCGACGAATAACAGACTAAGGTCGATGAAATCTATGCAGTCGTACAGACAGAGATTTTAACAGCTGGCAGAATTAATTAAGGCATTTATTATCTCTCAGACTTAATGCTTATATCCGTTCAATAGCAGTAGTTAATGTGATTAATTCCCAGGAATCTTTTTCTCTCTCGAGAATGCCTCAGCCATTTCAAGATACAATTAATTCAAATGTTTGAATACGGCTCGGGGGAATATGTTTAGATTGGAGGTTTTGCTGAAATAGTAGAAGTGACTTACAAAGAGACTAAGCAGTAGTCAGAATAGAGATTCTGAAGAACACAACACAGCTTTCTATCATACAGTGTTCTTCATCATCTGCTCCAGGCTTTCAAGAGAAACAAATCAATATCAATCTAGAAAGTTTGTTGGAGATCAACATCAATCTGAAGGCCTACACCTTGAAGCAAAGCTTCCTTCTTTCCTGAACGGATCAACATCTCAGGGGGAGCATTGACACCATCAGCATCCATAAAGTCTTCTCAAAGTTGTTTTGAGAATAAAGAAGACTAACATCACTCACTTTCCCACCCCCACTATACAGGGTTTTAACTCCCTTTAAAAGTTAGCTTGGTTGCAAGTCTCCGGATCAAAAGACTTAAGATTTGTTTTTGAGCACCTGATCAAAAGCTCAAAGGTGGCAGTCACCTAATCAAAAACTGTTAGCGTATTCTTTCCAGGGTGGTAGAAGAGTGGATGTATTCTGATTGGGGAACCACTATAATCCTTGTGTTGTCTGTGTGCTTGCTTTTATCTTCTTTATCTTTGTGCTGCGACTTTTTATATATTAATAATAGATTAGAATAAAGTTAAGATCTATCCCCCTATCTTTCAATTGGTATCAGAGCAGGTTCTTTGGTTGTACAGGCAAACACCTGAACCAAAATGAACTAATATATCTTATATTTCTTAAGAGTTTTTCATGGCCCAAACTGAAGAATTTTCAAGCACTTGACCTTTTAAGTGTAATCTGGATAAGCTTGAACTATAGAAGGCAAGGATTAAGCTATTTATTAACTCTATTGATGAAGCCATTTTTAATTCCATTTTGACAGGTCCTTATCAATCTTTGGAAACAACAATCTTCAATGTTGTTCCATCACCTCAATGGACAGAAGCCCAAAAATTGCTAAAGAATGCTGATGCAAGAGCAATGAACAACCTTTCTCAATCAATGTCTGATGACATTTTTCAAGAAGATGTTGAATGTACTTCAGCAAAGGAAATCTGGGACTCCCTCACAGCAATGGCTGCCGGATCAGCAAAAGAAAGAACATTTAAAGACGAATCTTGGAGTGACACTAAAGCTTCATCCTGTACAATTGAGGATGAAGAAGAAACAAGAGCAAGAGAATTCTGCTTGATGGCAGTCAATGCATCTTGCAGCAGCTATGATGAAGAATCAGAATAAGAATGTGAATCACAAGAGGATCAGGTTATCTCTTCTTTTGATTTTTCCTCAAAACATTTTAAAGAAGATTTTAAAATTTTATGCAATGATTTGATTCAATCTAAGAAGGAAATAAAACTTCTCAGAGAGAAAGTGTATAATCTATCTTCATAAAACAAAAATCTTAAAGAAGATTTAAAAAATGTTTCTGAACAATTAGCTTCTTTAGAAATAATTAAAGACAAAGAAAAGATAATAGATTTAGACTATATAACTGAATTTTTACCAAAAACAATTAAACAATTTCAGAAAAAAAAATTTCAACATAATTCGTCGAACGGAGCTCGACGAAAATAACACTCTTCGTCGAACTCAGGAAGACGAACTCTGAACAGAGATTTTGATTTTAACTTGTCTAGAAATTATGATCGACGAAAGAAATTTGCTTCGTCGAACCGAGATCGACGATCGTTGAACAAAGAAAATAGATAGTATCATTCTGTGAACCGAGATCAACGAAATCGATTCCCTTCGTCGAACTCAGGTCGATGAAATTATTTTTCGTCGAACTCAAAATTTCAAAACAGAATTTTTTATCCTTTAGAAAATTATAATCAAACTCAAAAATTTATCAATCCTTTTACCCAATGGCTCATCCCTTTTAGGAAATTTCACCCTCTAGGTTATAAAGATCAACCTATATGTTCTTTTATATCTAATTATTATGAAAAAGAACTGGGACCCAAGATAATCTGGGTCCAGAACTCCTAACCCCTTATTTCAGGAAAAGACCCTTCAGTACAGGTGTAGTTGTATAGGGGGAGAATGCTTTAAAGGATACAGTAGCAGCAGTTTCAATTAGTAAGAAATCAAGGGGATGATATCAATGAAATTATTGAATATAGTAGGAGCAACATATCTGAAATATGCTGAGTTAAAGATAAGCAAAGAACAACTACAAAGCCTATCAGAAGCTTTACTCTTATTTTTAGTTCAAAACTTTGTTGTTGTTTATTTTATGTTTCAAAGCACCCATTTTAAATTTGCTTTGTATTCCTTTTATGTAAATAGTATCCTCACCCAAATAGGGGGAGATTATTGGAACCCTAGTTTGGATTTGGGTAAGGAATACTATTATGATGTTTTTAGATTGACCCAAAATGTATAGTCAGGATTATAGGATTATTTCTAAGTCTGCCTCAAAAGAACTCCAGAGAAATCATGAAGAAATCATTTTTGACAAATGCAGGAATTGTGTTCGATTAACTTCAAGCTGCGTGTAACGCCCTAAAAATCGTAATCGAACCGGTCGCGTCCTAAGGAATTTTTTGTGCCAAAATAGGGGCACACGGCCTGGGATACGGGTGTGTCCAAGGCTGTGTCCTTCTCTGTGTTGGCCAGACTGTGTCTAGTGAGGGATACGACAGGAAACACGGCTATGAATAGTGTGGACACGGGCGTGTCAGGGATGACACAGGCGTGTCTGTTAAGTAAATTTTGATTTAAAGGGGATAAATTTGGTGTTATATAATATTTTACGTATATAAGTCTATCTCTTTTTTTACTTACTTATATCCTATGGATTAAGGCAAGAGTACCTATCGCATAGGAGTATAGTATTTTGTAAAAAATATCAAGGTCGTATTTTTCCTAGGATCGGTGTTAATTATTCAACTTTTTAGAACGGACTATTATCTTATCGAAAGAACGGAGTGGAGTTTATATAAAAAAAATAGAAAATTATAAATACGTGGTTTTATTAAGATAAGGACTCAGAAGGTAGTCCTTGATTTTAGAATTACTATGAGAGAATATTAATTCACCTATTAAAGAACAACTTTATATCTTGTTTACCTAACTTAACGAGAGGGTCCCTTTGGTAGCATCACTGACTCGAAAGTACGACCGGGGAGGCTTGCGTTTAAAATGAGTTAACGTAAAACGTAGTGTCTTTTCACTTGGTATATGATCAATTAACAGAAAACTCTAGTTAGAATAACTAGAAAGTAGAGTTGAAATAGTTTAAAATAATATCCAGCCCAGAGCTCATCTTGACCAAGTGCTAAGGGTTTTTAGCCTCTTATCAGAATGGGAGCGGTATAAAGTGCAGAAAATAATATCTACCTATCTATCTTAATTCAGGACTTAAGCTTTCGCTTCGCCATTCATTCGGGATAGGGAGGTAAAATCTAAACAATTGAAAAGCTTTCATAATATCTTAATCCAGGTCATAGGCTTTCGCCTCGCCTTTCATTCGGGATAGTATGAAATAATAACCTTTTGAAAAAATATTTTTGAAAGCAGTTTCACACTATCTTAATCCAGGACATAAGCAGAGGTTCGCCTTTCATTCGTGATAGTATGAGAAAATAAAGTAAACTAAAATAGAAAATAAAATTGTAAAGTACTCAGAATAGAAATTAAAACATTCTATTTTATAAATTCAAAAAGTTAATACAACTTCCTACAAAGCTGAAAAGAAAGCTGAAAAAATTACAACTTACAGAACTTTGAATACTTGAAAGCTACTACCAGTTCCTTTTCAGAGAGCTGGGGAGTCATAACAATTCTTAAGGAAGTTGTTGGTGTTAGAATAATTTTACAAAGCCCTGCCCATCTATTTATAGAAAACATTTTGAAACAACATGCCCCAGGACACGGGCATGTCTCATTGGATCACAGGCGTGTTATACATCGTGTTTGGCCATGTGTCGAGCTGGGCTGAACTTCTGATAGAATTTCATTAGGTCACGGGCGTGTCGAATTGTGTCACGGGCATGTCTTGCAGTCGGGTCATCAGGCGGCATGAGGCGTGGCGACAGCGCGGCATCTTGCTGGAAACAGGCTAACATCGGTGCAGGCACAGGCGTGTCGGATTCGGTCACGGGCGTGTCTGGTAGTCAGTTTATCTGACGGCATGGGGCATGGCGACAATGCGGTATCTTGCTGGAAACATCAGTCATGGGCGTGTCTCATTGGGACACGGGTGTGTCGTGGCCGTGTCCTTTAGTTTTCCTGATTTTCCTAAATAACAAAAACAGAAAAATAAAAGGAATTAAACAGGGCTGTCACGCCCTAGGTCACGGGCATGACCTAGGGGCATGACCTAAGTAAAAAATACAAAAATTAAGAAAAACTTAGAAAATAAATATAAAACATAAAAAAAATAAAACAAAAATAACTAGTTTTATACTTATAAACTAAGGTATTATATATAAATATTCAAAATTAATACTATACAAAATTGTATATTTTTATACTCATCAAATACCCCCATACTTAGAATTTTCTATTCCAGAGCAAATATAGAGTTGCGTATATTTACAAGTTATGAAATTTTCTATTTACTATTAATTTAATTCTTCAAGATAAAATAGGTATAAAAAATCCGGTGAATAAAGAGTTAAATGCTATTGTATATATATATCATTGATACCAGAGTTAGAATTTATAGCCATAAAAAGTTTTTTGAAAATAAATAATAAGCATATATTAAAATCAGATATAACAAGGATAGATTGGCTTAATGATTACTATATCTTATACGAGATATATTAGAAAATATTCATCCTATTATTTATGCTCTCTCAAAATTTTAAACAAAAAATTGAATATCAACTTTGGAAGGGTGGAATTTACCGATACAATAGGCTTTTGTAGAAGTGATAGATTTTTGTATTCAATCATCTTTTTATCTAAGTTATGCGTTGTTATAACTACTAAGGAATGTAATTCATAAGTGGCAAAAATTATAATGCATACTTGAGTTTTTAATTGAATCATATGTAAATTTAAAGGAGCACATACTCCTTTCCATATAATCTTTTCATAAATATTGGATGCCTATGTATACGGAATGAAATCTTATTCCCATTGACATAAGATCTTTTATTTTACTAGGAGCACATACTCCTAGATATTTGCTTGCGTAAGAAAACATGCCAAGTAGAAATAAATAAATATTCAAAAGTTGGATAAAAAATTTTGAGAGCAACTATAATAGTTTGTATTTCTTATATTTTGTTAAGAATGGAGTAAGGATAATTACAGTCTAAAATTGTTTGGTGAACATAATATGTTTTGCTTCTATTATATATATATGCATTTTTGATATATTAAAGCAGGCTTGCTAAAATAATAACTCCGATTGTAATGAAATTTACAAGGTAGTGTTTACAAGTTTATTCCGGATATTTATATCTATCTAGTTATGAGAAGGAGTAGTAAATTTAAAAATTGAATAATTTGCATTTTTATCAACTCAGATTTTTGGAATGTATATAAATAGTATGGTTTTGAAAGTTTTGACTTGTTTTGGATGAGTAATAAAATAAACAATGTTTTTATTTAAAAGGAAAAATATAACATAAAAGTGATAAAAATGCAGCTAAAAGCACCCCCATACTTATGTTAGGCATAGGTATGAAGTGACAAATAAAGACAGAAAAAGCATATGTACAGAATATACAAAAGCATAAAAGATGGAAATATACAAGTGAATTTATATTTCGATGTTATGGAGTAGTGTTAGGGTTTCAGGTTCTTTTTGAAAAGGGTCCCCAGTAAAATATAGTTTTAAACGGTGCCGGTTTACTTTAAAAGTACCTAGTTCCGGGTTAGAAATAAGAACAGTCCCATATGGCCAGACTTGTTTATCAGTAAAGGGGTCGGTCCATCGGGATTTTAATTTTCCTGGAAAAAGTTTAAGGCGCGAGTTATAAAGTAGGACAAGATCACCTGGTGAAAAAGATTTTGGAAATTTTATTTTTCTATCATGATAAAACTTAGATCGCTCTTTATAGAATTTATTATTTACATAGGAGTTTGCACGCCATTCATCAAGTTCATTTAGTTGAAATTTTCTTTGTTCGACAGCTAAGTTTGAATCTAAGTTGAGAAAATTTTAGCGCCCAGTATGCGCGATGTTCTAATTCTATAGGTAGGTGACATGCCTTTCCATATACTAAATGATAAGGTGTACAACCGATCGCAGTTTTGAATGTTGTACGGTAGGCCCAAAGTGCATCATCTAATTTAAGGGACCAATCTTTTCGATTGGTATCTACAGTCTTTTCTAATATGCGCTTTAGTTCTTTATTGACTACCTCCACTTGGCCGCTTGTTTTGGGGTGATAAGCGGTAGCGAGTTTATAAGTAACTCCATATTTGGCTAACACTTTAGCCATCTGGGTGTTACAAAAATGAGTACCTCGATTGCTAACTATAGCCCTAGGCGTGCCAAAACGTGAAAATAAGGATTTCAGAAATTTACCGACGACTCTCGTGTCAGCGATGGGAAAAGCATGCGCTTCAGCCCATAGTGAAACGTAATCGACCGCTACTAAGATATAACAATTTTTAAAAGAAGGAGGTAAAGGGACTACAAAATCTATGCCCCACAGATCAAAAATTTCACATTCCAAGTAAAAATTTTGGGGCATTTCATCCCGATGGGAAATGTTACCTAACCGTTGGCAGTGGTTGCAAACGCTTACCAATTGTTGAGGATCCTTGAATAAAGTAAGACAAAAGAAGCCTCCTTCAAGGACTTTACGTGCAGTCCGGTTGGCTTGAAAATGTCCGTCGGTTGGTCCTTCGTGGCAGTGCCGTAGTACTTTTAGTCCTTCCTCGTTCGAAATACATCTTCTAATTACTTGGTCGGCACAGACTCAGAATAAATACGGGTCTTCCCAAAAGTAGTTTTTCAAGTAAGAAAAGAATTTCCTCTTTTCTTGAATTGTAAAAGCTTTTGGAAGGACTCGGGCTACTAAATAGTTAGGCAAGTCTGTGAACCAAGGAGTAGAAGAGTTGGTTACCTTTATGAGGGCGAGGAAACTTTCTCCAGGGAATTTATCTTCGATGTCGGCTTACACGAGTGTATCTGTTGCAGCATTCTCTAGTCGAGAAAGATGATCGGCTACTAAATTCTCAGCTCCTTTCTTATATCGGATCTCTAAATCAAATTCTTGTAATAAGAGAATAAAACGTAATAAATGGGGTTTTGTATCTGCCTTAGTTAGTAAATATTTAAAATAAAAATGATTCGTAAAAACTATAACTTTCGATAGCATTATATAAGATCTAAACTTGATGGCATGCCCCCTCCTCCACCATTTGAAGACGATACTGACGATGCTGATGATGATCCGGTTGATAAGGCAATACAACTCAAGGACGTGAGGCGACATGATGACGCTAACGAAAAGCTACGCTACAACTTCCTCCCGCGGCGTGCTACATCCACTACAAAAAATTAACCTTATTTTTTTCATTTTCTTGAACTCTATTTTATATTTGGAATATAAAATTATCCTATGTTTAAGTGATAATTTTATATTCATTGCATGTTTTATTATTTTTAATTTTGAACAATTTTGATGTTGGTGTGCATTTAGCCATTTGGATGGATAAGATTACATCTCCATCATGAATGGTTAAGGCTTGTTTGTAACTCCTATATAAGGAGGCTTCCTTATGAGATAATTAGAAAAAGAGTTAAACCTAAATCTCTCCTTGAGAAATTTCGGCCAAGAGGAGATCTCTCCAAGCCGCCCCCCGCCCCCTTGCTTGTGGTTTGAAGCTGCCCCCCCCCCCTTGCTCCCTCCATCCGTTCGGTGCGACTCCGGCGCAGCTTCCTTCGGTGCGACTCCTTGGAAGAAGGTTGCAAACCCTTCGGTGTGACGCCGGTGGATCCGTGGAGAGAATGATTCTCCCACAGTTATCTTGTGTGAAAAGCTTTCTGGTTGGGTAATCTCTTCCATCTCCCGAGTGTGATTCTCTTCTTTAGTTGTGGTGGTTTCACACTCGTTTTTTCCGGAAATTTTATTTAATCGCTGCAAGTTTTGGATCGAAATCGTCATTGCTAGGCTTTTTAATTCCGGATCGGGTGGATCCATTTGCCTGAGCGGATCTTGGCCTATAGCCTTAGTCTTGCTCTCAAAAGGAGTGACAACCTTTGTATTTTCTTGGGGAATATTCCGACTCAAATTTTCGATCGTTGTTTTCGAGTCGACCATTCCTCCTTTGTTATTTGTGCTGCGTTCTTACAACGAGAAACTATTGTGGGCGATAGGTTCAATAGTATGTGTGGTAGATCTACGACGTGTAGTGCGTAGATAGAGCGTTTGCTTCGTGGAGATCTCTGATTCCGGATGCCCCTTACATCAATTTGTTATTAGAGGCGGTCGTTTCAACTTCCACGTTTCAAACATCCTCTCTGCGTTCTTTGTTGGTAGTCGGATCTCTAGAAAATCAAAAAAAAAATTGTGGTCTGCCAATAGCGGGCTAAAATCTGTATTTTTCAGCGAAATTTCAAAAAAAAAAGTTTAACAATCTTCGTCTTATTCACATCAAGCTTTTATAAAAATATTTTATTTTCCGTCTAGCTACAGCCCTAGGGAAAATCGTCTTTCATAATTTTCTGGGTCTTGCATGCGCACTAGGCTAGGCACGGAGTATACGGCGCCGTCTACGTCTAGGATGGCTGAGAACGGGCATGAGCTTCATAACACTGAAGCGATAGCAGGTCTACGTAATGATATGACGGAGCTTAGGGCTACATTAGCACAGATTTTACAAAATCAAGCTAGGCCACCCCCACAACCCGCTAATGTTGAGTTTCCCCGCCGGCGCAAACACATCTCCTATTCGGATTCTGATGGGGACTCCCCACGAGTGCCCCCTCGAGGTCATCGCCACGAGCGAGAGTTTGACATTACTAGGGCCGTCAAGAATGAGGCCCCCACTTACGACAGCATGGGAGATCCACAAAACTTCCTTAATTGGACGGTGGATATGGAATGTTACTATGACTGGCACCATCTCACGGAACCCCAAAAGGTCCAAGTTGCCAAGATGAAGCTGACAGGCCGTGCCAAAACTTATTGGCTGAATGAAGAGTGTAGGCTAGGAGTTGGGGACGGAGACCCAATTATTGAGTGGACCGTAATGAAGAATTTGTTGACCGATCAGTACGTCCCCGCGTACCATCGAACACAGATGTTTGACGAGCTTGCCACCCTGCGGCAGGGTTCAAGTTCAGTAGCATAGTATATGGGAGAACTGAAGGACCGAATGGTACGTTGTGATCTGAGGGAAATCCCCGAGGTCACCCTTTCTAGATTCCTTAAGGGGCTTCAACCCGATATTCAGGGAAGCTCTTACGATATGGCCATACGGATCTAAACATGACATTCAATGCCGCCCTCGACATTGAGAAACACTTAGCATCTAAGGGTCACTCCTGTTATTCCCATACGAAGGGAAAATCCACTACCGGAGCATCTTCCTCCACATATCAGGACAAAGGGAAGTTCCGGTCCACCGAGTCAAAGTCTATCGTGATCACTGCTAGGAACACTAAGAACCCTGCGAGCGAACGTATTCCCATCGAAAAGGTTAGCAAGACTAACGCCACATGTTACTCTTGCGGCATTCAAGGTCACTACGCCTTCAAATTCCAAACAAAAACTAAAGCCATAGCCTTGTTAGAGTCGACGACCGATCTTGCGGATTACGTTTATGAGGCTGCTGAGGAGAGCGACCTAGAAGGGGTCCCAAGTGTCTTAGAGGACGATCACCGTTAATTGATAGATTTATTTGTGTGGTATTGCCCTAGAATAAGATTTATGGTGATGTGTTGTATCTTGTATCCCTACCACCCTCATCCATTATATGATTGGAAGAGGACGAGCATATTTTCTCTGATTTTTAAGAGTGGCGAGAAGCTTTGCAAGCTAATTGTTGATAGTGGTAGCTGTGTGAATGTCGTATCTGAGAACATCATTGCACGTATGTCCTTGACCAAGGAACCACACCCGACCCTATATCAGGTCGCTTGGATCAACAAGATCTCCGTACCTGTTACCAAGCGATGCCTGGTCCCACTCTCATTCAAATCCTACATTGTTGAGGTGTGGTGTGATGTCCTTCTGATGGACGCTTGTCATGTGTGGTTAGGACGCCCTTGGCTATATGACCGTGATGTTACACATTTTGGTAGAGCCAACACTTATGAATTCAAATTCAATGGCAAAACCATCACTTTGAGGCCTACAATCCCAAAGGAGCCCGTAGTCTTGGCTAAGGACACAACTATTCTGGTAGAATGGAAAACGTTGAATCTAGTTTGTAGCAAAGAGTTTAAGAGAGATCCGTTCTTTGATGGAATTATGTATGCGCTAGTCCTCCTAAGTGCGAAGCCTGATTCTAGCATTTTGGATGAGTTACCTTGTGAGTTACGGGTACTGTTGGAGGAGTATAGGGACGTGTACCCAGATGAGTTGTCGCCCACGTTACCCTTGCTTAGGAATATCCAGCATGCAATAGATCTCATCCCGGGGTCTTCCTTGCCAAATCAGCCCAATTATCGACTCCACCCAGCAGCTCACCTGGAGTTGCAGTCCCAGATCGAGGGTTTGCTAAAGAAAGGTTTTATAAGGACTAGTATGAGCCCATGTGCTGTACCAGCCCTACTTGCCCCAGAGAAGGATTGTACATGGAAGATGTGCGTTGATAGCCGGGCTATAAACAAAATCACCATCAAGTATAGGTTCCACATTCCCCGCCTAGATGATTTGTTGGATGTCTTGTCTGGAGCCACCGTATTCCTCAGATCTTCGAAGTGGCTATCACCAGATTAGGATACGAGAGGGCGACGAGTGGAAGACGGCGTTTAAGTCGAAGGATGGTCTGTACGAATGGCTTGTGATGCCCTTTGGGTTATCTAATTCCCCTAGTACCTTCTCCCGGATGATGACACATGTCTTTCAGCCATTCATGGGGAAGTTCGTTGTCGTCTACTTTGACGATATTCTGATCTATAGCACCTCTACTACCGAGCACATTTCCCAAATGTAGTGATTCTTTCCACCCTGGGGAAGGAGACTTTATTTCTCAATCTTAAGAAATGAACATTTTATGCCTTGGAGGTAGAGTTCTTAGGCAATATAGTCGGCTCTAAGGGTATTCGAGTTTATCCGGGCAAGGTTCAGGTCATTAAGGACTGGCCTGTGCCAACCACCCTACGTGAGGTGCGTAGTTTCCATGGGTTAGCCACGTTTTATCATCGTTTCATACGAGACTTCAGTAGTATTATGGCGCCTATCACAGACTGTATGAAGAAGGGAGAGTTTACGTAGACGAAGTCCGCCACCTATGCTTTTCAATGAATAAAGGAGCTTATGACTAAGGCACCTGTCTTACATCTACCTGACTTTGCTAAAGTCTTTGAGCTCACATGTGATGTGTCTGGGGTAGGGATTAGAGGTGTCTTGAGCCAGGAGGGCCACCCCATTAGTTATTTTAGCGAGAAGTTGTCCAGCCCTAAGCTGAACTATTCAAATTACGATAGGAAATTTTATGTTGTAGTCCGATGTCTACACCATTGGAGGCACTATCTCCTCTCCAAGGAGTTTGTGATCCTCTCCGATCATGAGGCTTTACGTTTCATCAACGTCCAGCATAAGATCAGCCCACGACACGCTAAGTGGGTAGCTTTCTTATAAGGTTACACGTTTAATCTAAAGCACCTTAAGGGAGCTGATAACCGAGTCGCGGACGCCCTTAGTCGTCTTACTATTTTACACACCTCTATGGAAGTACATGTCGTAGTATTTGAGCGGGTTAAGGATGAGTACGCCACGTGTCCTTACTTCCAGGACTTCTATTTATCTGCCAGGGATAGCTCCTCTACGATGATATCTGCATACGTTATCAAGGACGATTACCTGTTTAGGAACGGGAAGCTATGTATTCCACAGTTATCGTTACGACTACATATTATATGGGAGTTGCATAGCGGAGGGTTGAGTGGCCACTTCGGTAGAGATAAGACCATTACGTTAGTCGAGGACAAATTTTATTGGCCAAAACTTAAGGTTATGGTGGGACAGGTAGTGAGTAGTTGCCGTACGTGTTAGGTGTCTAAGGGTAGTAAAACCAACGTAGGATTATATACACCCTTGCCTATTCCCTCCATACCTTGGGTAGACATTAGTATTGATTTTGTATTAAGCCTCCCCATTACCCTATGCCGTCACGACTCAGTTTTTGTAGTTGTGGATAGGTTTTCAAAGATGGCTTATTTCATCCCGTGCAGTAGGACAAACGATGCATCTCACGTCGCTAAACTATATTTTAAAGAAGTCGTTAGTAACCGTGGAGTGCCAAAGACCATAGCATTGGATAGGGACGTAAAATTCACTAGTTATTTTTGGAAAACTTTTTGGATATTAATGGGAACAAAATAATTGTTTTCTTCTGCCTATCATCCCCAAACTGATGGGACGACGAAAGTGGTTAATCGGAGCTTAGGAAATTTGTTACGATGCCTTGTTAGTGATCACAAGAGCACTTGGGATATTCTCCTTCCCCATGCCCAATTAGCCTACAATAATTCATAGAATAGGTCTACGGGTCTATTGCCGAATGAGACTGTCCAAGGGTATAAGGCTCCTGTGCCGCTTGACATGGTGTCATTGCCCCCAACATACAAGGCAAGTAAGTTTGCACAATCCTTCGCCCAGCACATCCATGATCTACACCCACGTATACGGGCCACCTTTACTATGCAATACGACTCTTATCAAGCGCATGCTAATTTACATAGGAGAGTATCAAACTTCAAAATTGGCGATCTAGTTTTAGTCTGTTTGGTTCTCGAACGCTTGCCAACTGGCACCATTAAAAAGTTAGCACCAAAGCACGCCGAACCTTTTCGGATTGTTAAGAAGTTAGGTGACAACGCTTTCGTTTTGGACTTGCCTGCTGATTGGGGTATCTCCCCCATTTTTAACGTTTCGGATTTAACGATGTTTGTGTCTCCACCACAAGAGTTGATTTCTTTGTCATCTTCTTCTCCCACTCTAAATTCTCATGGGTTGGGGAGTGGTAGTATGGATCATCTTTCTCTTTCGGTCCCCACAGGTATATCATCGGATGGTAAGTTGCCTTCTTTCCTGCCTACTGCTAATATGTTCCCCAGGTTTCCACAGACATTTTCCACTCCAGAGATGATACTTGATGCTGAGCCTGTTCACACTACTGATGGCAACACCCACCGCTTTCTCATCCGTTGGCGAGATCGGCCCCCGTCGAATGACTCTTGGGTACTCGAGATGGAGCTGCAAAGTTTGGATGCCGCTCTCCTTCACCGCTATCACTTGGACCATAAAACGGAGATGCGTGTATTTGAGCAGGGGAGGATTGATGGTGTGCCCCCTCCTCCACCATTTGAAGACGATGATGACGATGCTGATGATGATCCGGTTGATAAGGCAATACAACTCAAGGACCTGAGGCAGCACGATGACTCTAATGGAAGGCTACACTACAACTTCCGCCCGCAGCGTGCTACATCCACTGTAGAGAATTAGCCTTATTTATTTTATTTTCTTGAACTCTATTTTATATTTGGAATATAAAATTATCCTATGTTTAAGTGATAATTTTATATTCATTGCATGTTCTGTTATTTTTAATTTTGAACAATTTTAATGTTTGTGTGAATTTAGCCATTCGGATGGATGAGATTATATCTCCATCAAGAATGGTTAAGGCTTGTTTGTTACTCCTATATAAGGAGGCTTCCTTATGAGATAATTAGACAAAGAGTTAAACCTAAATCTCTCCTTGAAAAAATTTTGGCCAAGAGGAGATCTCTCCAAGCCGCCCCCCCCCCCCCCACTTGCTTGTGGTGTTAAGCCGCCGCCCCCCTTGCTCCCTCCATCCGTTCGGTGCGACTCAAGCGCGGCTTCCTTCGGTGCGAATCCTTGGAAGAAGGTTGCAAACCCTTCGGTGTGACATCGGTGGATCCGTGGAGAGAGTGATTCTCCCACAGTTATCTTGTGTGAAAAGCATTCCGGTTGGGTAATCTCTTCCCTCTCCCTAGTGTGATTCTCTTCTTTAGTTGTGGTGGTTTCGCACTCGTTTTCTCCGGAAATTTAATTTAATCGCTGCAAGTTTTGGATCGAAATCCCCGTTGCTAGGCTTTTTAATTCCGAATCGGGTGGATCCTATTTGCCTGAGCGGATCTTGGCCTATAGCCTTGGTCTTGCTCTCAAAAGGAGTAGCAACCTTTGTGTTTTCTTGGGGAATATTCCGACTCAAATTTCCGATCATTGTTTTCGAGTCGGCCATTCCTCCTTTGTTATTTGTGCTGCGTTCTTGCGACGAGAAACTATTATGGGCGATAGGTGCTGTGTAGGTGCGATAGATCTACGACGTGTAGTGAGTAGATAGTGCGTTAGCTTCGTGGAGATCTCCGATTCCGGACGCCCCTTACATCAAAACTTATCAAATGCAAATACAAGCGCCAGTTGTTCCTTTTCCGTGGTCGTGTAATTGGTTTGTGTGGATGTGAGAGTTTTACTTGCATAATAGATAGGATGAAAATATTTGTCTACTCGCTGTCCTTAGACAGCTCCTACCTTTTCGAGGGTGAGGAGACTTTCTTCAAGGAATTTATCTTCGATGTCGGCTTCCACGAGTGTATCCGTTGTAGCATTCTCTAGTCGAGAAAGATGATCGGCTGCTAAATTCTCTGCGCCTTTCTTATCTCAGATCTCTAAATAAAATTCTTGTAATAAGAGAATCCAACGTAATAAACGGGGTTTTGCATTTGCCTTAGTTAGTAAATATTTTAAAGCAGAATGATCCGTAAAAACTATAACTTTTGATAGCATTATATAAGATCTAAACTTATCAAATGCAAATACAATCGCCAGTAGTTCCTTTTCTGTGGTCGTGTAATTGGTTTGTGTGGATGTGAGAGTTTTACTTGCATAATAGATAGGATGAAAATAATTGTCTACTTGCTGTCCTAAGACAGCTCCTACCGCATAATCACTTGCGTCACACATGATCTCAAAAGGAAAGGACCAGTCTCGGGCTACTAAAATAGGAGAGTTGATAAGTTTGTCCTTAATATTGTTGAATGCTACTAAGTATTCACTATCGAATATGAATGGGGCTTCTTTTTCTAATAAATGAGTTAACGGTTTTGTTAGTTTAGAGAAATTTTGAATGAACTGTCTATAGAAACCTGCATGGCCTAAGAAACTTCGAATAGATTTTACATTTATAGGAGAAGGAAGTTTTTCAATTATTTCTATTTTAGCCTTATCGACCTCGATTCCCT
The DNA here is from genome assembly GCA_039513925.1 of Platanthera zijinensis. Lineage (NCBI taxonomy): Eukaryota > Viridiplantae > Streptophyta > Magnoliopsida > Asparagales > Orchidaceae > Platanthera > Platanthera zijinensis. The sequence goes on from CM077079.1 coordinate 88,861,439, forward strand.
GGGAAGAAATTTTATGACCGAGAACTAAACCTTCACGGACCATAAAGTGGCATTTCTCCCAGTTTAACACTAAATTCGTGTCTTCACAACGTTGAAGAATACGGTCGAGGTTATCTAAATACCTATGGAATGAGTCTCCAAATACGTAGAAATCATCCATAAACACTTCCATAATGTCCTCTACTAACTTGCCAAAAATAGCTAGCATACATCTTTGAAATGTAGCTGGCACATTACAAAGTCCAAACGGAATTCGCCTATAGGCGAAAGTACCAAAAGGGCAAGTGAACGTAGTTTTCTCTTGGTCTTCAGGGGCTATAGGGATTTGTAAATACCCTGAATAACCATCAAGAAAACAATAGAAATGAGTGACCCGAGAGTCGCTCTAATATTTGATCTATAAACGGTAGTGGAAAGTGATCTTTATGGGTGACATCATTTAAATTTTGATAGTCGATGCACATCTTCCAACCCGTAATAGTACGTGTTGGAATTAGTTCATTATTAGCATTTGTCACTACCATTATACCGCCCTTCTTAGGGACGACTTGTACGAGACTAACCCATATGCTATATGAGATTGGATAGATAATTCCTGCGTCTCATAATTTCATAACTTCAGCTTTTACGACATCCTTCATATTAGGATTTAAACGTCTTTGGGGCTGGATAGATTTACGAGGGTTATCTTAGAGAAAAATTTTATGCGTACAAAAAGATGAGTTGAGTCCTTGTATATCAGAAATTTTCCATGCTAATGCATGGCGATGTTGTTTTAACACTTTTATTAATTCAGACGTTTTTTTATCATTTAATTTGGCAGAAATGATAATAGGGATTTTAGATTCAGCTTCAAGGAAAATGTATTTTAAATGTGCGGGAAGTGTTTTCAGCTCGAGGGTTTGTGGTTTTTCATACGAAGTTGTGGTTTTTAGAGTTGTAGAAGTTAAGGATATAAAAGGTTCTAAAGGGTCATCGGTAGGCATTTCTTATGAAAGGGGTAAGTCTGCCAAGTCCGATTATTCTATAGTTATTGAAAGTAAATCAGAATAGGGAAAATCATTTTCCTCAAAAGAGGCTTCTGCAAGATAGCAGGAATTGTCGTTTATTAAAGAATTTTTCATAGAGGGATCTATATCGATACTAACTTCATCATCTCCTACTCGTAATAGAAGTCTACCGTTACTTACGTCTATTATCGCACGAGAGGTTGTGAGAAAAAGAAGACCGAGAATTATGGGAACATCGACGTCTTCCTCTATGTCAAGTATAACAAAGTCTACCGGGAAGATAAACTTGTCTATTTTGACCATAATATCCTCTAGTATCCCTATTGGATATTTAATAGAACGATCTGCTAACTGGATGCTCATTTTAGTTGGGCTGGGGTTACCTAATCCTAGTTTCTGAAAGAGCGAGTAGGGCATTAAATTTATGCTAGCACCTAAGTCTGCTAACGCATCTTTTATTAATTGATTACTAAAGAGACACGGGATGGAAAATCGTCCCGGATCGTTTAATTTTGGGGGTAATTTATGTAATAAAATGGCTGAACATTCGGCGTTAAGGAAAACTCTCGAAATATCTTCGAGTTTCTTTTTATTTGAAAGTAACACTTTTAAATATTTTGCGTATTTAGGCATCTGTGCAATTGCCTCGTAGAAAGGTATATTTATTTGAATTTGTTTTAGAATTTTTAGAAAAATTTTATATTGTTACTCTTCTCGCTCATCTTTTAATTTTGAAGGATAAGGTACAACAACATGAGGTGGAACAATTCGTGGGGGTTTAGGAGGCAAAGACGTAACAGGAGGTGGTGTAGGAGGGCTAACCGTAGTTTCTTTTTCTAACCTAATGGATGGTGGTAGCTCCTTGCCTCTTCGTAGTTTGATGATTTGTCAACTTGGTGGGTTACTGGAATGGACAGTTTCCCACGGATTTGGTTCTATATTTCCTGGCAAATTAACAGGTTGGCGTTCTGATAGCATTTTTGATAGTTGTCCAATTTGTGTTTCTAAGTTTTTAATTGATCCGGTCAGGTTCCTGATATTCGACTCATTGATACTGACATATTTCGTGAATATGTCTTCTATCGGGGTTGGCCTTAATTGATACGGTTGTGGTGGTGGTGTCTGTGGTTGTGGGGGTTGCGGTGCAAATCCAATTGGATTTGCAATCGGAGGGCGTTGAGCATTATTGGGGTTGTTCCACGAAAAATTAGGATGATTCCTATATCCTGGATTGTAAGAATTATTATTTTTATTATTCGGATTATAGGAAGGTCTATATGAGTTCCCCATATAGTCGACTTCTTCAATATTATTATTAGTTGAATTAGGCGGATTCCAAGATGTAAGTGCGGAGGACGCACTCATCCCCTCCACTTGCCTAATCAGATATTCTACTTGGAGAGCTAAGTTTAAAGAGGATTCGAGCTCATAGATCCCAGCATGTTTAGGGTGTGACCTCGGCACGTTCCACTGGAATGCATTCATGGCCATCTCCTCAAACAAGGTTTGAGCGGCCTCGGGGGTTTTGTTATTGAGCGTACCCCCAGCGACAGCATCAATGGCTTGTCGGGTCTGAGTATTCAGACCGTTATAGAATGTTTGTACCTTGAGCCAAGCTGGAAGAGCATGAATTGGACACCGACGTAGGTATTCCTTAAAACATTCCCAAGTCTCATAGAGAGACTCGGACTCGCCTTGCACAAAGGAAGAAATATCCGCACGCAGACGTGCGGTTTTTGCAGGTGGAAAGTACTTTGTGAGGAATTCCTCGGTCATGTCAGCCCAAGTGGTGATAGATCCTCTGGGGAGAGAAGCTAGCCACTGTTTGGCTTTCGTTCGTAGCGAAAAAGGAAATAAGTGAAGACGGATGGCATCATCAGTGACGCCATTTATCTTTAATGTGTCGAATATTTCTAAAAAGTTGGACAAGTGCGTGTTTGGATCTTCCTCGGGCAATCCATCGAATTGAACAGAATTTTGAATCGTTTAGATTATAATCGATTTAATCTCGAAGTTATTATTAGCAATTGTTGGCCGAACGATACTAGACCCAGTGTCATCTAAATTGGGTCGTGCATAATAAGACATGGTCCTTTGGGGGACCACCTCTAGCATTTGTTGTTGCTCTGCTGCCATTTCTTATACGTGTGCGGTGCCTACGGACTCTTCTAGATTTAATTCTAACTCTTGATTCAGAGATCGGAGGCGCCTGCGAAAGGTGCGATTGATTTCAGGATCAAATTCAAGATTTAATTTAGATGGAGTTCTGCGGGTCATACACTAAAAAAGACTTTTTATAAAAACAAATAAATAAAATAAAGTAAAACAAAAATAAGTTAAAAAAACTAAGTTAAAAAGAAATAAACACACAATTACAAACACACGAAAAGACATAAAACAGGAAAATAACTAAAAATACGATTTTATATAAAACAGGTTTTATAAAAAGCAGTTTAATTATAAACTAGTTTTGTTTTTTATAAGAAAATTTTTATATAAAATACGTTAAAATAGTATGATAGGTTTTTGTTAGAATTCGTTAGTGGTTAATAAAATTGTTAATAAAAAGTTAGGTTTTATAAAAACAAAGTTTTAAATTCAGTGAATTTTATGATTTTTTATTTTTATAAAAACTAAGGTTTTTAAGTAACAAGAGAAAAAAAAAAGATAAAATTAATAGCGTTCTTTTATTTTCAAATATTAACACATATAAACAAATCCCCGGTAACGGCGCCAAAAAGCTTGATAAGTAAATTTTGATTTAAAGAGAAAAGATTTGGTGTTATATAATCTTTTACGTATATAAGTCTATCTCTTTTTTACTTACTAATATCCTGTGGATTAAGGCAAGAGTACATATCGCATAGGAGTATGGTATTTTGTAGAAAATATAAAGGTCGAATTTTTCCTAGGATCGGTGTTTATTATTCTACTTTTTAGAACAGACTATTATCTTATCAAAAGAACGGAGTGGAGTTTATATTAAAAATAAAAGACAGAAAAATATAAATACATGGTTTTATTAAGATAAGGACTCAAAAGGTAGTCTTGATTTTAGAATTACTATGAGAGAATATTAATTCACCTATTAAAGAACAACTTTATTTCTTGATTACCTAACTAAACGAGAGGGTCCCTTAGGTAGCATCACTAACTCGAAAGTACGACTGGGGAGGCTTGTGTTTAAAACAGGTTAACATAAAACATAGTGTCTCTTCACCTAGTATATGATCAATTAATAGAAAACCCTAGTTAGAATAACTAGAAAGTAGAGTTGAAATAGTTGAAAATAATATCCAGCCCAGAGCTCATCTTGACCAAGTGCTAAGGGTTCATAGCCTCTTATCAGGATGGGGCGGTATAAAGTGCAGAAAATAATATCTACCTATCTATCTTAATTCAGGACTTAAGCTTTCGCTTCGCCCTTCATTCAGGATAGGGTAGTAAAATCTAAACTATTGAAAAGCTTTCATACTATCTTAATCCAGGTCATAGGCTTTCGCCTCACTGTTCATTCGGGATAGTATGAAATAATAAGGTTTTGAAAAAAAAAATTTGAAAGCAGTTTCACGCTATCTTAATCCAGGACATAAGCAGAGCTTCGCCTTTCATTCAGGATAGTATGAGAAAATAAAGAAAATGAAAACAGAAAATAAAATTGTAAAGTACTCAGAATAGAAATTAAAACATTCTATTTTATAAATTCAAAAAGTTATTGCAACTTCCTACAATACTGAAAAGAAAGCTGAAAAAATTACAACTTACAGAACTTTGAATACTTAAAAGCTACTATCAGTTCTTTGTCAGAGAGCTGGGGAGTCCTAACAATTCTTAAGGAAGCTGTTGGTGTTCGAATAATTTTACAAAGCCCTGCCCATCTATTTATAAAAATTTTTTTGAAATGATACGCCCCAGGACACGGGCGTGTCTCATTGGGTCACGGGCGTGTCGGGCAGCGTGTCTGGCAGCGTGTCTGGCCATGTGTCGAGTTGGGCTGAACTTTGGATAGAATTTCATCAGGTCACGGGCGTGTCAAATTGTGTTACGGGCATGTCAAATTGTGTCACGGGCGTGTCTGGCAGTCGGGTCATCAGGCGGCACGAGGCAAGGCGACAGCGCGGCATCTTGCTGGAAATAGGCTAACATCGGTGCGGGCACGGGCGTGTCAGATTCGGTCACGGGCGTGTCTGGTAGTCGGTTCATCTGGTGGCATGGGGCGTGGTGACAGCGCGGCATCTTGCTAGAAACATCGGTCACGAGCGTGTCTCATTGGGTCATGGGCGTGTCGTGGTTGTGTCCTTAAGTTTTCTCGATTTTCTTAAATAACAAAAACATAAAAATAAAAGGAATTAAACAGGGCTGTCACGCCCTAGGTCACTGGCATTACTGATGATCATTTTCACTAAGTCTAACCTTGATGTGGAGTCATTCTACGTTTTATCATAACTATGTAGATGGGCATAAGCTAGATTGAATTATCTTTCAGGCAAGTGCACCTATCAATCATAGTATAAGAGAAGCCTACATCTCGTATCGTATTCCACAGGGTCATTTTAACTACTCGTACTCACTCTCACTCTATTATTATACCTAAACTTAAAATTGCGTTCTAACATAGATTAATCCTAACTATGACTACTTGGATAAAAATTGTATTGGAGAGTTACAAAAATAATTTCAAGCCGAAAGTTAAGAGCATTCAATGAACATCATCATTTTGTGTAATCATGAAATAACAAAACTATCAAATTCATTGTATTGTAAAGGGTTAAACTAATTATCAAATTCTCTCTCGAGCAATTTGAAATCTAAATCTAAGTTAAGTAAATTTTCTCTCGAACAATTTATAATACTCATATTTGCATTGAATGAAATACCCTATCTACTACATAGATTCATGGAACTTTATCTCTAAAATACCATAATTCCATCATTTCGTATTCTAATTTTCCAAGAAAGATATCTCTCGATCATGAATTTTAGATTACAAAGAGAAATAACACATAAATATGATGATTTAACCATCATCCAAAGAATCCAATTTCTCAATCTAGACATTTGGAATTCATGTAAAAGTAAATAATCATTCATAACAAGGATAATTCTCAATGTTTGCAAACCCATATACAAACAAAATACCATAAAATTGATTAAAATAAGAAGATACATGATTACTAATTTATTCAAACACATTGTTCATGAAAATTAAAAGATAAATAAAGTTGGATTACCAAGAGAGATACAAGATTAAATGAGATAAATTAAAGAATAAATTCATATGGATATCTCCTTCAAGCCTTCCTTCTCTTGGGTGCTCCACTTTCGTTCTCCAGAAAATCTCCAAGCAAAATGATCCAAAAAGTCCAGAATAAAATTTTTCTCCAGGTTTTTATAGTCTCATAGCAAACATGGTCGAACACGGGTTCCAACATGGCCGTGTTGCAGGCCGTGTCGGCAGTTCCAAGGCAGTTCCACACGAGCAGACGTGTTTGGTCATGGGCCGTGTTGGATGACATGGGTACTGACACGGCTATGTTGGCGAACACGGCTGTGTTGTTCTTCATGTTCTTCGGACACGGGTAGGCCGGATTTAATTCTTCAATTTGTCCCGAAAAGGACACGGGCTGGACACACGGGCGTGTTCAAACCCGTGTGAACACTTGACTCTTCCTTCCTTAAATCATTTCAGCTAGGATAGAACACGGGTAGGCACATGGGCGTGTTCCTACCCGTGTTCGACCAATTCTTCTGCTTTGATCAGCCCTGCTGGTCCCGTCAACTCCTCTGTTTGCTCCAAGACCTTTAGTTCCACTGGTTAGTCGTACCTGCATTAGAGAAATGACGTAGTAAGTGGGGAGTTCAATACATAAAATAGTAAAGACTCTAACCTATGCTCTACTATTCATGACAATACCAATTCTCAACTATTTTGCGCAATTACTTGAGTAAAGAGGTAGAATACAGTGGACATGATTACAATTATGATAGTCAAAATCTATCATAATTGTACTCATCAAATACCCCCAGACTTGAGTGTTTGCTTGTCCCTAAGCAAACTAATTCAAACAATTGAGTTACCGAAACATAATTCTTCTTCAGCACACTGATTGTTTTGAATTCAAATAGAAATTTGATGTTGTAATTGTATAGGAAATAGTATAGCAGACTTTTCTAAATATAACTTTTTCTTAAAAATTCCTCCAATACATATCTTAACTATTTTTCGCTCTTTCTTAGAATTAGGATTATAGTTATCCATTACTATTGTAAGGAGAAAATAACAATCTTAATAACATATGCATTAGTCTTTCAAAACTTAAACATACTCCTATTGATAATCATACACTTTCCTTTACACACCCTCTCCATAGCACTAATGAGAATTAGTAAAGTTGGATCCTTAGGACTTGTATGGTGGTGTAACCTTTTTAGCTTAAGATAGGTAATTATAGGTGGGGTAAGCAAAAAAAAATAACTCGATGGTTTTTTTCTTCTTTTCACACCTAGATCATAATTGAGCCCTTGGTATGGTCAATACCTTAACAAACATTGATATTCTACGAGCACCCCCAGACTTTGCACGTATTATACTTCCCATATTTTTTTTTGAAGATGGATACTCTCTATATTTTTTTCTTTGTTTCTTAACCAAAGGTCCATAGTAGGGATCATTCTGAATGGGTGCAAGGTCACACTCACTCAGGCCACATATCACTATGTTTTTTTTGTTTTTAGGGACTTCATAGTAAGGATCATTCCGAATGGGTGCAAGTGTACACGCACTCAAGCCACATATCACTATGAAAATTCATTTCATGACGAACTCAATGATAGGTGTGCTACTAGGTGAGGATTTGCCTTTGTGAATTTTAGAGTTGGAATATCACAAAAATATAGGGATAAGGTCCAAATTGGGTAAGCAAGGGTATAATGTTTAAGGTTTTGGGATTTGAACGGCTCAAGCTATCCAAAAGGAGGCCTAAGTCATTTCCACCTTTACTAATTAACATGTGCAAAAGGTTTGAGGATCGCTGGTAAGTTCTAGACACCAATAGAGAAAAGTTTTGTTATTTTATTTTGATCTCCTAATACAAAATTATCAAAATATTGCATTCATCGACTCACTATAGTATAGATAAATATATTTTCTAAAATGGAGTTATTATTAGTTAATAATATAAAAGACAATCTTTTTAAACCAAATTATATGGAGAAAAGTAGGCTAATGAATTTCTATACGTAGTTACTAATCAATAAATTTGAACACGAATTCGGTTTAATCAGCGTGCGAAAGTAAATTAGATAGTTATATTCCCAATGAGTGAAGTACTGAAAGCTTAAAGAGAAGTAATAGAATACTATGATAGAGAAATAGAGTACTATGATAGAGAGAATATAAGTAACTATAATCATGCACCACACTGTCAACACCAATACCCCCAGACTTGTGTTGCAATGTCCTCATTGCAAAAAAAATAAAAAAATTGAGGTAGAAATTGCACCAGGATATAGAGAACTGATGATCATGAATATAAAGAAGAGCAAAAAAAAAAATTCTTTTAGATATACTGAACATACAAGATCATGATAATAATAATAAAAAGGATACAACGCTACATAGCCAGATATACAGGGATATAAATTCAAAAATACATAGGCGTATCATCCTGGTCAGCCGGATCATCCTGAGTGCGAGATCGATGAGGAGCTGCCCGTGGTGGGATGGTAATCCCCAAGTGTTGCCAGATCTGATATATGACGTCCTCAGTCCGCTGCTGCGTCTCCTCGATACGCTGAAGGCGTGGCGATAGCTGAGTGTCATAGAAGTGCTGGAGCTCCTGTGCATATCGAGACTGCCGCGGAGGCTGGGCAAAAGAGGACTCCCCCTTAAAATACGTCGAGCAGGCCGGGGGAATGAGAGGCTCATCGAGGTCTGGATATACCTCATCGTCTTCATCGTGGACATGACGTCCACGACTCGCAATGGTATATGTAATCCCACCCCGGCCTTGACGAGCTGTAACGAGGCGAATGGATCGAAGACTGGCCATGGTGATGGGCATAGTCTTTGCTACCACCGTCATCGGGAGAAGAGGCAAGAATATGCCCATATTCCTTGCCAAGTGCGTAATGTAAGGGGTTACACAAATGGACCCGACGCGGGAGCTCTCCGCCTGATGAAGAATGAATTGAGCAAGCATATAACCCAAGTGGATAGGGTGACGGGCTGTCATGCTTTGCAGATAAAGGATGTCCTGACGGCTAACCACGCCGGAGCTTTCGCCCCGGCTGCTCAGAGTATGGATAAGCAGATGATGAACGTAATGTACGGTGGGGGAAACCAGCTTTGAGGCCTTAGACCTCTTGGCTTCGTAGGGCTCGGTGTCATAGGATAGACGGCGCCAAATATCGCCCGCCTGGTCGCGACTGGGGAGACCAAAATTCATATCAGAGTAGGCATCACTAAAGAGGAATGCCTCTTCATACACTCCTAAATGTTGTGTAAACTGGATGAGAGATAACATATGTTAACCCTGGATCTGACCGCTCCCCAACTCCCAGCGGCAAGCCAACTCCTAGCCGCCTGACCGTCTACCCGCGGTGCCTCCCTGGCTTGGCAAGCGTCCAGGTGCAATCAGTCAGGAGCTGTCTATCCGCCTGTCCGCGCGGCTAGATGGCCGCCTCTCCTTTCTCTTCCCTGTGTCTGGTCACCGCTGCCCGTTTCTCCTGTACATCGGGCAGCCGGAATTTTTAGCCCTGCCCGTTTGGGCAGGTCCCCGAGCCTATAAATAGACGTGAACAGTACCCTCCTAGGGACAGAATTCGGATTCCCAAGCTTGCCGCCTGTGGCAGCGGGTTCGAATTTCTCCTTTAGCGGATACCTGTTCGCTCGGGCTCTTCTCTTCTAACCGCTGTAACCGATTTTTCATAGCTAAAAGGAAAATCCGCCGCAGGAGAGGCATTTAAGCCGCGGCAGGCGAACTCTGGTGTTGCCGCTGATAGCGGCCCTTTCTCTCTTTTCTCTGCCCGGTTTTATCCGACATTCCTAGTCGCTAGTAACCGACTGGTCGACAGCCTTCTCCCCTACTCCCCAGTGCTCGAACGGTTAGCTGGTGGTGCCCGTTTTCCCCGTCGCATTTCGTGCATCAACAGTTAACACGCGGCCTTCAGATATCGGCTAGTCGCTGAAGTTCAGCGGCCATACAATGTCAGACCGGCAGTCCGTTCAGAACAACCTCAGCCCCAGCGAAGTTATGCTCTTGGAAGCTCTTCTGCAGTCCCGCCGGGAAGAAAACCGAACTCGCCAAGAGATGATCCGGCAGCTCGCCGCGATCAATGCAAATCTAGCCGAAATTAATCAGCGGTTAGGCTTGCAGTCCGCAATCATTCCGGTTACACCAGCCAACCAGACCCCAGTGGACAGCAAGCAGGTCGATCCGCCGGCCTACTCGCCTACCTGTCCGGGATATTCGCCGGGCTATTCGACCTCCTACCCGGTCTGTCCGCCCGAGTTGCCGACAAGGTTTCCAGTTACGAAGAAGCCCCGCGTTTCAGAAAAAGGACAGAGAAGTTTGTTAGACGTGTACCAGATCGAACAACGGGAGGGAGAGCCAAGTCACAAGAAACCCGCTCGGGCAGCAGGCGGAAAAACCAGATCCAAGGATCAGTATTGCGAATATCACAAGGAAAGAGGTCATTTAACAAAAGATTGTAGAGCTCTCCAATTAGCTGTGAAAATGCAGAAGTCAAAGGAATCCCGTAGCATGATCTAAAAAGGACATCTTATTCCTAGGCTGGCAGACACGACATCAGCAACAAAAGCAATCCTGACAATCAATTCCTTAACCCAATATGTTTTTCTGTCTTTTATTTCCTCTTATCAATTTCTATTAAGAAGGATTATAACTCATCTCTATATTTTGTTTCAGAGATTCTATATCAGTACTCTCGCCTGGCAAGTCATCATTCTTATGGGTTTGCAACCCAAAAATTAAAAGATCACTGAATCAGGAGATATCGCCGAGTCTAGCTACATACCCCTTTAGAGCCGTTGTCATTAGCATAACACCACGAGGACCACGTGTTGCGGGGAGATTTCGCACCGTGCAGTGGCAGCTTACCGGCTTTGATGCGGTGGAGTACTAGATTGCGGATCCCAGCTGGTATCTACCCCCACTTCTGCATTTTGGAGGGACAGGGTGGCTGGTAGCGCTACCATGCTTTGAGAGGGATATCGTTACAACTCGGATGGGTCTGTGCGGGAAGCCACACGCATACCCCGCAGATCGTCCCAGCATGTAACCCTCGAATACTCCTTGATACTCTCAAGCAGTGCCTGCAGGAGACCCACAGTCTTCTCGATCTCAGGGGGAAGCAATGCCACTCCGGCCGCACCTGCCCCGAAAGATCGATCTAGACTGTACTCCAGGCAAGAGAGCAGTGTTTTCTTTTCTTCAAGCAGAAGTCTAGTCGGCAGTCAAAGATCAGACCGCGCGGTTATAATATCCTGGCTAGAGACACAGTATCCGCTCGGGTAATTGGGTATTATAAGGCTGCGGATATTATTATTCTTAGCGCTCGGTTATCTTTTCGACCAATTGGTTTTCTTAAATTGGTCTCATATTCGAAGTTGCCGATATTATTCTTATCGCTCAGTTATCTTTTCGACCAATTGGTTTTCTTAAATTGGTCTCATATTCGAAGTTGCCGATATTATTCCTACCGCACAGTTATATTCATTAATCGCGCGTGTCGTTTGCCATCTTCAGATTAATACAACAGATATCTTTATTAATCGCGCGAGTGGTTTGGTTATCTTCAGTTCATTATAGCGGACATCAGTATTATCCGCGCGAGTTATGCGTGAAAATCACTCTGTATCCGATGACTTCGCACTCTAGTCGCCTGGAAAAGTAAACTAGCAGGGCTTTTCTCCACATCCATTCTGCTTGTGTATTGCCCAGATATCTCATGACATATTATAATCGATCAAATAGAAATATAATACCGAGCGAATAAAGCATATCCAGAAAAATCAAAGTATCATTTATATTGTCAAAAGTTACAAAATCTGTCATCCGCGCGGCTTACAAAGATCATGCCGCCGGATCAAAAGAATATCATAACATATCAACATTTCTTCTTTTTCCGCTCCGGCTCTGCTTCACTGAAAGAACTTGAAGAGCTACTTGTCTCAGCTGATCCGGATCCCTCCTCCTCGCTCGAACTGCCGGATGAACTCGAGCTTGTATCCGCACGGACATCATCAGGTACGCCCTCCTGTTCGTTTGAATGCTCGTCATCCTCAAGAATCTCAACAGGTTCTTCGGCCGGCTCTACTCGCGCGGCTTCGATATCCTTGAAGCCGGGGAATAACTCGTCAAGAGTTACGTCTTCGTGACCAGGCTTAAATGCTCCCCGCTCCCGCAAGATGTCAAGCGTGTCTTCCCCGCTTTCCCGCAGATGCATGGTTAATTCTCTTCTGAAGGCCGGGTTCCCCGGGTCATAAGCTTTCTGCAAGAGGAGATAAAGTTAAACCTTCGGATAATGCTAAGGTAAAGCCGCGAGGTAAAAACTTACAGCGTTAATATTCTTCAGCTTCTCATTTTCCTCCTTAAGGTGCTCTACCTCATCCTCTAACCGCTCGGCAAGAGCGACCACTTCGGCGAGGGCTTCAGCGACGAAGTGGTCCGTCACGAAGCTTCTCGCGCGGATTTGTGCGGCTAGGGCCGGAAGTTTCTTCGTCGGAATGGCCCGCAGGTCGGCTAGGTTCTCCCTACCATACATCGCCCAGCTAACCGCGCGGGCATGTTTGGATATCTTCTCGTTCTTCCACAAGGGAAGAGCGGTAGAAACCTGAATGTTCTTCCCGCGCGGGTGCCATTTCATAACCGCCTTGCCTCGGCGATCTTTTAAGTTCTCCCCCGATCCTTGGGGTGCGAAGGGCTCGGAGTCATAATCGGCGGCGACATCATGCTCCACGCGGCGGTCATCCTCTCTTTTCTTCCTAGCCTTGCTCTGCGTCAGAACGGGCTCTGCCGGTGTAACCGGTTTGCTCGCAGGAACTCTCAAGACGGCTGCCATGGGACAAAATATTTAGCCGCGCGGTTATATTAAGCAACTAATCGTAAAAAATATACCTTCTTCTGCAAGGAATTCCATCACTACTGGCAGCAATGGGATATAGTGCAAGATATCTAGCCGCGAACCGGCGAGGAAGTCAGCGATCTCCTTCTCGATCCCTTCAACCTCAAACCGTTCGAATAGCCTAGCCGAGCGGACTTGCGGACAGACAGGCAGAAGGCCCAAATTCCCCTCGAACATGAGGAATCTGGTGGACCAGTTGGGAAACTTATTCGTCAGGTTAACCGTTTTCATCCCGGTGCAGCCGAAGTACACTACACCTTTGAAGACCCGGCTGTCCTTCTTGCCGGAGACGATGGAGCGGATAACGAAGCAGTGGCGGAAAAGATCCATAGTGAATCTTACCCGCTCGGTCCGAAGGTATATGATGAAGCTCACCATTGACGCTATTGTATTCGGCGAAAGTTGGCCGGGTACAATTCCGAAAAAGTCGAGAATCTCCACAAGCTCAATCAGCGGCGGCCAGCTGAAACCGGAATCGAAGTGGTCGACTGGGATCGCCACCAGATTTCTTCCATAAGTGTTTATCCGCTCGTCTTCTAGGGGTAACCGCGCGACTATATCAGTATTCATCATGTGAGCCGCGATAAAGCGCTCCAGTTCGCTGTTGGTCATTTCCGACCTCCTGTGCTCGGCGTCAAGGAAAGCAGTGGCAGCTGAAGCTCGCGCGGGCGCCATCAATTCTTCCCGCCAGAAGTTCTGCACTTTAAACTTTTCCTTATAATGCGGAGCTAGGCCGTATTTATAGAGCCTGCAGGACGACTTATTGCTCGCACAGTTACATGAAAGAAGCTGCCGGATAATCGGCGTTTCCTGCAAACGTCTTTTCAATCATTTCAGCGCATTATTACTCGAGCGGCTAAATCAAAGAAGCCTCCGGACATTCGTCCTTTCCTACAGACGTCCTTTCAACCACAACCAATCATTACCGTTCGCGCGGTTATATTAACAAGTTCGCTGGGTCATTTGTTTCCCGCAGATTTAGCAAAGCGTTATACAGAAGACCGCTCGAACACAAAAGATTCAAACCGCCAACATCCAAAGCATTATTATAAGATCGCGCGACAATCTCAGATAGGTCGGACGAATAAGCAAATCACAATGTTGCAAGGTATTAAAAAACAAACACGGCTAATCAGGTTAGTTCGCTCGAACACATTATTACAGATTTTCTCTCTTTCTCTCCTCGCGCCGTTCGCTGCTAGGTTCTGCGGGGTCCCTGCCAATAAGCGCGACTTGATCGCTGATGCCCAGTAAAACGGACATCGCGCTGATCAAGTGGTGGCTAAGGGTATTCTGAGCTCGGTGAATCCGGGATATATCCCGAACTATGCGGCTCATTGGGACAGATGCCTCAACAAAAGGCACCTGTTCGTTAGGTCGCACGGTTAGGTTTACATTGCCGGTCACCGGGGCAGAAGTTCCCCCCCCCCCCCGCTAGGGCCGTGACTTGACTCGCCTGGTTTCCCAGAACTCGTGGAGTCATGTCGCCGGCCTTTCTCCTTTTCTGTCCTCTCGTAGTATTTCCTCTTGTAGTGCGCAGCGTCATCCTCTGCCCTTTGAAGTCGCCGCCCCAAGATCGAAACTTGATCGCGAGCAGCCCTTTCTTGCTCCCGGCTGCTGGATAGTTCCGCAGACAGATCCTTTATCCGCTCGTCCTGGCCTGCCCTTGCCTCTTCCTCGAGTTTGAGCTCAGCCTTTAGTCGCTCGAGGTCAGCGAACAGCTTGGAGATGGTGCGCTGGCCTTCGTCATCCTGAAGCCGCCGCGTGGTCTCATCCGCAACATCTTGAGGGTTTGGTTCTGCGAAATCTGCAGAGAAAAGACGAGCAAAATTAGTGTTGTCGCGCAGCACGATCGACAAGCAACGATGCTAAAAGAATAGGCACCCGAGCAAAGACCATCTTCTCTAGTCGCGGCATTTATCTGACGGCTAGAAAAAACAGGTCGCCTAAGTCTCTCAGGATCAATCTTCTTCAGGTAATTGTCCCTCAGCCCGCTTATTCTTCTCGAGCTCCTCGCGCGACAAAAGCAAGTCGTCGGTCTCAGTTATTATGCGGATAGGTCTCTTTAACCGCGGCGGTTCCTTGTAAGGTAGTGGAACTTTTATTTTCTTCGGGGCAGGTTTGAGCATACCTGACTGCAGAAGCTTTGCGGCGGTCTGGCGGTCAGCTTCAGCCTTCTCTTCAGCAGAGAGAGCCCGAAAACCACTTGGTTCTTCTCCAGCGGCTAAGATCTTCTTCTCGGCAGCGATCTTTTCTCGCAGTTTCAGATTGTTTTCACCTTCGCATGGATCGGGCACTTCCTTTCCAGTCTTCACTGACAAGACCTCCAAGTCGGACTCATTCCCGGATAGCTGCTTGCTGCTGGTTTCCTTTTTGTTTTCCTGCAATGGAATCATAGTGAGCGGCAAGGTTAACACTGCTCGCCTAATCGCTCCCCTTTTCAGTATGGCGATCGAGCTATCTGAAAGCATTTACCTCTTCTATTTGCGCGGGCTCGTTCTCATGTTGATCGGGCACATCAATCTTGCTGGTCGCTTTCATAGCCGCCGCGAATTTCTGGTTTCCTTTCTTCTTCTTCAGGAGGATCGCCTCTGTCCTCTCCTCAACCGATGAAGTCGGCTTGTGCCTCCTTTTCTTCGTCAGGAAGGCGGCTTTCACGACATCAAGGTTTTCCTTAAGCTTATCGGCGGAAATCTTAGCAGCCCTTTTCGCCCTGTCAATAACATCAGAGATCTCTCCGCTTTCTCGCTCGGTCTCATCTTCGGCGCCCCGTTTGCCGTCTTCGCTGGAGGGTGACGTGATATTCACGTCGGAACCCGCCGAAGGCTGTGGAGTGTTCGCCCGGACAGGCTCTGGAGCAAAGCCACCCACCGTATTCCCGAGTAGTTGTTCAGAAGGCTTGACCTTTGCGGTTATTATCTCCGTTGCCGGCTTGGAGGACTGTTCGTTATTCGGCTTTTCGTTAACCGAGCTCGGTTTCTGCGAAACCGCCTTGGCAGTGTGCATCTTGCGTGGTGTCTCATCGACTTTGCGGTTAGATGTCTCCGGCGGCGATTTGGATGCGGCCAGCCCCTCGTCGCTAAATTGCACTATGATGCTCCTCCTGGAAGACATGGCGGACAGCAGAATCTTAACTGCAGTTGGAGAGAAGCGACCCGTCTCGAAGGATGTTTTATGAAAGCAGCATCAACGCCAGCGCTATTTATAGTTTTGAAGGCATTAATTGTGCTCGCGGTCAGACGGTTAACTACATTTTCGAAATTCCTCCTGAATTTAAAAATGTGCGGGGATTATGTTAACCCTAGATCTGACCGCTCCCCAACTCCCAGCGGCAAGCCAACTCCTAGCCGCCTGACCGTCTACCCGCGGTGCCTCCCTGGCTTGGCAAGCGTCCAGGTGCAATCAGTCAGGAGTTGTCTATCCGCCTGTCTGCGCGGCTAGATGGCCGCCTCTCCTTTCTCTTCCCTGTGTCTGGTCACCGCTGCCTGTTTCTCCTATACATCGGGCAGCCGGTATTTTTAGCCCTGCCCGTTTGGGCAGGTCCCCGAGCCTATAAATAGACGTGAACAGTACCCTCCTAGGGACAGAATTCGGATTCCCAAGCTTGCCGCCTGTGGCAGCGGGTTCGAATTTCTCCTTTAGCGGATACCTATTCACTCGGGCTCTTCTCTTCTAACCGCTGTAACCGATTTTTCATAGCTAAAAGGAAAGTCCGCCGCAGGAGAGGCATTTAAGCCGCGGCGGGCGAACTCTGGTGTTACCGCTGATAGCGGCCCTTTCTTTCTTTTCTCTGCCCGGTTTTATCCGACATTCCTAGTCGCTAGTAACCGACTGGTCGACAGCCTTCTCCCCTACTCCCCAGTGCTCGAACGGTTAGCTGGTGGTGCCCGTTTTCCCCGTCGCATTTCGTGCATCAACAGCATATAGAAGGCGCCTCCTACCCGAAAGGAGATAATCCCCTCGGTTGGTCTTCCATTATCGGTCAAGGAGGGTCGAAGGTTTAAATAGAAGGTGGACAAAAACTCGAGCGTGAGTTCGCGGAAACCTAACTCTTCTATGGCAAAAAACCCTTGCCACCCTATTACATAAATTAATTCCTTAACATTAGCAGCAAGACCTATGGTTTCCAAGACGTCCCAGTCTATTATTCGTATGTCCTGAAATTTCTTGGCTTGCAGGAGGTTATAGCGGTTAGTATGCACTGCATCTGTGAAAACTAAGGGTTGAACGATGTCGCGTCTCTCAGTAGACAACGCTTGAAGTTCCGGTCTACGTCGGCGACTGCCTAGGCTACGTGAAGACGACATGATCTGAAAATAAAGGAACAAAATATTCTAAAGCGAATGAAGAAGGAGAAAAGAGAGAAAAAAAATCAAATAAATAAGAAGAGATTTGATAGATGTAAACCCAGGAATTATACTGATGATGTTAATAGCGAAGCGACGAGGCGATTGCACGAAATTGGAGGAGCTTATGATATTCCCGGCTGAACTGGTTGAAGGAATGGAAAGGGGAGAAGGTGGAACTGATGGAAAGAACTCTCAAAAATCTGCCCCTATAAAAAGAAGTCAAACACGGGTGTACACACAGCCGTGTGTGCACTCGTGTTAAGGAATCGACGTGGGCAGGAAACACGGTCTTCAAGGGGACGTGTGGTCATTTCGCGGGAAACTTCTCTTGTCAGTTGGACACGGTCAACAATACGGCCGTGTCCACAACCTGTGTGGTCAATCTGACAGGTGGTTGGCTCGGACACGGTCCACAACACGGGTGTGTGTTGACCCGTGTGGTCAATCGGACAGGTGTTGGGCTCGGACACGGTCCACGACACGGGTGTGTGTGGACCCGTGTCCTTCTCTGTATGCAATCACTTTAATTGGTCTTATCGACACGGGTGTGCACATGACTGGGTGAACAGCCGTGTACATTAAAACACGGCCACAAACACGGCCGGGTAGAGACCCGTGTCATGCTCTAGCTTAAAATTGAAATTACGATGTATGACAGGGCAACACACACGGGCGTGTATTTGCCCGTGTGGTGCTCTGTAAATTTCTGCCTTTCCCTGGTTTATATAGGGTGCATGACTGGGTGACTGTGCGTGTGCTAGACACGGCCAAGCACACGACCGTGTCCTTGGCCGTGTACTCTTCTTAATTAGTGATTTCTCCTAAGTGCTTTATTTGTTTTTTTTTTCAGGGTAGAAATTTAAATAAAGTTTACATTAAAAAGTTTTATAAACTATATAGACAAGTTACTATTGAATTTTATACAGTCTCTTAGTCTAGATGAAGGCCGGATTCTAGTCGAGCAAAGGCTTGGGGAAGTGCACTGTAATAAAGTTTTAACCGATGCCCGTTTACTTTAAAATCTCCCTTTTCAGGGTGAGTTAGTTCGACGGTGCCATAGTGAAAAACTTTTTTAACTTGGAATGGTCCGGACCACTTAGACCTAAGCTTCCCTGGGAATAGACGTAGTCTAGAATTAAAAAGGAGAACCTGGTCACCCTCGTTGAATGTTTTGGTTTTTCGGAGGTGACGGCCATGAAATAGTTTGGTTTTCTCATTATAAATTCTGGAGTTCTCATATGCCATTGTCCTCCATTCGTCTAGTTCATTAAGTTGAAGTTTGCGTTTTTCCCCTATAGAATTAGTATCAAAATTTAGAGATCGTATTGCCCAATATGACTTGTGCTCTAATTCTATAGGTAAGTGACAAGATTTAACATAGACTAATCTAAAGGGGGTGGTCCCTATAGGTGTTTTAAATGCGGTCCTATAAGCCCATAAACAATCGTTTAGTTTCCTAGACCATTGTTTTCTATTCCCTTCTATAGATTTTACTAGGATGCGTTTAAGTTCTCTATTGGATACCTCAACTTGACCACTAGTTTGTGGATGATATGGTGTAGCTATCCTATGTGTGACTCCATATTTTTGCAATACCTTATCTAGCTGTAGATTACAAAAGTGAGAACCCCTATCGCTAATAAGTGTACGTGGTGTGCCAAATCGCGCAAATAGAGATTTCAGGAATTGAATTACTACTCTACTATCATTAGTAGGTAAAGCTTGCGCCTCAACCCACTTTGATACGTAATCTACGGCTACCAAGATAAATTTATTCCCGAATGAAACTGGAAATGGACCCATAAAATCTATCCCCCACACATCAAATACTTCACATTCAAGAATAAAGTTTTGCGACATTTCATGTAATTTAGAAATATTACCTATTTTTTGACAAGAATCACATGAAAGCACATACCTTTGGGCATCCCTGAATAGAAGGGGCCAATAAAAACCCAAATCAAGAACCTTTTTTGCAGAGCGATTTGCTCCATAGTGACCACCAGTAGGACCTGAATGACACTGCTCCAGGATTTTCCACCCTTCCTCGGCTGATACACACCTTCGGATCACGGAATCTGCACATATCCGAAAAAGAAAAGGGTCCTCCCAAAAGTAATATTTCAAGTTGGAGAAAAATTTCTTTTTCTGCTGATATGAAAAATCCTGTGGGAGGACCTTAGCCACAAGATAGTTTGCATAATCTGCAAACCATGGATAATCATTATTTACTTTCGAAGATAAGGCAAATAACGATTCCTCAGGGAATGTATCAGAAATTTCAGATTCTTCTAACATTGCTCGTAATGGATTTTCTAAACGTGAAAGATGGTCTGCCGCTAAGTTTTCTGCTCCTCGTTTATCCCTAATTTCCAAATCAAATTCTTGCAATAGAAGAACCCAATGGATTAAACGAGGCTTTGCGTCCGCCTTGGCTAGCAAATATTTAAGTGCAGAGTGATCCATGTAAACTACTACCTTGGACAATGTTAAATAGGATCTAAATTTATCAAAGGCAAAAACTACTGCTAGAAGTTCTTTTTCAGTAGTACTATAATTCTCTTGTGCATTATTAAGTGTTTTACTAGCATAAAATATAGGATGAAAATGTTTGTTTCGACGTTGTCCTAGAACAGCCCCTACAGCAAAACTGCTAGCGTCACACATGATTTCAAATGGCTGAGAAAAATCAGGCGCTATCATAATAGGAGAATTAATTAATCTCTCTTTTAAGAACTCAAAAGCATGTAGACACTCTTGATCAAAGAGAAAAGGTGTGTCCTTTTCTAAAAGTCTCGTAAGTGGTTTAGCAATTTTGGAAAAGTATTTAATAAACCGACGGTAAAATCCGGCGTGGCCTAAAAAACTTCTCACTGCCTTAACGGATGTGGGTGGTGGTAACTTTTCTATTGTGTCTATCTTTGCTCTATCTACTTGAATTCCGTGATTGGAGATTTTATGACCTAGTACTAACCCTTCTTGTACCATAAAATGGCACTTCTCCCAGCTAAGTACTAAGTTTGTTTCCTCACACCTCCTCAAAACTTTTTCTAAATTATTCAAACATAAATCAAAGGAATCTCCAAAGACGGAGAAGTCATCCATAAACACTTCCATGATATCTTCAACATACTCGTTGAAGATGGCCAACATGCATCTTTGGAAAGTAGCGGGGGAATTACATAGACCGAAAGGCATACACCTATAGGCAAAGGTGTCGAATGGGCACGTGAATGTTGTTTTCTCTTGGTCTTCTGGGGCTATTGGGATTTGGAAATACCCAGAAAGTCCATCTAGAAAACAATAATACGTATGCCCTGACAAGCGTTCTAATATTTGGTCAATAAAGGGTAAAGGGAAGTGGTCCTTCCTAGTGGCATCGTTTAGCTTCCTATAGTCTATACAGACCCGCCAACCTATTATTGTTCGCGTTGGAATTAATTCATTTTTATCGTTTGCTACCACAGTTAAACCACCCTTCTTAGGAACGACTTGGACAGGACTAACCCATGAACTATCGGAAATAGGGTATATCATACCAGCATCTAACAATTTAACAATTTCAGCCTTAACTACCTCTTTCATATTAGGATTAAGCCTACATTGCGGTTGAATAAATGACTTATAGCTTTCTTCCAAAAGGATTTTATGAGTGCAAAAACTAGGATTAATACCTTTTATATCAGATATTTGCCATGCTATTGCACCTTTACATTTTTTCAACACAGTTAATAATTTGGTTTTTTTAATCTCAGAAAGATTAGAAGAAATGATAACTGGGTAAGACGAATTAGTTCCTAAGAATGCATACTCAAGATGATCCGGTAAATTTTTTAATTCAACTACAGGTGGATTCTTAGTATTATTCTTATGAACTTCATGATCTCCTTCTGTAAGTAAGTTATATTCAGTATTTCCATTCATCGAAACAGAGCTATCTAGAAAAAGTAAATGATCAACAATGTCTTCACTAGTTTCATCTTCTAGAAAGCAATTAGTAATGCAAATTTCTAAAGGGTCTTTATAATAAAAATTAGAATCAATAGAAGTCATTAAATCATCAACACCATGAGAAAAGTAGCAACAATCATCACTATCCAAAGATTGTTTCATAGTATTGCCAATTTGAAAAGTGACTTCATCCTCCCCTACTCTCAAAACTAATTTACCATCAAAAACATCAATAAGAGCTCTAGAAGTGGCTAGAAATGGACGACCAAGTATAAGTGGTACTTCTATATTTTCGTCCATATCTAAAATAACAAAATCGGCAGGAAATATAAATTTGTCTACCTTAACTAATACATCCTCCACTATACCTCTTGGGTACTTAACCGACCTATCTGCTAATTGAATGCTCATCCTAGTCGGGCTAAGTTCCCCTTGGCCTAGTTTCAAATATAATTTATAAGGCATCAAATTTATACTAGCTCCTAAATCTGCTAAAGTTTTATTAACTTACAAATCACCTATTAAACATGGAATTGAAAAAGAACCAGGATCCTTAAGTTTTTGTGGTAATTTATTTTGTAAAATAGCAGAGCATTCTTCACTAAGTGTGACTAAAGATAATTCTTCTATTTTCCTTTAATTAGAAATTAAATCCTTCAAAAATTTTGCATACTTGGGCATTTGAATAATATCAGAAAAAGGTAAATTAACATGCAATTGTTTAATCATAGATAAAAATTTACCATATTGCGCATCCATGCGCTCCTTGTTCATCTTTGTTGGATATGGTACGGCTGGTTGATATTCCATTGGTGTCACGTTCAATGCTTCTCCACTGGACTCCTCTTGAGGTGCATCCTGTGCAAGCCTTGGGTCTTGTAATTCCTTCCCGCTCCTCAACTGAATTGCTCATGCATGCTCCTTTGTGTTTGTCTCAGTATTTCCTGGAAGTGTCCCTTGTTGTCTCTCTGATACCATCCTTGCCAACTGCCCAATCTGATTCTCCAAATTTCGAATAGAGCCCTCTTGATTACGGAAGGCAACATCGGTAGTTTGCATGAACTTTGCAAGGACATCTTCCAATGTTGGTTTCCTTGGCTCCAATTGTTGTTGTTGTCCAAACATGGGTTGTTTGCCTTGGTTGCCTTGACCTCCCCAAGAGAAATTGGGGTGGTTCCTCCATCCTTGATTGTATGTAAAACTATATGGGTTGTTTCCAGGATTGAAAGGTGGTCTGGGATTATTACCCATGTAGTCTCCATGTTCTTGCACTTGAGGTTCACCACTAGGTATTCCAACCAGGGAAGGGTCCCATTGTTGAGGTACCATGGGGGGCGTAGCTAAAGAAAGGTTGTCTATCTTTTGATGCAGCTTCTCCACTTGAATTGCTAAGGCTGTAATGACATCCACTTCATACATTCCGGCAGGCTTAGTAGACTTTGGCCGCACGGTAGTCCATTGGTAGCTATTCATTGCCATTTCTTCTATCAACTGATGGGCTTCCTCAGGTGTCTTATTGTTCAAGGTGCCTCCACTAGCCGCATCAATCATCTGTCTGGTGGTTGGATTTAGACCATTATAGAAGGTCTGAATCTGAAGCCAAGAAGGTAAGGCATGATGGGGGCATCTCCTTAATAATTCTTTGAATCATTCCCAAGTATCGTACATTGATTCAGCCTCCAATTGAACATACGTAGAGATATCATTCCTTAACTTTGCGGTCTTTGCCGGTGGAAAATACTTCATCAAAAACTTCTCAACCATCATGTCCCAAGTAGTAATGGACCCTCTAGGTAATGAATTGAGCCACTGCTTTGCCTTATGCCTTAATGAGAATGGGAACAATCTCAATCGAATGGCATCGTTGGAGACACCATTAATCTTGAAAGTATCATATTTCTCTAGGAACCCGGCTAAGTGTGTATTGGGGTCCTCGTCTTGTAAGCCATCATATTGAACATATTGTTGGACCATTTGTATCACGCTCGGCTTCAGTTCGAAATTATTGGTTGGAATGGGAGGTCGAACAATGCTTGACCCAGTTCCTTGGAGATTGGGTCTAGCAAAGTCAGACATGGTTTGCTCATTTTGGTTTGCCATGATATCTAAATCTTCAGGATGGTGTTCTCCTTGATTCACTGTTTCTTCTTCTAACAGTTCGTTTACAATATCTATGGTGTTAATACC
This sequence comes from Platanthera zijinensis, assembly GCA_039513925.1. Taxonomy (NCBI): domain Eukaryota; kingdom Viridiplantae; phylum Streptophyta; class Magnoliopsida; order Asparagales; family Orchidaceae; genus Platanthera; species Platanthera zijinensis. The sequence continues at coordinate 88,885,083 of CM077079.1, forward strand.
CACGTCTCTTTGATTGGTGTTATGAATAAGTTGTTCTGGATCAGATTGAAATGGTTCTAGCCCAGAATTTCTTGCCCTGGTCATAGACTAACAGACTACAAAATAGAGATTAAATAATATAATTATACTATAAACTAAGTTACATATATTTATTAGTAAACAAAAATGGTAGATAAATAGAGTTAAAGCTTTCAAAATATTAAAAAGGGATCCCCGGCAACGGCGCCAAAAACTTGATGATCATTTTCACTAAGTCTAACCTTGATGCGGAGTCATTCTACGTTTTATCATAACTATGTAGATGGGCATAAGCTAGATTGAATTATCTTTCAGTCAAGTGCACCTATCAATCATAGTATAAGAGAAGCCTACATCTCGTATCGTATTCCACAGGGTCATTTCAACTACTCGTACTCACTCTCACTCTATTATCATACCTAAACTTAAAATTGCGTTCTAACATAGATTAATCCTAACTATGACTACTTGGATAAAAATTGTATTGGAGAGTTACAAAAATAATTTCAAGCCGAAAGTTAAGAGCATTCAATGAACATCATCATTTTGTGTAATCATGAAATAACAAAACTATCAAATTCATTGTATTGTAAAGGGTTAAACTAATTATCAAATTCTCTCTCGAGCAATTTGAAATCTAAATCTAAGTTAAGTAAATTTTCTCTCGAACAATTTACAATACTCATATTTGCATTGAATGAAATACCCTATCTACTACATAGATTCATGGAACTTTATCTCTAAAATACCATAATTCCATCATTTCGTATTCTAATTTTCCAAGAAACATATCTCTCGATCATGAATTTTAGAATACAAAGAGAAATAACACATAAATATGAAGATTTAACAATCATCCAAAGAATCCAATTTCTCAATCTAGACATTTTGAATTCATGTAAAAGTAAATAATCATTCATAATAAGGATAATTCTCAATGTTTGCAAACCCATATACGAACAAAATACCATGAAATTGATTAAAACAAGAAGATACATGATTAATAATTTGTTCAAACACATTGTTCATGAAAATTAAAAGATAAATAAAGTTGGATTACCAAGAGAGATACAAGATTAAATGAGATAAATTAAAGAATAAATGCATACGAATATCTACTTCAAGCCTTCCTTCTCTTGGGTGCTCCACTTTCGTTCTCTAGAAAATCTCCAAGCAAAATGATCCAAAAAGTCCAGATTAAAATTTTTCTCCAGGTTTTTATAGTCTCATAGCAAACATGGTCGAACACGGGTTCCGACACGGCCGTATTGCAGGCCGTGTCGGCAGTTCCAAGGCAGTTCCAGACGAGCAGACGTGTTTGGTCATGGGCCGTGTTGGATGACACGGGTACTGACACGGCCGTGTTGGCGAACACGACCGTGTTGTTCTTCATGTTCTTCGGACACGGGTAGGCCAGATTTAATTCTTCAATTTGTCCCGAAAAGGACACGGGCTGGACACATGGGCGTGTTCAAACCCGTGTGGACACTTGAGTCTTCCTTCCTTAAATTGTTTAAGCTAGGATAGAACACGGGTAGGCACACCGGCGTGTTCCTACCCGTGTTCGACCAATTCTTCTGCTTTGATCAGCCCTGCTGGTCCCGTCAACTCCCCTGTTTGCTCCAAGACTTTTAGTTCCTTTTGTTAGTCGTACCTACATTAGTGAAATGACGTAGTAAGTGGGGAGTTCAATACATAAAATAGTAAAGACTCTAACATATGCTCTACTATTCATGACAATACAAATTCTCAACTATTTTGCGCAATTACTTGAGTAATGAGGTAGAAAACAGTGGACATGATTACAATTATGATAGTCAAAATCTATCATAAACTCATCAGTGACCTAGGGGCGAAGTAAAAAAATACAAAAATTCAGAAAAACTTAGAAAATAAATATAAAATTAAAAAAAATATAACAAAAATAACTAGTTTTATATCTATAAACTAAGGTTTTATATATAAATATTCAAAATTAATATTATACAAAATTGTATATTTTTATACTCATAGTGTCCTTAACCGTGTCACTACCCGTGTCCTACTCGGGTTGAAAACTGGGCTGTGTCGACTAAAGTACACGGGCATGTATTGGTCGACACGGGCGTGTACTGTTCCACACGGGAAGGTTCCTTCCCGTGTCCAGTCCGGGACGTGACGGTTGGCATGGCAGTTATTTGTGACACGCCCCATAGGTCACAGGCATGTCGGAACCCGACACGGGCGTATCAGGTTGAGACACGGGCATGTCTCGACCAGTTTCCTTTTTTTTGCTCGACGATCATGCCTTGATCGGGGCACACGGCCTGGGACATGGCCGTGTGCAAGGCCGTGTTCGGCCCATGAATGAGAAATTTTAGGCGAATCCAAGCCGTTCGTTTTCTTTAAACAAGATCTGACGGCCCAGATGTGTTCCTGCTGTTATAAGGCAGGGAATAGAGGATTAATTCCTCATTATTCTCTTATGGCATTTTCTTCCTAAGGAGTTAGAGAGAAGAGAGAGCAAGGAGGAAGGAAGAGGAGGAATCCGGTCGTCGACGGAGCATCGGAGGTCCAAATCAAGAACCGAGACCGGATCCGCGGAGGAAATTCCCTTGCAAAGCTTTCCATCTAGATAGTTTCCCATGGCGCAAAAGCGACCTTCATTGGAAACGAATCTTCACTTGAGCATGTGAAGCTCTCCTTCTTTTGCATAAGGAAACCCGCTCCCGCGAGTGTGCGTGAGTGTGCGGTGTTCCTTGGGTAGATTTGAATAGTCCCCCTTATGTTACATATAGAGTCCGGAATCGAAGTACGGACATAGGCATTGTGTGTGAAGCCTACTCGGACGTGTTGGTCTGGATCAGTGATGTTGCATATTGTATGGATTGTCGGGGAAGACTCCGTGCTTTGTCTTTTTTTGGTTTCTACATTGCAGATTGCAGCAGGGATCCTTGTGGATTAACTCCATGGCGCACCCGAAAAACTGAGCGAAAACGTAGTTATGCTAACTTGGCGGCCGGGGAGCGAGCCTTGTACATAACTGGGTTATGTGATGATTGGGAATGAATTGGGATCCGAGAGAAGCTTGGCCCGTGCGTATGTCTCAAAGTGACTAGGCGGAGTGAGCAACGAGCAAGTTGAATCAGACCTGGGCTATGCGGTTCGGTGCGAGAGACCCAAAAGAGGGACTGGCCGTTGGCATAGTCGGGAGTCTTATACTGTGGTCAGAAAGAATAAAATGCTCACGATGTTGCCATCCCGGGGATTGTGATGAAGCCACGGAATTGACCGGATTCACCATAATATGCCCTGAGTGCACGGGGTGTTTGGTCGTTCGAGCCTACACCTATAGCGAAGTATGTTTGCACTTTATTGTTTAGCTGGGCTAATGAAATGTAGGGAAGGAGCACCGCCGTCCCAAGTAAGGGGAGGGGTCGTTATATTTTGGTCAGCTTTAGCTGACCGTTCTTTGTTTGCCACCGTGCGGTGGAATGTTTCTTGCAGGTGCTGCGGAGCCAAGTACCAAATAACGGGCTGAAGCCCATGTTGCTGTACTTGCCCTCGAAGGCCAAAGTGAATTATTGTTTTAGTTTTGTCATGTGTGGCCGGCCTGTGAGCCGATGTATGTAAAACATTACTTTGTTAAGTGAACTCTTGTAAGGCCATAAGTCCAAGTACTTTTGTGTATTTTGTTATTTCATTCCTATTGTGGTTAGTGGAGATTCATGATATATATTATCTGTTATTGGGTTCGTTCATCTGCTTAAAAGTTTACGCTAGTTGCTCTATGTAGGATGTTTGCGATTGGAAGAGTGGTTTCATTCTGTAACCCTTTGGTCTGTCTGTAGTATATGGCGTCGGGCCCTGGCCGGACCTATTGCTATATACCATGCGACGGATAGGGGTGTTACAATTTGGTATAAGACTACCGGTTCAAGTCTATCTTATTGGAATTCGTGGGTGAATTCTTTTAAGGGGTGATGTGCACATGTATGTGCGTCATCGTTATAACATAAAAGAACCCAAGAATGTCCACTTAGGAATGAAAAATACACTTGTTCTGAGGAACATGAGTGTTCCAATGATTGCTTTTAGCAATCTGTATGTCGCCTAATGAAGGGTTTATGCAACTATAGGTAACTAGGAGCGATGTTGGGCAATCGAAACATCTGCAATTAGCGGAAAGTAATGCACTGAATGACGTGCCTACAACACCTCCTTCAGCAGAAAACATCAGATTGGTGGTTGAAGCAGTCTTTGCTATAATAAATGCCCAACCTGCAAGGCCAGTGCAGCACGCACCACCTATTAATGAGAAAGAACCGATTAGGGTGGCAGAGCCTGGAGTGGTAGAACGCATGGCAATTGATCAAGTAGCAGCAAGGAGAGCTACGGAGAAGAAGCTCAAGCATGTAATGAGCTTTAATCCTCCGGTGTTTGTCTGGACAGGAACGCCAACTCAAGCTGAGGATTGGCTCTCTATGATGAAAAGAGTCTTGACCGCCACAAAAAATGAGGAGTAGCAGAAGACCACCATAGCGACCATCCTTTTGGCTGGTGAGGCGAGGCAGTGGTGGGACAAGTTGGAGGTTCATCTCTTAGTGGGAAGGCAGCTTGCTGATGTGCCTTTGGAGGAATTCCCAAGGTTGTTCTTGGCCAGATATCTACCCACAGCTTAGAAGCTTGAGATGGAGAATCAGTACCTTGGTTTGACTCAGAGAGACAGAAGCATGGATGAGTACCTCCACGAGTTTACATGGTTGGGTCGTTATGCTGGTGCGATGTTTACTGAGGAGGAGCGGAAGACTAACTAATTCTATGAGGGTCTACGAGGCAACCTACAGCTACTCCTTGCTTGTCCTAAGGCGCAGGGCTTCCTAGCCTTGGTCAATTCGGCTCGCTCATTGGAAAAGGTCGTGAGGAAAGTATAAGAGAAGAAGGGCCCAGGGGAAAAGAAGTCAGAGTTCAAATTGCTGAATACAAAGTCAGGTTTCCGCAGATGGAACAATAAGTAGAAGACATTGAGCTCAGCCCCTTCGTCTGATGAGATAGGGACAACCATAAGTCGAGTCCCTGAAGCTTGCTACAACTGTTTAAAGATGGGGCATTTTGCTCTTTAGTGTTGGAGCGGACGTGCAAAGTCTGAGAAAAAGCTTGGAGCATCATATGAAGAAAAAGGGAAAGCAGTGGAGCCAACCGCATCCCACCATGCGCTAGCCCAGCCTAGAGTATATAATCTTGGTTTGCAATAGGCCATAAAACAAGCTTACGTGGTGACAGGTATGATTTAAAATATAGAAGTTTAGATTTATGTAGTTGTCACCTTTTTACAAGTTAGCTTATAAATGTTGGTGTTAGGCTTTATGTAAATTTTCAATTGTCCAGCGAGAGCCCTGTTTGATACGGGAGCTTCGCATTCCTTCTTGTCCGAAAGATTCATATCACACATCGGAGTTCCTTCCTCGATGACAATGGACTAGTTGGATGTGTTATTGCCCAATGGGTGCAAAATGCGTGCTGATAGAATCTGTGTGGTAAAGATACGGATTGGGGATCAGGAGTTTGAGTTGCAAGCATTGGTACTGCCGTTAGTGGAGTTCGACGTAATCTTTGGTATGGACTGGCTCTCAGAGCAGCGAGCATGCATTGATTGCAGCCGAAAGGAGGTTAAGTTGGGACTGAATACTGACCGGGAAACTACGTTTGCGGGCTTAAAAGGGTCGAGCAAGATTTTGATGTCGGCTCATCAGGTGATTAAGGCAGTTCGGTTTGGGGCAGAGCTATTTGTCACCTTAGTGCAGGCTTCAATACCCAAACCTTTTCTGGGTAGTATTTCAGTTGTGTCCGAGTATCCGTATGTGTTCCTAGACAATCTCCCTGGAGCCCCTCCTCAGCGGGAGATTGATTTTACAATTGAGCTGGTGCCGTGTGCCAAACCGGTTTCACGCTCTCTGTATCGGATAGCGCCTAAGGAGATGGAAGAGCTGAAGGTGCAACTGCATGAGTTGTTGGAATAAGGGTATGTGCGTCCAAGTTCATCTCCTTGGAGCGCACCGATCCTCTTCGTTAAGAAGAAGGATGGGAGCTTGCGACTCTGTATCCACTATCGGGAGTTGAACAAGCTTACGGAAAAGAATAAGTATCATATCCAAAGGATTGACGATCTATTTTATCAGTTGGTTGGGTCAATAGTATATTCTAAGTTAGATCTGAAATGCGGATACTACCAATTAAGGATAAGGGAAGGCGACATCCCAAAGATAGTGTTTAGCATGCGATTTGGGAATTACGAGTTCACGGTCATGCCGTTTGGGTTGACCAATGCGCCATCCGTGTTTATGGATCTGATGAACAGGACGTTCAGAGAGTACCTAGACCGTTTCGTGATAGTATTTATCGATGATATCTTTATGTACTCGCAGTGTGAGGATGATCACTACAAGCTTCTGCATATGGTGTTGGAGACAATGAGGAATAATCAGTTGTATGATAAGTTCTCCAAGTGTGAGTTCTGGTTATCCTCGGTAGTGTTCCTTGGTCATATTGTTAGTGGAGAAGGGATAGCGGTTGATCCGGCGAAGATAGTGGCGATACGGGAGTGGCCTGTGTTGACGACAATTGTGGAAGTCCGGAGCTTTCTGGGGCTTGCCAGCTACAACAGGCTCTTCGTAGCAAACTTCTCACGGAAATTGCTACCACTCACGATGTTGACAAGGAAGGATCAAAAGTTTGTGTGGTCGCTGGAGTGCGCGCAGTCTTTTGAAGAATTGAAGAGGCAGTTGACCACGGCGCCTTTTTTACGTTCGCAAAATGGGACCGAAGGGTTTTAAATTTATAGTGATTCTTCGGGAAGTGGTTTGCGTTGTTTTCTGCTACAGCATAGGATCGTGATAGCTTATGGACCACGTTAATTAAAGGTCCACGAGAGGAATTATCCGGTCCATGACTTGGAGTTAGCAGCCGTGATATTTGCTCTAAATCTGTGGAGGCACTACCTATACAGTGTGTAGGTCGACGTATACACCGACCATAAGAGCCTAAAGTACTTGTTAGATCAGAAGGACATGAACATGAGGCAGTGGAGGTGGATGGAGTTCCTGGAGGACTACACCTTCAAGATACATTAAGTGCCTGGGAAAGTAAATGTAGTGGTGGATGCATTTAGTTGCAGGGATCCTGCGTAGGCCAGCTAGTTGGCGGCACATGGTGAGAGTTTGGTTCGTGATTTGGAGGCATTGGAGATCTCTTGCGTTGACAAGCAGACTAGTGTCGAGGCAAAATTGTTTTGGATAGAGGTAAAGTATGAACTAGCTGATAGGATTCGGCGGGCTTTGGTTCAGGATAGTAGCATTAAGCAGATCTTAGATGAATCTTTGGTTGGGTTAAATTCTCAATTTGCTGTTGAGGATGGGATGCTTAGGAGGGATGGTCGCCTATGCGTCCCTAGTGCGGATAATCTTTGGGAGGATTTGATGTATGAGGCTCATCATATTAAGTACTCAATCCACCCGGGGATCTCGAAGATGTATAAATATATGAAGAAGTTGTTCTGGTGGCAAGGATTAAAGAAGGATGTAGCACTTTATGTGGCGAAGTACCAAACATGTGTCTTTGTGAAGGCGGAGTGCCAGAAGCCCGGAGGTTTCTTTAAGTCCTTGCCTATCCCGGAGTGGCAGTTCGACGACATTTCCATAAATTTTGTGCGTCGTTTGCCAAAGTCGACGAGGGGAAACGAAGCCATTTGGATGGTCGTAGATAGATTGACATAAGGGTCGCACTTCATCCCAAACAGGAAGGAAGATCCGGTGGAAAAGTTAGCCAAACTCTATATAGATAATATTGTACGATTGCATGGTGTGCCCCGCAATATTGTTAGTGATCGAGAAGGACGCTTCACGTCAAATGACTGGATGCTAGTGCATAAATTGTTGGGGACTAAGCTAAGTTTAAGCACAGCCTTTCATCCGCAGACGGATGGTTAGACTGTGAGGGTGAACAGGATGATGGAGTACATGCTTCACATGTGCGTCTTGGATTTCAGAAAGTAGTGGGAAGACCACCTGTACATGGTGGAGTTTGCATATAACAATAGCTATCAAGCGAGTATTAGAATGGCGCCTTTCGAGGCCTAGTATGGGAGAAAGTGTCGCACGTCATTGTCTTGGTTGGAGACAGGCAATTCTAAGTTATAAAAACGTCAAGCGGTGGAAGACGCCACTTCAATGATACGTACAATTCAGGAACGATTGAAGATCACTCACGATAGACAGGCAAAATACTATAACGCCAAGCAAAGGAACGTGTAGTTTGGTGTTGGCGACTGGGTGTATTTGAAAATCAAGCCATTCAAGGGTGTCTCGCGGGTTCGACGCTTGAAGAATCTGAGTCCGAGATACCTTGGACCATTTGAGGTCCTAGAGCAGGTTGGCTAAGCAGCGTATCGATTAAAGCTGTCAGTGGAGTTGAGTGGGCTACACGATGTGTTCCATATATAAGTGTTGCGGAAGGCGATGCAAGAGCCTTCGCAAGTCGTTGTGGTCGATAAAGTGCTGGTTGATAACAGGTTGACGGCAAAGGTCAAGCCAGTACACATTGAAGACTTTGAAGTCAAACGACTCCGCAACAAGGAAATCTGAATGGTTAAAGTCCGTTGGGATAACAGCAGACGTGAGGAGCTTTCATGGGAGCGAGAGCAGACAATGTTGGAGGAATACCCCGAGTTATTCCACTCAGGTAACATTTAATTTTTGTGTACTTATACATAATTTCGGGACGAAGTTCTTTTAAGGGGGGAGATTTGTAACGCCCCGAAAATCATAATCGAACCGGTTGCGTCCTAAGGAATTTTTGGTGCCTAAATAGAAGCATACGGCCTGGGACATGGGCGTGTCCAAGGTCGTGTCCTTCTCTGTGTTGGCTGGACTGTGTTAAGTGAGGGACACATAGGAAACACGGCTATGAATAGTATGGACACTGGCGTGTTCGGGATGATACGGGCATGTCCTTAACCGTATCCCGCTTGGGTTTAAAACTTGGTTATGCTGACTGAAGTACACGGCCGTAGTATACGGGCGTGTATTGGTTGACACGGGCATGTACTGTTCCACATGGTCGTGTTCCTACCCGTGTCCAGTCTGGGATGTGACGGTTGGCGTGGCAGTTATTTGTGACATGCCCCTAGGTCACGGGCGTGTCAGGTTGAGACACGGGCGTGTCTCGACCCGTGTACTTTTCTGTGCTCGACGATCATGCCTGGATCGGGGCACACAGCCTGGGATACGGCCGTGTGCAAGGTCGTGTTCGGCCCAGGAATGAGAAATTTTGGGCGAATCCGATCCATTCATTTTCTTTAAACAAGATCTAACAGCCTAGTTGTGTTCCTACTGTTATAAGGCCGGGAATAGAGGATTAATTCCTCATTATTCTATTAAGGCATTCACTTTCTAAGGAATTAGAGAGAGGAGAGAGCAAGGAGGAAGGAAGAGGAGGAATCCGGCCATCGACGAAGCATCGGAGCACCGAATCGAGAACCGAGACCGGATCTACAGAGGAAATTCCCTTGCAAAGCTTTCCATCTGGATAGTTTCCCATGGCACAAAAGAGAACTTCAAGGGTAACGATACTTTACTTGAGCATGTGAAGCTCTCCTTCTTTTGCATATGGAAACCCGCTCCCGCGAGTATGCGGTGAGTGTGCGGTGTTCCTTGGGGTATATGTGAATAGTCCCCCTTTTGTTGCATATAGAGTGATGAATCGAGGTACGTACATAGGCATTGTGTGTGAAGCCTACCCGGACATGTTGGTCTGGACTGGTGATGTTGCATATTATATGGATTGTCAGAGAAGACTTCGTGCTTTGTGTTTTTCGGGTTTCTACACGGTAGATTGCAACAGGGATCCTTGGGGATTAACTCCAAGGCGCACCCAAAAAATTGAGCGGAAATGTAGTTCTGCTAACTTAACGGCCGAGGAGCCAGCCTTGTAAATAACTGGGTTATGTGATTATGGGAAATGAATTGGTATCCGAGAGAAGCTTGGCCCGCACGTATGTCTTAAAGTGACTAGGCGGAGTCAGCAACGAGCAAGTGGAATCAGACCTAGGCTATGCGGTTCGGTGTGAGAGACCCAAAAGAGGGACTGGCCATTAGTATAGTTGGGAGTCTTAGACTGTGGTCAGAAAGACTAAAATGCTCACGATGTTGCCATCTCGGGGATGGTGGTGAAGCCACAAAATTGACCGGATTCACCGTTAATGTGCTCTGAGTGCACGGGATGTTTGGTCGTGCGAGCCTACACTTGTGGCGAAGTATGTTTGCACTTTATTGTTTAGCTGGGCTAATGAAATGCAGGCAAGGAGCACCGCCCTCCCGAGTAAGGGGCGGGGTCGTTATATTTTGGTCAGCTTTAGCTCACCGTTGCTTTGTTTGCCACCATGCGGTGGAATGTTGCTTGCAGGTGCTGCGGAGCCAAGTATAAAATAGCGGGCTTAAGCCCATATTGTTGTGCTAGCCCTCGAAGGCCAAAGCGAATTGTTGTTTTATTTTTGTCATGTGTGGCCGACCTGCGACCGATGTATGCAAAACATTACTTTGTTAAGTGAACTCTTGTAAGGCCATAAGGCAAAGTACTTTTGGGAATTTTGTTATTTCATTCCTATTATGGTTAGTAGATATTCATGATATATATTATCTATTATTGGGTTCTTTCATCGGCTAAAAATCTTCCGCTAGTTGCTCTGTGTAAGACATTTACGATTGGAAGAATGGTTTCATTCTGTAACCCTTCGGTCTATCTGTAGAATATGGCATCGGGCTGCCTTCGATGGATAGGGGTGTTACACTGCGATCGACAAACGTCGAACTCAGGTCAACGAAACTAAGAGTTCTATCTATGAGTTGAGCTCGACGATCTCCGAGCTCCGGTCGACGATCGTTGATCTCAAGACAGAATCTCAGCTCAACGCAAATATTATTCAGGTCGACGATCACTGAGCTGAGGTCGACGAATAGCAGACTGAGGTCGACGAAATCTGTGCAGTCTTACAAACATAGATTTTAACAGCTGGCAGAATTAATTAAGGAATTAATATCTCTCAGACTTAATGCTTATAGTCGTTCAATAGCAACAGTTAATGTGATTAATTCTCAGGCATCTTTTTCTCTCTCGGGAGTGCCTCAGTCGTATCAAGATAGAATTAATTCAAATCTTTGAATATGGCTCGGGGGAATATATTAAGATTGGAGGTTTTGCAGAAATAGTAGAAGTGACTGACAACAAGACTAAGAAGTAGTCATAATAGAGATTCTGAAGAACACAACACAGCTTTCTATCATATAGTGTTCTTCATCATCTGCTCCAGGATTTCAAGAGACACAAATCAATATCAGTCTAGAAAGTTTGCTGGAGATCAACTTCAATCTGAAGGCCTACACCATGAAGCAAAGCTTCCTTCTTTCCTAAACAGATCAACATCTCAGGGGGAGCTTTGACACCATCAGCATCCACAAAGTCTTCTCAAAGTTATTTTGAGAATAGAGAAGACTAACATCACTCTCTTTCCCACCCCACTGTAAAGTTTCAATGATTTTGGAGAGCGTGGTTTCTATTTTATAAAACCCAAATTATACAAAGTTATTATCTTATGAAGTGTCTTTATTCTATAATTATTTAATATTAATTGTAAGGATAGTATCTTAGTCTAATTAAGTTTAGCAAACTCTTTCTTAAGCCCTGTAATTGGTGTTTAGGAATGTTGTTAGGGTTAAGCTAGTATCCTTACAAGAAAGGTGGTGTATAACGGTACACAATGAAACCACCAACCTTACACTTACCTGGTCAATGTGCTATTTAAATTAGTCCTTACTATAGTTTCTAGTAAGTTAATTTATGTGCTTTAAAAGTTATTCTTGAACCATCTTTCAGGTCTATAATAGACTAAGGTATCTAAAAGAGTAGTTCTAAGTCTGGTTGGAGTACAACATTGAGTAAACTTTTTGGTTCTAAAACTATAGAAGGTCTGACCACTCTGCCAAATAGAACACATTGATAGAGAGACTCAAGTGTTAGACCCTTTGGTAATTGGGTTTGGTTGTCTTGTGAATATAATTCCATAGGAAAACTCCCATGACATGTATCATAACTCTGTTGGTTTTAGTGAGATTGCTAATAGTAGTACAGGTATGAACCCATAATGTTCATCATAGGCTAGGATGGTTGCATGTCACCTACCTAGAAGTGGAGAAGTATGTTCCGTTGTTATCATCCCCAATGGTTGTAACATACCATGTTACTCCTAGACCCCTTAACTTAGATTGGGTTAGGCATGAGGTGGGGGATAGGGAATTTAGCTAGGATTGAACCTAGGGAGTGGGTTGTAGCCATGTGCCCACTAAAGGGCCAAAGTCAAACTAGGTCAAACTAACCTAAATAGGAACCCTAGCCACACCATGACCCCACCACATAGTCCTAACCCTAAGATAATCTAAGTGGACCCTAATACATGTCATTAGGTCAACCATTTGGCCCTAGTTGACCAAAGTCAACCTTAGCCCTAAGATGGTCAAACCTATACCTATAGGCTCAATTAGCCCAAGTAGGGCACCACATTGACCCAAACCAAGTTGGGTGGTTCCAATAGACCCATGACCACCAAGTGGGGTCAGCCCACTCATCATGGTTGACCAAGTCAACTCGAAAGTCAACCTAGTCAACATAATGGACCTAAAGGAGAAAATGAGAGCTAAGCCCACTCTCCTTGGGCTAAGCCCACCAAACTTGGCCCATTATAAGCCCAAGTGGTCAAATACCACCCCTACCCCTCTGGTTTTATAAAGAGGGCATAAGCAAAGGGGCAATTTGGGGAATTCACCCAAAAAGAGGAGAGAGAAAGGGAAAAGAGAGAGTGATGGCCGCATGGCCTTCATTCCTTCTGTCCAAAGCTGCTGGTCGGCCACCCAAAGAATTTCAGGGCATTTTGGTTGCATGGTGGCAACTTGGCACCATTGGTGATACCACCAAAGCTTGAACCGAGCTCCCCCCTTGGTAGTATCTCCTTATATAGCCACCTTCAGCTCAAACCGACCACACCATTAGCTTCAGTGAGTGGAAATGAGTGGAGAACGTCTCCTGGAGCAAAGAATTCGGTGGAGAATCGAGGTTTTGAGCAGGAGATCGCCGGAGCAGCTCAGTCATGGCCAACCGCTGCGAACCTCACCGCCATGCTGCAATTCGGGTTCGTTTTGCCGCCTCTCTACCCGTACTAGATTTTTAGATCCTTTAGGCGAGACATCGGGCTCAATTGAGACCGATACCATGAGAGGAAAGTGAGAGATTTCCGAGCTTCACTTCTTGCTCGGGTATGCCGGAGGAGCCAATTCCGGCGGTCTCACCGCCGGGAATCGCTAGCCCCCACCTCAGTGAAGGTGGTGGCGAAAGTCGTCAGCGGTTGTGGTGGCTCAACTGGCCGGAAAATGGCAGGCAAATCGGCCCAGCGGGAAGCAATCTGGGTCATTGATGATTTGGGGACGATGAACGGATTTCGTTCAAATTCCCGAAATTAAATAAAAAGTACATCTTAGTTTAATAAATGAACATTGAATAATATCTGTCACATAGATACAGTAATATTACATGGCTAATTTAGGCCCCTTATAGGCATTTTCAGAACTGGTGATTAAGATGAAAATTATAGCTCTTCCTTTTAACTTTAATTTGCCACCTTAAACTTATAATTTGGTGCACTATACTGTCATGTAGGGCTGTTTTTCTAGGACTGGTGCTAGGTTAGGACAGAAACCAAAATTAATGCCCAGGCCAAACCAGGTCCACATGACCTACGGTTTTGGGCATGTGCTTAACTAGGGCATATCTAGCCCCTGCCAAAAATTGAGAATGTTTGGGAAAACTTTTTCAATAGTTTTTATCATAATACACAAAAGTAAATAAATTAAATATTTGGAGTGTTATGGCTCCAAATGGCCCCAAATTTTGGTGGCATGTCCTTGGGGACTATTCATGTGCATGGTAAAAATTTCAGCACATTTGGATCACTGCATGTTGGGTAAACTCACTTGCATGTGTGGGTTATATATAGGCTTGGGGTGCAAATAGTAAATTTTGAAATATTGTGTATTAAGCCTATGTGGAACATCCAAAAATCATGATATTGATTTCAGAGGCTCATTAAGGTGAATTATACCCCACATTGCAATAATGAGATTTTATGAAGCAAAAATCCCATTATTTGGAATTTTTGAAATAATTGAACTTTTAAAAAATAAATGTCAAAATAGGTTTATTATTGAGATAAAATCCCCAATCTTTGTCAAGGTCAATATAAAGTTATGTTAAACTCCTGAAAATCTTTATATCTCTTTTTGATGAATTTTGATAGGAGTTATGTAGAAATTACTCTTTTGCCCTTATTGTACATAATTAGAAAATTGATGAGAATATTCATTAGAAAATTTTGGAAAATTTCTTGGTGGTGTATCTGAGTATTAATAACCTTGTATAATTTTCTCAACATTTTTGGAAGATCGGTAATTTTTAAAACCACATAGTGGCATTTTGGTAATTTAAATTGAAATGAATTTTTGTATCCCTTGATCCATAGAAGTTTATAAAATTCTGTCTTTAGAATTCTTTTACCAATATATGTATTTTGTAATTTTCCTAGAATTTTTGGTAAGGAACTCCTTATACTTCCTTTGGAAAATGGCTATTTTGTGAATTTTGTATAAATTAAGAGATAAACAAAATTATTGAAAGGAAAATTATAATTCTTGGCAGTCTGTAATGTCTTACCAAATTACAACTCAGGAAAATTCCCTAGGTCAGTGGGATTATAATTTGTGACACTTCATGTATTAAATGGCCTAGGAAATTAATATCAGGATTTATATAGGGGTATTAATGACTTTGGAAAAATAATGAAATTCAACGTACTCATCATAATAGTCTATACCATCCTAAGATAATTATTTAAGGGCATGTATCCAAAAGAAAATTGGAAGTCATACTCTGGGGTTGTATTAGGTCATGGGATGCGTATAGTAAAAGTAGTTTATACTGTAAGGGCCACCGGGGGATAGATCAACGGTCATGATAAGGTTGTGTTTGGAATAAAACCCTGGTTGGCAGTTATGTCCTAGAGATGAGAGTAAAAGTGCAAGCCCTTGGATAGCAACTAGGTGGAGGTCGGCGGAAGACCGTCGCCCTTCCAATAACATCTTAAGTCATTAGGATCGCTCAAGAGTAATAATGAGAGCAAGGGGAAACATGGGTAGACATTGTTGGGTTTCTCTATGAGGATGGCACAACACTTGTGCATGCAGCGGAAGTAATAAAAATCAAGAACAACCCAAAGAGGTTGGGATCGGGCCATGAATATTGAATCAAGAAGTTAAGAAATAACTAGGTCAAAGTTACCTTTCCGGTGTTTAGTCAAAACTCAACAGAGATGCTCCAATGTGTGAGTACTTGTCGGTGGCGAGTTCTTACGTAGAATAATGTCTACATCTCTGCAGAAATCCACATGAGCAGGAGAACACCGAGCTTCATCACACGAAAGATCGGGAAGGAGATCGTCTGCACCTTGCACTTCCACATACTGCTAGGTCCGCTCAAGGAAGAGCAGCACCGGCGACTATCGTCAGAGAGGAGGAGGTCGGCGGAGCGAACGAGGCGGCGGAAGCGGAACTCTTCCGTCGGCGGAACACTTCCGTCGGCGGAATCGGCGGAACTCTTCCGTCGGGTCGGGGAAATTCTTCGTTCTTATTCCGCTCAAAACCAAAGTGTCTATTTATACCCAAAGCACAAATAAACCTAGATAAAATTGCTATCCGCAGACCAAAACAAAATAAGGTTTCTGGGCGAAATTCTACGGGAATTAGCATTCGTCGAGAATCGAACATTTCGATTCTTGACGACTCTCGACGAACGTTGAGTATCGACGATCGATACTCAATGATTTTCGATGATCGAGACTCGACGATTCTCGTCGATCGATACTCGACGATTTTTGACGATCGATACTCGACGATTCTCGACGATCGATACTCGACGATTCTCGACGATCGATACTCGACGATTTTCCCTTGGCAACATTTGCCGGAACCCATTCTGTATGGTGATTGGTAACCTTTACCAACACAGTCAATCTACCAACTTATCCATATGCTCTTATGTGTGACCCTACAGGCTCATATCGCGTTGGCAGTGAGATTACATGTTTAACCACTTCTAGATCACCATGGTAACTCCAATAGTCTCCGACTTGATCTTGAAAGTATCAAACCAAAAACCTCACAAACAATGAGCAGCATCTAGCAATGCATCATTGCTACCCAAGCAATAAGAGTTCATAACTCATAAGCCTTATAAACAATGTTCCAGCGTTGTCTTTGTCCCTTTGTCCCATACATCCGGAAAGAACTAGAGGTATGGACCGTGTCACCCTCATAATAGCTCAATCCAAGTTTCTTGATCTAGAACGGACTTTCAGAGAATTGTGAGTCCAATTTCACATATTGACTAAACCAAGCATGGCCATGCATTTCCCAGTCCAGTTCAATCAAGGGGCCCATGGATGCAACTCCTGTCATATAGGAGGACAAATCCCACATTTGCTCACACGCAAACACCCAAATGATTCGTAACGTGCCCAACAACCACCCTTATCATCAACCTTTCTCAAGGAAGACTTTAGATGGCATCAAAGCACGCTCTTCCTCACTTGATGAATTGTGTGACTTCAGGTCAAAGGACCACAACACCATTGTCAATTGAGACCTACTCGTGACACGTTAAGATTACAATCAACAAAGTAGTCTCAGGGTTGGTCTGTCCAGTACAACTTGTTCATTAACAAGTACCCACGTGATGACTTGATATCGCAATATCATGACCTGTGAGAACTGGTCATCAGTCAACGCACATGCTAGTCTAAATGTATCATCATCACCCTTAGCTTCTATGATGATACAACGACTAGGGACCTTTTAAGAATGATGCTTCAAATAAATCATAGGCTCTCACATTCAAGTCACGTACTTGATCTCCTATGGAAGCGAACATTCTAAGGATATTTATTATGTTAACATTTAACTATCGCATAGAGAAACCATAATAAAAGAACTTACCATTAATTGTAAAAGTAAAATCTAGATACACAATTCATCATATGAATAAATAACAAGTAGCAAAGAGAATATATGTTTACATGCAACCCACAAGACTCTCACTATAGTTGATCATTTAGGTATCGCATACCCATCAATCTAGTATGACCATCATGCTTTTTCTGCGCGAGAGGCTTTGTCAGTGGATCCGCAATATTCTCCTCAGTCGTCACTCTGTAAATGTTCGCATCTCCTCGTTCTACAATCTCACGAATAAGATGGAACCGCCGAAGTATGTGCTTGGAGCGCTGATGGGATATAGGTTCCTTAGATTGTGCAATTTCACCATTGTTATCACAGTAGAGAACTACGGGACCAACAATACTAGGAACTACATCAAGCTCGCCAATGAATTTCCTAATCCATACAGCATCCTTCGCTGCGTTAGCTGCAGCGATATACTCGGCTTCTGTTGTAGAATCAACAACTGTCTCTTGCTTTGAACTCTTCCAGCTCACAGCTCCTCCATTAAGGCAAAACACAAATCCTGACTGAGACTTTGAATCGTCCCTGTCAGTTTGGAAGCTATCATCCGTATAACCACTTACAACGAGCTCTTCCTCTCCACCATACACCAAGAACACATCCTTTGTCCTTCTCAAGTACTTCAGGATATTCTTGACTGCAATCCAGTGAGACTCACCGGGGCCTGACTGATACCTGTTAGTCATGCTCAAAGCAAAGAAAACATCGGGTCTAGTACATAACATCGCATACATGATTGATCCAATTGCGGAAGCATATGGAATCAACTTCATGCGGTCCTTATCTTCACAAGATTTTGGACACTGGTCCTTAGAGAGATTTACACCATGAGACATGGGTAAAAATCCTTTCTTGGACTCAAGCATGTTGAACCGCTTCAACACCTTCTAGATGTATGTACTCTGGGTCAAACCCAGCAACTTCTTCGATCTGTCTCTATAGATCTTAATACCGAGTATATAAGTCGCTTCACCCAAGTCCTTCATAGAAAAGTAGTTCCCTAGGTTGTTCTTAAAAACTTTCAGGGTAGGAATGTCATTCCCAATCAACAGTATGTCATCTATATAAAATATCAGGAAGACAACAATGCTCCCACTGATTCGCTTTTAAACACAAGGCTCATCTTCATTCTTGATGAAACCAAACTCTTTGATTTTCTCATCAAAAGAAAGATTCTAACTTCGAGAGGCCTGCTTCAATCCATAGATGGACCTATTCAGCTTGCATATTTTAGTGGCTTCATTTGGGGATAAAAAACCCTCGGGTTGTGTCATGTACACTTCCTCAAGGAGTTTTCCATTAAGGAAAGCCGTTTTGACATCCATCTGCAAGATCTCGTAGTCATAATACGCAACAATAGCAAGTAATATCCTTATGGACTTCACCATGGCAACAGGGGAAAAGGTCTCATCATAGTCAATACCATGAATTTGCTTGAAACCCTTAGCCACCAGTCGCCCTTTGAATGTCTGCACATTCTTATCCATGTGGCTCTTCTTCTTAAAGACCCACTTGCACCCTATGGGTCGTACCCCATCAGGTGGTTCCACCAAGTTCCAAACATGGTTTGCGTACATGGAGTCCATTTCAGATTTCATAGCCTCAAGCCATTTGTCGGAGTCCGATCCATTCATAGCCTCTTGGTAGGTTACTGGTTCATCATCATGATCCATAAGCAAAACATTACCTATTTGAGACATAAGGAATCCATATCTCTTAGGCTCAAATCTTGGTCTACCTGATCTGCGTAGGACTTGTGTTTCTTGAGAAGGTTCTCTAGCTACAACATCTTGTAGTCCTATCTCAGAATCCAATGCCGGTTCTTTCACTACTTGTGGTTCTTGAACTTCTTCAAGTTCTACCTTTTCAGTCTTTCTTGATAAGAATTCTCTCTCCAAGAAGACGCCAGTGCTTGCGACAAAAACTTTGCCCTCGGACGGTTGGTAAAAGTAATACCATTTCATTTCCTTAGGATATCCCACCAGATAACATTAATCCGATTTGGGTTCTAGCTTGTCAGGCATTTGACGTCACACGTATGCCTCACAGCCACAAATTTTAATGAATGACATACTAGGACGCTTCCCAATCCATATCTCATATGGTGTCTTCATAACCGTTTTCATAGGAGCGCGATTCAGTGTCATTGCAGCAGTCTCAAAAGCAAAACCCCAAAAGGAAACAGGCAAGTTTGCAGTACTCATCATCGAACGTACCATGTCTAACAGAGTACGATTTCTCCTCTCAGACACACCATTATGTTGTTGTGTTCTAGGTGGAGTTAGTTGTGATACAATACCACACTCTTTTAGATGATCACGGAACTCATGACTCAGGTATTCGCCACCTCGATCAGATCAGAGTGCTTTAACACTTTTACCCAACTGGTTTTCTACTTCATTCTTGAACTCTTTGAACTTTTCAAAGGTCTCGGATTTGCACTTCATAAGATACACATATCCCTATCTACTGAAATCATCAGTAAATGTAACGAAGTAGAAATACCACTAGCCATGGAGCTCATGGGTCCGCATACATCACTATGTACAACACCCAAGAGATCCTCAGCCCTCTCAGTATAACCCGTGAAAGGGGATTTAGTCATCTTGCCTAACAAACAAGATTCGCATCGCTCAAATGATTCATAATAAAATGAGTCTAAAAGTCCATCTTTATGGAGATTAGATATGCGCTTCTCGTTTATATGGCCCAAACGATAATGCCAGAGATATTTAGGGTTTGAGTCATTTGTTCTTAGTCTTTTATTATTTTCTACATTATAGATCAGATGGTCTAAGTTCAAAACATAAAGACCATTAAACAATTGGGCTACAGCATAACAAAAATCATTCTTAAATATAGAACAATAGTTGTTCTTAATTATAAAAGAAAATCCAATCATGTCCAAGCATGAAATGGATATAATGTTTCTAGTTATGGCCAGAACGAAATAACAATTATCTAGTTCTATTATAAGCCCACTGGGCAAAGAAAGACGGTAAACCCCTATGGCTACAGCAGTAACTCTTGCTCCATTGCAGACGCGCAGGTCCACTTCCCCTTTACTCAGCAATCTTCTCCTTTCCAGTTCCTGCACATTTGTACAAATGTGTGAACCACATCCGGTATCCAATACCCAAGATGAAGGAGCAGATAGGTTTATTTCTATAACATAAATATTTGAAGCGGAAGTCATACCTCCCTTCATTTTCTGTAGACCCTCAATGTAAGAAGGACATATCCTCCTCCAATGACCAGCCTTGCCACAGTGGTGGCATTTCCCTTCCTTCACTGTGCTCTTCTTTTTCTTCAGTGCAGAAGACTTGGGCTCAAGATGTGACTTAGGTCCCACTTTCGTCTTCTTAGAGCCCTTGGCCTTGCCCTTGCCCTTATGCACCATCAGTATGGGGCTGGCAGGCTTGGCCTTCTTCATGTTGATCTCGGCAGTTCTTAACATGCCTAGGAGCTCGGGCAGTGTCTTGTCTATTTCATTCATGTTGTAGTTCAATACAAACTTCTCATAACTGTCCGGCAATGATTGCAGGATCAGATCTTTGGCCAACTCTTGACCTAGAGGAAAACCCAGCCTTTCAAGGTTCTCTATATACCCAATTATCTTGAGTACGTGAGTCCCTACTGAATCTCGAACTCCCAGCTTGCACTGAAATAATGCTTTTGTGACGTCGAACCTCTCTTGACGAGCCTGCCCTTGAAACATTTTCTTGAGATGCTCGTCAATCTCCTTGCACCCCATGTTCTTATGTTGCTTCTGAAGCTCAAAGTTCATGGTGGCAAGCATAAGGCATTTGACGTCTAAGGCGTCATCAGTATACTTCTTATAAGTATCCTTATCAGCACGGGAAGAATTTCCGGTCGGCACCTCGGGGGCTTCTTCTTCCAAGACATAGAGCTTTCGCTCTTGCCTGAGAACAATTCTCAGGTTCCTATACCAGTCAATGTAGTTGGTCCCACTGATCTTATCCTTCTCAAGGATGGCTCTCGGAGACAGAGTGGAGTGTGAACCACTTGCCATGGAATTCTACAAGAATTCATGCAGAATAATATCAGTACCAAAATTTCAAAATACAATTTATTTTAATTTGGACTTCAATTAAAACTCCCACTATTTTATTCGAAATAATAGCCCTCACTATCAATTCGGAGAGTTCATGCGATCTACTCTCTTAGTGGACAAGATCCGTATTTCACCAACACAATGAGTCAGCTTTGGATTTTCTCTCACGATGTGGTTATTTAGGTAGGCAACGCTTGCCAATTGCATCCTCATGCAATTCTTGTATGGCTGGTGAATAACTCCTTATTCGCATCCATCATATGGTGCATGCCAACCCTATCCCTCAAGGCACTCATCCTTTGAGGTCACCTAGTTAAGTTAGACCCGATGTTGACAATGGGATATCACAATTATCCGCTCGCACCCTTACCAAGAAAGATTAATGCACCTTGCTTTGGCAAGCCCACACTTAATCGATCGAGGCAGGAAGAGTGTCATCCATCGGAAGGCATCCGAACACTTAATATTTGATGAAGGGATTTTTGATAATAGGTTAATAATTAACAATGATCAACATTTGATCAATGTGCACATCCTTAGAAAAACAATTTCTAAAATCCACATGCATCCCTTATGTGCACAACGAGGTACAATCAACATTTGATAGAAGAAAGGGCTAAATTTGAACATCCGGACTCTTCCAAATCTTCAAATTTACATGCATTGGACAAAGGCAAAGGCAACTCGACTTAAAGCAGTAGACAAGCTCGTCTCTCATTGTTGGATTCAAAATCCAAAACAATATACGGGTTCATTAACCACTCGAGGGACGATTACTGCTAAGGAGACAACAATTTCTAACAATTAGAAATAACCACGAATCCCAGACATTCCTGGCGGGGTTCTAAGGGGTAGAGCCCCTAACCTGTGGGTTATTGGCCCACAAATTTCCCTTTGAAAAACCATCAACAATTCATGTTTCGAAAAACCATCAACAATTGATGTTCAAGGAATAAATCTAGACATTTAGAACACTTCTAAATCCCTAGGTTTACACGTACTGGAATAACCTAATTTCCAATACAACAATCATGGACGAAACCTTCCTCTGATACCACTGTTGTTTTTCACTATGAGGATGGCACAACACATGTGCACGCAGCGGAAGTAATAAAAATCAAGAACAACCCAAATAGATTAGGATCGGGCCATGAATATTGAATCAAGAAGTTAAGAAATAACTAGGTCAAAGTTACCTTTCCGGTGTTGAGTCAAAACTCAACAGAGATGCTCAAATGTGTGAGTACTTATCGGTGGCGAGTTTTACGTAGAATAACATCTACGTCTCTGCAGAAATCCACACGAGCAGGAGAACACCGAGCTTCGTCACACGAAAGATCGGGAAGGAGATTGTCTGCACCTTGCACTTCCACGGACTGCTAGGTCCGCTCCAGGAAGAGCATCACCGGCGACTAT
This sequence comes from Platanthera zijinensis, assembly GCA_039513925.1. NCBI lineage: Eukaryota > Viridiplantae > Streptophyta > Magnoliopsida > Asparagales > Orchidaceae > Platanthera > Platanthera zijinensis. Next base: position 88,907,739 of record CM077079.1, read on the forward strand.
CATCGAAGAGGAGGAGGTCGGCGGAGCGAACGAGGCAGCAGAAGCGGAACTCTTCCGTCGGCGGAACACTTTCATCAGCGGAATCGGCGGAACTCTTTCGTCGGTTCGGGGAAATTCTTCGTTCTTATTCCGCTCAAAACCTAAGTGTCTATTTATACCCAAAGCATAAATAAACCTAGGTAAAATCACTATCCGCTGACCACAGCAAAATAGGATTTCTGGGAAAAATTTGACGGGAATCAGCATTCGTCGAGAATCGAACATTTCGATTCTCGACGACTCTCGACGATCGTCGAGTATCGTCTATCGATACTCGATGATTCTCGACGATCGAGACTTGATGATTCTCGATGATCGATACTTGACGATTCTTGACGATCGATACTCGACGATTCTCGATGATCGATACTCGACGATTCTCGACGATTCTCGACGATTTTCCCTTGGTAACATTTGCCGGACCCCATTCTGTATGGTGATCGGTAACCTTTACCAACACAGTAAATCTACCAACTTCTCCACATGCTCTTATGTGCGACCCTGCAGGCTCATATCGCGTTGGCAGTGAGATTACATGTTTGACCACTTCTAGATCACCATGGTAACTCCAACAGACATCAACTAAAGAAAATATCCTTGAGAAAGGGAGCTTTGGGCTTCAGCCCATTGTAGTTCCTACTGCCCCCGAGAGCCCTTCACCGGGTATGCCCTGGGCAGCCCTGGGATTAATCTTAAATCATTAAGTACAATAATCCGTAGACAAGAGTAGCCTAATAGGTTGAGCATCGTATCATTATTCTCACCCGTGTAGGGTTGGAGGGATTGGTAGTACATTCTCACCCGTGTAGGGTTGGAGGGATTCAGGATAGGCTGGTCCTGCGAGTTGGAGGCTCGAGAGAAAATACTTTGCATGTGCATAACAAACTAGTTGCGGGTCATGCGGTACTGGGCCAATCGACAAACTGATGGCAGTACGGTGACTCAGGCGGGTGTGTGGGTTTGAGGGGCCAGTAGGTTGTTTATACTGCAGTCAGGTTGACAATCCCTAAAAACGCACACCCGACCCAACAAGACTAACGGGTAGTCAGCAATTAGTACGCAAGACTCTAGAGTTCACCTAGGACGTGTACAAAGGCATATGTGAGGTCTATGTTTGGTAGTCTGCATACCTGCCTAGGAGTGGAGATGCCCGCTCCACTGCTGCCGTGGACACAATAGTGTACCAGAGAGTGATGCTTGCTCCGAAAAGCGGGAACTAAAGTTCAATGATCACAGAGTCATTGTGTGTGAGTTGCACTTGCATGATTCATTAATCCACATGAATCCATTCATATTAGGTCATACGCTTCATGGATCCTTATCATATAAATTAGTATGGGCTCTTTTATATGATAAGTTAAATTTTGAAACTCTAACTTATATGTTTGTATGAACACTCATATAAGTTAGGGTACTTCTGTAATGGTAGATTAGAAGTAGAATTTTATACTTACTTTACCATACTGCGTTGTACTGCTTTCGCTTTACTTACTGCTATTTTATACTTTACTTACTGCACTTGTACTTCTTGCATAGAACTGCTAGAATAGAACTACTATTACTCCTCATATACTTGTTAGTAAGCCACTGCGACCTGTTAATTCTTGCAACCCCTTGTTGTCCTCCGCTTCGTTCTCCCGCACGGTGCCAAGGAGTTGCAAGGCGTGGTGCGGAGGAAACGACTTAGTCTTTTGACTAATGGTCGGTGAACAAACTATTTTTAGGGGCTCGAGGAGGTGGAGTACCAGCACGACCAGCAGTACGAGGTGACAGGACCTGAGGAGCCAGTTCGACTATCACCTACTACTACTGCAGAGTTGCCTAAGGTGGGATGAGTTGGTGATGTTAGTTATCTACTGCTGTTAGATTTGAGAGAGAGAGATTTTTATATGATGTACTGGGCATAAGCCCCTTTTATTTATGTACTCATTATGGACTGATGTTTTCCTTTTCATATATATATATATATATATATATATATGCTCTGTGACTATGGACTATTGCGCAATGCTCTGATTATATTCTTTTGTTTCTCACATTGGCCTATTGGTTATGATCGTGCTAGCCGGCAGAATCGGCATCTTGCGGTGTTGACGAACCTTTGTGGTTAGTGTTACCTTAAGGAGGCGGTTCTGGGCAAAAGATTCGGGTGAGCTCCTGAATTGGGTAGTCGGATCTTACAATGGTGATAAGGCAAGGATGGCAAGCCACCGGTTTAATATGTGGACTGTACAGGACTTCGGCATATAAGGGTTAATAGTTTATTTTTTTGCATCATGTCATACTTTTTTGCATACAACACATCATTAAACACTTATCCTACAAGTTTGTACGGGAACTTTTGTATGATAAATGTATTATGTAATTTCTAGACACTTAACTTATAAGTCTATATGGGTATTTTTATAAGTTAAGTTTTTTTTTACCATATATGCTACACATTTGTACTGCAATACTTTCTCAAATTACCTGCTAGATTAACTATTATGTCGGAACAAGACCCTCAACTTGAATGTATGTATGGAAATTCTTATAAATTGAGACATTTAAGCTTTCCCTTTACTATTAGGTATGGAATTCTATTTCTCGACATATAGTTTACTCATATTATCGCTTGTGCACTTTCACCCTTCTCCAAATCCTATGATTTAAGATACATTGGGAAAATGGAAGGGAATCCATGTAGAATAATGGTTTGTTTCAACCTCTATTTAAGAGCCCCTATTGCAATCGACCCCGCAGTACCACCCCCAACCAGAAAATCTTGAAGTAGTAGTAGGGATTCCAATAGCCATATCCCCTTCTCCAACAACCAAAGATGGGCAAAGAAATGTGAGATCTTATTTTTGTTCCATGAATATTATTTCAAATTAAGGGCATATCTTAGACCTAATTATCAATGGCATGTCTTAGCCTTTGTCTTCTGCAATAATTCAGACTTTATGTCATTATGTATAAAATGTGAATTATGACATCATCTTTGTCTCTTATACTTCAATTATAGGTTGGTATTACTATGATGTAACGATGTCTTACCTTATAAAGTAGGGTTCATGAGGTAAAAGCTAACCCATTTGTTAATACTACCACTTGGAAACTGCTATGGGCATAAGAATAACCATTGTCATAAACTATTACTGGGAGGGGTGCTTATAAATGATGCAATGGCCAGAGCGACTAGGGGAGAGAAAGAGGAAGCTGAAGAAGAAGGAGAAGAGGAAATATTGGAAGAAGGGGAAGTAGTAGAAGTCAAAGGAGAAGAGGAAATAAAGGAAGAAGTTGAATTAGTAGAAGAGGTAGAAGAATCAAAAGGAAAAAGGAATGAGGGAATAAGAAACTGCAAAAACTATAAAAGAGAATGAGTAAGAAAAGAAAGAAGATGAGGAATGAGAGGTAGAAAAAGATAAATAAGAAGAAGTATTTAGGGTCTGGGTCGGAAGACCGCGAGGGAAGTTGTTGGAACACCCTATTACTAATTTGGTCAAGGATAATTATGTCTTTAGGGAATTGGTTTGACCTAGTTGTATAGTTGAAAAGGTCAAATTAGAATGAGTCTAAGGGTTAGAACTCAGGTTTGAAGCTGCCCCCAAGACCATTCAATGATCAGGATTCAGTGGTTGAGACTAAGGCAATTTTCGTCGAGCTCAGGTCGACGAAATGTCTAACTCAGTTCGACGTTCTCTGAGCTCAATTATGAAAGTCGTCAAACTCCGGTCGACGATCTTCGATTTCAGATCGACGTTTTGTCTTCAGCTATTTTCCAAGTCGCTGAGCTGAGGTCGACGATAGCTGAGCTCATGTCGATGATTTTTGTGAGAGATCGACGCTTTCAAAATTCAAATTCAAGAACAGTTTTAGAATTCTTTAAGAGATATTTCCTGCATTTATTGCAAAGGATTAGGTAGCCGTTTCAAGTAATCTGGAGCAAGTTTCAAGGAAGGCTAAAAGGAATGTTACTTAGGACTTTCCCCAGAGATAGTTGTCATTTATGGAAGTTATTTATGACTGAGTAACGGCCATCTAAGTCAGAATCTTATATACTCCTACAGAATATGTTTTTGACAAGATAACAGATCAATACAACAAGATAGACAAGAGATATACAGGATCATTGGATTAAGAAAAAGAGTTACAGAAGAGAGATCAAAATATACTCTGATCAAGAACTCATCCTCTTGAACATAATGATTCACTGAATCAAAATCTTCAAGAACACAAGAAAGTTTTCTGTGGAGGAAATCATCTGCTCCTCCAAATCCTCAAGTGTTCAAAAGCTTCAACATCAAGGACTCCAGACATCTCACATTTCAGCATCTACTGAAATCATCTTTTGCTGGAGATCTGAAGCACCTGAAGACCTATCACCCTAGCAAAGCTCATCTTCCCGAACCTTTACAGATCTAAGGGGGATCTTTAGCTTCATATTCCACTTATCTTCTCTCAGTCTGTTAACAGAGAAGAACAACTCAACTCTTTCTTTCTTTTTCCTTTCCCTCCTGTAAAAGGGTTTTTCAAAACTCCCTTCAAAAGTTTTAAAACTGGTTTCTGAGACCTTGTCAAAACTCAGTGGTGGCAAGACACCTTATCAAAAAATCTAGTTTTGGTTTTTGAGCAACTTATCAAAAGCTCATTGGTGCCCAGGACACCTGATCAACTATTCCTGCAGTGGATTCCTACCTAGGGTGGTAGAAGAGTGGATGTACCCAGGTTGTTGGGGAACCACTATAGATCCTTGTGTCATCTGGTTGCTGTGTGTTTTACTTTTCTATGAGGTGTGTGATTTCTTAGTTCTTGCTTTAGTTTTTATTTCATCACAAGCACCTTACACATATACATAAATTAAGTCTTCCACTGCTTTATAGTTTTTATTGTAAATTATTTTGAAAATACTCTATTCACCCCCCCCCCCTCTAGAGTTAAGGTAGATCTTTTCCTCACTTTCAATTGGTATCAGAGCGAGGTTAGTTATTCAACATCTAAATTTTCAACAAATTGGTTGAATAGGCTAACACCTGAACCAAAAGATCCTTGATAAGATAAACCTTCTATAGAGGATAGTTAATTACTTTTTATATTATATTTATTTTCATACAAAACCATGGCACAGAACAAAGATTATGCTAGCACCAGACCTCCAGTGTGTAACCTCTCTAAGTTTGCACTTTGGAAGGCAAGGATTAAGCTTAACATGAATTCTATTGATGAGGACATTTTTAATTTTATTTTGACAGTTTGTCCAAGACCCCCAGTGATCACAAGTACAAGTGATCTTCCACCTCCTTCAGGAACAGATGCAGAAATAAAGAAATGGAAAGTTGCAGATGCAAAGGCTATGAATATCATTGCTCAGACCATGTCTGATGAGATATTCCAAAAGGTGGCTGAATGCAGTTCAGCAAAAGAGATATGGGACAAGTTATCTGAAATTGTATCAGGATCTGCTGATGAAAGGAAGGACAGGAGATCCCATCTCATAAGCCAATATGAGAACTTCAAGAAAGGAGAAACTGAATCAGTGGCTGACATGTACAATAGACTCAGCCTAATAGTCAGTGAACTAAAATCACTGGACAAGGAGATCTCTCTAACTGAACTAAATGACAAGATCCTAATGTACTTCCTTAGCACTTGGGACTCAAGGATCTGGCCAATCAAGGATGCCAGAAGCCTAACTGAGATTACTACTGAAGCTTTGTTGGGCAAGTTCAAGTCTTATGAGCTGCTCATCAAGAACAGAGAGGAAGAACAAAAGACTGCTTCTACAGCCATCAAAAAGGAGAAGACCATAGCATTCAAAGCTACAGAAGATCTGCCTGAAGACAAGGTCACAAGAAATTAAGAATTGATGAGTTTGCTGGCCAAAAGATTCTATAAGATGGCCAGGAAAGATTTCAGAAAGAGGTCATCCAGAGGGCATGAGAAGCCAAGGTATGACAAGTCAAATAATAAAGAAATAATCTATTTTGGATGCAGGAAACCAGGCCATATTGTGCCTGACTGTCCAAAAAATTAGAATAAGGACAAGAAGGACAGGAAAGATAAGAGAAAAGACAAGGACTCCAGAGGAAACAAAACCAACAAATCCTCCTCCAACAAAAATAAACATACAAGGAAGGGGTTTGTAGCTGAAAGCTGGAGTGATACTGAAGAAGGAATCAAAAGCCTCATCAAGCTCAAGTGATGATGAGGATGATGCTGAAGAAAAAGAATTCTGTATGATGGCTATCAATGCCTCTCAGCAAAATTCGGATGCAGAACAAGGATAAGATTCAGAATCTGAAACTCAAACTGAAGAAGACCAGGTAATAGACTCCTTTGACTTTGACTATGAGGACTTTAGGTCTGAATTTAAGGCACTTTGTTTAGACCTGTTAAAATCTGAGAAAGAAATTATCTCTCTCAAAAATCAATTGTCTGAACATAACACCTTAAAATCAGACAACCTCAAACTCTCTGAGGAGTTAGAATGCTGTAGGGAGGAGATAGCTTCACTTAAAAGTGAGTTATCCAAGGCAAAGAAGTTTGAAGAATCCCTTAATGGGAGAAGCATCAGACTGATGGACATCACAAGCACAGTGAACTAAAGATTCAACAGTACACTGGGCTTGGGTTCTTCATCCAGCCAACCTATAGTATTAACAACCCCAATTAAATTTATTTCTGATAAAGGAAAGGGTGTTGTAGAGGTAGTTAGGAAGAATCTAGATTTACCTAAGGAAAATCAAGTTCAACAGAAAATATCGAACAGAGCTCAACGATCGTCGAATAGAGCTCGGCAATCTAAGGCTGGATCGTCGAACTCAGATCAACGACTTCTGAACTCTGAACTCTGGTATAGTCGATCTTCGAACGGAGCTCGACGATCTGACCCAAGATCGTCGAACTCAGGTCGATGATCGTCGAATGGAGATCAGAGCTTTGAACCCTCTTTCAGAGGTAAATCTCAAGTCAATCCTAGAAGTCCCTCATCCCAAAGCTTCAACCCTTATACTGAATGGATAGTACCTCCTAGGAGATACAATCCTAAAGGATATAAGAGTCAGCCAGGGATGTCTTTCATTTCTGAATTTAAAGGTTGTCAACCTAGACCCAAGGTAAACTGGGTCAAAAACATATAAATTGTTTATGTGCAGGTGAAGACCTATCCAGCAATGAACCAACAATGGTATCTGGATAATGGGTGCTCAAAAGCACATGACAGGTATTAAGGACAATCTCACATCCTTCAAAGCCAAACTGGACCCAAAGTGATCTTTGGAGATTCAAACTTTGGTCAAACAAAAGGATATGGTGCTGTTCAGATTGGCTCAGTCACATTCAAGAAGGTGGCTTATGTGGAAGGACTGAAGCACAACCTAATCAGCATCAGTCAACTCTGTGATGAAGGATATATAGTGACATTTAACAAATCCTTATGCCACATCAAGTCAGAGGATAACACAATAGTGTTAATAGGTAAAAGGAAAGGTAACATTTATCTTGTAGATTTCCTTTCAACCAACATAGATATCTTCTTATTTAATTCAGTCTGCAAACCAAATGATTTATGGAATAAGAGACTAGGACACTTAAACCTTAGAACCATTGCTAAGCTGTCCAAGGACAACCTTGTTAGAGGACTACCTTCTGGCCCCTACAAGAAGGAAGGACTCTGCAGGGCTTGTCAATTAGGCAAGCAAACTAAAAACAGTGTTGGGTCCGGCGTTCCTTCACTTGACCCGTGGCGCTCTGCTACTTATATAAAAAATTAAGTAGCGCCCTCTCCAACAGTCCGGGCTTTTGGTGCAGTTGGGTATGCGCTTGATCCTTCAATTGGTATCAGAGGAGGTCACGGGTTCAAGACTATTAAATCCTGATTTTTCCCTTCTACCTGTGTGGGTCTGGTGGGTCAGGCAACCGTGGACATGTGGTAACACCTCTGAGCCGTGTGGGCCATGTGTAACCCCACCTCTGAGCCGACGGGTTGTGCTGGACGCCGGGGGGATTGTTGGGTCCAGCGTTCCTTCACTTGACCCGTGGCGCTCTGCTACTTATAAAAAATAAAAACTAAGTATCTCCAACAGTCCGGGCTTTTGGTGCAGTTGGGTATGCGCTTGATCCTTCAAACAGTTTTAAGTCACTTAATAAGAGTGATTCACCTAGGATTTTGTATTTGTTATACATGGATCTTTTTGGACCCATTACAGTACAAAGCTTAGGAGGGAAATCTTACACTTTAGTGATTGTAGATGACTTCTCTAGATTCACTTGGGTATTCTTTCTGAGGAAGAAGTCTTATTACTTTAAATGTTTGATAGATTTTCTCAAATGCATACAGATTGAGTTCAATACTCACATTGCCCTAATCAGAAGTGATCATGGGACAAAGTTTGATTCTCTTCTCATGCAAGAGTTCTGTTAGAGTAAAGGGATCAGACATACTTTCTCAGCTCCTGGAACTCCTCAATAAAATGGGGTAGCTGAAAGGAAAAATAGAACCCTAATTGAATCTGCTACTACATTGTTGACAGATGCTCACCTTCCTCTATCTTTTTGGGTAGAGGCAGTGAACACCTCCAACCATTTGTTGAACAGAAGTTTGATACATAAACTGAAGGGCAAGACTCCCTATGAATTGCTCAAAGGGAAGAAACCTAAAGTAGACTACTTCAAAATTTTTGGCTGCATTTGTTATATTCACAATAATGACAAGAAGTCTTTAGCAAAATTCCAATCTAAAGCTGATGAAGGAGTGTTTCTAGGATACTCCATGATCAATAAAGCTTATAGGGTTTATAATAAAACTTCTCTTAAAATTGAAGAATTGGTTCATGTATCTTTTGATGAGACTAACATGTGTTACAAGGAGAAGTCTACTTCTACCATAGAACCTTTGCAGGTACACTCTCTTTCAGAAAATTTGGACAGGTTACACATTGTAGAAAAGGATTTAGTACATTCACCTATCCAACAAAGAGCTGAAATCAGTGAAGATGAAGAGGATACTCAACATCTTGATGTTCAACATCTTGGAGAAAACCATTTTGAAGAGCCAATTGTTGTTCCATAAGAGGAAACCACAACACAGGTTGGTGAACAATCAACACCCCCTGTTGATTAAGTAACAACAAGAGATCACCCAATCTCCCAAGTGATTGGAAACATCTCAACTGGTGTGCAAACCAGAAATCAGGTAAACCAGAACCTGATACACACCTGCTTTTTAACTCAAGTTGAGCCTCAATCCATTCAAGATGCAGAATAAGATCCACACTGGATCATTGCTATGCAAGAGGAACAACATCAATTTGAGAGGAACAATGTTTGGGAGCTAGTACAAAGGCCTAAGGATCACTCAATTGTTGGAACAAACTGGGTGTTCAGAAACAAGTTGGATGATCAAGGAGTTATTGTAAGGAACAAGGCAAGGCTAGTTGCTCAAGGTTATTCTCAAGAAGAAGGGATAGACTATGACCAGACCTTTGCACAAGTGGCAAGGCTAGAGGCCATAAGAATATTCCTTCTTATGCAGCTCACAAAGGATTCAAGGTTAACCAAATGGATGTGAAGAGTGCATTTCTCAATGGAGACATCAAAGAGGAATTCTATATTTGACAACCTCCAGGTTTTATCTCTCCAACTTACCCTGACCATGTTTTCAAATTGCATAAAGCTTTATATGGTCTCAAGCAAGCTCCTAGAGCATGGTATGAGACCTTAGCATGCTTTCTTCTGAAAAATGATTTTATAAGGGGTAGAGTAGACCAAACTCTCTTTATTAGAACCCATAAGTCCCATACCCTACAAGTATAAATATATGTAGATGATATCATATTTGGTTCTACTGATTCAAATTTGTGCAGAAAGTTCTCTAACTTAATGCATTCTAAATTTGAAATGAGTAGCATGGGTGAGCTTTCCTTCTTTCTAGGATTGCAAGTCAAAAAACATGCTGAAGGCATATTTATTTCTCAAACAAAGTATGCAAAAGAATTGGTTAAGAAATTTGGTATGTCTGAAGCATCTTGTATGAAGACACCTATGCCTACCAATGCTGTATTAGATACTGATGAACTGGTAAACATGTTGATCAGACAACATATAGAGCAATGATTGGCTCTCTATTGTACCTTACAGCTAGTAGACCTGATATAATGTTTGCTACATGTATATGTGCTAGGTTCAAAGTAAGCCCTAGAGAGTCACACCTAGCATTAGTTAAGAGGATTCTTAGGTATGTGAAAAGTTGTCCAAATCTAGGACTCTAGTATCCAAAAGACTCAGGATTCACAGATTCTGTGGATTCAAAACCAGCTCCTAGACTATGGCTACAACTTAGAAGGATCAAAAATATTTTGTGATAACACTAGTGCTATCTCTATAGCACAAAATCCAGTCCTCCATAGTAGGACAAAACATATAGAGATTAGGCATCACTTTCTAAGAGACAATGTGGAGAAAAATAAAATTGAAATTCAATATATCCCAACTGATTTGCAAAGGGGAGATATTTTCACCAAACCTTTGGATGAAAAGAAACACACCTTCTTCCTAAATCAGTTAGGAATGTTAGATGGAGGAAGTTTAAAATAAATTCCAAGATTTTTAAATCTAAAAACAGACAAAGACTAGGCTAAAAACTTGTATTTTCTAGCGTCTGTAGGTTTTGTTTTGTCTATGAACTGCGCTCGACGTTTTTCCCAAAAAGCGTCGAACGGAGATCGACGCTTTCCAATAAGCATCGACCGGAGTTCAGCGTTTTCCAGGCAGCGCAAGGCTATCTTCTTCTGGTCAGCAATCATCGAACGGAGATTGAAGATCTCCAATGTCGTCGAACGGAGATCGACGATATTGAAGACTCTTCAGATTCCACTAGAAGCCTAGATCGTCGAACGGAGTTCAACGATCCTTCCCTTTCGTCGTCGAACCCTAATATAAAATCATTCTTTCAGCCGTCATTTTTCTTTTGCGCTTTCATATTCTGTGTAAACTTTTTCGTTCCCTCCAAACTCTACTGCACTTGGTTGTGTTTGTTACTTTTTGCAGGTATACAATGGTCGTGAATGTTGTCGCTCTCGCCAAGATGAAATTTGATACAGGATTTGATATAGATATGGACTCGTTTGATTACAGCGATCAGGTTTTCAAAGACATTCTGGAATTCTTCCTAGAACAATAGTTAGTGCACATAATGTCCACCAAGATGAAGATTGTTGCAGATGAGATTAAGGAATGGGTGTTTACAGCAAATAATCTGGATGAGAATACCCTCGTTGGTACTATCAGCGGGAATCAGGTATCATTATCACCTACTCTTCTAAGTGAAGTATTTCATCTGAGTACTGGAGATGACTCTGTTGAAATATCGAGAGAAGAATCTGCGAATATGTTAGATAGAATGGGACACTCTGCCGCTAACCCTAGCAAGTTATTGAAAAAGAACTTATCTATTGAGTTTAGATTTCTGGCTGATGTTGTGGGGAAAGTGCTTCTGGCAAAGCACTCAGCTCATGATACCATATCCAGGTATCAGTTCTGTTTGATGGGAGCCCTGGTAGATAAGAAACACCTGAATTGGGGAGAAATTTTCTTTGATTTGATAAAGAAGAAAATAAACAAAAGTTTTGTGAACTTTGGGAGGATCTTAGGGGTATTCCTGCACTCCAGGTGCCCTGATCTTCTAGTCTCTAATGGGATGCACATCAATGCATCAAAAAGGATATCCTATGCCCTATTTGTGAAATGGGACAGGCAGATAATCAAGCCTACCAGGACTACCAATGCTTGAGGCACAAGGACTATTGCAGTCTCTTCCCCTGAGGCTCCTGCGCTCATTGAGGAATTGCCTGCCTCAACCTCCTCTCCTCCTTCTCCACCTCCTGGTGCTTCTACCTCCACCTGCACATCAACAATCTCCACATCCATCTCTTCCCCCATTACCATGTCATCACCAATCTCACCTCCAGCCACCTCAGAACAATTCCATCCACTCCACTACTATCCACCTCTTGACATTCCATCCTTCAACATCTTGGAAGACTCCTTCATGGATGCTTTCACTTCCTCACCTACTGAGGTTCCCTCTACCTCTTCATATTAACAACTCTTTCATGATATTCTTACTTAACCATCCTTCACACCATCCATCTCCACACCCATATCATCTATCTCCACCATCCCAATCTCTCAACCAACCATCCTACCATCCACAATACCATCTACCACAGTCCATCCATCACCAGCCCAAAACATTCCCTCCTCCACCTCTACTCAAGTCACACTTGAGCAAGTGGATCTATCAGCTTTGGCAGATAAGCTATATGGGATACTGGCCCCCAAGCTAGTAAGCCTGCTTGAGACCTCCATGGCTCCACTCCTGAACTCAATAAAGGAGCTATCTGACAGGGTAACCTCTCTCTCCTCTCCTCAGGCAATCCCTTCTATGGGGTGCCTTGATCCAGTTATCACTGAATCAAGGCAGGGGGAGATGCCCTATAAAGCTGAGGTAGTGCCTGCTGCTCCTGAGGAATTGCTGTTGCTAGAGATTTCTACTCCAGCCCCAGTACAAGTACTCACAGTGGACTTCAGGTCACTGTTGTCTGAATTTGATTCTCTTCCCAGAAGCTGCTTATCAACTCAGGGAGTTGAAGACCTTACTAAGGCCATTATGCCTATTACTGTCTGTGATCCCAACCTGATTATCTCTTATATCAATTCTCTTAAGGCTGTGGAAGTTTCTTCTTGTGTTGCTGCTACTGCTGCTGAAGTTGCTGAATCTACTGATATTTATATGTTGCCTGCTGATCCTGTTGATGCTGCTGCTGCTGTTGAACTTACTGTTTTTCTAGAAGAACCTGTTATTTCTGAAGTTCCTTCTGCTCCTGCTGCTGCTATAATTGTTTCTGCTCCTGTTCTATCTGCTGAGAAGTTTAAACAAAGAGAAGAGTATATCAAAAGCATTGATGATCTATATGACAGACCCCAGAGTTCAGAAAGTGATCAATTCAACACTGACTCTGATGATTATACTGGCACCATTGCCAAGAAAAGGAAAGCTAGAAGCAAAGAAATGATGAGAGTCCCTCCTGCTCAAGCCAAAGATGTCAATGATATACCATATTACATTTTGCATGATTGTCAGATAATAGAGCCTTGGATACAATACTCTAAGAATCAGCTAAAGGCTATGAAGAAAAGAAGAAAGCTTGATAAATATGAGAAAGGATCTTCCCAGTTTCCTCCTCCTCCTCCTCCAGACTCAGGATCTGGTGGAGGCTCAGCTTTTCAATCATCTGCTTCAAAGCATAGTTCTTCTCAATCTTCTCAAAGATATCAACCAAGAGGTCAACATCAAAGAGGCTATCATTCTAGAAGAGGTCAGTACAGAGGAAATCAGAGAGAGTACAGAACTTATTCCAGACAATAAAGGGAAGGACAAGGTCCTATTTATTCTACTCAAGGTCCTTTCCCTTACAAGCTTAGAGATTCAGTTGTCATCAGGACTCCTATTGATTAGAAATCTATCAATAGATATGAACCTCCAGTCCCTTTTGAAGATCCTGAAAATAACCCAGTGTCATGCACTGCCAGAATGAAAGAGCTTGCTGCACTAGATCAAATTAAAAAGGCCAAAGAGCAAGGCAAAGACATTTCCAACATTACAACCCTATCAGTTTAAAGAAAGATAGAGTTAGAGAGATATTCTTCAAGAAAATTCTTTGATCCAGAAAGTTACATGAAGCTGCACTCTGAGGCTCTAGTTCCAAGGCCTAGATCCCAAACCTCCTTAGGTGCAGATGATGACAGAAGATCAAAGAAATAAGCCCTAAATCCTAACAGGGAAATTCTGTTTAAAAAGGGAAATGAGAAGAAGTGATTTCTGTAAGCTAAACAAACACCTATCTCTGAATATTTGCTGATATTCTATCTGTGATTTGCAATGCTGCTATGCCTTATTAGTCTAGCTTTTGCTTTGTCTGTATGCTTATTAATTTCCTATTTTATCTTGTAAATAGTAATCCTAACCCAAATAGGGGGAGATTGTTTGAACACCCTATTACTAATTTGGGCAAGGATCACTATGTCTTTAGGGAATTGGTTTGACCTAGTTGTATAGTTGAAAAGGTCAAATTAGAATGAGTCTAAGGGTTAGAACTTAGGTTTGAAGCTGCCCCCAAGACCACTCAAAGATCAGGATTCAGTGTTGAGACTAAGGCAATTTTCGTCGAGCTCAGGTCGACGAAACGTCGAACTCAGTTCGACATTCTCTGAGCTCAATTCTACAAGTCATCGAACTCCGGTCGACGATCTTCGAGCTCAAATCGACGTTTTGTCTTCAGCTATTTTCCAAGTCGCTGAGCTCAGTTCGACGATCGTAGAGCTCAGGTCGATGTTTTCTGTCTCAAGTATAAATCCAATCTATGAGCACAGGTCGATGATAGCTGAGCTCAGGTCGACGATTTTTGTGAGAGATCGACGCTTTCAGAATTCAAATTCAAGAACAGTTTTTGAATTCTTTCAGAGTTATTTCCTGCATTTATTGCAAAGGATTAGGTAGCCGTTTCAAGCAAGCTGGAGCAAGTTTCAAGAAAGGATAAAAGGAATGTTACTTAGGACTTTCCCTAGAGAAAGTTGTCATTTATGGATGTCATTTATGACTGAGTAACGACCATCTAAGTCAGAATCTGATATACTCCTACAGAATATGTTTTTGACAAGATAACAGATCAATACAACAAGATAGGCAAGAGATATACAGGATCATTGGATTAAGAAAAATAGTTACAGAAGAGAGATCAAAATATACTCTGATCAAGAACTCATCTTTTGGAACATATAGATTCACTAAGTCAAAATCTTCAAGAACACAAGAAAGTTTTCTGTGGAGGAAATCATCTGCTCCTCCAAATCCTCAAGTGTTCAAAAGCTTCAACATCAAGGACTCCAGACATCTCACATTTCAGCATCTGCTGAAATCATCTTTTGTTGGAGATCTGAAGCACCTGAAGACCTATTACCCTAGCAAATCTCACCTTCCTGAACCTTTACAGATCTTAGGGCAAGCTTTAGCTTCATCTTCCACTTGGCTTCTCTCAGACTGTTGACAGAGAAGAACAACTCAACTCTTTCTTTCTTTTTTCCTTTCCCTCCTGTAAAAGGGTTTTTCAAAACTCCCTTCAAAAGTTCTGAAATTGGTTTTTGAGACCTTATCAAAACTCAGTGGTGGCAAGACACCTTATCAAAAAATCTAGTTTTGGTTTTTGAGCACCTTATCAAAAGCTCATTGGTGCTTAGGACACCTGATCAACGATTCTGGTAGAAGAGTGGATGTACCCAGGTTGTTGGGGTACCACTATAGATCCTTGTGTCATCTGGTTGCTGTGTGTTTGACTTTGCTGTGTGCTGTGTGAAATCTTAATTCTTGCTTTAGTTTTTATTTCATCACAAGCACCTTACACATATACATAAATTAAGTCTTCCACTGCTTTATAGTTTTTATTGTAAATTATTTTGAAAATACTCTATTCACCCCCCCCTCTAGAGTTAAGGTATATCTTTTCCTCACTTTCAGAAGTCTTATATTCTTCTTCCATATCATGCTACTCAGAGAGCTCAGCTAGGGATTCAACAAGCTTTAACAAGCAGCATGATGCTAAATGGGTAAAGACTAGAGACTAGTAGACTTAGATACAAAATAAATTTTTCTAACTTTTTTTGAATAGCTCTCAGTCTGTTTTTTTAACAACACGAGCCAAAAGGTTTAATTTTTTGAATGAAATGAAAAGATACATTTTACCTTCCATTATCTTCAATCTTTATAGTTTATTTCATACAATAATCTGATTACTTGAATGATTGACTTATTCGCTAGTCTTTGGTGTTTTTGGTCTATGCAATCTCATCATATTTTGTCCACATAACTCAAGAGTTATCTCAATAACTGGTATGAGAAGAGCCTGATCGCAAATATAAGATGATCATAAGACTAGACTTTTATAGTCATGAGAGAGTAATAAGGCGGCTAGTGAATGATAAAGACCTCGAGTTGCATTATAACTTAGAGAATGCCTATGAATAATATAGTGATTTTGAGTAGTTTTCTAACCAATGAGACCTCGGATGAGTGTGATTAATACTATGTTTTCTACCCATTCTTCTCGTTGATTTTGTCCATGTTTGTGTTGTATTTTTTCTTATATTATATATTGTATATGGAATATCTAGAATGCATGGGTGAAATGTTCTTTAGAAGTGTTAAATTTTTTAGCAATATAAGGGATGTTATGTGAAAATTTTCACAAGTGCGTGCACCTCTTCTCCCTTGAACTAGATAAAATGTGATAGTCTAAATTTAGACGTGCGGTATTTTAGCTTGCTCGTGTATACATGTGCAATTATGTGTGTATGGTCATTTTGTGCTTCCAGCACTAATTTGGGTGATCCAAATTTGGGTGTGCATTATGTTTGTATGCATGTGTGCACACATTTAGATTTGTGTGCGTATTTGGTGCCCATGCATTTCTCTTCACATTGGCCTTTCGCACGTGTGCGTGCTATGTGTTGCATGCCCATGCATCTTATTTAAGTATATATTTGCAACACACATACTTTCATTGGATCAATGACTGGAGTGTTTTTTTCCACCATTTTTGACTCAGAGTTTCTCTCCAAGGTAGGGCTTTCCACTCCAATGATTTCCCATAATCAAGAGCTTGAATGCGAAGCTATTTTCCATATTCCTCTTCATATAAAAAGGAAGAACTCAAGGGATATATTGAAGTCTTAGAAAATCAAGAATATGAAAAGATTAGAAGGTGGTGACAGCTCTACCAGATCTCGAACGCAACTGATGAACATGTTAATGACAAGGCTTTACAACCCGATGGACTCGTTCTATTTCTATTGAAATTTATTGATCATCTTTTGTATTTACTTTCTCCTTTGCCCCCTAGGATTTGTGGTAGGAAGTTTCTTCTATTTTGGATGATAATGCTTTGTATGAACTCATATTTGTTTTTAAAGAACTTTCATTAATTTATATGTAAGTTATATTGTGTTCATTCATTGTGTATGGAATCTTTAGTTTGGATAGTTATTATATGTCCTTTATGACTATGTTTGGTGGAAGCATTAAAGAGTTGTCGTCAACCCTCACCATATTATCAATTGAGCGAAGTGGTGAAGGCGACCCGCACTTGAACTTGTTCTTGAGACAAGGTGTTGACGGCCTGTAATTTTCCTTTTAATGCAAGTAGTGTAATAATTCATCAACCCAACATTTTTAATATTTTTCTGATTTTACAACTAATTTTCTAAAATAGTGATGCAATCCACACCGTGTTCGTTAATGTGATCGATACTCAGAGAGCTTTTTCCATTTTATATTATTTATACGACCGGTGCACTTACCATAATCACATAAAGTTTTTGGCTTCGTCGCTGAGGAATACGATTATAATGTTTCTTTTTTATTTTAAAAATTAATTTTAAAGATATTCTCTTATTTATCTTTAAATTAATAACTCTTTTATTGCCATTTTCTATTTTTATTCCTTGGTTGCCCAAGTTTGGTATTGTTGCATGTAGCATGTTTATGCAAAGTGAGTTTGTTTAATTAATTTGAATCCACCCTGCAACATCATGTATTCTTATTATTTATTTTGATGGCGCGAAGACTATAATAACTCTATAGAAGAATGTTGTGCTAGAGTTTGTAGTAATGGATCACCTTATGGAGCACTGAAATCATACAATACTTCTTATGGTGCGCCTAAGTTTCATAATTATGTGCATCCACTCCAAACATATTTTTTCCAATTTTATCCCTACCCCTCAAATGTTGAGCAGAAATGGAAAACAATGTTTATTCTATCAAAGCATAGATCATGCTCTGAAGGATTGTCCGACTTTTATATGCCAATTGGAGGAAGATGTTAAACCAATCATCTGTATCATACGTTCTCTCTATCCGAGCAGCACTCCTCCAATCTTAAACGGATTATTCGCAGCACCGCCATGTTTTTGTGGAACTAGTGCGAGCCAATCAGAATTGTTAATGGTCCATATTTTGACATGGTAAAGACCTTTTTCCACGCGAACATATCACCATCTGTGGATCTTCTCCCTTTGGAGGAATCAATGTATAGAATTTTTGATTCTAATAGTGATGTCAATCCTCCACTCTCAATACTGAAAGTCTTTGTTTTCAAGGATAGCTAAATCACCTAGAGGGGGGTGAAAAGGTTTCTTGATCCTGAGTAACTATATTTTATTTTATTTTATTTGGAAGTCTTAATAGATGATTAAGTTATGTTTTCAAGACATGCAACATGCACAAAGAAAACAACAAAGAAAAACACACACAGATTTATAGTGGTTCTCCTAACAAGGGTACCACCACTTTCCCTCCCACCTATCCAACTATCTTAATGGACTAGGCACTTCTCCAAACATCTGCTCCAAAGAGCTTACCCCTCAAATCCCTCAGGATATCTCAATCTTGTCCAAGACTTACAACACAGATACAAGGGCCTACAACTCAGTGATCACCTGATCACCTACCTCAGACCAAAGGTCCTATACTCAAGTTAGGAGGACATCCCTACCTCAAATCCACTAGGGATCCTACCTCAGAGCAAACATGCTCCTACCACTAAGATCCACGAGGATCCTACAAGATGGAAATGGGTTGTTGAGTCTTGATTGGACACAAGATAAATTTATCTGTGCTAATCTATCTTGACTGAGATAGACTCAGCCCTATCTTGACTCCAGGAATGTATTTCCTGAGTCTACCTTTACTTGAACTGAGATATACTCAGTCCTAACTTCTTCTTCACAGCACTAGGGATTTTTCCTACTAGAACTGTGAAGAGACTATAGCAAAATTAGCGGCTAACTGAGCTGAAGGATTCTTCGCTCAACTTCTTCAAAGTAATAAGAATGAGGAGACTTGTTTTGGAAGAAATTGCAGACAATAGTTCTACTTTCACTTTCTTTCCTGGGCTGATGAGATTCAGCCCTGACTTCCACTTCACAGCCTCCAGTAAAAGATCTTTACAGTAGAAGCTGGATCTGTGAAGACCTTGATGGTGCATATAGAAAATGATACCAGCTAACTTCCCTTTTTCCTCTTCAGAGATGTGCTCTGATCTTTCTATAGTCGATGATGAAGGAAAATAGCTAACTTGTTTTGTTCTTAGTCTTGCTGACTTAAGCTTCCTATTCTTCAGTCACAGCAACAATGGCGGTGAGGAAGAATGATACCAATGGCTCCTTTCAAAATCTATCTTCCTCTGTAGAAGCTTTTCCTTTTACCAATTATGTCCCAACGGCTCTTTGAGTAGTGGGCCCCACACCTTTAATGCCAGCTGCAACCTTGCTTTAACGTCAACAGTCGTACAGTAGCTCAGTGGCTCCTTTTGGCTTGTACTGTAGCTTTCTCGCTATCAATTTGAATAATGTTGACTTGTTGACTTGCAAAAAATAGCAACTGTGGACTTAGCCAAAATCAAGCAACATTAGCATAGGAGTTGAGTGAGTAAGCTTCACTCAATGCCAAATTACTTGGATAGAATTTTGTCAATCTTTGCATTGACAGCGTTGAGTGAACAAGCCTCACTCAACGCTTTTTACCTTAGCAAATTCTTCAGCCACTTCTGCATGCTTGGCGTTGAGAGCATTTAGTGAGCACGCCTCACTCAATGCTTTTTTCCTTAACCAATTTTTTGTGTCTGCTGCATCTTAAGCGTTGAGAGCATTGAGTGAGCATTCCTCACTCAATGCTTTTTGCATTGGATAGATTTACTATTACTTAGCGTTGAGTGAGTAAGCTCCACTCAACGCCAAACTACTTAACACATTTCTGTTATCTGGTGTTGAGTGAGTGAGCTACACTCAATGCATTTTGACTTAGCCAAATTCTTGTGTCTAAAAAAGAACACTCCCTTTGAGAATTAGTCAACGCATTTCATATGGCGTTGAGTGAGCTTGCCTCACTCAACGCCTATGGACATGGTAAATATTTATAGTTTTCCTGTGGCATTGACTGACTGAGCTATACTCAACGATTATGAAGCTGTGGTATTGAGCGAGTGAACTACACTCAATGCCTATGGACTTATCAACTTTTTTGCTCATTTCTACTTAGGCTATTACAATATTAGCCTGTCCCACAACCTTTTTCTGTATGGCATTGAGTGAGTTAACTTCACTCAATGCCTATGGACTTAGCCACTTTTCTAGCCTGCCATTACTTTGGCTTTGACTATATAGGCTCTACTCAGTGCTATAAGTCATCTGGCGTTTAGTGAGTAGCCTTCACTCAACGCCAGTGGACATAGACAGATTTCTATCTATCCACATCTTAGGTAAGAGTTTACCTGACTTAGCCACTTAGGCTATCTGTCCCATCAATGTTATAGGACAACCTGCAATCACTAAACTTGAGCATAATTTATATCACCACATGTGTATGCATTGTATGCTAGGCCTTCTTTAAATCCAAGACATTGGGATCAATGGACCCAACAATCTCCCGAAGAATTCAAAACATATGCCAATGTATACACTAAGATACTTAAGCAACATATACAAAAAGCACTAACATAACATGAATCAGAAAAATCATAATCATAACAATTGATATTTCATTTAACATATAAGGAATTATAATGTTTGTGCAAGAAACAAAATGTCACATTCCTCAACCCTATAAGCAGAACCTGAAGCTTTTCATATTTCAGGTTCTCTTATCACAATTCCTCCGCCCTTGGATTTCTTTGCAGGTTTGTCTTCTGCTCCAGCTATCTTCTTTCCCTTCTTGCCTGCTTCATCAGCTGCCTTTGCCTTAGTTGCTTTTTCCCTTTCAATTTCTGCTTTCTTGTCGCTTTGTCTCTAAAAGTAGTTGTAGGGCTTTAGAAAGTACTTGGAGGGCTCAACTTCATCAGGAGACAGAAGGTTTGCATTTTTGTTTTTCCAGTATAGCCTGCTTAAGGTGTCCCTCATGTCCATCTTGTCCCATTCCACAGTGCTATATAGTTTGTGTCTATCTGTCTTCTTGGAATTTACTTGATCCCAGGCAATTAGAATGATAGACCTTGATTCTGGGCTCCATACTTCAAAATTAGTAATCTTCCCCATTTCCTATCTATATCTTTTCTTCCTTAGCCTGATCTCTTCTTCAGTTTCATAAGTTGTAGTAATTTCTTTTGTTAGAAATGTCTGGCCCACAGCAGGGCAGAATGAAGGAATCACAGCAGCAGTAGATTGTTCTCCCCACTTGGTACCAGCACTATCTCCTTCAATTTACTGAAGTCTCTTCACTGGATCAGGTGACATGCCTAGAGACACGCTTAGTGACACCCCTAGAGACACCCCCCCCTGAACTTTAGCCATTGATATGCATCTAGCTTTCTTTTGCAAGCTCCCCTTAATAATATCACATGTGTTTGGCATCTTATGCATGCTAGTCAATTCATCCAATCCTTGTACCAAGACTTAGGTCTTGTACAACCCTGCCCAAGGACCATAGATGGGCATGGCCACTTGGACTATCCTGCAAAATAGAAATGACCTTAACATAGGAACCAAATATGACTTGGGTCCTAGGTTGTTGTTAGCAGAAGAATGCTTATGTCTACCTACAGGAGTCATGTCAGGAAGACACTGCCTTGCCTTTGGCACACAGTGGTTGTGCCAATAATCTATGGCAAAGTGGCCCACTTTGCCACATCACAAACATTCATGGATGTTGTATCTCCTTTTCTAAACACACCTTGAAGTGTGAAAGCCACTTCTGGTTGCCTGTTCAGTGGGGAGAACTGTGGCCTTCTTATTATTTATTTCATCAAGAGCTTGACCAAAAGTGAGTCTACCAGTAAGGGAACTTGGCTAACTCTGAACATCATTATTAATAGCATTCTTTGCAGATGGCATGTTCTTCATAGATTCAAGGACAGCCAATGTAGCCTCACTGACTGTCTTTCCTTTGGTTTGAGTTCTTGCTGGAAGAACATTAGAAGGGTTCATTGCCACATCCAAGCATGAGGGGGCTGGGGCACCAAATATAAAAGTTCCAGGTTGGGCCTTTTGAACTTCAACATAGGGAGCCTTCTGAGCACTCAATCCCATGACCTCTCTTCTTCCATTATAAGATACTTTGGTGATCTTACAAGAAAGATTTCCACACCTCCAGTGACCACACTTATAGTCTTTGTCATACCTGTTGGATGGGAGAATTGCCTTGTGAGAGGTAGACTGAGGCCTGAAAGGAGCTTGGCCTCTCCTCCAAGATTGGATAACTTTAGAAATCCACTCAGATTCAGATTTTCTCTTGATAGCATCTATCTTAGAAAAATTGGCCACAATTCTCTTCTCCCTTTCAAGTTTCTCTTCAAGATCCTTGATAATAGAGTCCTTATATTTGATGGACTCAACATGGATATCTACCTTGATCTTCAGATGATTTACTTCCCTCACTTTTAGATATAGCAAAGATGAAGCCTCAAATTGTTGGGAAGCAGCTAGCTGTACGGAGGAAATTTCCTCTGCTTGTTTCTTAACAAGCATCTTGCTTTTCTTGAAAGCTTTCAGAAGTGCAGCATGATTTTCAATCAATTGATTGATATCATCTTCTGATAGAGGACTCTCATCATCACTTGATGAGGATGCATCAAAGTCTGAGCAGGATTCATATCCAGACTCTAAGGATGAACTTTATGGGGAATATACCACAATTTGTTCAAGTTGATCCTGACAGGATTCTTCTTCTGGTGTAACTATCATCGAATAGCCTCTACATTCTCCTTCCTTTGCTTCATCCTCCTTTGAGTAACTATCTGAATGTGTTAGAGGGGGGCTGATCTTTGATCTAGTATCTGGATGTATTGTGTCTTCTACAAGAGCTGTCAATAGTCCTGTGTTGTTCATGTCTTTTTTGCAGACTTGGAGCTCCATTGATCTCCACACCTTATAGTTCACTTTTGAACACATAAGTTTAAACATTTATAGTTATCCTTTAAGGTCTACTCAGACTGTTAGGTCCTTTTTGAGTAACCTCCCTCTGGTACCACTTGAAAGTCTTTGTTTTCAAGGATAGCTAAATCACCTATAGGGGTGAATAGGTTTCTTGATCCTGAGTAACTATCATTTATTTTCCTTGATTTGGAAGCCTTATTAGATGATTAAGTTCTGCTTTCAATACATGCAACCTACACAAACAAAACAACACTGAAATGCACACACAGATTTATAGTGGTTCCCCTAACAAGGGTACATCCATTTTCCCTCCCACCTATCCAACTATCTTGATGGACTAGGCACTTCTCCAAACCTCTGCTCCAAAGAGCTTATACCTCAGATCCCTCAGGTCCTATCAGTCTCCTCCAAGACTTAAAACTCAGCCATAAGGGCCTACAACTCAGTGATCACCTGATCACCTACCTCAGAGCATAGGTCCTACACTCAGGCTGGGAGGACAACACTACCTCAGATCCACTAGAAAACCCACCTCAGAGCAAACTTGCTCCTACCACTCAGACCTAAGAGGATCGTATAAGATGGAAATGGTTTGGTGAGTCTTGACTGGACACAAGAGAAATTTCACTATGCCAATCTACCTTGATTGAGATAGACATAGCTCTACTTTGACTCCAGGAATGTATTTCCTGAGTCTACCATTACTTGAACTGAGATATACTCAATCCAAACTTCTTCATAGCACCAGGGATTTTTCCTGTTGAAACTGTGAAGAGACCACAGAAAAACTAGCGTCTAACTGAGCTGAAGGATTCTTAGCGCAACATCTTCACAGTAACAAGGATGAGGATACTTGTGTTGGAAGCAACTTGCAAACAATAGTTCTGCTTCCACTTTCTTTCCTAGGCTGAGGAGATTTAGCCCTGACTTCCTCTTCACAGCCTCCAGTAAAATATCTTCAGAGTAGAAGCTGGATCTGTGAAGACCTCGTTGGTGCAGATAGAAAATGAGACCAGCTAACTTTTCTTTTTCATCTTCAGAGATCTACTCTGATCTTACTGTAGTCGATGATGAAGACAAACAACTAACTTATTTTGCCCTTAGTCTTGCTAACTTGAGCTTCCTATTCTTCAGTCACAGTAATAATGGTGGTGAGGAAGAACGACACCAATAGCTCCTTTCAAAAGTTATCTTCCTCTACAAAAGCATTTTCCTTTTATCAATTATGTCCCAATGGCTCTTTGAGCAGTGGGCCTCACACTTTTAATGCTAGCTGCAACCTTGCTTTAATGCGAACTGTCATACAGTAGCTAAGGAGTTCCTTTTGTCTGTATTGTAGCTTTCCAACTATCAATTTGAATAATGTTGACTTGTTGACTTGTCGACGTCACTAGATGTGGACTTAGCCAAAATTAAGCAACATTAGCATAGGCGTTGAGTGAGTGAGCTTCACTCAATGCCAAATTACTTGGACAGAATTATTTCAATCTAGGCATTGAAAGAGTTGAGTGACCAATCCCCACTCAATTATTTTTTCCTTAGCAAATTCTTCAGCAACTTCTGCATGCTTGGCGTTGAGAGCGTTGAGTAACCACACCTTACTCAACGCCTTTTGCCTTAGCCAATTTTCCGCATCTATAATATCTTAAGCGTTTAGAGCGTTGAGTGAGCATGCCTCACTTGACGCTTTTTGCCTTGGCCAGATTTATTGCTACTTGGCATTGAGTGAGTAAGCTCCACTCAACGCCAAACTACTTAACTGTCATTTCTGTTATCTGGCATTGAGTGAGTGAGCTACACACAACGCATTTGGACTTAGCCAAATTTTTGTGTCTAAAAAGAACACTCCCTTTGAGAATTAGTCAATGCATTATCACATGGCATTGAGTTAGCTTGCCTCACTCAATGCATGTGGACTTGGTAAATAATCACAGTTTTTCTGTGGCGTTGACTGACTGAGCTATACTCAATGATTATGAGGCTATGGCGTTGAGTGAGTGAGCTACACTCAACACCATTGGACTTAGCCACTTTTCTGCTCATTTGTACTTAGGCTATTACAGCATTAGCCTGTCTCACAGTGTTTTGATGTATGGCAATGAGTGATTTGACTTCACTCAACGCCTGTGGACTTAGCCACTTTTCTAGCCTGCCATTACTTTTGCTTTGATTATATAGGCTCCACTCAGCGCTATAAGTCATCTGGCGTTGAGTGAGTATCCTTCACTCATAGCTAGTGTACATAGGCAGATTTCTATCTATCCACATCTTAGGAAAGAATTTACCTGACCTAGACACTTAGGCTATCTGTCCCATCAATATTATAGGACAACCTGCAATCACTAAACTTGAGCACAAGTTAGATCACGACATGTGTATACATTGTATGCTATGCCTTCTTCAAATCCAGGATATTAGGATCAATGGACCCAATAATCTCCCCCTATTTGAAGAAGTTATAACCCATGTCAATGTATACATTAACATACTTAAACAACATATACAGAAAGCACTAATATGGCATGAATCAGAAAAATCATAATCATAACAAATGATATTTCATTTAATATAAGGAATTATAATGTTTGTGCATGAAAAAAATGTCACATTCCTTGACCCTATAAGCAGAACCTTATGCTTCTCAAGTTTCAAGTTCTCTTATCACAATTCCACTGCCCTTTGATTTCTTTGCAGGTTTTTCTTCTGCTTCGGCTATCTTCCTTCCATTCTTGTCTGCTTCATTAGCTGCATTTGCTTTAGTTGCTTTTTCCCTTTCAGCTTCAGCTTTGTCTTCTCTCTGTCTCTAAAAGTAGTTGTAGGGCTTTGGAAAGTACTTGGAGGGATCAACTTCATCAGGGGACAGAAGGATGACATTTTTTTTTTCCAGAAAAGCCTCCTTAAGGTGTCCCTCTTTGTCACAACCCGCATTTTCCCCGAGGTTAAGAAGTATCAGAGTACGGGAAAACACGCGTTGCGATGCCACGTCAAGCAGGGGATAACTTCTGACGCTCATGCAACGCACCAAGACTACAAATCACGATTTTTAAATAGTAAAAAACCAGTTTATTTAAAGGCCGTATCCCTCGGCATAGTAGATCAGCTAGTCCACGATTGGAAAATATATTTGTTTGCAGCGGAAAAATACTTTGATTTAGTTGATTTGACATCCTAAATGAGTATAGTATTTATATATGAAAGATATTCTTTACGCTTAAGGAAGATAGTGTTTTAGCTTTGTAAATATGATATGTATGATATACATATAATAGTTTAGGGTTTTAAAATACACAACATGCAACCTAGCATAAAACCTTCCTAGAAGCAAGTGAGCAACCCCAAGAGGGCAAAAACAGTAGCTTTAATTAATATTCAGCAAAACAAGTAAGCCACAAGTGGGCGTCGACAACCCGACACGAACCCACCGGTGAGTGAGCATATCCATACAGAAAAGAAGAATAACTACCTCACAAGGTGAAAGATCTGCAACTCAGCTACCCTAGAGGCTATCAGCAAAACCCACTAAAAGGAAACAGCCGCCCTATCGGGTACAATCTAGACCTGAGGCATTCAAGAAAGATCGCCTCACCACAATATCAAAGCATGAAGAATATAAGATTTAAGTGCGAGTAAAAAGGGTTTACCACCTCGGTAACAAAAGCAGCAGCTAACAGTAAGCGAAAAGTGCGACGGTAAGAAGAACAATACTATCAAAAGAGATAGTAAAGGTAAATCACGCCAAGCGTGGGCACAAAAGCTACCTGCTCGGTAGAAAGAAACAACCTGCAGTATTAAAGCATCAGTATATTAGTAGGAATAGCCAAAAGCAGGAAAAGAAAGAGCTAACAGTCCTAACTTTGTGGGCAAATGACCGGGGTGTAAATAATAAGAAGCTGGAGTTGGTGGCAGTACCAGCACCAACAACCAGACCCCAAAATAAATACTCAAGGGTGAACACAACCAGTAGCAGCCTTAGGGTCCACACACTTAAACAAGTCGGCCCCATTGTCCAGACTTCGTGGTGTCCACAGCTCAGCACACACATTTCACCCGTCCAGAGTCCATAAAACACCCCCTACGGCCATAGTCCACGAGTCGGCATGCAAAAACTAGCCGAACACCCCAACATCCCCCTTAGGAAAGAAAAACTCCTCCAACAGTCCTAAAGAAGCACACATCCCAAGGCTAAAGTCTTAGTCTAAAAAAAACTGCAGCGTTGAGTGAGTCTACCTCACTCAACGCCAAAACAACCATGGCGTTGAGTGAGGTACCCTCACTCAATGCCATGGACTTAACCGCAAGCCCTGGTTGTGGCGTTGAGTGAGTCTATCTCACTCAAAGCCAAATCTGCTTTGGCGTTGAGTGAGGTCGACTCACTCAACACCATCAGACTTATCTGCTGAAAATACTGCGGCGTTGAGTGAGTCTACCTCACTCAATGCCAAAACTGCTTTGGCGTTGAGTGAGGTCGACTCACTCAACGCCCTCAAACTTAACTTACTAAAAAAAACTGCGGCGTTGAGTGAGTCCACCTCACTCAATGCCAAAATAGCTGCGGCGTTAAGTGAGGTCTACTCACTCAACACCAAAGACTTAGTCGCAAGTCTTTGTTGTTGCATTGAGTGAGTTCACCTCACTCAACGCCAGACCTGCCTTGGCGTTGAATGAGGTCGACTCACTCAATGCCTCGACACTTAACCGCACAAAGACAACCTGGCATTGAGTGAGGCCCACTCCACTCAACGGCTGGACCCTTAGCCGCAAAAACAACTATGGCGTTGAGTGAGTGCACCACACTCAACGCTATAAGCCCAACCGTCTAGGCATTGAGTGAGGTACACTCACTCAACGCTTTTGACTTAGCATTTTTCCCGAAAATCTGGAACTAAACCTACCCCTGCCCACTCAGCTTTCCATAACCCGAGAGCTGGAATTTAATTCCAGCCCTCACTCCTACCTCTCCTACCCGACCACAGCAGCTCCAAACAAGCCCACCTCAAAGCTAAGACAAAACCTAATGTTAACCAAAGCTGGACACCAGCCGAGACAAATAAAACCACCAACCAAACAAAAGAAAGAAAAACTAATGTTGTTAAAGCTTGAGTTTAGGGAGCAGCTCAGGAGGGATTGAGGGAGAGAGAAAGAAAGGAAAAAAAACTACCTGCTGCTCTACTTCTAGGGAAGAACACCAGCACACAAGCTAGGGGATAGAATAAAATGAATAGCAAGGGCGAGGGAGACACTTTCCTCTTCACCAAGCTCTAGCAGCCGCCTTCCCAATCTCGGCACCGGCAGCAAAGCAACTACCACAGAAGCTAGCTTTTAGCGAGAGCAGCTCGGATCCACCATCGCCTGAGAGAAGAGACTCCTAAACTAGCGGCCACCGCCGGTCAAAGCTGCAGCTCCTCCGCCGGTTCCTTCTGTAGGAAGCCTGCTGATTTCTTAGGAAGGAGGAGAAGTGAAGCTCGATACCAGCTGGCTTCCTATATATCTCTAGCCACCTTCTCCAAAAGATAATATACAATAAGCTATGCATGGGGAGTTTCGGCCACCAGCCACAGTATTCCTACCTCCACACCTCCCAGCTAACAGCCACTTCTAGCTTAAGCACACTTATAAATATATATGTATACTTACCTTAACCTCAACTCAGCTAACCGAACTCCGGCCACCTAGCTGACCCTGCTCGAGCTAAGCTAGGAACAAAAATATATATATAAACTTTTATATATTCCGATATATACATATATAGATATAAGCAACCCTGTATACATATAAGCTGGAAAAAAAGGAAAAGGGCTAACCGCACCCCATCATTGCAAGCACCAATAATATATATATATATATATATATATATATATATATATATATATATATACATGTTAATATATATATATAATAAATGGCTAACATTTTAGCCTAAAACCAAAGGACAAGCCTTACCAGGCTCAGCCATACAAGGCTACGCACAATAAAGGCAACAGCATGGCTACACACTACCGGCTAACAAACGAACGTCGAAACAACGCGAAAAAAAAACAAACGATTGTGGATTTCGACAAAACTCGCACCGTAGCTAAATACCCAAGCTACAAATAAAACGGCGAAGACGAAAACAACATCCGACGATCAAAACTCGGGCTAAAACTACCCGAAGCCAAAAACACAAGCATTCCCTAAGAGGCACAATCGAGTCATCACAACTTACACAGACTAGCTGGGGAATCTTGCAAACAGGATACTAATGGGCCACTAGAGGAACCTAAAGAGCTATGACCACGCTCTATCAACAACAAAAAGGCCGGAAACGCGTCACCGTAATGCCAAACATCTATCAAACAAAACACAGAAAAGTCGGGAGCATTACACTCTTGTCCATCTTTTCCCATTCCATAGTGTTGTATACTTTGTGTCTATCTATCCTCTTGGACTTTACTTGATCCCAGGCAATTAGAATGATTGACCTGAATTCCGGGCTCCATACTTCAAAATCAGGTCTCTTCTCCATTTCCTCTCTATATCTTTTCTTCCTCGGCCTGATCTCTTCTTCATTTTTAGCAGTTGTGATCATTTCTTTGGTTATCAATGTCTGGTCCACAGTTTGGCTGAAGGAAGGAATCACTGCAGTTGTAGATTGTTCTCCCCACTGGGCACCAGCACTATCTCCTTCTTCAATCTACTATACGTACTCTTGATTATCTTGTACCTGATCAGCAGTAGACATTCTATGCAAGTCATCTTGTACATGATCAGGCATCATTGGGATGTTATCATACTGAATTTGCTCCATTCCTAATGACCCTCTTACCACATTGTTTTCCCAGATAATGTTCTTAGTATTAGTTCTTATAGCCTCATTGTCACCCTTTTTGACTTCATCAACTATTTTAATTGTTTAGGAGGTGCATGCCTTGCTTCTTTCTGTTTCTAGATAATTATCTCCTGTAATAACCTTTTTCTTTAATTCCAACATATGATCATCAAGCAGCTTTGTACAGGCATCTACCTTGGTAAAGATTTCTATTTTCATTTTATCCCTCAGAATATTATCAGCATTATGAATGTTCAACATGTTCTGATTCTTAATATTTTGATTTTCTATGATAGTGACAGCATTCTTGCTTACCACATCCAGCTTTTCCATGGTGTAATCCACGGCTAGAGCAGCCCTTTTGAAGAACTTGACAGTTTCAGCTTTTAATAAGTTAACTTCAAACCTTATAGATTTGATCTAAGTTGCTAGATCATTTCTTATTTCCTTTAATACACCATCCACAAATGTTTCTAGGGTTCTCCTCTATTCATCTAGAAGCCCATTAAGGTTAGCTAGGAATATTTGTGGCAGCTGATTTATTGTTGCAGATGTGTCTTCATCTTGATTTTCCTATACTGGTCTATTTCCAGTTCCTTGTGCAGAGTTACTCTTGGACATGTCATTCTCTATATGTGCTGAGGAGTGAGTTTTCTCATTACTAGATTCCTCTTTCTCAAATTCAGAGGAGACTAGATCATGCACTTCTTGAGAAGGGAGTTTAGATGGAATCTCCCCCTCAGCCTCTGTTATGCCTTCATTTTCATGCAAGTCAGCAGCACCTGCAGTAGTGTCATCCTGAATTAACTTTTCAATGTTCTCAAGATGAATACCTTCAGGAGGTACCTGAAGTTTCTTCCCCACCACTAATTCTTCCTGTATTATCTCTTCTACCAGTTGCTCCCCCTCAATCTGAGGCCTGGGATCACCAGAATCATCAAGCATAGGTAGATGCCCATCTGAATCTTCAAGTCTGGAAGCATCTTCCTCCATCCTTATAGAGATCTTGTCAACAGCTTCCTCTACCACTTCTTCAGCCATCTCAGCAGTCTGCACAACATCCCCAGGGACATTATCTATCTCATATCTGCTTACAAGGCTTTGTGGGGTAGGTTCTTGAAGAAGCAAATACCTGAATGTCCATATCCTTCCTGGGCTTTTCTGTAGAGGATGAAAATTCTGGATTATGTGGTTCTTCCTCATCAAAAGAACTGCTAATGGAGTTGGGCTCTGGAATAGCTATCTTCTTTCCTTTCTTTTCTACAGTTGATGGTCCAAGGGTTTGAAGTACCCTGTCCCACCTCTCAAGCATTTTGATGTCCATTCTTCGCATATGGTGTATTATTCCCTCAAACTTCATGTTAAATATTTCTGGGACTATCTGTCGAAGAAATAGGGATAGAATTCTATCAAAGTTTGGTTCAGCAATGCATTCCATTATCCTTTCAAACACTATTCTGCCCTAGTCGGTCCTTTTGAAAGAATGACCCTGGTCATTAACTCAAACATCTTCTTTGATATTTTATCGTGGGAGCCTGGTTTGCATATCAGAGCCTTCCCGATGATATCTGCCAGAATCTTTCACCTTAGGTTTATTTCCTTTCTAAAGATGGAGCATGTAGCGTGCTTAGACAATCCGCACCATTTTACTGCAGACTTTATGTCATCTTGCATCGGTTCATCTTCCTCATCTGTTTCAGTGAACCTACGCAACTATAGTGCCTTGCTTAATCTCTGCGGAGTGATTTTGATCTTCTTTCCACTCACCATAGTCTTGTGTTTGCCTCAAAATATATCTTCTTTGGCATTGGAGAATAATTCAATGACATCTCGCTTCCATAGTGAATAGGGCTCCGTCAAGATGAACCCTAGGTCAGACACATGTACAAGATGAAGAGCCTGTTGCACTTCCTCTGGCACATTTGTGTATCCATTTTGAACTACTTCTGACCCTTCAAAGCGGAATTCTTGTCCCTTGGGTGCCATTTCGCTTGCGTATTCCTGATACCTAGCGAGAACAGCTTTCCATCGATATGGCGAATACAGGCGGGAGAGGGCAAGGAACAGTGCTTTTGCTCTATGCATAAGCTCTACTATTTATAGTTACATCTTATGAGAAGGCAGAAAGCCACTTACCCATTTGAGATCAGAGATATGATCAACGATTGGGGTTAACTTCCGCTACTTAGCCACATACCGACTAATCGATTGATTTTGTTAAGTAAGCTTATTCTCCTCAACCTTTGACTTCTTGGTCTTAATTAATTGACCATTTCTTTTGCAATTGAATTGCCTTTGACTTCTTTAGTAAAACTAAATTTGCCTAATCAGCAGGTATTAAGATGACCTATAATGCGCATTATACTGTACCTAGTGGGGTGCAATTAGACATAAACTCAACATCCCTATGTCAAGTTTGAGGATATTGAGCATAATTGCATCTTGTGGTATAGTGACCATAAGAGCCACTAAAATATTTAATTAGACAAGTATTTAGATAATCAACTATCTTATCTCTAATATGCATAGCTCTTGCAATTAAGAGAACACTTAGTAGAGTCATAAATAGTATGAATTCTACTTATCTCTATCTAGTGGACAAATAGCTGATGCTGGATTCACAGCCCTTGAGCACATCAGCTTCCTTGCTCCTGAACTTTAGCCATTAATATGCATCTGGCTTTCTTTTGCAAGCTCCCCCTCAACAATCACATGTGTTCGGCATCCTGTGCATGCTAGTCAATTCTTCCAATCCTTGTACCAAGACTTAGGTCTGGTACAACTCTACCCAAGGACCTTAGATGGGCATGGCCACTTGGACTATCCTGCAAAATAGAAATTACCTAAACTTAGGAACCCATTATGACTTGGGTCCTAGGTTGATGTTAGCATAAGAATACATATGTCTATTTACAGGAGTCCTGTCAGGAAGACACTACCATGCCTTTAGCACACAGGGCTTGTGCCAACAATCTATGGTAAAGTGGCCCACTTTGCCATAGCACCAGCATTCATGGATGTTGTATCTCCTTTTCTGAACACACAATGAAGTGTGCAAGCCACTTCTGGCTGCCTGTTCAGTGGGGATAACTATGGCCTTCTTCTTGTTTCTTTCAATAAGAGCTTTACCAAAAGTGAGTCTGCTAGTAGAGGAACATGGCTTACTCTGAACATCATTAGCAACAACCTTATTTGTAGATGGAATATTCGTCATGGATTCACGGACAACCAAGATAGCCACACTGACTGGCTTTCCTTTAGTTTGAGTTCTTGTTTGAAGAACAGTAGAAGGGGCTATGGCCACATCCATTAATGAGGGAGATGGGGAACTAAATACAAAAGGTCTAGGTTGGGCCTTTTGAACTTCTACATGGGGAGCCTTCTGAGCACTCATTCCCATGACCTCTCTTCTTCTATTGTAAGATACTTTGGTAATATTACAAGAAAGATTTCCACACCTATAGTGATCACACTTATAGTCTTGGTCATACCTGTTGGATGGGAGAATTACCTTGTGAGAGATTGATAGAGGCCTGACACGAGCTTGGACTCTCCTCGAGATTGGATAACTTTAGAAATCCACTCAGATTCAGATTTTCTCTTGATAACAACTATCTTAGAGATATTGGCCACAATTCTCGTCTCCCTTTCAGTTTCTCTTCAAGATCCTTGATAATAGAGTCCTTTATTTGATGGACTCAACATGGATATGTACCAAGATCAGATGAGCTACTTCCCTCACTTTTAGATATAGAAAAGATGAAGTCTCATCTTGCTGGGAAGTAGCCAGTTGTAGGGAGGCAATTTCCTCTGCTTGTTTCTTAACAAGCATCTTGCTTTTCTTGAAAGCTTTCAGAATTATAGCATGATTTTCAATAAATTGATTGATATAATCTTCTGAAAGAGGACTCTAATCATCACTTGATGAGGATGCATCAAAGTCTGAGCAGGATTCATTTCCAGACTCTGAGGATGAGCTAGATGAGGAATATACCTCATTTTGTCTAGGCTGATCCTAGCAGGATTCTTCTTCTGGTGTAGTTGTCAGCTCATAGCCTCTACATTCTCCTTCCTCAACTTCATCCACCTCTGAGTCACTATCTGAATGTGTCAGAGGGGCCTTGATCTTTGCTCTCGTTACTGGATATACTGTGTCTTCTGCAAGAGCTTCATATAATCCTGTGATGCTCATGTATTTTCTGCAGACTTGGTGCTCCATTGATCTCCACACCTTATAGTTCACTTTTGAACACATAAGTTTTAACCTTTATAGCTATCCTTTGTGGTCTACTAAGACTTATATGTCGTTTTGGAGTAACCTCCCTCTGATACCACTCAAAAGTCATTATTTTCAAGGATAGCTAAATCACCTAGAGGGGGTGAATAGGTTTCTTGATCATGAGTAACTATCTTTTGTTTTCTTTGATTTGAAAGCCTTATTAGATGATTAAGTTTTGCTTTTAATACATGCAACCTGCACAATGAAAACAACATAGAAAAGCACACACAGATTTATAGTGGTTCCCCTAACAAGGGACATCAACTTTCCCTCCCACCTATCCAACTATCTTGATGGAGTAGGAACTTCTCCAAACCTCTGCACCAAAGAGCTTACACCTCAAATCCCTCAGGATCTCTCAGTCTCCTCCAAGACTTACAACTCAGCCACAAGGGCCTACAACTCAGTCATCAATTGATCACCTACCTCAGACAAAAGGTCCTATACTAAGGTTGGGATGACAGCCCTACCTCAGATCCACTAGGGATCCCACCTCAGAGCAAACTTGCTCAAACTACAGAGATCCAAGAGGATCCTTCAAGATGGAAATGGGTTGGTGAGTCTTGATTGAACACAAGAGAAATTTTTCTATGTCAATCTACCTTGACTGAGATAGACTCAGTCATACCTTTACTCCAGGAATGTATTTCCTGAGTCTACCTTTACTTTAACTGAGATATACTCAGTCCTAACTTCTTCTTCACAACACCAGGGATTTTTCCTGCTAGAACTATGAAGAGACTGCAGCAAAACTAGCAGCTAATCTAGCTGAAGGATTCTTAGCTCAACTTCTTCACAGTAATAAGAATGAGGAGACTTGTGCTGGAAGCAACTTGTAGACAATAGTTCTGCTTCCACTTTCTTTCCTGGGCTGAGGAGATTCAACCCTGACATCCTCTTCACAGGCTCAAGTAAAAGATCTTCAGAGTAGAAGTTGGATCTGTGAAGACCTTACTGGTGCAGATAGAAAACTACACCAGTTAACTTTTCTTTTTCCTCTTCAGAGATATGCTCTGATCTTGTTGTAGTCAATGATGAAGATAAACAACTAACTTGTTTTGATATTAGCCTTGCTGACTTGAGCTTCCTGTTCTTTAGTAACAGCAACAATGGCGGTGAAGATGAACGACACCAACAGCTCCTTTCAAAAGCTATCTTCCTCTATAAAATCTTTTCCTTTTATCAATTATGTCACAATGGCTCTTTTAGTTATTATCCCCACACTTTTAATGCAAGTTGTAAACTTGCTTTAACGCAAACTTTCGTACAGTAGCTCAGCGGCGCCTTTTGGCTTGTACTGTAGCTTTCCCGCTATCAATTTGAATAATGTTGACTTGTTGACTTGCCAACATCACCAGCTGTGGACTTAACCAAAATCAAGCAACATTAGAATAGGCATTGAGTGAGTGAGCTTCAATCAACGCCAAATTACTTGGATAGAATGCTATCAATCTAGGCGTTGACAGCGTTGAGTGAGCAAGCCCCACTCAACGCTTTTTGCCTTAGCAAATTCTTCAGCCACTTCTGTATGGTTGGCATTGAGTGCGTTGAGTGAGCATGCCTCATGCAATGCTTTTTGCCTTAGCCAATTTTCTGCGTCTGCAGCATCTTAAGAATTGAGAGCGCTGAGTGAGCATGCCTCACTCAGCGCTTTTTGCCGTGGCCAGATTTACTCCTACTTGGCATTGAGTGAGTAAGCTCCACTCAACGCCAAACTACTTAACACATTTCTGTTATCTGTCGTTGAGTGAGTGAGCTTAACTCAACGCATTTGGACTTAGCCAAATTTCTGTGTCTAAAAAAGAATAATCCCTTTAAGAATTAGTCATCGCATTATCACATGGAGTTGAGTGAGCTTGACTCACTCAACGCCTGTGGACTTGGTAAATATTCACAGTTTTCTTGTGGCGTTGAATCACTGAGATATACTCAACGATTATGAAGCTATGGCGTTGAGTGAGTGAGCTACGCTCAATGCCTGTGGACTTAGCCACTTTTCTCCTCATTTCTTCTTAGGCTATTTCAGCATTAGCCTGTCTCACAACCTTTTTATTGTATGGCATTGAGTGACTTAACTTCACTCAACGCCTGTGAACTTAGCCACTTTTCCAGCCTGCCATTACTTTGTATTTAACTATATAGGCTCCACTCAGCGTTATAAGTCATTTGGCATTGAGTGAGTAGCCTTTACTCAACACCTGTGGACATAGACAGATTTTTGTCTATCCATGTCTTAGGTAAGAGTTTACCTGACTTAGCCACTTAGGCTATCAGTCCCATCAATGTTATAGGACAACCTACAATCACTAAACTTGAGCACAAGTTAGATCACCACATGTGTATACATTGTATGTTAGGCATTCTTCAAATCCAGGACATTGGGATCAATGGACCACACAATTGCAATGCCCTACTACCACCTTCTATAATGATCATGTCATTAATGTGTTGCAGGTCAAGTCAAAGGTTTTCGAGTTTCATAAGCTGGATAACATCCTCGGTGATGAATGATGCGACATCATGGGGATCAATATCTCTTATAATTGTAATTAAATTTTAAATCTTCTGCCAATTTATGTTTTTCTTTTTTTTGTGTTGATTGTAATTACTAGTTATTATTTAAATTTACTTTTCTAAAATTACTATCTCAAATAAGTTGAAATGTTCACCTGCACTGATTGAACAAAACTAATTCGCAAGAATACAGTTTCTATATGATACTGGAGGTGGTATATCTACCTCCCCGTGATATCTAACATAGAACGTATTACTATTGTAAAACATTTAAAATTTTTATAATCCATGTCAAACCTTATTCACCCCCACCCCCTATAAGGTTGGCCATAAATATAATAATATTTTTTTCAAATTGGGTTTTAAAGGTTTTAAAATTGGTGAATGCACCATATTTATGAGGAAGAATGTAAACCCACATGAATCTTATATAATCATTTATAAGAAGAAAATAATATATATTATACTCTCAATTGATTCACAAGGTGTTAGTCCCCACAGGTCTGCATGGATAAGTTCAAGAGTCTTACTAGTTTGATTTTTTGGGTGTTGTATAAATAATAATTTGAGAGCTTTTACAATTGTGTTATCTTTACCAAATGCTTTTTTATCTATAGACTGGGAAGGCAATTAACAAGTCTTTGTTGAACATGTTTGAATCCTATTACAATGAAGGTTTCCCATCCGATTATACCACATCACATTGCCATTGAGGAAACCTTGATTGTAGTTGAGGGCCTAGTGATAAGATTTTTTCAATGTTATGGAGAAGAACTGATTTTTTGACATTATAGTTGAGGTAATGATTTTACTAGAGAACTTGTGAGAGATGTTGCATACATCATCACAAAATGTATTAATATAGCCCCTCTTTATGAGTTAACCAACACTCAGCATGTTCTGAGTTAGATTAGGGACCCAAAGAATGTTGTGAATGAAGTTTGAGTGACAACTATCAGTTAATATTTTTATTACCCCTTGGCCAACTATTATATTGGATGTGCCACCTCCCAGAAAAACCTTTGATTTAAATGTTTCTTCAAGAGTGGAGAATGAGGATTTTGTGTGACTTATCTGGCTTAAACATCCACTATCATTGATC
Source organism: Platanthera zijinensis (assembly GCA_039513925.1). Lineage (NCBI taxonomy): Eukaryota > Viridiplantae > Streptophyta > Magnoliopsida > Asparagales > Orchidaceae > Platanthera > Platanthera zijinensis. The sequence goes on from CM077079.1 coordinate 88,945,437, forward strand.
TACTCACAACAATTTTGTGTTCTTATTTGAAGCAAAGAACAAAGAATCATTGGCTTTAGACATTTAAGGTTCTCCCTTAACATCTTTTTCAGAGCCATTGGCTTCATCTTTTTCAAATTGTATTCCCCTCTTGCATCGTTTGCACTTGAAGAAATAATTCTTCAGCTCGTGTTTGGTTCTTTTATAGAGAGTGCAGAACAATTCTCCTTTTTTTGAGTTATGGGGTATGTTTTTCCTCATCATCCACTTCTACCATTAGATTTACAGGGAGAAGAGGACGTTACCTAAGAGTAGCTTTCAGTTCTGTTAGGAATATAGTCCACAAGATTCCTGATTTTAAGAAGGCCTCAAGGTGATAATAAACATCTTGTATTTGATGGATTGTTTAGTTTTGGTGTTATGAGATTAACTAAAGTGCATGGCTAATGTATTGTTAGATTTATGGTCACCCAAATAGGGTTTTGCCCTTATAATCCCTCAAGGAGCAAGACTCGTGTTGCCCTCTATCCTAATCATATATTAGACATGTCACCATTATGGAAAAGTTATTATAGTTAAGAAAATTCGAAGGCAGGAATTAAAATTTGTCTAGTAAAATGTTGGGCATAATCAAAATACTAAGTAATTTGCTTACTGCATCGACTACATAACTCAGGAAAAATATGCCTGCATCAGCCTCAAGCTTAAGTACTTTATTGAGTGCATCGAATCCATCATTGAAGGAAAATATGGACTGCATCAACTGCATAGCCAAACAATAGTTCGACTGCATCATTTTCAAGGTAAGTAATTTTTTGACTGCATCGTTGGGAAATCTGTCAATTACATAGTTCATAATCTGTCGACTGCATTTACTGCACTATAACAAAAATTCTTTAGCACCTTCGAATGGCTAAGTGTTGAGTAATTCCATATAAGTCCTTGTGATATTTTTGGTTGGCTACATAGCAAATCAGTGGAGCTAAAGTACTTTGTCGTTGGCATCAATTCAAGTTTACTTTAGAAGATTTTGCCAAACTGTAGCGTAGTACAATGGCTATCTATTAAAATTGAGGCCCTTATTACTTGACCAATTAAAATTAATTTTAAATCACTAACTTTGTTATTGAAATCAAGGCTTTGCCAAAAAGAAGAAATACTCTCATTTATGTGAGAATAATTCCTTATTCAGAATCCTTCCGTAGGCAGAACCTTCTAGCTGTTTAAGAATTCCTTATTCAGATTCTTACATAAGGGCATTGACCAGCCATTGAAAATTTCCTTATCAGTCTTCAAGACTTCTGCTGACAAAATCCACTATAAAAAGGGGAAGTAAAAGGATGCAATAATATAAGTTTTATACAAAAATTTTACACGACAACTCTTCAAAATTTTTCATGCAAGTTCTCAGCAGTGCTCAAGGCGGAAATTTCATAGAATCTTTAATTCACTACAAGTAATAGAGAGACATTCTTCAAAAACAAATTTCTATAACAATTCTTTTGAAGAATTCTTCTCTGTCAAAGTGTTCCTTATCGATATATCAACCATTTCAAGCCCATCTATTCAAGTGTTGATCAAAGAATGAAAAAGAATGAAGTCTGTATAGTGCTTCTTATTGAAGACCCAATCCTTGTTTGATTGTGTCAAGATCTTATAACAATTTTCATTTATAGGATCTTTTAGATCTGAAATGCAGGGTTTATTTGGCCTGAGTATTCGAGCTAGTTTGGCATGAGTTGTAGTGATGTGTTGAGCCCGAGTTATAGGGCTATGTTGAGCCTGGGTTGTAGGGCTTGTTTAGCTTGCGTTGTAGGATTTGTAATTGATCTGAGTATTAGCATCTTGTTATCAAAGATCTGAGTGATGGGACCTGTGTTCATGGTCTGAGGTAGGGTGCTTTTGTTCTTGAGTTGTAAGGTCTATGGTATGGGACTTGTGTTCCTGAGTTATAAGATCTAAGGATCTGACAAAGATTGGAGAAGTTTCGCCTAAGCTAGATCTCTACTAGATAGGTGAAGGGAGAAAGTAAATATACTCATAATTAGGGAACCACTATAAATCAGTGTGTCTAACAGTTTATTTGTGTTGGTTTATTTGACTATTGTGATGAAGAAATAAAACTATAAGAAATCTTAAAATAAGACAAATACTTATTCACCCCCCCCCCCCTCTAGGTGAGTAGCTACCCTTAACTTTCAAGTAGTATCAGAGGCAGGTTGTTCAAAAATTCTTAACAGCTAAATAAGATCCTAAAGGGTTGAGAAGATCTACAACACAATGGATTCTCGAGAAAGTTATAAAGAACTAAGCTCCATAAAACTTCCTATCTGTAGGAAGGAGAACTTTGGTATTTGGAAGCAAAGGGTCAAATTCTTCATGGAGGCATCTTACCCTAAAATATACATAAACATTAAAGTGTGACCATATGTCCCAAAGAATGTGTCATCTTGGCCACTATGGATAAGAGAGCTTAGAATATCATTATAAGTATAGTTGATTACTCCACATTTCAAAATCTTATACACTATCAGACTACTAAAGAAATGTTGGAGACTTTGATTGTGTGCATAAAAGGGAAAGAAGAAATCAAGGATGACAGAAAATCCCAATTAAACCAAAAATATGAAGCCTTCAGACAAGAGAAGAAAGAAAACATTACCTACTATAATGAATAGTTTTTCAATATAGTGAATGGACTGAAGAATTATAAAAGATACTTCACCAATTATGAGCTTAATGACAAGTTCTTAAGAACCCTGAATAAGGAGTGAGATATTAAAATCTATGATGTTAGGGAGATGGGTAATCTGGGAAACATCCAGCCTCAAAACATGTATGGGAATTTGCTATCTCACGAAGTTCACCTAAAAACTAGGAAGAGTGAGGATTGATATAGTAAGGAAAATCAATTGCATTAAAGGCTGAGAGCTCCATAAGGGGAAAAGAGAAGGCCTCACCCTCTCCTAAGCGACCATCTGAGTTAGAAAAATTAAAACCCAGCTCCTTTGGGGAAGATCAATCTGATGGAGACATGGCCTTTCTCACAAGGCTATTAAAGAAGATTCTAAAAAAAGAGAAAATAATGAAACAATAATAGATCTTCTTCCTCCTCCAACTCTAGAAAGCACAACAAGAATTTATAGAGATCCAAAGAGGACCCCAAGAGGGACAAGTATGATTCCAAGAAGATTAAATTTAATTCAAATGACACCATTTGCTTTGGATACAAAAAATTAGGTCATATGATTGCTGACTGCCCAACCAAAACCAAGAGTAGCAGCAAATCTGAAGAAAAGAAACATCACTCAGGGAAGAGGTCTAAATATACTTTTATGGCTAAAAAGAAATAAACATGGAGTGATAGTGAGACAAGCTCCTTTGAATCTGAATAGGAGGAAGCCTATGTTGGGTTGACTGCTATGACATAAGAACTGGGACCTGCCATTATCCAAATAGGTATCATATCCCCGCTATCAACATCTGACAGGGATACAGAAGATGAAGAAGAGAGTTGTGGACTTATGGCACTAAATGAAGGGGAAGATCAGGATGAGTCCCATCCTGATGAGGTAAATATCAAAACCTCCTAGTCAAATTTTTATTTTGAGACTGGTGTTGAGTCAGAAGAAATCTCATCATCTAATAATATTGATGACTCTGAGTCAGAGAACACATTTGAGGAAATGGTTGAGAAGTATAGTGGTCTCCTTGAGGCATTGGGGAAAAGCATGAAGCTTGTTAAGAAGCAAGCTGAAGAGCTTAAACTCCTTAAACCTCTCAAAGCTCAGTTTGAGGATAAGATAAACAAATTTGATCAGATGAACTCAAAAATAATTGGGCTCAAATAAGCCATTGATGAGCAAGAAAAACTGTTCATTCAAAAACAGAGAATAATCAAGAAATTTGGAAATGAAATCCTTAAGGAGAGGGAACTGGCGGCTAAATACTCTAAGCCCTGAACAGTTTTTCTAATAATAAATAGCTTCTCTGCACCATATAGAAATGGTGAAGAATATGAGAGGAAAAATAATAGGAGGACTAATGCCAAAGGGAAACAACCCATACAACCAGTTGTTTTCAAAAAGTTTCTTTTAGCATCAAATAGCTATGACCTAGAAAGTGTCTATGAACACTAGAAAAATGGGTGTTCCACTAGTGTCACTAAAGATGTGCATTATGAAAAGAGTGCCCTTATGGGTGTTCATGAGGAGATTGAGATGAAGGATCATGGTCCTTTTATGTTTGGGGCAGACTTAATCACAAAGGAAATGGCAAGGCTTCAGAATGGAGAATTGCTAGGAAGGGCATGGCAGTGGCTAGACAGACCAAGTCTCTTTCAGCACATCACCACATACCCTACAAAAATTCTCATACATTATCTCTCAAAAGCAATCCTGATCATATGAATAATACCCCTATATCAATTGTGAGCCCCAAGAGGAGGTACAATAAGTATGAGTGTTTGTGTTGTGGAAGGGTTGGGCATTTTTCCATTGGCAGTTTGTTAAACCCAATTGTCTCAAGAGCACCCACTTGTAGTCCAGCACCCAAGCTTGGGCTATTTCATAATGCATCTTAGATGAGTCAAAAGCTTAATTAGAATGTTTGTGCTAACAAGAATTTAGGACCCAACAAGATTTGGGTATCTAAAAAGAAGTAATTTCTTTTGTAGGAATGTCTAAAGGCCAATCAAACTCCTATCTAGTATTTGGATAGTGGATGTTTCAGGAACATGATTGGAACAAGAAGCCTATTAACAGATTACTCCTCAGTGGAAATGGACAAAAAGTTATTTTTTAAGGATCTAACAGAAGAAAATACCAAAGGCTATGGTAAGATCTCCAATTGCACAATCACCATCTCAAGGGTATCTTATGTTGAAAGATTACAACACAATCTGATTGGCATATGTCAACCATGTGATCTTGACAATGTGTTTGGCTTCCAAAAGGATGAGTGCCTGATCAAGAAGTCTAAAGAGACTATAATAACTTACACTAGTAGTGGAAATATCTATTGCTTAAATTTCTTATGTGTTAGCTCAGATTCTTCTATATACCTTATGATTGAGAATATAGCATCTTTCTATGTACAATAGCACAAGAGGCTAGCTCATATCAACTAAAAGTCCATTAATAAGCTTCTATCAAAAAATCTAGTTAGAGCTTGTCCTATGTAGAAATGTGTTTAGGAAATATCTTGCGATGCATGACAAATGGGTAAGCAAACAAAGGGCTCATTTAAACTGATTAGGGTAAAGGACTCCACAAGATGTTTATATCTACAACACATGGATTTGTTTTGTCCTATTCCAATTCATAGCTTAGGAGGAAAAGTCTTCACCTTTGTGATTATTGATAATTACTCTAGGTTCACTTGGGTGTTCTTTCATAAACAAAAGTCAGATACTCTAGGGATATTCACTAACATTATTAGGTAAATTAAGAATTAAATGGTCAGTTCTATTGCCAAGATCAGAAATGATCATGGAACTGAATTTCAATCAGGAGTCATGACTAAGTTTTATGAAAGTCTAGGTATCTTTCAGGAGTTATCCTCTCCTAAAACTCCACAACAAAATGGAGTTGTAGAGAGAAGGAATAGAACCCTAATTGAAGCTTGCAGAACTATATTGATTGTCTCTTCACTCCATGAATACTCATGGGCTGAGGCTATCAACACAGCTTGACATGTATAGAATAGGGCCTTAATCAGCAAGACTTGCAACAAGACTTTCTATGTGCTTATGAAAGGTAGAAAATAAATCTTAGCCTACTTCAATATCTTTAGGAGTAAGTGTAATGTGTTAAACAATGGGAAGCAGCATCTGACCAAATTTGCTAAAAAAGCATTTGAAGGGATTTTTATTGAATATAGTTCTCATAGTATGGCTTATAGGATATTAAAAAAAAAAGACAAAGGTAGTAAAAGAATCAATTCTTGTTGTATTCTATGATACCAGCCTGATCTATAAAGGATGGTCTAGTTCTTCTAGTGTTGTGGTAATTAAGCAAAGGCTGGAAAAGAGATCCATCAAAGTACAAAGAGAGAAGGGTGAACTGACTTTACCAGATGAACTGATCAAAGTTGGAAGCATTTTTAAAGAAAATGTAAATGATGATGTTGAAAGGACAGAGTAAGTTGAAACTCCAACAGAACCTGGCAGACAGGAAAATAGAGGAAGATTGCCAACAATAATAAGACACCTAAGGAATCACCCACAAGATCAAATCATTGGTGACTTTGGTAAATGAGTTCAAACTAAGAGAAGTTCAATAAATGAATTGATCCACCTGAGATTTCTTTCTCGGGTAGAGCCAAAGAAGTTTGAGGAAGCTAACTAAGATCTATCCAAGATATTGGCCATACAAGAAGAACCGAATCAATTCAAGAGATGTAAGGTCTGGAAGTTGTTCCCTAGGCCACACAACCACAACGTCATTTGGATAAAGTATGTATTTAGAAACAAGTTGGATGAACAAGGAGTAATAATAAAAAATTAAGCAAGACTGGTTGCAAAGGGGTACAGATAAGAATAAGGGATAGACTTTGATCAAACTTTTGCACAGTGTCCAGATTGGAAGCTCTAAGGTTGTTTCTAACATATGCAACTCACAAAGAGTTCAAGGTTTATCAAATGGATGTGAAGTTTGCATTCCTCGATGAAGATATAAAAGGGTAAGTATATGTTGAACAACCCCCAAGTTTTGTAAATTCCTCTCACTCTAGCTATGTATATTATCTAAAAAAAGCATTACATGGTCTCAAAAAAGCACATAGAGCCTGGTATGAGACCATGTCTAACTTTCTCATTGAAAATAAATTTTCAATGGGAAATATAGATAATAAATATTTCCTAAGGGAAGTGAAAGACAAGATTCTGCTATTATAAATCTATGTAGATGGCATCATCTTTGGATCTACAGATTATAACCTTTGCAAAAAGTTTGCTAAACTTATGCAAGGGAAATTTTAAATGAGTAATATGAGAGAGCTGAAATACTTCTTAGGAATCCAAGTGACACAATCTGAAGATAGAATCTTCATCACTCAGACCAAATTCACAAAAGAGCTTATTAAGAAGTTTGGAATAGAGATTGCAACCTCTATGAGGACTCCAATAGGTTCAAACAAATTTTTAGACAAGGATGAAAAAGGGAAACAATTTAATGACACCATGTATAGATATATAATTGGATCCCTACTATATCTCACTGCCAGTAGACCATACATCATGTTTTCCACATGTGTTTGTGCTAGGTATCAAGTGAACCCTAAGGAATCTCACTATTCCTCTATCAAGTGGATTCTAAAATAACCTTAAGAGTATACCAAATCTTGAATTGTGGTACCTTAGGAGTAATGATTTTGAGTTGACAGGCTTTTTAGATATAGACTTTATAGGATGCAAGGAAGATAGGAAAAGCACTTCGGTGACTTGTCAATTCCTTGGAAGAAGGCTGATTCCCTAAAGCGATAAGAAGCAGACAAGCGTGGTCATATCAACTGCAAAATCAGAATACATCTCAGCTTGAAGTTACTTTGCCCATTTGCTTTCGAAACAACATCAACTATAATATTACAACATCTAGCTAAGCAAAGCACCTTTATTTTGTGATTCATCTAGCGCCATCTCAAATACCAAAAATCTTGTGTCACACAGCAGGACTAAGCATATTGAGATGAGGTACCACTTCATCAGAGAATTTGTTGAGAAAGAAGATATCTGCATTGAGTTTGTCCCTACTAATAAGCAAGTGGCAGATATCTTTATTAAGCCTCTGGATGAAGAGAAGTTCAATTATTTTATAATTTAATTAGGCATGTTAAACTTGGAATAAATTTTACATGCAAGCCTTTCCACAAGATGAACTACCTTGCATTTTTTTTAATATTATGGTTTGTTAGTTGAAACTGTGCTTTTACAAGATGCAGGCAACAAGCTAAATATGCTAGAATGTCGACTTCATAGGGAGACAAAGAAGGAATAAATCCTCTATCAAGAAGGATATCAGCACACTTATTCAAATATATTCCAAAATATTATTTCTTAATCAACATGAGCGCCTCGTTGTATTCCTGTTATATATTAATAAATTAGAAATAAGCAGGAAAATTTGGTTAAATAGTCATAAAATCCTAAACATTGGGAACAAGGTTCTTGCACTCTTTTTACCGATCGAATCAGAAATTTTCTCTCCTTTAAACCCTTGCATCATCAACGGTACCCAAGGAAAGCTCATCTGGAAACATTAACATTGGGAATGAAGTATTCAGTGGCGACTTCAGGAAATACTCAAAAGATATCCAAAATGTCATTTTCCTTCTTAGGGTTATAAGATTATATGTAATCATTTCCGAACCCCCCAGAATAGTGTCCATAGTAGTGGAGGAATTCATCAAAAATGTGGTAGTCTGTACTACTGGATGAAACATCAAAACACGAGTTTTAAATCACCACCTTCGAGTTACTACTAAGAGTATAAGCTAACTTCTAGAACTTCCTACTCTCACGAAAGGTGAAGAGGAAGAGGAAATCATAAAAGAGGACCATGCATCTGCTCTGGAATGGTGTAACTATGCTGGAGAAGAATATGGATCTTTGGAGAAAAGTGAAATGAACCCTTCTTAGAAACTACCTATTAATATTATAGGTAGGGCACTACTATGTAAACCTAGATCACATGATAGGATATCAAAAGAATTGTTCAACATTATTATTGTTGTTATCCTAACAAAAAGAACTGATTGGAGCAAACTATTTCTAAGAAAATTGAAAGGGTGTCTGACTTCCCCCAACATGGGGAGGATTTTATCTATATATCTCTCCAAGGATCAAGGAGGCAGATTGAATGAAGCTCCATAAGTACCCATGCATTACTTAAGAAGAATAGATTTTAGAACAATAGAAATGTGGGAAAAGCCTTTCCCCAAAGATAAAAAGGAAGGAGGTAGTTCCAAGCTATCTCTAGGAAAAGAGAAGGAGAAAGGTGATGCCAGTCCTTAGGGTAAGAAGACTGATAAGAAGAGAAGGTTACAGAAGAAGTTGGCATCAGCTCTAAGATTTATTATGTCCCCTAGTCATGTTGAGGGGGAGCAAACAGGGGAATATCACCTTATAGTTCATGAACCTGTGGTCCCTAAAGACCTAGATAGTTCACCAAGAACTTGTTGCCAAAGATAGTGTAAAGATAAATTTAAGAGAAGTTTATATAGAACTTGCTCCTCAGTTTACTGAAATAGAAGTACTGGAAGAAAAACTCCTTAAGGTATCCACACTTCACAATGAAGTTGTGGAAGGAGCACAAAGAGATTATTCTCACAGATACAGTGTTGGGTGAGCTTGTCTAGGAAGACTCTGCCCAACAGACTGAAGTGATATAATCCACTGAAGAAATTCTGGGGAGTCAAATCTGGATGACTCGTCACAAGGCCAAATTCCTATGGAAGAAGTGGAGCAAGTCTTATGCAATGAAGTAGCCTTCACAGCCACAATTTCTCCGGCTGAGGAAAATTCTGAAGAATTCATCCCCACTAGCATTTAGTTAGTGATGTAGAAGGGAAAGAGTTTGCTAGAAGAACCAGACACTATCGAGGGAACCTCACAACAATCAACTCCCGATTGTCTATATGAGGATTATGAGCCTCAGACAGGCCCCTCCCAAAGATCTGCTAATGAAGAGCATCAAGCCTCCACTCACCAATCAAGTGAAGAACTTGGTTCTTTTTTTGATCAGCTACAACTAATGATGGATAACCAAAGGAACATGATAGAACTTTTTTGGAGAGAATAGTGCAAGGGGAGAGTTAGGAGCTAAATGAGAGGGTGTGAGTTGTGGAAAAGGAGATGTGCCATCAAAATACAAAGACTCTATACTTCTTCATGAAGGCTACAACTGCATTCAAGCATACAACCAAACAAAATGGCACGACACGTCAAGTCATTCAGGTTGTGATAGATAACCAAAATGCTATAGGAGCCAATCATTACCAAGCATTCCTAGCAACTAACAATAGAATGGCTGATAATAGAATTGTTGTAATGCAAAGAATGGACTTTTACAACTAACAATTGGATGATGATGGCGACGGCCACCACGACGGCCAACTTGGTGATGAAGATGACGTCCATGGCGCACTTGGTGATCATGGGGTAATGGCGGAAGATGATGATGATGCTCCACCGGCCAAAGAATTGCGGCGCCGTAGCGGTCACGGCTACAATCTTCGCCCATGCAACAAGACTTTTTTTAATTTATCTTGCTGGTTTATGGTCTGCATTTATCCGTTTATATGGTTTGAATTAAACTAGTTTATTTCTATCATTTTGAACTTGTGGTGTGCGTTTAGCCACTGATTTTGGGCTGTTATTAGCCCCTTGGATGTAAGCCTTATATAAGGCCAAAACTCTTCTTTTGTCATTTAGACTTAAAATTGAAATCAAAATAAAAAAATCTCCTAAACCTAATTCTCTCTATCCCTCTTCCTCTCTTCTTGTCGCCGCCCAAGGGGGCTCCTCCCTTCCTTCTAGTTCTTGGCCCCCCCCCTCTCCTTTTCATTCTATTTTTTCCCTCCCCTCTCCTCCTTACTAATTCCTCATCACGAATCTCTCCAAGAAGAACTCAAGGACTTTTGGCCAACCTTGGAGGAGAAGGTGAAAGTGTAAGGAAGAAAGGCTTAGGTGAACCTCCACGGCGTGAAGCGGAGAAGACGGGCGAGTTCTTCATCCGAGGTGCACTTCCCGTGGATTTCAAGGGAAGAGCGTTCATTTCTTGTGGATCCAAAATCTCATATCTACGATTCCGAGAGGGGTAACGAAAAATTCCTACCGAAGAGATATTCCCTCTTTGTTAGTTCTTGTGGTGGACGATTTTTGCGTGGATTTTCGAAGCTTTATTTATCGCGGTGTTGTTTTTAATAGATTTGTGATTTTCATTTTTCTCCGATAAATCCCGAGAGGAGTGGCGATCCTCGCCTTTTCTTTAGTTGGGATAGATCCTACCACTTTCGAATCGCGATTTCTTTGGTGGATCTATTTTGGTACAACTCCAAGCTCGTCGGAACCAATATTGTTCCTTTTAGTCGGAAAGGATTTTGCCCTATAGTCATTCTCCGATCCACTTGTGGTTTGGCTACCCGTACGTTAGAGCGAGAGATAAATAAAAATCATTGTGTTTGCTGCATTTTGTTAGTGTGTCGGAAAGAGGGTGTTGATCGTAGTGAGAGTCATCGAATCGTCATCCGTGTAGGATCTTTTAGGACGGGCCTACATCAAATTTGGTATTAGAGGGAGGTTGTGTTAATTTCTCAATCGACACCATCCTTAAATCGTTCTGTCGTAGGGTTTTCTACTCTCACTTGGATGTGCACGATCCGTAATAAACAACATAATCCTGAAATTTCTAAATCTGGTCTGCAATTAGTAAAAACTAAAAACAATCTGCAGAAAATTACAAAAAAAATTCCTGAGTACTCTTCTTATTTTTTTAAGAACAAAAGTCTGAAACAGTGTTTTTGTTCGCCAAGTCGATAAGTGATAAAAAAATACAACTTCATAAAATTAATATGGTAAAAACCACCACTTCTCATGTTATTCATGCGCACTAGGCTTGGCACAGAGTATCCCCCTTCCACTTCAAATATGGCAGATGACCATGATGATGAGCACGCTCTGACAACGATCGCGGAGCTTCGAAAAGAGTTTAACGTTAGGTTCGATGCACTCACCCAATTAATACAAGGGCTGGCTTTAAATCAAGCGGTGCCTCGAAATCACGGCGTTGGGATAAATCGACCGGGTCCCCAACCCCAGGCCGCCAACCAATAAGATGAAAGACTAAACCAACCTAGTGATCAGGACGATGACCAAGCACCTCGAGCCCCTTATGAGTTCGATGTAACTAGGGCTGTTAAGATTGATTCACCATCATACGATGGTATGGGTGAACCCCAAGTTTTTCTAGACTGGATCATGGAGATCGAGTGTTATTTTGAGTAGCACAACCTTACGGACGGTGAGAAGGTGTGGGTTACACAAATAAAACTTCTTGGTTGGGCCAAAACGTTTTGGTTTAACGAAGAGAGGCGATTGGGTTCCGTGAATGGAGTACCCCCCAATTGGGTGGGCTGCCATGAAAGCACTCCTAACTGACCAATTTGTCCCTGCATATCACCGAACCCAAATGTTTGATGAGTTAGCCACCCATCGTCAGGGGGGAAATTCGGTAGTGGAGTATATGGGACTCCTTAAAGATTTGATGGTGCGTTGTGACGTCCGAGAAATGCCCGAAGTCACACTTTCTCGTTTTCACAAGGGACTCAACCCGGACATCCAAGGCAAGCTCCTATGTTATGGTCATACGGACCTTAACACGACATTCAATGCAGCCTTGGATTTCGAGAAGAACAATGCCTACAAGTAAAAGGGACGATCATTCCAGAAGGGAAAGTCCATGCGGGACAAAGGAAAGTTTCGATCGACTGATTCGAATTCCATAGTCATTACAGTTAGGAACAACAAAAATCCCACCGGTGAGAGAGTTCCGATAGGATGGATTAGTAAGACTAATGCCACATGTTATTCCTACGGGATCCAAGGGCACTACTCTAGTTAGTGCCCCACTAAGAGTAAACCACTAGCTTTATTAGACTCCACATCTAAGCCTTCCGAGATCGTCTATGAAGCCGGCGATGAATCTGATGTCGAGCCGAGTGATATTGAAGATGATTCTTATATGTTGGTTATGAGGTGTATTTTGGCCACACCGCGTGCTTCAGAAGAGTATAATCGAACGAACATCTTTTCGTTGAATTTTAAAAGCGGTGACAAGTGGTGCAAATTAATAATAGATAGCGGTAGGTTCATGAATGTCATTTCGGAGAACCCCATCACTCGTATGCATTTAGTCACTGAATCGCACCCCCAACCATATAAAATAGTGTGGGAAAACAAAACGTCTATCATGGTCTCTAAGCGATGTTTAGTGCCACTTACAGTGAAGAGCTATATCGATAAGGTGTGGTGCGACGTCATCCCCATGTATGTTTGTCATGTACTACTAAGACGCCCGTGGATTTATGATTATGACGTGACCCATTTCAGATGATCCAACAACTACGAGTTCAAGTTTAATGGTAAGACCATTGCCTTGAAACCCACACCGCCTAAGGATCCGCCGTTTGCTTCCAAAGACACAATTGTGCCTGCGGAAACGAAAACTATAAGCTTGATAAGTAAGAAGGAGTTAGAGATTGAGACCTTCTTGGATGGCGTCATCTATGCTTTAGTATGTCTTCAAGCTAAGGAAGATTCACCCTCATTAGAGAACCTACCGTTATCTCTGCAAACTTTTTTGGAAGAGTATAAAGACGTATATCGGGTGGACTTACCATCTAAGTTGCCACCCATAAGGGAAATTCAGCATGAGATTGACTTCGTCTTGGGCTCATCATTGCCTAACCTTCCCCATTATCGGCTCAATCCCTCCGTGCATAATGAGTTACAAACTTTAATTTATGATTTATTAGCAAAGGGATTTACTCTCCATAGTAAGAGTCCTCGTGTCGTCCATGCCCTTTTGGTCCCAAAAAAAGATAGGTCTTGGAGATTGTGTGTAGACTATCGGGCCATAAATAAAATTACTTTCAAATATAGGTTTCTCATTCCCCGTTTGGATGATTTATTAGATATGTTATCTGGAGCCACCATATTTTCAAAGTTGGATCTTAAAAGTGGTTACCACCAAATAAGGATACGGGAAGGAGACGAATGCAAAACAGAATTTAAATCTAAGGATGGGCTCTATGAGTGGTTGATGCTTGGAGAGGGGCTCACCAACGGACTGAGTACCTTCTTGTGGTTGATGACCCAAGTATTTAAACCATACATGGGTAAATTTGTAGTAGTATACTTTGATGATATAATGGTATTTAGCCTCTCGCTGAAGGACCATGAGACACATTTAAGAACAATCCTTACAACACTGCGCCAAGAAAATTTATTTATTAATCTTAAAAAGTGCGCATTTGGTGTGACTTCCGTAGAGTTTCTAGGATACATTGTGAGTTCCAAAGGTTTTCATGTTGACCCTAAAAAGGTCCAAGTTATTAGAGAATGGCCGGAATAAAAAAAATATTCGGGAGGTTAGAAGTTTTCATGGATTGGCCACATTTTATCGAACGTTCATTCGAAATTTTAGTAATATCATGGCACCAATCACTAAATGCATGAAGAAGGGTGATTTTATTTGGACTAAAGCGGCCACTAGTGCGTTTCAAATGATTAAGGCACGGATGTTCGAAGCCCCACTACTACGGTTTCTGAATTTTAGCAAGGTGTTTGAATTATCCTGTGACGCATCTAGGATAGGAATCATACAAGTTTTAAGTCAGGAGGGACATCTGATAGGTTACTTTAGCGAAAAGATTACGGGCTCGAAGTTAAATTATTCCAATTATGATCGCGAGTTTTATGTCGTGATACGTTGTCTCCAACATTGGCGACACTATCTTATATCGAAGAAATTTGTAATCTTATCAGATCATGAGGCGCTAAAATTTGTAAACTCGCAAAATAAAATCAGCCCTCGGCACGCCAAATCGGTATCCTACCTTTAGGAGTACATATTCATAAGAAAGCACCTTAAGGGTACGTTAAATCGTGTGGCGGATGCTCTTAGTCGAGTCACCCTATTACTATCTACAATGGAAGTATCTGTCATAGGATTTGAAAGAATTAAGGATGAATATGTTCAATGCACGAATTTTAAGGATATATACTTAACCGCTTAGGACAACTCCCCTTCTACTATCTCTGCATACTACATCTGTGACGGTTATCTATTTAAGCATACACAATTATGTATTCCCCACTCTTCGTTACACCATTTTATTATATGGGAGTAACATAGTGGAGGGTTAGGTGGACATTTAAGTCGAGATAAAACTATAACACTTATAGAGGACAAATTCTTTTGGCCGAGCCTCAAACCAATTGTCAATAAAATCGTAGGGAGTTGTTGTGTATGTCAATTAGCGAAAGGTAACAAGACCAATACTGGACTTTACACACCACTTCCGATTCCGTCTGTTCCATGGGAGGACGTTAGCATGGACTTCATATTGGGCCTACCTCTGACATTTAGGCGACACGACTCCATTCTAGTCGTCGTAGATCGATTCTCAAAATGACCTACTTTATCGCTTGTCATACCACCAATGATGCATTGCATGTTGCTAAGTTATACATCAAGGAATTCGTGGCACATCAGGGCATCCCCAAAACGATAGTGACTGATAGGGACATTGAATTTACTAGCTATTTCTAGAAAACACTTTGGAAGCTTTTGGGTATTTAACTTATGTTTTCATCGGCTTATCATCCCCAAACGGATGGGCAAACAGAAGTAGCTAACCGAAGCTTAGGTGGTTTACTTCGTTGCTTAGTGGGTGATCATAAAGGTACGTGGGACCTTATTCTTCCTCATGCTCAATTAGCTTACAATAATTCTAAGAATAGGTCCACCAGTTTCTCTCAAAATGAGATCGTGCATGGATATAAGGCGCTCGTGCCTATTGACATGATTCCATTACCACCATCTTTTAAATCCAGTCAATTTGTACAGGACTTCGCCTCGCACGTTCACACTCTCCATAAGCACATTGGCGAGACATTAGCTAAACAATATGCTATTTATCAATCGAATGCTAACGTACATAAGCGAGCAGTCTCCTTGAATATTGGTGATTTGGTAATGGTTCGTCTTATCCCTGAACGGATGCCTTCGGGCACTGTAAAGAAATTGGCGAATAGGAGAGCCGGTCCTTTTCGGATTTTAAAGAAGCTAGGAAAAAATGCATATTTATTAAAGTTACCCGCTGATTGGGGAATCTCCCCTATTTTTAACGTTTCGGATTTAACGCTTTATGTCGCTCCACCACCTGAACTTTATGTCTCTCCGTTTAATATTTCCACTATATCTTCTAATGGGGTTGGGGAGAGATTGTCTCTGGATCGCTCTCTCCTTCGGATTCTCCGGGAGGTATGTTGCCTAAAGATGGTGAAACTTGTTTTTCTTCTTTGCCTAACGCATTTCCAAGGTTCCCCCGAACCGCTTTCTTGCCTGATAGGATTTTGCGGGATGCAGTGTTTACCACTCCTAAAGGTGACATTCACAGGTTTTTGGTCAGATGGCGTGGCCGCCCAGCATCGGATTACTCTTGGCTCTCTATCTCGGAGGTGGAACTTCTCGATAAGGATCTCTTACGGCGTTACCTTTCCGCCCACTCATCGGTGATGAGTCCTTTTGAGCGAGGGAGGATTGATGGAGACGGCCACCACGACGGCCAACTTGGTGATGAAGATGACGTCCATAGCGCACTTGGTGATCATGGGGTAGTGGAGGAAGATGATGATGATGCTTCATCGGCCAAAGACTTGCGGTGCCTTAGCGGTCACGGCTACAATCTTCTCCCACGCAACAAGACTTAATTTAATTTATCTTGCGTTTATGGTCTGCATTTATCCGTTTATATGGTTCGTATTACACTAGTTTATTTCTATCATTTTGAACTTGTGGTGTGCATTTAGCCACTAATTTTGGTCTGTTATTAGCCCCTTGGATGTAAGCCTTATATAAGGCCAAAACTCTTCTTTTGTCATTTAGACTTGAAATTGAAATCAAAACAAGAAATCTCCTAAACCTAATTCTCTCTATCCCTCTTCCTCTCTTCTTGCCGCCTCCTAAGGGGGCTCCTCCCTTCCTTCCAGTTCTTGGCCGCCGCCCCCCTCTCTCTCCTTTTCATTCTATTTTCTCCCTCCCCTCTCCTCCTTACTAATCCTCATCATGAATCTCTCCAAGAAGAACTCAAGGACTTTTGGCAAACCTTGGAGGAGAAGGTGCAAGTGCAAGAAGAAAGGCTTGGGTGAACCTCCACGGCGTGAAGCAGGGAAGACGGGCGAGTTCTTCATCCGAGGTGCGCTTCCCGTGGATTTCAAGGGAAGCGCGTTCATTTCTAGTGGATAGAGAGAATAAGGTTATGGGAGAATTCTTGATTGATTTCAATTTTTACTCTAAATGACAAAAGAAGAGTTTTTGCCTTATATAAGGCTTACATCCAAGGGGCTAATAACAGCCCAAAATTAGTGGCTAAACTCACACCTCAAGTTCAAAGAGAGAGAAATAAACTAGTTTAATACAAACCATATAAACGGATAAATGTAGACCATAAACTAGCAAGATAAATTAAATTAAGTCTTGTTGCGTGGGCGAAGATTGTAGCCGTGACGGCTACGGCAACGCAAGTCTTTGGCCGGTGGAGCATCATCATCGTCTTCCGCAACTACCCCATGATCAACAAGTGTGGCATGGACGTCATCTTCATCACCAAGTTGGCCATCGTGGTGGCCGTCGCAATCAAACCTCCCTCGCTCAAAAGGACTCATCACCGATGAGTGGACGGGAAGGTAACGGCGTAAGAGAGCCTCATCGAGAAGTTCCACCTCCGGGGCAGAGAGCCAAGAGTCGTCCGAAGCAGGGCGGCCATGCCATCTGACCAAAAACCTGTGAATGTCACCGTCAGGAGTGGGAAACACTACATCCTGCAAAATCCTGTCAGGCAAGAAAGTTGTTCGGGGGAACCTTGGAAATGTGTTAGGCAAAGAAGAAAAACAAGTTTCATCATCTTTAAGCAACATACCTCCCGGAGAGTCCGAAGGAGAGAGCGATCCAAAGGCAATCTCACCCCCCCACCCCATTAGAAGATATAGTGTTAATATTAAATGTAGAGACAGAAAGTTCAGCTAGTGGAGAGACATAAAGCGTTAAATATGAAACGTTAAAAACATGGGAGATTCCCCAATCAGCGGGTAACTTTAATAAATATGCATTTTTGCCTAGCTTCTTTAAAATCTAAAAAGGACCGGCTCTCCTATTCGCCAATTTCTTTACAGTGCCCGAAGGCATACGTTCTGGGATGAGACGAAGCATTACCAAATCACCAATATTCAAGGGGACTGCTCGACTATGTATGTTAGCATTCGATTGATTAATAGCATATTGTTTAGCTAACATCTCGCTAATGTGCTTATGGAGAGTGTGGACATGCGTGGCGAAGTCCTATGCAAATTCACTGGATTTAAAAGATTGTGGTAATTGTATCAAGTTAATAGGCATGGGCGCCTTATATCCATGCACGATCTCATTTTGAGAGAAACCGGTGGACCTATTCTTAGAATTATTGTATGCTAATTGAGCATGAGGAAGAATAAGGTCCCACGTACCTTTATGATCACCCGATAAGCAATGAAGTAAACCACCTAAGCTTTGGTTAACCACTTCTGTTTGTCCATCCGTTTGGGGATGATAAGCCGATGAAAACATAAGTTTAGTACCCAAAAGATTCCAAAGTATTTTCCTGAAATAGCTAGTAAATTTATCGTCCCTATCAGTCACTATCAATTTTGGGATGCCCCGATGTGCCACGACTTCCTTGAAGTATAACTTAGCAACATGCGATGCATCGTTGGTGGTGTGACAATCGATAAAGTAGGCCATTTTGGAGAATCAATCTACGTGGTCTAGAATGGAATCGTGTCGCCTAAATGTAAGAGGTAGGCCCAATATGAAGTCCATGCTAATGTCCTCCCATGGAACAGACGGAATCGAAAGTGGTGTGTAAAGTCCAGCATTAGTCTTGTTACCTTTCGCTAATTGACAACATGGTAACTCCCTACGATTTTATTGACCATTGGTTTTAGGCCCGACCAAAAGAATTTGTCCTCCACTAGTGTTATAGTTTTATCTCGACCGAAATGTCCACCTAACCCTCCACTATGTAACTCCCATACAAAAAAATGGCGTAACGAAGAGCGAGGAAAACATAATTGTGTATGCTTAAATAGATAATCGTCACGGATGTAGTATGCAGAGATAGCGGAAGGGGAGTTGTCCTGAGCGGCTAAGTATATATCCTTAAAATTCGGGCATTGCACATATTCATCCTTAAATCTTTCAAATCCTATGACAGATACTTCCATTGTAGATAGTAATAGGGTGACTCGACTAGGAGCGTCCGCCACACGATTTAACGTACCCTTAAGGTACTTTATGATGAATGTGTACTCTTGAAGGTAGGAGACCCATTTGGCGTGCTGAGGGCTGATTTTATTCTTGGAGTTTACAAATTTTAGCGCCTCATGATCGGATAAGATTACAAATTCCTTCGATATAAGATAGTGTCGCCAATGTTTGAGACAACGTATCACGGCATAAAACTTGCTATCATAATTGGAATAATTTAATTTCGGGCCCGCAAGCTTTTCGCTAAAGTAACCTATCAGATGTCCCTCATGACTTAAAACTCCTCTGATTACTATCCCAGATGCTTCACAGGATAAATAAAACACCTTGCTAAAATCCGACAACCGTAGTAGTGGGGCTTCGGACATCCGTGTCTTAATCATTTGAAACGCACTAGTGGTCGCTTTAGTCCAAATAAAGTAACCCTTCTTCATGCATTCAGTGATTGGTGTCATGATACTACTAAAATTTCGAATGAACCTTCGATAAAATGTGGCCAATCCATGAAAACTTCTGACATCCCGGATATTTTTTGATTCCGGCAACTCTCTAATAACTTGGACCTTTTTAGGGTCAACATGAATACCTTCGAAACTCACTATGTATCCTAAAAACTCTACAGAATTCACACCAAATGTGCACTTTTTAAGATTAATAAATAAATTTTCTTGGCGCAGTGTTGTAAGGATTGTTTTTAAATGTTTTTCATGGTCTTTCTGCGAGAGGCTAAATACCAATATATCATAGAAGTATACTACTACAAATTTACCCATATATGGTTTAAATACTTAGGTCATCAACCGCGGGAAGGTACTCGGTCCGTAAGTGAGCCCCTCTCCAAGCACCAACCACTCATAGAGCCCATCCTTAGACTTAAATGTCGTTTTCCACTCGTCACCTTCCCGTATCCTTATTTGGTGTTAACCACTTTTAAGATCCAACTTTGAAAATATGGTGGCTCTGGATAACATATCTAATTAATCATCCAAATGGGGAATGGGAAACCTATATTTGACAGTAATTTTATTTATGGCCCGGTAGTCTTCACACAATCTCCAAGACTTATCTTTCTTTGGGACCAAAAGGGTAGGGACGGCACATGGACTCTTACTATGGCGAATAAATCCCTTGGCTAATAAATCTGAAATTAAAGTTTGTAACTCATTATGCACGGAGGGATTGAGCCGATAATGGGGAAGGTTAGGCAATGATGAGCCCGGGACGAAGTCAATCTCATGCTGAATTTCCCTGATGGGTGGCAACTTAGATGGTAAGTCCGCCGGATAGACGTCTTTATACTCTTCCAATAAAGTTTGCAAAGATAACGGTAGGTTCTCTAATAAGGGTGAATCTTCCTTAGCTTGAAGACATACTAACGCATAGATGACGCCATCCAAGAAAGTCTCATGCTCTAACTCCTTCTTACTTATCAAGCTTATAGTTTTCGTTTTCACAGGCACAATTGTTTCTTTGGAGGCAATCGATGTATCCTTAGGCGGTGTGGGTTTCAAGACAATGGTCTTACCATTAAACTTTAACTCGTAGGTGTTGGCTCATCCGAAATGGGTCACGTCATAATCATAAAGCCACGGGCGTCCTAGTAGTACATGACAAATATCCATGGGGATGACGTCACACCACATCTTATCGATATAGCTCTTCACTGTAAGTGGCACAAAACATCGCTTAGAGACCGCGATAAACGTTTTGTTTACCCATGCTATTTTATATGGTTGGGGATGAGGTTCAGTGACTAAATGCATATGAGTGATGGCGTTCTCCTAAATGACATTCATGCAACTACCGTTATCTATTATTAATTTGCGCCACTTGACACCGCTTTTAAAATTCAACAAAAAGACGTTCGTCCGATTATACTCATCCGACGCACGCGGTGTGGCCAGAATACACCTCATAACCATCATATAAGAATCATCGTCAATATCACTCAGCTCGGCATCAGATTAATCGCCGGCTTCGTAGACGATCTCGGCAATCTCAGATATGGAGTCTAATAAAGCTAGCGGTTTACTCTTAGTGGGGCACTCACTAGAATAGTGCCCTTGGATCCCGCATGAGTAACATGTGGCATTATTCTTACTAATCCGTCCTATCGAAACTCTCTCACCGGTGGGATTTCTATTGTTCCTAGCGGTAATGACTATGGAATTCGAATCAGTCGATCGAAACTTTCCTTTGTCACGCATGGAGGTCGAAGGTGGGAGTCCTAAAATGTACTTTCCCTTCTGGAATGCTCATCCCTTGGACTTGTAGGCATGGTTCTTCTCTATATCCAAGGTTGCATTGAATGTCGTGTTAAGGTCCGTATGACCATGACGCAGGAGCTTGACTTGGATGTCCGGGTTGAGTCCCTTACGGAAATGAGAAAGTGTGACTTCGGGCATTTCTCGAATGTCACAACGCCCCATCAAATCTGTAAGGAGTCCCATGTACTCCACTACCGATTTTCCCCCCTGACGATGGGTGGATAACTCATCGAACATTTGGGTTCGGTGATGCGCAGGGACATATTGGTCAGTTAGAAGTGCTTTCATGGCAACCCACCCAATTGGAGGTACTCCATTCACGGTACCTAATCTCCTCTCTTCGTTCAACCAGAACATTTTGGCCCTACCCAGAAGTCTGATCCATACAACCCGCACCTTCTCACCGTCCGACAGGTTGTGCCACTCAAAATAGAACTCGATCTTCATGATCTAGTCTAGAAAAACTTGGGGTTCACCCATACCATCGTATGATGGTGAATCAATCTTAACGGCCCTAGTTACATCGAACTCATAAGGGGCTCAAGGCGCTTGCTCATCGTCTTGATCACGAGGTGGGTTTTGTCTTTCATCCTGTTTGTTGGCGGCCTGGGGTTGGGGACCCGGTCGATTTATCCCGATGCCGTGATTTCGAGGCGCTGCTTGATTTAAAACCAGCCCTTGTATTAATTGGGTGACTGCATCGAACCTAACTTTAAACTCTTACTGAAGCTCCGTGATTGTGGCCGGAGCGTGCTCATCATCATGGTCGTCTGCCATATTTTACGTGGAAGGGGAACACTCCGTGCCAAGCCTAGTGCGCATGAACAACAGGAGAAATGGTGGTTTTGACCAGATTAATTTTATGAAGTTGGATTTGTTTTT
Organism: Platanthera zijinensis; assembly: GCA_039513925.1. Taxonomy (NCBI): domain Eukaryota; kingdom Viridiplantae; phylum Streptophyta; class Magnoliopsida; order Asparagales; family Orchidaceae; genus Platanthera; species Platanthera zijinensis. The sequence goes on from CM077079.1 coordinate 88,967,647, forward strand.
CACTTTCGACTGGACGAACGAAAACACCGTTTCAGACTTTTGTTCTTAAAAAATAAGGAGAATTCTCAGTAATTTTTTGTAATTTTCCGCAAAAAAAAAATTTGTTTTTACTAATCGCAGACAAGATTTTAGAAATTTCAGGATTATGTTGTTTATTACGGATTGTGCACTTCTAGGTGAGAGTCGAAAACCTTACGACAGAATGATATAAGGATGGTGTAGATTAAGATATCAACACAACCTCCCTCTCATACCAATTTTATGTATGCCTGCCCTAAAAGATCCTACACGGACGGTGATTCGAAAACTCTCACTACGATCAACACCCTCTTTCCGACACACTAACGAAACACAGTAAACACAATGATTTTTATTTATCTCTCGCGCTAACGTATGGGTAGCTGAACTGCAAGTGGAACGGAGAATTGATATAGGCCAAAATCCATTCCGGCTAAAAGGATCAATATTGGTTCCAACAAGCTTGGAGTTGTACCAAAATAGATCCACCAAAGAAATCGCGATTCAAAAAGTGGTAGGATCTATCCCAACTAAAGAAAAGGCCAGGATCGCCACTCCTCTCGGATTTATCAGAAAACAAAACAAAAATCACAAATCTATTAAAAAAATAACACCGCAATAAATAAAGCTTCGAAAATCCACACAAAAATCGTCAACCACAAGAACTAACAAAGAGGGAAAATCTCTTGGGTAGGAATTTTCGTTACCCCTCTCAGAATCGTAGATCCAAGATTTTGGATCCACAAGAAATGAACGCTCTTCCCCTGAAATCTATGGGAAGCGCACCTCGTATGAAGAACTCGCTCGTCTTCCCCGCTTCACGCCGTGGAGTTTCACCCAAGCCTTTCTTCCTTGCACTTGCTTTCTCCTCCAAGGTTGGCCAAACGTCCTTGAGTTCTTCTCAGAGAGATTCATGAAGAGGTAGTAGTAAGGAGGAGAGGGGAGGGAGAAAATAGAATGAAAAGGAGAGAGAGAGGGGGGTTGGCCAAGAACTAGAAGGAAGGAGGAGCCCCCTTGGGCGACGGCAAGAAGAGAGGAAGAGAGATAGAGAGAATTAGGTTTTGGGAGAATTCTTGATTTATTTCAATTTTTGTCTAAATGACAAAAGAAGAGTTTTGGCTTTATATAAGGCTTATATCCAAGGGGCTAATAACAGCTCAAAATCAGTGGCTAAACGCACACCACAAGTTCAAAAAGAGAGAAATAAACTAGTTTAATACAAACCATATAAACGGATAAATGCAGACCATAAACTAGCAAGGTAAATTAAATTAAGTCTTGTTGCATGGGCGAAGATTGTAGCTGTGACCTCTACAGCGCCGCAGGTCTTTGGCCGGTGGAGCATCATCATCATCTTCCGTCACTACCCCATGATCACCAAGTGTGCCATGGACGTCATCTTCATCACCAAGTTGGTCGTCGTGGTGGTCGTCCCCATCACCTTGGGGCTAACCTATTTGTATTTTGTGTTTTACACATGTTTAACTTAATATAGACCCCACTATTTTTATTTGTTATTAATATATATCTTGAATTATTTTTTTTATGCAAATCTATTTTTATTCTTTTATATGTATCTATAGCTATTGTCATATGAGATTATGACTTCTTCAAATAGAGGGAGATTGTTAGAAATATTGTCCACAAGATTCCTAATTTGAAGAAGGCCTCGAGATGATAGTAAATATCTTATATTAGATGGATTGTTTAGTTTTGGTGTGACAGGTTGAACTAAATTGCATGGTTAATATATTGTTAGACTTATGGTCAAACAAACGAAGTTTTGCCCTTGTAATCCCATAAGGAATAAGACTTGTGTTGACCTTTACCCTAATCATATATTAGACATGTCACTATTATTGGAAAGTCAGTATAGTTAAGAAAATTCAAAGCCAAGAATGATAAAATGTCGGGTGCATAGGCAAAACACTAAGTAATTTACAGACTGCATCGACTGCATAACTTAGGAAAAATTCGACTGCATTGGCCTCATGTTTAAGTGTTTTATCGAGTGCATCAACTTCATCGTTTAAGCAAAATATCGACTGCATAACCCAAGAACAGTTCAACTACATTGTTTTCAAGATATGTATTTTATCGACTACATCGTTGGGAAATCTATCGTCAGCATAGTTTATAATCTGTTGACTGCATCGGTTGCACTGTGACAAAAAGCCTTCAGTAGCTTTAAACAGCTAAGTGTTGAGTGATTCCATATAAGTCCTTATGATATTTTTAGTTGGCTACATAGCAAATCAATAGAGCTAAAAGACTTTGTTGGTGGCATCAATTCAAGTTTACTTAGAAATATTTTTTATAGTATGACATGGCACAATGGCTATCTCCTAAAATTGAGGCCCTGATTACTTGAACAATTTAAATTAATTCAAAATCGCGGATTTTGATGTTGAAATCAAGGTTTTACCAGAAGGAAGAAATACTCTCATTTATTGGAGGACAATTTCTTATTCAGAATCATTCCTAAGGTAGAACCTTCTAGCCGTTTGAGAATTTCTTATTTTGATTCTTGCCTAAGGGGATTGACCTGCCATTGAAAATCTCCTTAACAGTCATCACGACTTCTGCCAACCAAATCCACTGTAAAAAGGGGAGTTAAAAGGATGCAATAATACAAGTATTACACAGAGATTTTTACATGCCAACTCTTCAAAGTTTTCTGTGAAAGTTCTCAGCAGTGCTCAAGTAGAAAAATTCATATAAACTTTCATCCATCACAAGAAACAGAGAAACATTCTTCAAAAGCAAATTTCTGCAATAATTCTTCAAAAGAATTTTTCTCACTGTCAAGGTGTTCAGACCAAGACATAGGCCAATGAGCGGTGCGGTTTGGAGGCAAACCAAAACCACACTGCAGGGGTATGGTTTTCGGCTGGCCAAAACCGCACCGCACCAAAACCGTGCGGTGTAGTTTTGTTTTGGTGAGGTTTGTTGTCGGTTTGTCCGATGCGGTTACGGTTTTTTCACAATTTTTTTATCCAAAGCATATCACCAACTTTTGCTCCAAAGTCCTTATGAAGGGTTTTCTTCAGTGAAGATGAACATAACACAATTACAACAAGGAAAAAATATCAATACTGGAATTCTATGTTGAAAATGGATAATGCATTGATGAATAGAAAATGACATATCATTATTTCCAGCTTTTTAAAAGAATATACATAGAGTCTGTTTGTTTGAAATTTTTAATTTATTATATTCAGACAAAAACACCATTTTAATATTGCACATGTTTGGTAGAACAGTGGTTACCATAATGATCCAATTTGATTTAATTGAGGGCAATCCAAATGATCTAATTTCATTTAATTAAGGGTAATCTAAAGCAAAGTGTCTTATGTTGGTATAGGTGTATATAAGTTGTAGTGCTTGACATTAACTGTAGATATTGTAGCACTTGTCATATAGGTTTATGTAGATTGTTATGATTGAATTTATAATTTCAGTTGTATGGTGGGTGTCATTCTAAGAATGTTTATATATGTTGGGTTTTCTCTGAGGGTTGACACATTGTATGTGCTTAGCAGAATAAAGTTCAAGAAAACTCTAAACATAACATGATCTTGCGATGACCATTATTCAAGAAAAAAAATGCAACAAGTGTAAAGTACCTGTGTAGGATTTGATATCAGTGACATGATGGTGTTCATCTTTTGAGTCCACAAAAGCACAAAAGTAGATATGCACCTTTTCAAATACATCTGCCCATGAACCAACTAAGGAACAACAAAGTTATAAAGGTGTATCCTAAGAAAAAAAGCAAGTAGCAAAAAATCCGAGTAGGCGTTGTTGGAACTTGAGGAGACTGCCCGGTCTAATATCTTACCACAGCGGTTATCTTGTCTGTACGGTCTAGTAATTTGGTTCAGCAAGCTTTTTGTGAAACTCAGCAGGCAGTCAGAGGCTTAGCAGCAGAAGTGGTTGGCAGGTTAGCCATTGCAGTGTTCTTGCATTTAACCATAGTGGACAGCTGGTTGAAGTGGTTAGGCAGTTAGGTTCTACAGCCTGACGATTATCCTCAGCAGCGGTCTGATGGTGTACCGTTGTTGTGTTATGGATGTTATCCGAAACTGTGGTTAGGCGGTTTAGGCGCTTCCGCGTACATTGTATTAACCGCAACTGCCGTCAGGGTGATAGTCGCCAGTAGTGTTCTGAGGCTTTCTTTGTATTTTTTTATAGTTGGCGGTTTGATTGTGTCAAACCGCTATAGCCGCCCGACTAGTTATTTAGTTCCACATCATTGGTTGTACTCTCTCACCTCCCCCGGTTTCTAGAAATAAGGGGGCATACTGATTTTCTTTTTGGAGAAATAATGTTTGCCATTTATTTACCTTTTCTTATCATTTTCTCGGTACTTTTCACATGGTATTAGAGCAATAACTTGATCCTTGGCTCCACTAAAATTTTTCCCATGCGGCTTTTTTATCTTGTCGCACGATCTCTTTCAGTTTGCTTCTCGCACCAGAGTCTCGTTGTTTGCTTCCCGCCCTTCCCTCCCTGTGCTCGTCACTCTTCATTGTGACTTCTTCTCACGCGACTTCATTGCCTATTCGCGTGGCTTTTCATTTGATCTGCTTTGTTTCTCTTCTTTGCGAGTTCTGCATTTTAGTTGTGGCCTTCTCCTTTTCGCTGGTGTATTGTTACCTAGACCGTGCGAACTTTTTCTCTCCTTTCCCGCGGATTGTTGCCACTGGTGTCTTCCTGCCTCTTGTCTTGTCCACGTGTATTCGTTCTTCTTCGCGTGGTTTCTCTTCCCTGCTTAGAAGTCTACATTTGGGTCGTGGTAGCTTCCTTGCCGCTGGTGTTCTATCACCTGGCCGTGCGGTCTTTTCCTCTTTCTCGCAGGGCCTCCCTTAATCACTATGTCTTCTCTTCCTCCGCGAGCTCCACATCTTGGTCGATGCTTTCAATTTTGCCGCTGGTGTGTTGGCACCTTGACCGTGTGGGATTCTTGCTTTGTTTGTTCTCTGCTCATCACTACTTCTTGTCTTAACTGTGCGGGTTATTCTCTTATCATGCGGTTTCTCTCTATTTTTATGGATTCCCCTTCTTCTTCTGTCTCTACTCCTACTCTTTCTTCTTCTTCCTTCTCGGCCTCTGGTAATTTGGGTACCGCTTCCAAGCTCACAGGTCCCAATTATCCTAATTTGAGTGTCTCCTTCATTTTTCTATTGTGCTCGCAGCGTAAACATCATAATTTGACTGATGACCCTCCTCCTTCTAACTCTGCTACTTTTGATGACTGGGAATTGAGATTTCTCGAAAATCTAACTTTATTGTTCTTTCACAGCGAAAGTATGCCTTAGATCTCATGAAGGATACAGGCCTTATAGGGGCTAAGCCTGCTCGGACTTCTATGTTAGTTGGAGATGACAAATGTTAGAGTGGGGACTCACCTCTTCTTAAGGATGTAACCAGGTACAGACGACTTGTGGGGAAACTAATTTATCTAACTGTCACAAGACCAGATATTTGTTATGTTGTGGGAAGAGTGAGCCCTTTTATGCAAGTTCCTAAGGAGTGTCATCTCTATTCGGCCATAAAGATTTTAGAGTATGTAAAAGGTGCTCAAGGCAAAGGGCTTTTTTTCAGAAAAGGGGATATTTGAAAATTGTGGCATACTCAGATGCTAGTTATGTGGATGATAAGGAAGAAAGAAAGTGCACTTCTTGGTTCTGTACATTTGTTAGAGGAAATTTGGTCAGTTGGAAGAGCAAGAAGCAGGCAGTAGTGTCCAGGTCAAGTGCATAAGCAAAGTATAGGAGCATGGCTCTTACTACGTGCGAGCTGAAGTGGTTACGGATGTTTATGCTTAATTTTGGAGAGGTATCTGATCATCCTTTTCCTATGTTCTATGATAAAAAGGCAGCCATATATATCTCAAGGAATCCAGTGTTTCATGAGAGGACAAAACATATAGAGGTGGACTATCACTTCATCAGAGAAGAGATTTTGAAGAATCAGATCTGTACACCGTTTGTTACATCCGACAAAGAGCTAGCTGATTTTTTCTCCAAACCTGTTACTCCCTTTAGTGAGGTTTGTAGTAAGCTGGGCATGGTAGATATATATTCTCCAGCTTGAGGAGGATTGTTGGAACTTGAGGAGACTGCCCGGTCTAATATCTTACCGCAGGGGTTTGCTTGCCTGTGCGGTTTAGCAGTTTGGTTCAACAGGCTTGTTGTGAACCTCACCGTGCGATCAGAGGCTTTGCAGCATAAGTTGTCGGCTGGTTAGCCATTTCAGTGTTCTAGCGGTTAGCCACAGCGGACAACTAGTTGAAACGGTTAGGCGGTTATGTTCTGCAGCCTTATGATTATCCTCAGCAGCGATCTGATGGTGTACTGCTGCAGTGCTCTGGATGTTAGCCGTAACTGTGGTTTGGCAGTTAAGGCGCTTCAGCGGACATTTTGTTAACCGCAACTGCCGTCAGGGTGATAGTCGTTAGTAGTGTTCTGAGGCTCTCTTTGTATTTTGTATAGTCGGCAGTTTGACTGTGTCAAACTGCTCTAGCCGCCCGACTAGTTATTTAGTCCCACATCGTGGGTTGTATTCTCTCACCTCCTTCGATTTCTTTGAATAAGGGGGCATAACTATGTAATGATTATCTTTTTGGAGCAATAAAGTTCATCGTTTATTTACCTTTTCTTGTCATTTTCTCGGTACTTTTCACAGGCGTGAACAACAAATAAGCTTGAATCCGCAAAACCTGCATATAAAAATATTAAATTTTAATCATAATGTACAATAACTTTCAAATCAAAATTCAAATGTATGATGCATGTTACTATATTTACCATAATTCAATTTCCATCTTCATTAACTTCAGGTTCGTCATCCACATTAGCTTGCATTTGTTTGTCCAGCTCTATTAAAAATTTAAAATAACATTTACAAATTTGTTAAACAACTACAATACTAAAAATTTAATGCAAATACACTACCTTTATCGAGCTCTTCATACTTGTCAACATCAATAAGTATCTCCTCTATCTCATTGAGGTTTGACTTGCAACGCAACCAATCACGAGCATAAATCAGTGCTTCTACCGTATTAGGTGCTAATGAACTCCTGAAAGGATAAATAATACATCCTCCATTAGTAAAAGCTTACTTAGAGGGTACAGTAGACACTGGAATAGCTAAAACATCTCTTGCCACTTAGGATAATATTGGGAATCTGTAACAGTTAAATCTCCACCAATTCAAAATATCAAAATTTATTTGCAGCTTGAGTGTATCTTCCTTCAAGTAAAGGGCAATCTCAGATACACAAATAGTTGCTTCATCCTCCTCTGAATCATCCATAAACATTTTCTTTTGATAAGCCACGAAGCTAAATTCCACATCAACTTGATTCATAGCAGTCTCGGAGCTTGATGCTTGGCTTAAAGTACTTTAAGTTGATGTTGTGTTTATCGATTTGTCATAATGACTGTATAAATGATATAATGTGCTTTCAGTTACTCAATCATTGTCCTTACTCTTTCCATATCATATACTTCTTTGAAACACTTTGTAAGTCTCTTTAACTTACATTGTAGGCCAACACAAAAGCAACATATAGTAGAACATTACTTTTTTCCAAACTACCCTAATATTTATTGAATTTTGTCTTCATCCGTTGTGCAACCATACTCATTGTCGGATCTTTACTATCACACATAGAATTAATGGCATGCTCCATCATTGAAATGTTTTGAAAAAAAAAATGTGAAGTTGGATATTTGGAAACCTCCAAAGTAACTGTGTAAAATAACTTTAAAAGCTTAAGAAATAAACTTGCATTATTCCAATCTTCTGACTTGGGTGTACCATTAATTGTATCTCCACTCTTAAAATAGTTTTTGTATCAGCTTTCATCCTCTAATTCATTGAAAGCTTTCTCAAACTTTATTGTTGTCTCTTCCATCAAGTATGTTGAATTCCACCGCATTTCCACATCCAAACACAAAAGTGATTTGCTTGATATCTCAGTATTTGCTACACATTTTTTGAACTTTTCTAGTCATTGAGAAGATCCTTTTACATACTTAATGGCCAACCGAATCTTTTCGATGGACTCATTATATTCGGATAATCCTTCCTTCTCAATCAAATTTAATATGTGAGTTGAGCATCTAACTTGTAAGAACTCATTCTCTAGTATTGTCGATTTCCACTCTTTAGTCTTCCTTGTCAAATATCTAGCAACTACGTCATTGACTGATGAATTATCTATAGTGAGAGTGAAAATTTTCTTAATCCCCCATTTTGTGACACAATTTAATATTTCATTTCCAAGGACTTCTCTTATATGATCAATGATTCTAACAAAGTTAAGAATCATTTTTTATAATATCCACAATTTATGTATCTAATGTCCAGTAAGGAACATATATTCATATTTTGGAATAGATGTCCATGTATTTGTAGTTAGATATATCCTTTCTGATCGTAACTGTTTCTTTAATTTCTTACGCTCGGAGGTGAAAAGATTAATACAATATTTGGAAATATTTGTCTGAGATGGCACATTGAACCTTGGCTCTAGCTAGTTAGAAAAACTCCTTAAGCCTTCATTTTCTACAAACTTGAATGATAGCTCATCAACTACAACCATTTTTACTAAAGCAACATGACATTGTTCCTCATCAAATTTACTAGCTTTTAATGAACCCATAACTACTCCATTTTTTTCTCACCAAGAGATAACATTTGTTGATTGTTATTTTTCAACCTAAAGCGACATAAAGTTAGCATATGCACCCTTAAAGCACTTATTCCATTCTTACGAGGATCAGCAACATATATCTTGGAGCAATGCTTACACTTCGCTTTATCTCTTCCTTCATTATCTTTAAACTTCATGAACCAATCTCACACAACAGATTTAGCTTTATTACTATCAGAATCATCCATTTTTGTTTTCTTCTATATGTGCTTTGTATCATCATTGTCATTCACAATAGGTTCACTTACTTTAGTTTTAGTACTACTATCTCCCTCCATTACAAGCGGTTCTTTTCCTTTATTCTTTGTGGATGCTAACAACGACTATGCATAATAACATGATGACTCTAGGTTATTAAAAAGGTGAAAAATAAAAAGTATAACATATGAACAAAATAACCAACAATACACCTCCTCAACTGAAACTTGACAAATATAACCAGATGTCCAAAACTACAATCCACATAGAGAGCTATTTGCACAACACTTCTAAGTTTGACATTTAGCTCCACTAGTTCATTAATATCCTTGAAAGTGAACTGCTTCAAATTGTAAAAAAAAAGATCACAAATATACAATTACACTTATAAACATACAATTACACTCATAAACATACACATAAATAAACATGCACAAATACACACACACACACACTCATTCAAACACAAAATTAACAAACACACATACACACTCCTTCAAACACATAAAAATTACAAACACAAACATAAATACTCAAACATACAACATTAGAAACACAAACACATGCATATACACACTATTTAAAATCATGAAGTGAAGTGGTGGATTGGGTGACCTGGGCGACCTTTCCGTTTGGCCTGTGCGGACAGGACTGGCGGCTTGCCAGGACGTCAATGGTGCTGCAGTCAGCTTTTGCTATGGCGGCCTAGGCGGTCTATTTACGCGGACTGTGCAGACAGTGGAGGTGCAAGACCGGGTTGTGTTCAGCCAGCAGTTGGTTCCCCGGATATAATCAGGCGTATAGGATTGCTATCCGCGGAGCTCGCCAAGACTGGTGAGGTGAGGACTCGTTTGAAATTCACGGAGTTTGGGTTGCAGACTGAACCAGAGCTCGGGAGATCGGCATGGCGTGTGCCTTGGTATAGCTCTGGTGGTGCGGTTGGTGGAAACCGCGGAGTTTGCCGGTTAGGCAAACTAGATTGGATATGGTAGACTGGGTGGATTGTTGTCCGCAGAGCTCGCGCCAGAGGTTCACTAGTTGGGGACTTGGTCATGATCTGTGACAAGTTCAGATTGATCGCGGAGTCCGTAATGTCCACTAGTTGACCGGGTGGTCTGTGCCCATGGTCGTGGACATTATTGTTGTGGGCTGGTGCGGTGTCCGCAGGGATGTAGACTGGCTTCTATCTTGCCTTCTTTTATGTCAGGCAGATAGGCTGGTTTCTGGCCTTGTCCATGCAGACTGGGCAGACTGCTCTGTGTTAGCTGCGGGTTAGGGGTGGGGTTTCTATCTACTAGGGTGGTGACCACTCTCCTCTTCGCGCCTATAAATAAGACACCCTCCTAAAACATCATATCATAATCATCTAAATGAACAATAAGTTGAACCTGGGTTAACTACCAAGGCCTCGGATTTTCGGTCTGCCCGGTTTGAGAAGGTTAACTGGGTTATTGTTTGTAGGTGGTGTGGCTAGCACTGAAAATCCAGGTTTTTGGTGCTGACTGTGGTCAGGAATTAGTGGAGCTTGTGGTTAACAATCAGCGGTTTGCAGCAGGTTGCGGTTTCGGCCAGCTGGTCTTCTCTCCTTCACCTTTCCCAGTTCAATAATTTGTCTGTCGACCACGACGGTCTGTTCTTCAGTTCGACAGCAGCTTTGTTCGTGGACTCTGGCAGCTAGGCAACCTCTACGGTAAGGTGGCTTGCAGAGAGCGGATAAAGGTGTTCAGCAGAATAACGAGTTGTCCATGGTCTACGCGGACTTCATAGTTCAGTTTGGTGCAGCAGAAGCCTTGCGGACTCAGCGGTCTCTGAGGCAGCCCTCCCGGCTTGTTCTTGCTTTGTTTGTATTCTCTTCCTTTGTACATCGGTGAATCATGTCTCGCCATGTATGTCCTGCCTTGTAAAGAAGATTGTTGATAATACAAGACTTGTTTGTTGCCTTCTGTTATCTCTAATTTATTGAGCTTGGTTTATGGTTGAGTGTTCCTGCTCCTGGTTCCCGTTTTTTGCTTGATCAAGGTGTCATCTTGATAGATTAGAAATTTTTACTTGGTATCAGAGCTATATCCCGGATCATCTTGAGGAATTTTAATACATACATACATATAAACACACAAACACATATATGCATACATTCACTCATAGTCACACACAAACACACCCACAAACACATATACACATACACAACACGCACACACAATCACACCTACACATGGATGTCCACGTACAAACAATGCCACTGTAAAATTCAAAAAAAATCAGGATATGCAAATAAATCGGAAATTAAGAACTCCCTTTAATTAATCTATAGAATCCAAGCCCCAAACCAGTAAAAGGCTCACAACAACCCCCCAATACCAAAGATAGATTTGAAATAAAAAATAGGGAAGGTGGAAGAAGAATTACCAGATGGCTGCCCTAGCAATGAAAATGTTGGAGAGTGGAGATAAAGCCGTTGTAGTTGTAGCTTGTAGGGGACTGGAGTTGGAGTGGTCGACGGCGGGGAAGATCGTCGGAATAAGAGTAGAAATCGACTGCGGATCTGCAGCCTGCGGGGTGCAGAAATCGCCGGAATAAGAGCAGAGTTGCAGGAATCGCCGGAATAGGAGCGAAATCAACCGCGGGCCTGTGGCTTTGGCAGTGCAATCCGTGGGACTCGGGACTCAGAAATCGCAGCGAATCGTCATTTGCCTCTTTCTTTTCTGCGCAGTGCAGTCTGCGGGACTCGGGAGTCGGGAGGGTTTCTGGGTTTGCAAATTGCAACTTTGGGTGCGGTTTGGCTTGTTTGTTAAGTAAATAACTAATGGTTAAGTTAACTCATTAATAATTAAGGGCCCATAATTAATGGTTAACTTAAATCATAAGCCACGGTTTAGGTTCTTAAGATTTCCAATTAGACTCACGGTGTGGTGTGGTGTGGTCAGTTTTTAAGATTTCCAAGTCAAACTAAACCGCTCATATGCCAATTTTCAGACCCCCCAAACCGAACCGCACCGCACCCGATCGGTTCTGTTTGAAAAAAAGTGCGATGCAGTGCGGTTTTACGGTTTGGTGTTGTTTTCGGTTTTGCTACACAGGCCTATTGGAGATACTGTGTTGGATTATGTAAAGTGAAGGTGAGTTTTTCATCCTCTCTTCCTCACTAATCTGTGGGGTGCTCCCTCTACAACTTTTGAGCTGGTAACACCGGTGTTTAATATGTCCTAGTGATAATGAGATTCAAGTAGCGTTCTCATCTTGATACATGTCACCAATAAAAACTTGGACAGTGCACTGGGGTAAGGGGGATGTGATGGTAGATGATGTCATGAGATACAGGATGAGGTTAATGATCCAAGGAATAAGCAAATGGCTCTGATACAAGTTTTAAACAATGAAACATTATAGATGGAAAATATAGGGTGGTAGAAGAAGATAACATTCTCATTTTATTCATAGCAACATCTGCATACATGGCTGGATTATATAGAAAGAGGAAAAACACCAGTTACAAGATTTTAATTAAAGATATTCAGTCAATACAATAATGATTGATGCTTTGTATTCTCGATTGGTAGGTGATGGTCAGATTGCCAGATGAAGCCACTAATGGTCCAGAGTGCCATGGACAATTAATAGCATAGTCAGAATATTTCCTTTTAATTTGTATGTATATATATTTATTTATTTATTTATTTATTTATTTTATGTATATATATACTAGAATCTTCAAACGGGCTTCGCCCATTCTCGATACGACGTTGCAGGCAGCGCCCGAACCAAAGCGGGCTTCACCCGTAAACCAGCGATCTTGGTTGTGTGTGACAGCATTTGTCGCGGGCGAAGACATTAGTCATGTCAGTGACATTGTTCTTAGGCGGCGACAATGGGTATGGGCAGCGACATTGTTCGTGAGCGGCGACATTGTTTGTGGATATCAAGATTTTTTGTGGACATTCGAGCGAGTTGCGCCTGCATTCGAGAAAAACCTTATTTCAGATTAGCAGACACCAATAAATTACAAAACCTTACTTTTAAAATAGACTATATGTGGGCGAATGCGGGATGCGCCCGTGCTCGATGCTCTCGGGCGGCCTTCAGCTGTATTAAGGAAGGCGAATGCGGGTTTCTCCCGTGCTCGATGCTCTTGGTCCACCTTCATCCATATAAAGGCGAGCTTCGCCCGCCTGTCCGGGAGACCTTCAGCCGTATAGAAGCAGGCTTTGCTCGCTTCCACGCAATCCACCAGCTCGATTCTGCATCCCCCACTCATCTCCACTCGTCGCCACTTGTCGCCACTCGCCGCCACTCGACGACACTCGCCGCCACTCGCCGCCACTCGTCGCCCCCCGAGGAGCGTATGCAAAATAAAAAACATTAATAATAATAATCTAAATAATAATAATTGTAAAAATAATAATTTTTATTATTATTGATAGGGATGAGATCCTCATTTAAAAGCATGGGTGTGCACATAGCCGCAGCCCCCATGATCTCCGCCAAAATTAGTGGGATCATGGGTGTGACTGCACACGCGATCACTGTGCCCGATCCCCCCCACGCGCCGATCCCATCACGCATGACGTCAGAACCACCCGCGCATGCTAAAAGTGGGAGTCAAGCCGGCCGCTGGCTCGCGGCCGAAGAGGTGGCTGGGCCCGCCACCCTTCCTTGGCCGCTAGCGAGCAGCCGAAGACGCGGCCGAGCTAGCCGCCCCTCCTTGGCCACCAGTCAAGAAGGCGGCCTAGCTGGCCGCCTCTCCTAGGCTGCCGATGCGTGGCCGAGAAGGCTGCAGAGCTGACCACCCATCCTCTGCCTCCAGCACGCGGTCGCAAAGGTAGCCAAGCTATCATCACCTCTTCGACCGCCAGCTTGCAACCAATGAAGCAGCCGAGCCAGCCGTCCCTTCTCGTCCACCGGCATGCTGCCGAGAAGGCGGTCGAGCCAGCCGCCACTCCACAGCCATCGGCGTGCTACCGATAGGGAGGCCGAGCCGGCGCCCCTCCTCGGCCACCAGCGCGTGATCGAGGTTGCGGTCGGTGTTGGGTCCATTGATCCCAATATCCTAGATTTGAAGAAGGCCTGGCAAATAATGTATACACATGTGGTAATCGAACTTGTGTTTAAGTTGAGTGATTACAGGATCAATACTGTGCATTGATTGGACAGCTTGCCTACATAGCCAAGTTAGGTAAACACTTACTTAAGATGTGGACCTACCGAAATCTAAGTCCACAGAAGTTGAGTGAAGGTGACTCACTCAACTCCAGATGACTTATAACGCTTAGTGAAGGCTATATAGTCAAATCAAAAGCAGTGGTAAGCTGAGAAAGTGGCTAAGTCCACAGGCGTTGAATGAAGTCAACACACTCAATGCCACACAACAAAATGATATAAGTCGAACTGAGTTCTTAGTTCGTCGAGCTGTGCTCATAGTTCGTCGAGCTGAGCTTACCATTCGTCGAACTCAGTTAAGTTCGTCGAACTAAGTTCAGAAAATTGGCTAAGGCAAAAAGCGTTGAGTGAGGCATGCTCACTCAATGCTCTCAATGCTAGAGAAGCAGGAAGTTTTTGCTAAGGAAAAAATGTTGAGTGAGACTTGTTCACTCAACGCTCTCAATGCCTAAGTTACAGAAATCTTTTCTAAGGCAAAAAGCATTGAGTGATGTAGACACACTCAACGCTCTCAATGTCAGAGAAGCAGGAAGTTTTTGCTAAGGTAGAAAGCATTGAGTGAGGCTTGCTCACTCAATGCTCTCAACACCTTGATAGACAAAATTCTATCCAAGTGTTTTGGCATTGAATGAAGCTCATTCACTCAACCCATATAATACTGATGCTTGAATTTTGACTAAGTCTTCAAGCGTTGATGTCAACAAGTCAAAAACTCAACCATATTCAAATTGTGAGCGGCAAGGCCACAGTTGTAACGCCCCCAGTTTTTATGAGATTATTAAATCTTTATTTTGCATTATGTTGACGCATTTATGTCTTGTGCTATTGTTAGAGCGTGGTCTTAGCTCTTTAGGATTTCTTAGTGACTTGTTTGTAGCATGTTTGCATGATTCCATAGCGAGTCGGAGTCTGTTTTTGTGACTCGGTGGAGCCCCTACGGGAATGCTTGTGTTTTGTCTTCGGGAGGTGTTAACCCAAGTTTTGTTCGTCGGATGTTGATTTTGACTTCGTCGTTGTTTTCGTAGCATGGGTATTTAGCTACGGTGCGAATTTCGTCAAATTCCGAGGTTGTTCAGTCTTCATGTCATTTTGACGTTTTATTTTAATTAACTGATATAATATTATATGATGTTAATTGTTTGTGTTGTATGGTTGTGTGGTTTAAAATAAGTAACTAATGAAATATATTATTATATTAGTTAGTATATAAGCTATTATTATAATAGTTATTATTATATTTTTTTTCATAATATAAGTGACTGTAAGTGGCTATTAGGTTTTATGAATGACTTATTTTATTATTAGCTTAATCTATAGTGGCTGAGTTTTATATTACTTAAGTTATAATATATTACTTGGGTTGTGAGTGTATATACTTTATATATATAGTTTATTTTAGTTTTATCCCATTCATCTTCCCTAAAAAGGACGGCAAGCTTCCAGCAGAAGGAGCTTGTGTGACGGGAGTAGCTGGGGTTCCGGCCACCGATTTCTTGCTAGTTAGAGCTCGGATTTCTCGTGTAAAGGCAGATCTGGACTGCTCTCGCCTGGATCTACCTCCCTAGGGTAAGTATTTCAAGTTCTATGTTTGTCTTTGTAGCTAAGATTTTGCGGGTTAGCTTGTCTTCTCTCTAAAAGCTCCAGATCTTTTCTTAGGTGACAGATCCTGCTGTCGGTGTCGAGTGAGGAGTGTAGCTGCTGATTCCTGGAAAGTAGAGGCAAGTGGTGCTCTTTGCCCTTGCCAAGTTTATTTTATTCACCTTACTCTTTTTGGTAGCTATTTATTTTTTTGTTCTCTTCTTAGAAATTAGGGATGTTGTAGATCTTGTCCAGAGTTAGTCTACTGTATAGCTCGTCAAGGCTTAGTTTTAGTCAGTTGTAGATTTTGGCTTCGGTTAACCTATTGTTAACGTAGAATAGGTCCAGCTAGTCCAGGAAATAAGAAGAAATAGGCTGGATTTGGGAAGTTGTAGCTTAGCAGGGTAAATTTGGGTGGAAATTATAGTTGCTAACTCTTTGTGAGCAGGCGTTGAGTGTATCTTAGTACAGAAGTCCAGTTTTAGGCTAAGTGTAAAAGAATTGAGTGTGGTGGACACACTCAACGCCTAGCTTTTTTGGTATGGAGTCTAAGTGAAAAGCGTTGACAGCGTTGAGTGAGGTGAGCTCACTCAACGCCGTCTGCCTTGTTAGTTTTTCCAAGTCTTTTGGCATTGAATGAGTTGAGCTCACTCAATGTCGTCTTGCCAGTCAGACTTTTCTAAGTCTTTTGGCGTTGAGTGAGTTGAGCTCACTCAACGTCATCTTGCAAGTCAGACTTTTCTAAGTCTTTTGGCGTTGAGTGAGTTGAGCTCACTCAACGCCGTCTTGCCAGTCAGACTTTTCTAAGTCTTTTGGCGTTGAGTGAGTTGAGCTGACTCAATGCCGTATTACCAGTCAGACTTCTCTAAGTCTTTTGGCGTTGAGTGAGTTGATCTCACTCAACGCCATCTTGCCAGTCAGACTTTTCGAAGTTTTTGGCGGCTAGTGAGTTGAGCTCACTCAACGCCGTCTAGGCAGTCAGATTTTTCTAAGTCTTTTGGCGTTGAGTGAGTTGAGCTCACTCAACGTCGTCTAGGAAGTCGGTTTCTTCTGTGTCTTTTTGCGTTGAGTGAGTTGAGCTCACTCAACGCTGTCTAGTCAGGAAGATTTTCTAAGTCAAAAGCGTTGAGTGTGGTGAACTCACTCAATGGCTTTGGCTGTTTGGCATTGATAGCGTTGAGTGTTTTGAACTCACTCAACGCCATCTGCTTAGCTTGATAGTTTAAGGCAAAAGAATTGAGTGTGGGGAGCTCACTCAACGCCTTTAGCAGTTTAGCATTGGCAGAGTTGAGTAAGCGATTTGCGACTAAGTGTTTTGGCGTTGAGTGAGTGGTGCTCACTCAACGCGGCGTCGAGTGACCTCGACGTTTTTCCCTCTTTGTGTTTTAGCGTGGGGTTAGTTGTTCTCACTCGACGCGGCGTCGATTGCACTCAACGCTTTTCCCTTAGACTTGTAGTTTTCTCCCAAGTCTTTTAGTGTGGGTTTTTTTATAGGGTTTTGGTGATGTTTTCGGCTAGTTTTGAAGGCCGAATCGTGAATCATGGCAGGTGGTTACTTTGGTTTTCTTTATAGGGATGTTTGGGTGTTGAGCCGTGGCCACCACCATTTTAGCCCCGGTTTGTGCCGGTGTGTTGGACCCTAAGGCTGTGTCGGTGGCCCCTGAGTTATTTGGATCTGGTTGTTTGGATGAGTGCTGTTTTTGGTCACCAACCCTGATCCATGGTTTTACCACTGCTAATAATTCACAAGTTAGGACTGTTAGTTCCTTTCCCTTTTAAAATTTATATTTTGGCATATGTTTTCCTTATTGCTGCTGTAGGTTTTTAGCAGGGCATGTTGCTAATTTCTCGCACTTGGTGCCCTTTGATTATTTCTTGGAAAGTGTCTTACTTTTGCTGTCTCGTTTATTTCCTTTTGCTGAGTTTGATAGCATTCTATTTTAGGGTTTGGTAAACCTCTTCATTTTTATTGTTATTTATCTAATGCTACATTTCTATTTGATAATATTCTTGCTGAGGTGTTCTTTCTTTGAATGCCTCAGGTTTAGGGTTGTAGCCGATTAAGCGGCTAGTTTTCTTTTGGAGCTTGCTAGTGATCTGCAGTTTTGCCGAGGGTTCTTTCCCTCATCTTTGTGAGGTAGTTCTTTTCTTGTTTCCTTTTTGTATAGACATACATACTCACCAGTGGGTTCGTGTCAGGTGGTTGACGCCCACTGGTGGTTTTCCTTATAATTCTAAGTATGTGACTTAAACTGCTAGTTTTTGCCTATTTTTGAAGGTTGTTTACTTGCTCTCTGGGAATGCTTTATGCTAGGATACATGTTATATATTTTAACTCATAAGAGCATTATAATATGTAATTCATACATGCCATATTTCTAAACCTAAAGTACTACTTTCCAAAGTAACGTAAAGATTATTTTCATATTATAATAAATTTAGAGTCCTGCATTTCATGAGTTGTCCTTCGGGGATGTTTACGCTCATGTAGGATATCAAATCACCTTAACCAAGGTATTATCTGCAGCGTATAAATATATTTTACTTGTGGACTAGTTGATCCACTATGCCGAGGGATATAGCCATCCAACTTAATTGGATTTCTTTCATAATAAATTATGATTTTTCTGTTAAACCTTAGAGTCTAGAGTTTTTCCTGAGTGTCTACAGTTATCCCATGCACGGCGTGGCTTCACGGTGCATATTTTCCCCTACTCTGATATAATTTTATTGAAGAGGAAATACGGGTCGTGACAACAGTACATGACAAAAGGTATCGCGGGCCTACTGTACGACATTTAGGCGTTAAAGCAAAGATGGAGCCAACATTAATGGTGTGGGACCCAGTGCTATAAGTGTTGTTGGGTTACAATAAATAAAAGGATAAGCTCTTTATAGAGAGCAACTGTTGTAGTATTTCTTCACAATTGTCATTGTTGTGGATGTGGCTGAAGAACGGAAAGCCCATGACAAGCAAGTCTAGAGACATATCAAGTTAGTTATTGATATCAACATCTTCAACAGCAAGATTGCTGGTGCCATATTCATCTGCACCAGCTAGTAAGCTCAAGGTGATTCACCGAGAAATAGATAGTAGCTAGGGGCAACCCTTACTGCAGGTGCTTCACAGATCCAGCTAACAAGAACAATCTCTTGGGGAGCTGTGAAGAAGGAGATAGGGCTAAACAGTTGGCTCAGTTTAGAAAGGTGTAGAGAAGCTAATCTACAAGTTAATTCCAGCATAATCCAAAGCATCTACATCATTGTTGTTGTGAAGAAGAGAGGGCTGAGTTTTTGGTCCAGTTCAGAAAGGGGTAGAACAGTGTTCTGCAAGTCACTTCCGGCTCAAGCGGATATGCTTATTGCAGTGAAGTAGTTGGGGCTAAGGATTTCTTAGTCCCGAAAAGTAGACTATGGAAAATCATTTCTGGCATAAAAGTTGGGCTGAGTCTAACTCAGTCAAGGTAGATTGGCACAGAGAAATTTCTCTTGTGACCAATCAAGAACCTCACCAACCCACTTCAACTTTGTAGGATCCGTTGTGGATCAAAGTGGTAGGAGTAAATTTACTCTAAGGTAGGATCAAAAAGTGGATCTGAGTTATAGGGAAATATTGCCTGAGCTGTAGGAGAGTGAATCTCTCTGAGTTGTAGGAGCAAGTTTTCTCTGACATAGGGCTATCCTCCATAGCCTGAGTGGTAGGTCTTAATTTTCTGAGGTAGGTGATCATTGGATCTCTGAGTTGTAGGGCCTTGTGCCTGAGCTGTAAGTCTTGGAGGAGATTGAGAGATCCTGAGGTATCTGAGGTGTAATCTCTTTGAGCATTGGTGTGGAGAAGTGCCTTTACCAACAGGAAGTTGGTAAGGTGGGAGGAGAGTGGATGTACCCAAAGATCTGGGAACCACTATAAATCTATGTGTATTCTGTGTGTTGCCTTTATTTGTGTAGGTAGCTTATCTATAAAGCAAAACTTAATCTACTAATAAAGAAGCCAACTAAGAAAGAATCAAAGATAGTCACTAAGGACTAAGAAACATATTCACCCCCCCCCCCTTAGGTGATTTAGCTATCCTTAAAATAAAGACTTTCAAGTGGTATCAGAGGGAGGTTACTCAAAAATGACCTAATAGTCTGAGTTGACCTCAAAGGATAGCTAAAAGGGTTTTAACTTATGTGCTCAAAAGAAAACCATAAGGTGTGGAGATCAATGGAGCTTCAAATCAACAAAAATAACAAGAAGACCATTAGACTACTGGCAGCTCTTACAGAAGACAAAGTCTATCCAGATACAAGAGCTAAGATCAGGGTCCCTCTGATACATTAAGATATTGAATCACAGGTGGATGAAGCTCAGGATGGAGAATGCAGAGTCTATGAGCTGATTGTTATACTAGAAGATGAAGAATTAAGCTAGGATCAGCCTGGTCTAGATCAGGAACAATCTCTGTTTAGTTCTTATTATTGCTCAGGTCATGAGTCCAGCTCTGACTCTGATGCTTCCTCATCAAGTGATGATGAGAGTCCTCTATCAGAAGATGATATCAATCAGTTGATTGAGAATCATGCTGCACTTCTGAAAGCTTTCTAGGAAAGCAAGTTGCTTGTTAAGAAACAAGTAGAGGAAATTGCCTCCCTCCAGCTAGCTATTTCCCAACAAGATGAGATTTCATCCTTGCTGTCTCTGAAAGAGAGAGAAGTAGCTCATCTGAAAATCATGGTAGATATCCATGTTGAGTCGATCAAATATAAGGACTCTATGATCAAGGTTCTTGAAGAGAAACTTGAAAGGGAGAAGAGGATAGTGGCCAATTTCTCTATGATAGATGCTATCAAGAGAAAATCTGAATCTGAGTTGATTTCTAAAGTTATCCAATCTCAGAGGAGAGGCCAAGCTCCTATTATGCCATAGTCAACCTTTCAAAAGGTAATCCTCCCTTCTAATAGGCATAACCAGGACTGCATGTATGGTCACTGTAAGAATGGGAATTCTTCTTTTAAGAACACAAGTGCATCTTATAATGGGAGAAGAAAGGGCAGTGGAATGAGTGCCTTTAAGGCTCCCCATGAAAAATTATAAATGGCCCATGCTGGACCATTTATATTTGGTGAATCAGCCCCAACTCACAAGGGAAAGGCAGTGTCTTTCACTCAAGCCCATCCAGCAAGGACTCAGACCAAGTGTCAGTCTACCAATAAGCCTATCTTGGCTAGCTCTGATGACATGAATAGCTTATCATCTACAAAGAAGATAGCTGTAAATATAATTCAGGGCAAGCAAAGGAAGCCTGATGGAATAATAACCTTCAGTCAGATCCTTGTTGAAAGGAACCTGAAGAAAGTTGCTACTCCTCTTTCTTCTATTCAGTCAGCAGTTAACCATACTACAAGACCTGCTCAGAAAAGAAGATACAATATCCTTGAGTGTTGGTGTTGTGGTAAGGTGGGGCATTTTGCCCTAGATTGCTGGCACAATCCTTCTATCTCAAAAGCAAGAGTTAGCCTACCTGTCAGAAATTTTGTAGGAAGGCAAGTTAGATTTCATTCTAATCAAAACCTAGGACCCAATACCTATTAGTCTCCTAAGGTAAGATAATTCTGTTTTGCAGGTCAGTCCAAGTGGCCATAACCATTTATGGTCCTTGGACAGAGATGTACCATACCTAAGTCTTGGTTCAAGGAATGAATCAACTAATCATAGTGCACAATATCTCAAATATGTAACACCACAAAGGTTATAGGAATTAGTTGGCAAAGGTCGTCGAGCGGAGCTCGGGGAAGGTCATCGAGCAGAGCTCGGCGTAGGTCGTCGAGCGGTGCTCGGCAAAGGTTATCGATCGGAGCTCGGCTAAGGTCGTCGATCGGAGCTTGGCGAAGGTCATCGAGCGAAGCTCGGCGAAGGTCGTCGAGCTGAGATCGTCGACCGGAGCTCGATGATTTTGGAGCAACTCATGTCAGATGGATGATTTACGGCCACTGAGCTGTGATTTAATTTCAACCCGAGCCATTGCTTGGCTTTATTGATTTTATCGTGTGGTTGAGATGTAGTCCGAGGCCACTTATGCAGACGGATAGGAAGAAGGAAATCATTAATTCTTTTTCTCTTCTCTCTCTTCCCGAGTTCTGGAGCGAAGAACTCTCGGCTGGTGCTAGGGTTGGAGTGGATTTGTTGAGTTGCTGGATAAGATCTCGTGAACGGAATAGAGAGCCGAAGCTATAATCGCGAAGGGGAAAGTAAAGCGATCATTTCCATCCATGTAGTAACGCTTTGCCATGGCTACAAATAGAACGTCAAGGGTAATAATATTTCTCCTTGGACATGTGAAGACCTTATTTTTGCATGTGCATGGATTTCCCCCAAAAAAAGGTGGAATGTTGAGGGATTTCTGTTGGGTTGATTCTCTAAAACCCCAAGAGTCTTGCATATAGATCCGGAAATGTGTAGTATGGATTAGGACTGCTGTGTGAAGCTTATCTTGATAGGTTGTTCTGGATTCGTGATGCTTTATTTTGTGCACCGGAGAAGACTTCGCGTATAAACAAGTATTTTTGTTGAGTCGGTGGGTTGTGCCTGTGAAGTGGAGTAACAGGAAGTACTGAAATGGAGTTCCAGAAAAAATACCCTCGAATTTTGTATAATATATGTTGGCACTGCAGGATGCTGCCGGGTTTGGTTTGAGTTTGGGCACAGAAAGTTAGTTTTTGTTGACCCCGCCAAGCGATCATGAAAAATGTTGGCATTGACTTCCGCTTTGATTATGAAGCCAGTCCTTTGGGGACATTGTGGCTATTATGAGTTATGCGCTCTTAAAGGCCAGTTAGCCGAACGGACAAGGGGATTCCTACTCGCGTTAGTCTAGACATTGAACTGGCGATTTGAGCAACGGGCAAGGGCTGAACTGTATCCGCGTTATGGTTTTCTAACTTGAGTACCTAAGTTGTTGGCTTCGTTAGGATCATATAATGAGAGTCTTGGGTTGTTCTCCATTAAGACTAAAGTGTCCAGCCGTGGGCCATGGAGCAAGAATGCTCAATTTTTATCGTTGGGTTTTGGAGCCTTAAACGGTGGTGGGACCCTGGTTTTCCAGTACACTAATAATGTGCCCTGAGAGCACGGAGCGTCGAGCCGTGTGGTCGACATTTGTGATATATTGATTGTGTGCGAGAGCACATCTTGAGATATATCTTTGTGAAAAATGCTATGCCCGCAGGGAAGGAATACCACTGCCCCGGGAAAGGCGTAGGGTCATTATAAATTGGTCAGCTGAATGTTGATAGTTGCCTTGTTTGCCACCATTACGGTGGACTGTCCTTGTGCAGGTGCTTGAGAGCCGAGCGGGAAATAGCGGCTGAAGCCCTTGCTATTGCTGCTACTATGCTTGCCCTCGAAGGCAAATTAAATTTTTTTTTTACTATTTTCATATGTGGCAGGTCTGCGTGCCGCTGTATGTAATCCACACTTGTGAAGAAAACCTGTAAGGCCTTAAGTCAAAACTTCTTGTGTTTTTTTTATACATTCCGTTGAGATATATAAATGTGATGGTTTATATATATAGTGGACATTCATGGTTGCTGAGTTCAATCTTAACCCCTAATGCTTTCGCTAGAATGCTATTATTTAGGATGTGTGTACTAGTTTTTGATATTAACCTGTGACCCCGCCGTCTGTTTTTGGTATATAGTGTGGGGCCCCGGCCGGACGTTCTATTATATGTCACTTAACGGATAGAGGCGTTATAATTTCGTATCATCTTATCTTGGTCTTCCTCCTCCGAATTCGTGGTTGAATTCTTTTGTGGGATGGCGAGCACGTAAAAGTGTGACCCGCTTTAACCATAAATGAACTCAAGAATGTCCACTAACGAATGCAAATACACCTATTTGTGGAACTTGCGCATTCCTATAATATTGTTATTGCTTGTGCAATATTGCAAAAGTGTGTCTTGTCCACCTATAGGTTACTCGATGTATTATTGGTCAGTCTGAGCTCTAGTGTTCTGATGAGAGTGCGGCACCAGCTGAGGTGCCTTCACCTCCTTCTGCGGAGATGGTATGTTTAGTTATTGAGTCACTATTTGCAATGATTCATGCGCAGCCTACTGGGCAAGCGCAGCCTGCAATGGTGCCAGAAGAGGTTGGTGTGAGGCCAGAACCTGTTGAGGATGTTGTTGATACTCGAGCAGCTGAAGGGCTGTTGAAGAAGTTTATGAGCTTCAATCCTCCTACGTTTACGGGTGTGGGATCACAAAAGCAGGCAGAGGATTGGTTTTGGCGCGTCAAGCAAATATTAACGGCGATAAGGACGGAGGAAGAACTTAAAGTCACCTTAGCCACCTTCTTGCTGGAAGGAGAGGCTCAACTATGGTGGGATGAGATAGAGTTGCACCACTTAGCGGGGAGACAACTAACAGAAGTCTCGATAGAGGAGTTTTCGAGTCTCTTCTGGACAAAGCATTTGCCATCGGCTCAGCGGATAGCCATGGAAAATGAATTCCAGCATCTAACTTAGGGAGAAAGTAGTTTTTACACCTACTTACATGAGTTTAGCAGGTTGGGACGCTATGCGGGGTCTATCTTCGCTGATGAACAACATAAAACGAATCGGTTCTATGAAGGGATGCGGGATGAGTTGAGTTTCCTGCCCTCGAGTTCGATGAACCAAGGGCTTCAGGCGTTGGTGGATATGGCGTGTGCGTTGGAGAAGGATATGAATCGGGTACAAGGTAAGAGGGACTTGGCTATAACAAAGTCCGAGTTCAAAGCGCCGCGTTTATAAAAAGAGAACTACCGAAGGAAATGGGGCAAGAGATCCAAGTTTTCTTGACAGGCTCCTTCTACAATTGCGTTGGGAGCAACCTCGAGGAAAGAGTCTCATACCTGTTATACATGTGGTAGAGTGGGGCATCTAGCCCGTGACTGTCGGGTTGGTCCGCCAAAGGTCTAAAAGAAGACAGGAGCGTCATATGTGGTGAAGGGAATGGCAATGGTGGAGTCTTATGCATCCCAGGCGCAACCCCGAGTTTATAATCTTGGCCAACATGAGGCCATAAAAGCAAAGTTACTTCATCACAGGTATGAGCTAAGATACTTTGCTATTACTTTTGATACTTCATACCTTGTACATTGATTGTATATGATATGTTTTTCTTAGGCGTTGTCCTGATTCGGGACTATCCGACGAGAGCACTGTTTGATACGGGTGCTTCGCATTCATTTCTATCTGTGGACTTTGTGTCACGGATCAGAGTGCTGATTCGTATGACAATAGATAGAGTGAAGGTGTTGTTACCGAATGGATGTGTGATGCATGCAGATAAGACTTGCTATATGGAGGTATGAATAGGAAGTCGGGATTTCGGATTGGACGCATCTATGCTGCCAATATCGGAATTTGATGTGATCTTTGGTATGGACTGGCTCACGGAGCAGCATGCCTTTATTGATTGTAATTCAAAGGAGATCACACTAGGAAATAATACCGAGCCTTAGACTAAATTCGTTGGTATGTGAGGAGAGAGAAGGATCTTGATGTCTGCTTTCCAAGTCGTCAATGTTGTTCGGAAAAGCACAGAGTTATTCTTCACGCTTATTCAGGCTGTTGAGCCAAAGGCAAGTGTGAGTGACGTTCTGATAGTATCGGAGTTTGCTCATGTGTTTCCTAAATATCTTCTTGGGTACCACCCTAGCGGGAGATCAACTTCTCTATTGAGTTGGTGTGTCAGGTGCAAAACCTGTGGCCCGCTCACAATATTGTGTAGCGCCAAAGGAAATGGCGGAACCGAAAGTTCAACTACAAGAGTTGCTAGAACAGGGATATATATGCCCAAGTATGTCGCCTTGGAGCGCACCTGTTCTCTTTGTGAAAAAGATGGACGATAGTCTGCGGTTATGTATCGACTATCGCGAATTGAACATGCTAACAAAGAAAAACAAGTATTCGATCCCACAGATAGATGACTCATTTGATCAACTGGCTGGTTCAATAGTATATTCAAAGCTTGATTTGAAATCTGGTTATTACCAGTTGTGGATTCGGGAAGGTGACATTACCAAGACAGCGTTTGCAACATGCTACGGTCATTATGAGTTCACTGTAATACCGTTTAGGCTATATAATGTGCCATCAGTGTTCATGGATATAATGCACTGAACGTCCTGAGAGTACTTAGACTTGTTTGTGATCGTCTTTACTGACGACATATTAGTGTACTCTTCGTCTGAAGAAGACCATGCATAGGATGGAGTTGCACACCTTGAGGAGAAACAAGCTCTACGCCAAGTTCTCAAAGTGTGAATTCTGGCTATCGTCAGTGGCTTTTCATGGCCTTGTGGTGAGTGGAGAGGGCATTGCGGTGGATCCATCAAAAATAAGAGCCATACGGGAGTAGTCGGTGTTATCTTCGGTGGCCGAAGTCAGGAGTTTCCTTGGACTGGCGGGCTACTACAGACGTTTTGTAAAAAAACTCCTCAAGGATCGCTTTGTCTCTTACCACCTTTAGGAGTAAGGATCAGAAGTTCGTCTGGACGCTGGAGTGCGCGCGAGCTTTTGAAGAGCTGAAGACTCGCTTGACCACGACGCCAATATTGACGGCGCCATGTGGTTCGGACGTCTTTGAAATCAATAGTGATGCATCAGGGAGCGGCTTAGGCTGCGTTCTTCTTCAGTTTAGAAAAGTGATAGCAAATGGCTTATGCCAGTTAAAAGTGCATGAGCGGAATTATCCCGTCCACGACTTGGAGTTGGCGGCGGTGATTTTGCACTTAATGTAACACCCCAAAAATCTTAAGATGGAGTCAGGCTGGGTAACACGGCCTAGGACACGGGCGTGTCCCAGGGCGTGTCCAGTGCACACGGCCTGGGACATGGGTGTGTCCCAAGGCATGTCATTTTCTGTAGGCATCGACTCGAGTTCTCGAGATCTGATCGTCGAGAGGCGACATGGCCTAGGACACGGGCGTGTCCCAGGGCATGTCCTACTCGGGTGAGTACCGGATGGCGTTGAGTGGCGTTGAGTGGCGCTGAGTGGAATGGCATTGAGTGGAGTTGAGTGTGGAATACGGCCTGTGACACGGGCATGTCACAGGGGCGTGTTGGGCACACGGCCATGGACACGGGCGTGTGCCTTAGCAGTGTGCTTCTCGGGTGATTTGGGTCTGTGTTGAAAAGGTGACACGACTAGTCACATGGCCGTGTAGAAGTTGATACGGGCGTGTATGCCCTGTGATATGGGCGTGTTGGAGCTCGTGTTCTGGTACAATTTGAGTCAGTTTGCGTACCGCTTGGGGGAAACAGCCTGGGACACGGACGTGTCACAGGCCGTGTTAAGTCAAATTTGGACTTTTGGGCAGATCTCGGCCATCCAATTATTTCTATTTGGATCCAATGGCCCAGGTCCTTTCCTGCAGTGATAAGGCTGAGTGTTGGCCTCTTATCTCATTCTTATCAAGAGAGAAAAAGAGAGACCTCTGAGGAAGGAGAAGGAGGAGAAGAGAAAGGCTTTGATGGTGCTCTCGCGGTCTGATTCGAGATCCGAGGCTAGTTCTGTGGAGGCAAAGCTGCTACGGTGCTTTCCAACCGGCAAGAATTTCGATGGATCCCAAGAGATCATCAAGGGTAACGATCTTCCTTCTTGTACATGTGAAGTCCTTCTTTATGCATGAGTAAGGAATCCTCTCCACCAAAAGGTGGAAAAAGTGAGCGATTCCAGTGGGTGATAGTTATTATCCCCAGCTTGAGTCTTCATTTAGACCCGGAAATGTGTAGTACGGGATAGGCATGTTGTGTGAAGCCCATCTTGATAGGTGGTCTGGATTGGTGATGTTGCATATTTTGCACCGGAGAAGACTCTGCATAAAAACGTGTAGTTTGTGGGGTCAATGGGTTGTGTCTGTGAAGGGAAGTAGCGGGAAGTACCGGAATGAAAAATTCCAGGAAAACACCCTTGTAACGCTTGTATTGTATGCTATGAAAGACCAGTTTTCTAGCATTGCATAACTGCAGGGTTTGGGTTAAGTTTGGGTGCAGATAGAGAGTTTTGCTGAACCCGCTTAGCGACCGCGAAGGACGCCGACATTAACTCCCCTTTTTTATTGTGAAGCCAGTCCTTGGCGGACATTATGGCTATTGTGAGCTGTGAGCTCTTAAAAGGCCTCGTGCCAAATAGGAAAGGTGAAGCCGACCCTCGTCTTTTATTCTAGCCGCAAGTACAATGTGCTTGGTGATGGCAAGGCGATTTGAGCAACGGGGGGTGGTGGATCTGTACCTGCGTTATGTTGGTTGTAAAAGGAAGTGCCAAGGCATTGGGCTTTCGTCAGCAGCATAATGAGAGTCTTAGGCCTGCGCCCCATTAAGACTAACTTCTCAAGGGTTGATCCCGGTTCGTCGGTGTACCTAAGTGTGCCTTAGTGCATGGATCGTTGGGCCAGGTGGCTAACGATTGTTATGGATTGCTTGTGAGTGAGATCACAATATATTTATGCATTGCTCTGCAGGGAAGGAATGCCACTGCCCCGGGAAAGGGGTAGAATTTTTATAAATTGGTCAGCTGAATGCTGAACGTTGCTTTTTTTCCACCTTCTGGGTGGATTGTCCCTGTGTAGGTGTTGGAAAGCCAAGTGGAAAATGATGGGCTGAAGTCCCTGCTGCTGCTGTTGCCGCTTCTACTAATAGCCCTTGTCGGCTAAGCGAAATATGTTTTCTTTTATTCATGTATGGCCGGCATGTGCGCCGATGTATGTAATCCATACGATGTAAAGAGAAATTGTAAGGCCTTAAGGCCCTAACTTTGTGTATTTGGTACATTCCTTTGGGGTACATATATAAATGTTCAATTTATCTATAGTGGACATTCCAAATGGTTGAGTTCTATATTTACCTTTAAGCTTCCGCTAGCATGGTTTGAGTTAGGTTGCGTTTATGATTTGGTATTAACCTGTAGCTTCACCGCTTGTTTGTGGCATATAGTGTGGGGGCCCGGCCGGACCTTCTATTATATGTTATTTAATGGGTGGAGCCGTTACATTTTGATATCAGATTCTCTCGATCTTCCTATTTCGAATTCGTGGTCGAATTCTTTTGTGGGGTGGCGAGCACGTGTCTGTGCGAACCGCTGTAATACGAATGAACTCTGGAATGTCCACTAAGGAATGCAAATACACTTGTTTGAGGAACATACGCGTTCCTAATTATTGTTCTTGCTTGTATGAGGGCGGGAATGTGTGCTCTGTTTGGGGTCCTTGTGTGTTCCTGCTTCTACTTTGTGCAACATTTTAGGTTCTTACTTGTGTATTTCACGCTTATAGGCGACTAGCAGTAATGAGGGACAACAAGAACCCAAGCATGTAATGGGGATTAATGAGCCAACACTCCCTCTTTCGGTAGTGACGGTCCGATTGATAACTGATGTGGTTTTTGCAAAGATCAATGCCCGCAATGAGGGACATGTACAACCCTCTTTTCCGATGGTGCCTCTCATGCCGGTTGGTGTAACTGAGCAGATGGCAAGGAAACGAGCATCGGCCCCACCGGTGAATATGCATCTGATCCAAGGACCATATACGGTCGAGGAGTACTTTCATGCATTTGTGGCACTGAGACAACATGCAGAGTGTGTGGTTGAAAGTGAGGAGACGAAGATCAACAGATTTTATAATGGTCTCGTGAAGAACTGCGAAGTATATTGGTGGGTCCAAAGTTACTTGGCTTTTGTTCCTTGGTCACGACAGCTCGGTCTTTGGAAATGGACTTAAATCATTTCAGTGCATGGTACGGTGCCAGTGTGCCCACCGTTACAAAGATGCCAACAGCAAGTTCTCGTAAGCGGAAGAAAAATAAACATATGCGAGAGTAAACCTCTTATACCACCTTGGGAGCAAAAGAAAGGCGTTTTTGTTTTGCGTGCGGAAACGTAGGGCATATTGCCCGGGACATCCATGGAAATGCACCAAGGATAAAGAATTCTAAGGATGGAGCGGTGGCAGGATGAGTTCCACCCATTTGCTACTTGTGTGGTATAGAAGGACATAAAGCTCGAGACTGTAGGGTTGGCCCTTAGATGAGTGGAAACAAGAAAAGCAAGGATGGACTGTACATATCCGCGTATGTTATGCTGGCTTTAAAACTTGTTTTGTATATATATAATTATGTTTTGTTGATGAATAAGAAAAACGTTGGTGTATAGCTTGTTCCACCCTATGTATTAATCTGGGTATCAGAGATACCAGTGAAACGACATGGCCATAGTGGAAATAATGCATATGGGTAGAGGTCATTTGAGGTTATCGTAGACCATAGGACCATCTATGCAGAACGAAGGACCAAGAGTGCATGTCTGCTCGCTAGTTGTTTGGTCATGTTTGAAGTGAGTCTTCATGCCTCTAGCGGTCTGCAAGCCAAAGCCGGGTATAGTGACCCTTCTCGTGTGTGGTCGGTTTAGAAAGATGTATTCCTGAATGACCTATATGAGTGATGAAGTCCATAGGAGATCAACTTCGCTATTACGGTAGTACCCGGTGCAAAACCTGTTGCCCGCTCGCCATAGCGCGTCGCGACAATGGAAATGGCTGAATTGAAAGTCCAATTGCAAGAGTTGGTGGAGCAGAGATACATACGCCAAAGTATGTCACCTTGGAGCGCGCCTGTTCTATTTGTGAAAAAGAAAGATGGTAGTTTGTGATTATGTATTGACTACTGTGAATTGAATAAGCTGACGGAAAAGAACAAATATCCGATTCCACAGATCAATGACCTCTTTGATCAGCTAGCGAGGTCAACCGTCTATTCAAAGTTGGATTTGAAATCGGGATATTATCAATTGCAGATTCTGGAAGGCGATATTCCTAAGACAGCGTTTGGGACACGCTATGGTCATTATGAATTCACGGTGATGTCGTTTGGCTTATGTAATGCGCCTTCGGTATTCATGGATTTAATGCACCAACGTTCCGAGAGTACTTGAATCTATTCTTAATTGTGTTTATTGATGATATTCTTGTGTACTCTCAGTCAAGAGATGATCATGTAAACCATTTGCGGTTGGTATTGCATACCCCTACGGAGGAGTAAGCTCTAAGCTCTCTGCCCAGTTCTCAAAGTGTTAGTTCTGGCAATCGTCAGTGGCTTTTCTTGGCCACATGGTTAGTTGAAAGGGCATAGCAATGGATCCATAAAAGATACGTTCCATACGGGATTGGCCAGTGATGTCTTCAGTGGCCGAAGTTAGGAGCTTCCATGGACTGGCAGGCTACTATAGACAGTTTATGGAAAACTTCTCACGGATTGCTTTACCTCTGACCACGTTGACGAGAAAAGATCAGAAGTTCGTTTGGACGCCGGAGTGCAAGCGAGCTTTTGAAGAGCTGAAGAGTCATTTGACCACGGCGCCTGTGTTGACATCGCAATGTGGTGCATACGGCTATGAGATCTACAGTGATGCTTCAGGGAGCGGCTTAGGCTGCGTTCTTCTACAATTTGGTAAAGTGCTTGCTTATGGCTCACGCCAGTTAAAGGTGCATGAACGGAACTACCCCGTCCACGATTTGGAGTTGGCGGCGGTAATCATTGCGCTAAAGTTGTGGCGGCACTATCTTTATGGCATTAAAGTAGATATCTATACAGATCAGAAGATCCTAAAGTATTTGTTAGATCAGAAGGATCATAATATGCGACAACGGAGATGGATGGAGTTCCTTGAGGACTACACTTTTGATATTCACTGAAAGGGAAATGTGGTCGCTAATGCTTTGAGTCGTAAGGCGCCAGTACGGGCAACCTAGTTGCAGAGACATGATAAGCGGCTAATCCAGGAGATGGAAGCATTAGAGATATCTTGTATTGACAAGGATGCTACGGCCGACGCATGCTTGAACTTGACGAAGGTTCAATATGACCTTGCGGACATGGTGCAGCAAGCAATGGAGCTTGATAAAGTCTCCAACGCTATGTGAAGGATGGTTCTGGTGACCAAATTCTCCTAGGACGATGGCGTGTTACGAAAAGATGGTCGGTTGTGCGTCTCAAGTACGGGTAAGTTGAGAGAAGAGTCGATGTACGAAGCGCACCGAGCCAAGTACTCAATTCACCCTGGGAGCACAAAACAAATGGATAAAGACATGACGAAGTTGTTCTGGTGGCCCGGACTAAAGAAATTCATAGCACGTTATGTGACGGAATGTCACACTTGTGCTTTGGTGAAAGAGGAATGTCGGAAGCCTGGTGGCTTCCTGAAGCCATTACCGATGCTGGAGAGGCAGTTTTATGATTTTTCAATGGATTTCGTGCACGGGTTGACGAGATCTCAATGAAATCATAATTATATCTGGATGATTGTAGACCGGTTGGCAAAAGTGGTTCACTTCCTTCCAAATAAGAGAGACAATTAAGGAGAAACCTTGGCTAAGCTCTATATGGAACAGATTGTTCGACTACACGGTATTCCTCGGAGCATTGTCAGTGATCGTGATGGGCGAGCCACCTCAACTGATTGGGAGTTAATTCATCAAATGTTGGGCACAAATTTAGCATTCAGTACGGCCTTTCCACCACAAATGGATGTTCAAACTGAGCAAACCAACAGGACGATGGAAGATATGCTCTATGTGCGCCCTGGATTTCGGTAAGAAATGGGAAGAGTATATTTATCTGGTGGAATTTGCCAATAATAACAACTACCGAGCAAGCATCGGCATGGCACCGTTTGAAGCTCTACATGGTTGTATATGTCGTACACCATTAGCTTGGGCAAAGGTAGTTGAATCCAAGCTGAATGGGTGAAAGGAAGTCAAATAAGCTACCTCGATAATACGCTCTATTCGTGAGAGGCTATTGATAACCAAGGATCGACAAGCAAAGTACTACAATGCCAAGCATCGGAACGTGGAGTTCACGGTGGGCGATTGGATCTATTTGAAGATCAAACCCTTCAAAGGCGTATCTCAGATTCGGCGGTTGAAAAAGCTAAGTCCCAGAAACCTTGGTCCATTTGAAGTGGTGGAGCGAGTCGGGGAAGCTTCTTATCGGCTAGCATTTTAAGCAGAGTTGAGTGGATTGCATGATGTATTCCACATCTCAGTACTTCGCAAAGCTGTCAAGGATCCATCTCAAATAATTGGGAATGATCGTGTACCAGTCGATTATGGGCTAACGACGAAGGTTAGACCCATTCAGATCGAGGATCGAGCCGAGAAACAGTTGCGGAATAAGATAATCGGGATGGTAAAAGTCCGGTGGGACAATTGTGGCCGTGAGGAGATAACATGGGAGCGAGAGCAGACCATGCGAGCTGAGTTTCCCGAACTTTTTATATAAACTGTTAACTCTGTACATTTTTTTATAACAGATCTTGTAACGTTATAGCTTTGTGATTCTTATTTCTTTGCTTAGTACAAATTTCGGGACAAAATTTATCTTAAGGGGGGAGGATTGTAACACCCCAAATATTTTAAGATGGAGTAAGGCTGGGTGACACGGCCTGGTACACGGGCGTGTCCTAGGGCATGTCCAGTTCACACGGCCTGGGACACAGGCGTGTCCCAGGGCGTGTCCTTTTCTGTAGGCGTCGACTCGAGTTCTCGTGATCTGATCGTCGAGAGGCGACACAGCCTGGGACACGGGAGTGTCCCAAGGCATGTCCTTCTCGGGTGAGTACCGGATGGCATTGAGTGGCGTGGAGTGGCGCTGAGTGGAATGGCGTTGAGTGGCATTGAGTGTGGAACACGGCCTGTGACACGGGCGTGTCACAGGGGCGTGTTGGGCACACGGCCATGGAAACGGGCGTGTTCCTTAGCCGTGTGCTTCTCAGGTGATTTGGGTATGTGTTAAAAAGGTGACATGACCAGTCACACGGTCGTGTCAAAGTTGACACGGGCGTGTCTGCCCTGTGACACGGGCTTGTTGGAGCCCGTGTTTTGGTTCAATTTGAGTCGGTTCGTGCACCGCTTGGGGGAACGGCCAAGGACACGGGCGTGTCACAGGCCGTATCAAGTCAAATTTTGACTTTTGGGCAGATCTCGGCCATCCAATTATTTCTATTTGGATCCAATGGCCCAGGTCCTTTCCTACAGTGATAAGGCTGAGTGTTGGCCTCTTCTCTCATTCTTGAATCAAGAGAGAAAAAGAGAGAGCTTGGAGGAAGGAGAAGGAGGAGAAGAGCAAGGTTTTGGTGGTGCTCTCGCGGTACGATTCGAGATCCGAGGCTAGTTCTGTGGAGGCAAAGTTGCTGCGGTGCTTTCTAACCAGCCAGAATTTTTATGGATCCCAGGAGATCGTCAAGGGTAACGATCTTCCTTCTTGGACATGTGAAGTCCTTCTTTATGCATGAGTAAGGAATCCTCTCCACCAAAAGGTGGAAAAAGTGAGTGATTCCAGTGGGTGATAGTTATTATCCCCAGCTTGAGTCTTCATTTAGACCTGGAAATGTGTAGTACGGGATAGGCATGTTGTGTGAAGCCCATCTGGACAGGTTGGTCTGGATTGGTGATGTCGTATATTGTGCACCGGAGAAGACTCCGCGTATAAACGTATAGTTTGTGGGGTCAATGGGTTGTGCCTGTGAAGGGAAGTAGCGGGAAGTACCGGAATGAGGAATTCCAGGAAAACACCCTTGTAATGCTTGTATTGTATGCTATGAAAGACCAGTTTTCTGGCACTGCATGAACTGTAGGGTTTGGGTTGAGTTTGGGTGCAGATAGAGAGTTCCGCTAAACCCGCTTAGCAACCGCGAAGGACGTCGACATTAACTCCCCTTTTTGATTGTGAAGCTAGTCCTTCGCAGACATTATGGCTATTATTACCTACGATCTCTTAAAAGGCCTCGTGCCGAACAGGAAAGGTGAAGTCAGCCCGTGTCTTTTATTCTAGCTGCAAGTACGATGTGCTTGGTGATGACAAGGCAATTTGAGCAACGGGGGGTGGTGGATCTGTACCTGCGTTATTTTGTCTGTACAAGGATGTGCCAAGGCATTGGGCTTTCGTCAGCAGCATAATGAGAGTCTTAGGCATGTGTGCCATTAAGAACTAACTGCTCAAGGGTTGATCCTGGTTCGCCGGTGTACCCAAGTGTGCATGAGTGCACGGATCGTTGGAGTCGGGTGGCTGACGGTTGTGATGGATTCTTGTGCGTGAGAGCACAATATATTAATGTATTGCTATGCAGGGAAGGAATGCCACTGCCCCGGGAAATGGGTAGGATTGTTATAAATTGCTCAGCTGAATTCTTATCGTTGCTTTGTTTGCCACCTTCTGGGTGGATTGTCCCTGTGCAGGTGCTGGAAAGCCAAGTGGAAAATGAAGGGCTGTAGTCCCTGCTGCTGTTGTTGCCGCTGCTGCTAATAGCCCTTGTCGGCTAAGCAAAATATGTTTTTTTTTATTCATGTATGGTCGGCCTGCGCGCCGATGTATGTAATCCATATGATGTAAAGAGAAATTGAAAGGCCTTAAGTCCCTAACTTTGTGTATTTGGTACATTCCTTTGGGGTACATATATAAATGTTCAATTTATCTATAGTGGACATTCCAAATGGTTGAGTTCTATATTTACCTTTAAGCTTCCGCTAGCATGCTTTGAGTTAGGTTGCGTTTATGATTTGGTATTAACCTGTAGCTTCACCACTTGTTTGTGGCATATAGTGTGGGGCACCGGCCGGACCTTCTATTATATGTTGTTTAACGGGTGGAGTCGTTACACTTAAACTGTGGTGTCATTATTTATATAATGTAAAGGTGGATATATTCAAGGACCATAAAAGCCTAAAGTACCTATTGGATCAGAAGGATCTCAATATGCGACAACGAAGGTGGATGGAGTTCCTCGGGGACTACACCTTTGATATTCATTATACTCCCGAGAAGGGAAATGTTCTCGCAGATTCCTTGAGTCGCAGGACTCCGACAAGGGCAAATTGGTTGCAGATGCATGATGAGCGTCTGATCAAAGAGTCGGAAGTGTTAGAGATTTCTTGTATTGACAAGAATTCCATAGCAAATGTGTGCTTGAACTAGACAGAGGTACAGTATGACATTGCGGACAAGGTTCGGCGAGCAATAGAACTTAATGAAAGTTTGCAACGCTATGCAGTGGATGGGTCAAAAGGCCAATTCTCCTGGTATGACGGCATTTTGCAGAAAGATGGTCGTTTGTGTGTCCCAAGTATGGTTAAGTTAAGAGAGGAATTGATGTATGAGACTCACTTTACGAAATACTCAATTCACCCAAGGAGCACAAAGATGTACAAAGACATGAAAAAGTTGTTCTAGTGGCCGGATTTAAAGAAAGACATCGCACACTATGAGGCTAAATGTCAAACATGTTCCTTAGTGAAAGCGGAATGCCAGAATCCTAGAGGTTTCCTGAAGTCACAACCGATTCCGGAATGGAAGTTTGATGATATTTCAATGGATTTTGTGCACGGTTTATCGAGATCTCAACGAGGTAACGATTTGATTTGGTTGATCATAGACCGATTGACCTAAGTGGCTCACTTCATTCGGAATAAGAGGGATGATTCAGTGGAATTCTTGGCTAAGCTTAATGTTGAGCAAATCGTACGATTGCACGTTGTGCCCTGTAGCAGCGTAAGTGATCGAGACGGGCGATGTACTTCGATTGATTGGAGGCTAATCCATCAGTTGTTGGGGACAAAGTTAAATTTTTGTATGGCCTTTCATCCACAAATGGATGGCCAGACGGAGAGGTCCAACAGAACGATGGAGTACATGCTCTGAATATGCGCCTTGGATTTCGGGAAGAGATGGGAAGACCATCTCTATATGTTGGAGTTCGCCTACAATAATAGCTATCAAGCTAGCATAAATATGACACCGTTTGAAGCTTTGTATGGTAGGAAATGTCGTACAACATTAGCTTGGGCGGAAACAGGTGAGTCAAAATTATATAAGCATAAGGAAGTTGAAGAGGCAAATTCGACTATACGCTCTATCCGGGAGAGACTACTGATAGCCCAAGATAGGTAAGCAAAGTACTACAATGCCAAACATCAGAACGTGGAATTCGTGATGGGCGATTAGGTATATTTGAAAATCAAGCCATTCAAGGGCGTGTTAGGGATTCGACGCTTGAAAAAATTAAGTCTGAGGTATCTTAGTTTGTTCAAAGTAGTAGAACGAGTTGGAAAAGCTGCCTAACAGCTAGGTATTTCGGCAGAATTGAGTGGATTTCATAATGTGTTCCACATATCCGTACTTCGGAAAGTCGAAAAATATCCAGCTCAGGTAATTTCAAATGATCGCATACCGGTCAAATTTAAGCTAACAACGAAGGTTAGGCCCATCCGGATTGAGGATACAGCAGTTAAGCAGCTACGGAACAAGACAATCGGGATGGTCATTATCTGGTGGGACAACTGTGGCTGTGAGGAGCTAACATGAGAGCGGGAGCAAACCATGTGTGCTGAATTTCCCGAATTATTTGTATAAAATGTTGTAACATTTCTTTGTTGAAGAAAATGTATGTTATAACATCTTTGTTGCTGTATTTTTGTGTTGTATGCAAATTTCAGGATGAAATTTTTTATAAGGAGGGGAGGAATTTAACATCCCAAAATTTACAGGAATTAGTCGGCCTGGTCTCGACGAAGGTCGTCGAGCGGAGCTCAATAATTTTAGAGTAACTCGTGTCAGGTGGATGATTTACGGCCACTGAGCGGTGATTTAATTTCAACCCGAGCCGTTGCTTAGCTTTGTTGATTTTATCGTGTGTCTGAGATGTAGTCCGAGGCCACTTATGAAGACGGATAGGAAGAAGGAAATCATTAATTCCTTTTCTCTTCTCTCTCTTCCCGAGTTCTGGAGCGGAGAACTCTTGGCTGGTACTAGGGTTGGAGTGGATTTTTTGAGTTGCCGGAGAAGATCTCGTGAACGGAATCAAGAGCCGAAGCTATAATCGTGAAGGGGAAAGTGAAGCGATCATTTCCATCCACGTAGAAATGCTTTGTCATGGCCCTAAAGAAAACGTCAAGGGTAACGAACTTTCTCCTTGGACATGTGAAGTCCTTATTTTTGCATGTGCATTGATTCCCCCCACCAAAAGGTGGAATGTTGAGGGATTTCCGTTGGGTTGATTCTTGAAATCCCCAAGTGTCTTACATATAGATCCGGAAATGTATAGTACAGAATAGGCATGTTTTGGGAAGCCCATCTGGACAGGTTGGTCTGGATTGGTGATGCTTTATTTTGCGCACCGGAGAAGACTCCGCATATAAACGAGTATTTTTGTGGAGTCAGTTGTTTATGCCTGTTAAGTGGAGTAACAGGAAGTACTGGAATGGATTTCTATGAAAAATACCCTCGAAGTTTGTGTGTTATATGCTGGCACTACATGATGCTGCCGGGATTGGGTTGAGTTTGGGCACAGAAAGAGAGTTTCTGTTGACCGCGCCAAGCGATCATGACGAACGCTGGCATTAACTCCCACTTTGATTGTGAATCCAGTCCTTCGGGGACGTTTTGGCTATTGTGAGCTATGCGCTCTTAAAGGCTGGTGAGTCAAACGGACAAGGGTATGCCTACCCGCCTCAGTCTAGACATTGAACTGGTGATTTGAGCAATGGGCAAGGGCTGAACAATATCCGCGTTATGATTGTCTAACTTGAGTGCCTAAGTTATTGGATTCGTTAGGATCACATAACGAGAGTCTTGGGTTGTTCTCCATCAAGACTAAAGTATCCGGTCGTGGGCCGTGGAGCATGAATGCTCAATGTTTACCGTTGGGTTTTGGACCCTGGAACGGTGGTGGGACCCTGGTTTTCCGGTATGCCAATATTATGCCCTGAGAGCACGGAGCGTCGGGTCGTGTGATCGACATTTGTGATATATTGATTGTGCGTGAGAGCACATCTTGAGATATATCTTTGTGAAAAATGTTATGCCTATAGGGAAGGAATACCACTGCCCAGGTAAAGGGGTAGGTTATTATAAATTGGTCAGTCGAATGCTTACTGTTGCCTTGTTTGCCACCGTTATGGTGGATTATCCTTATGCAGGTGCTGGAGAGCCGAGCGGGAAATAACGGGCTGAAGCACTTACTATTGCTACTACTATGCTGGCCCTCGAAGTCCAATTAAAGAAATGTTTTACTATTTTAATGTGTGGTCGGCCTGGGTGCCGATGTATGTAATCCACACTTCTGAAGAAAACCTATATGGCCTTAAGGATAAACTTCTTGTGTATTTTGTATACATTCCGTTGAGATATATAAATGTGATGGTTTATATATATAGTGGACATTCATGGTTGTTGAGTTCAATCTTAACCCCTAATGCTTCCGCTAGAATGCTCTGAGTTAGGATGGGTGTACTAGTATTTGAAATTAACCTGTGACCCCGCCGCCTGTTTGTGGTATATAGTGTGGGGCCCCGGCCGGACCTTCTATTATATGTCACTTAATGGATGGAACCGTTACAAAAGACATGTGCAACTGTTGAGGGGGGAGCTTGCAAAGGAAAGCTAGATGCACATCAAAGGCTAAAGATCAGAAGCAAGGTTACTGGTATGCTCAGAGACTGTGAATCCAGTATGGGATTCAAGTCTATAGGGTAGAGATAAGTAGAATTCAGCTAGCTTTTAATTCTATTATTTAATTGATAAACTGACTATGCTTGTTAGAGATAAGTTAATTGAAACAAATGTCTAAGAAGATGTGAAAGCATTTGTCTAAATAATTCTCCTCAATAAATATGTTAGTGGCTCATATGTTCTCTATGTCACAAGAATTATCTAGTCTCATCATACCCAAAGACACATATTACATGTGCAATACTAGGATAGATACGTATCAAAATTTATTTTAAATCTATTGATTTTGGGGGCTAACACACTCTCAATTGAAATTAATTTAAGGATTTTGAAATTATGTATAATTGCACCCCACTAGAACACATATTAATATATGTACTGCAGGACAATCTTACCTCATGCAAGTTAGTCCAACACAGCTAGGGGCTAGTACAATCTAATTACAAAAGAAAACAGATGTTGAGCAAAATAAGCTTATTCAACAAAATTTGTAGAAAAGAGGGCCAGAAGATAAGTGTCGGGATTCAATCCTGGCCATTGATCAAAATTAATCAACAAAATAAGATAGTGACTTTCCTCCTTCTTTTTAGGAATAACTATAAATAGAAGAGCTTGTGCAATAAGTAAAGACATTGTTCCTTACCCTCTCCCGCCCACAATCGCCAAATCGACGGAAAGCCGTTCTCGCTAGGTACTCGATATTTTCAAGCAAAATGGCGCTCAATCGTCAAGATTTTCTCTTTGAGGGAGCAAAGGTTGTTCGAAATGGATTCAAGGATGCTCCTGAAGAGGTATAATATATGTTTCATCTTCTCTGCATTTCTGACCTAGAATTCCTACTATCGGAACCTTGTTTACTGTGGAAGCGAGAAGTTCTGGAATTATTCTCCAACGTCAGGGGAGATACTACAGGAGTGAAAATCAAAACTACTATAAGTGGAACAAGAGTCAAGATAACTCCAAGAAGGGTTGCCAAAGCCCTCAAGCTGACAAAGTTCTCTGCAACTGATGACGAGGATGAGTTGTCTCAGGAAGACATAATGTCTGCGGTAAAATGGTGTGGATTGTCTAAACACACTTCCGGCTCTATTTTGAGAAAGGAACTGAACCTAAAGGGAATGTTCCTGGCCAATCTCAAAGAAGATGTTTGAGGATATGGCTAGAGTCATTCTATCCAAATATCTGACTGGGGTAGAGTAGTGTTTCACAGGGTTGTGGAGTGCCTTACTTAACCAAATTTAGGGAGAATACTTTCCCTATTTATGTGAGAAACAGTCCCAGAAATCCTGAACTTGAAGCTTGGTGCAAGAATACACCACATGAGAAGAATGGATATCAGGATTCTTGAGAGATAGGACAGGGTCCTTCAGCCCCGTGGTCCGATAGCTGCTGAGAAGAAAGGGAAAAAGATAGCTGTTGCAGAGCCTAGATCCACTAGAAGTTCTTCAAATGAGGAAGAACCACATGATCTAGAATTGTCATCCTCTACAAAAAAGTCCAGAAAGGATATGCACATTCAGGTATCAGTCTCTTCTGAACTTACCCCTCTAAGTCGTTTAAGCAGGCCGGAGTCAGATATTGTTTTATACCTCTAAGTCGTATCAGTCTTGTTTGAACTTACCCCTCTAAGTCGTGTAACCAGACCTGAGTCCCTTGTTGATGCACGAAAAGCGACGGGGAAAACGGGCACCACCAGCTAACCGTTCGAGCACTGGGGAGAAGGGGAGAAGGCTGTCGACCAGTCGGTTACTAGCGACTAGGAATGTCGGATAAAATCGGGCAGAGAAAAGAGAGAAAGGGCCGCTATCAGCGGCAATACCAGAGTTCGCCCGCCGCGGCTTTAATGCCTCTCCTACGGCGGACTTTCCTTTTAGCTATGAAAAATCGGTTACAGCGGTTAGAAGAGAAGAGCCGAGCGAACAGGTATCCGCTAAAGGAGAAATTCGAACCCGCTGCCACAGGCGGCAAGCTTGGGAATCCGAATTCTGTCCCTAGGAGGGTACTGTTCACGTCTATTTATAGGCTCGGGGACCTGCCCAAACGGGCAGGGCTAAAAATACCGGCTGCCCGATGTACAGGAGAAGCGGGCAGCGGTGACCAGACACAGGGAAGAGGAAGGAGAGGGGGCCACCTAGCCGCGCGGACAGGCGGATAGACAGCTCCTGACTGATTGCACCTGGATGCCTGCCAAGCCAGGGAGGCACTGCGGGTAGACGGTCAGGCGGCTAGGTGTTGGCTTGCCGCTGGTCGTTGGGGAGCGGTCAGATCCAGTGTTAACATAATCCCCGCACATTTTTAAATTCAGGAGGAATTTCGAAAATGTAGTTAACCGTCTGACCGCGAGCACAATTAATGCCTTCAAAACTATAAATAGCGCTGGCGCTGATGCTGCTTTCATAAAACTTCCTTCGAGACGGGTCGCTTCTCTCCAACTGCGGTTAAGATTCTGCTGTCCGCCATGCCTTCCAGGAGGAGCATCCTAGTGCAGTTTAGCGACGAGGGGCTGGCCGCATCCAAATCGCCACCGGAGACATCTAACCGCAAAGTCGATGAGACACCATGCAAGATGCACACTGCCAAGGCGGTTTCGCAGAAACCGAGCTCGGTTAACGAAAAGCCGAATAACGAACAGTCCTCCAAGCCGGCAACGGAGATAATAACCGCTGTGGTCAAGCCTTCTGAACAGCTGCCCAGGAATACGGAGGGTGGCTTCGTTCCAGAGCCTGTCCGGGCGAACACTCCACAGCCTTCGGCGGGTTCCGACGTGAATATCACGTCACCCTCCAGCGAAGACGGCAAAATGGGCGCCGAAGATGAGACCGGGCGAGAATGCGGAGAGATCTCTGATGTCATTGACAGGGCGAAAAGGGCTGCTAAGATTTCCGCCGATAAGCTTAGGGAAAACCTTGATGTCGTGAAAGCCGCCCTCCTGACGAAGAAAAGGAGGCACAAGCCGACTTCATTGGTTGAGGAGAGGACAGAGGCAATCCTCCTGAAGAAGAAGAAAGGAAACCAGATATTCGCGGCGGCTATGAAAGCGACCAGCAAGATTGATGTGCCCGATCAACAGGAGAACGAGCCCACGCGAATAGAAGAGGTAAATGCTTTCAGATAGCTTGATCGCCATACTGAAAAGGGGAGCGGTTAGGCGAGCAGTGTTAACCTTGCCGCTCACTATGATTCCGTTGCAGGAAAAGGAAAAGGAAACCAGCAGCAAGCAGCTATCCGGGAATGAGTCCGACTTGGAGGTCTTGTCAGTGAAGACTGGAAAGGAAGTGCCCGATCCATGCGAAGGTGAAAACAAGCTGAAACTGCGAGAAAAGATCGCTGCCGAGAAGAAGATTCTAGCCGCTGGAGAAGAACCAAGTGGTTTTCGGACTCTCTCTGCCGAAGAGAAGGCTGAAGCTGACCGCCAGACCGCCGCAATGCTTCTGCAGTCAGGTATGCTCAAACCTGCCCCGAAGAAAATAAAAGTTCCACCACCTTACAAGGAACCGCCGCGGTTAAAGAGACCTATCCGCATAATAACTGAGACCGACGACTTGCTTTTGTCGCGCGAGGAGCTTGAAAAGAATAAGCGGGCTGAGCGACTCCTGAGGGACAATTACCTGAAGAAGATTGATCCTGAGAGACTTAGGCGACATGTTTTTTCTAGCCGTCAGATAGAGGCCGCGACTAGATAAGATGGCCTTTGCTCGGGTGCCTATTCTTTTAGCATCGTTGCCTGTCGATCTTGCCGCGCGACAACACTAATTTTTCCCGTCCTTTCTCTGCAGACTTCGCGGAACCAAACCCTCAAGATGTTGCGGATGAGACCATGCGGCGGCTTCAGGATGATGAAGGCCAACGCACCATCTCCAAGCTGTTCGCTGACCTCGAGCGACTAAAGGCGGAGCTCAAACTCGAGGAAGAGGCAAGGGAAGGCCAGGACGAGCGGATAAAGGATCTGTCCGCGGAACTAGCCAGCAGCAGGGAGCGAGAAAGTGCTGCTCGCGATCAAGTTTCTATCTTGGGGAGGCGACTTCAAAGGGCGGAGGATGACGCTGCGCACCTACAAGAGGAAATACTACGAGAGGACAGAAAAGGAGAAAGGCCGGCGACATGACTCCACGAGTTCGGGGAAACCGGGCGAGTCAAGTCATGGCCTTAGCAGGGGGGGAACTTCTGCCCCGGTGACCGGCAATGTAAACCTAACCGCGCGACCTATCGAACAGGTGCCTTTTGTTGAGGCATCTGTCCCGATGAGCCGCATAGTTCGGGATACATCCCGGATTCACCGAGCTCAGAATACCCTTAGCCACCACTTGATCAGCGCGATGTCCGTTTTACTGGGCATCAGCGATCAAGTCGCGCTTATTGGCAGGGACCCCGCAGAACCTAGCGGCGAACGGCGCGAGGAGAGGCGTGAGGAGAGATAGAGAGAAAATCTATAATAATGTGTTTGAGCGAACTAACCTGATTAGCCGTGTTTGTTTTTTACTACCTTGCAACATTGTGATTTGCTTATTCGCCCGACCTATCTGAGATTGTCGCGCGATCTTATTATAATGCTTTGGATGTTGGCGGTTTGAATCTTTTGTGTTCGACCGGTCTTCTGTATAGCGC
The DNA here is from genome assembly GCA_039513925.1 of Platanthera zijinensis. NCBI lineage: Eukaryota > Viridiplantae > Streptophyta > Magnoliopsida > Asparagales > Orchidaceae > Platanthera > Platanthera zijinensis. The sequence continues at coordinate 89,011,455 of CM077079.1, forward strand.
TTTGCTAAATCTGCGGGAAACAAATGACCCAGCGAACTTGTTAATATAACCGCGCGAACGGTAATGATTGATTGTGGTTGAAAGGACGTCTGTAGGAAACGACGAATGTCCGGAGGCTTCTTTGATTTAGCCGCTCGAGTAATAATGCGCTGAAATGATTGAAAAGACGTTTGCAGGAAACAACGATTATCCGGCAGCTTCTTTCATGTAACCGTGCGAGCAATAAGTCGTCCTGCAGGCTCTATAAATACGGCCTAGCCCCGCATTATAAGGAAAAGTTTAAAGTGCAGAACTTCTTGCAGGAAGAATTGATGGCGCCCGCGCGAGCTTCAGCTGCCACCGCTTTCCTTGACGCCGAGCACAGGAGGTCGGAAATGACCAACAGCGAACTGGAGCGCTTTATCGCGGCTCACATGATGAATACAGATATAGTCGCGCGGTTACCCCTAGAAGACAAGCGGATAAACACTTACGGAAGAAATCTGGTGGCGATCCCAGTCGACCACTTCGATTTCGGTTTTAGCTAGCCGCCGCTGATCGAGCTTGTGGAGATTCTCGACTTTTTTCGGAATTGTACCCGGCCAACTTTCGCCGAATACAATAGCGTCAATGGTGAGCTTCATCATATACCTTCGGACCGAGCGGGTAAGATTCACTATGGATCTTTTCCGCCACTGCTTCGTTATCTGCTCCATCGTCTCCGGCAAGAAGGACAGCCGGGTTTTCAAAGGTGTAGTGTACTTCGGCTGCACCGGGATGAAAACGGTTAACCTGACGAATAAGTTTCCCAACTGGTCCACCAGATTCCTCATGTTCGAGGGGAATCTGGGCCTTCTGCCTGTGTGTCCGCAAGTCCGCTCGGCTAAGCTATTCGAACGGTTTGAGGTTGAAGGGATCGAGAAGGAGATCGCTGACTTCCTCGCCGGTTCGCGGCTAGATATCTTGCACTATTGCTGTCAGTAGTGATGGAATTCCCTGCAGAAGAAGGTATATTTTTAACGATTAGTTGCTTAATATAACCGCGCGGCTAAATATTTTGTCCCATGGCAGCCGTCTTGAGAGTTCCTGCGAGCAAACCGGTTACACCGGCAGAGCCCGTTCTAACGCAGAGCGAGTCTAGGAAGAAAAGAGAGGATGACCGTCGCGTGGAGCATGATGTCGCCGCCGATTATGACTCCGAACCCTTCGCACCCCAAGGATCGGGGGAGAACTTAAAAGATCGTCGAGGCAAGGCGGTTATGAAATGGCACCCGTGCGGGAAGAACGTTCAGGTCTCTACCGCTCTTCCCTTGTGGAAGAACGAGAAGATATCCAAAAATGCCCGCACGGTTAGCTGGGCGATGTACGGCAGGGAGAACCTAGCCGACCTGCGGGCCATTCCGACGAAGAAACTTCCGGCCCTAGCCGCACAAATCCGCGCGAGAAGCTTCGTGACGGACCACTTTGTCGCTGAAGCCCTCGTCGAAGTGGTCGCTCTTGCTGAGCGGTTAGAGGATGAGGTAGAGCACCTCAAGGAGGAAAATGAGAAGCTGAAGAATATTAACGCAGTAAGTTTTTACCTCGCGGCTTTACCAGTTACCTTAGCATTATCCGAAAGTTTAACTTTATCTTCTCTTGCAGAAAGCTTATGACCCGGGGAACCCGGCCTTCAGAAGAGAATTAACCATGCATCTGCGGGATAGCGGGGAAGACACGCTTGACATCTTGCGGGAGCGGGGAGCATTTAAGCCTGGTCACGAAGGCGTAACTCTTGACGAGTTATTCCCCGGCTTCAAGGATATCGAAGCCGCGCGAGTAGAGCTGGCCGAAGAACCTGTTGAGATTCTTGAGGAGGACGAGCATTCAAACGAACAGGAGGGCGTACCTGAAGATGTCCGTGCGGATACAAGCTCGAGTTCATCCGGCAATTCGAGCGAGGAGGAGGGATCCGGATCAGCTGAGACAAGTAGCTCTTCAAGTTCTTTCAGTGAAGCAGAGTATGAGCCGGAGCGGAAAAAGAAGAAAAGTTGATATGTTATGATATTCTTTTGATCCGGCGGCATGATCTTTATAAGCCGTGCGGATAATACATTTTGTAATTTTTGACAATATAAATGATACTGTTTGATTTTGCTGGATATGCTTTATTCGCTCGGTATTACATTTCTATTCGATCGATTATAATATGTCATGAGATATCTGGATAATACACAAGCAGAATGGATGTGGAGATAAGCCCTGCTAGTTTACTTTTCCAGGCGACTAGAGTGCGAAGTCATCGCAGAGTGATTTTCGCGCATAACTCGCGCGGATAAGACTGATGTCCGCTATAATGAACTGAAGTTAACCAACCAACTCGCACGATTAATAATGATTTCTGTTGTATTGAACTGAAGATAACCAAACGACTCGCGCGATTAATAAAGATATCTGTTGTATTAAACTGAAGAAAACCAAATGACTCGCGCGATTAATAAAGATATCTGTTGTATTAAACTGAAGAAAACCAAATGACTCGCGCGATTAATAAAGATATCCGAGCAGTAAGAATAATATCGGCAACTTCGAATATGAGACCAATTTAAGCAAACCAATTGGTCGAAAAGATAACCGAGCGGTAAGAATAATAATATCCGCAACTAGCTGCTGGTCGGATAACTTCCATTCAGCCTTATAATACCCAATTACCTGAGCGGATACTGCGTCTCTAGCCAGGATATGATAACCGCGCGGTCTGATCTCTGACTGCCGACTAGAGAAAACACTACTCTCTTGCCTGGAGTACAGTCTAAGTCGATCTTTTGGGCAGGTGCGGCCGGAGCGGCATTGCTTCCCCTGAGATCGACAAGACTGTGGGTCTCCTGCAGGCACTGCTTGAGAGTATCAAAGAGTATTCGAGGGTTACATGCTAAGACGATCTGCGGGGTATGCGTGCGGCTTCCCGCACAGACCCATCTTAGTTGCAACGATATCCCTCTCAAAGCATGGTAGCGCTACCAGCCACCCTGTCCCTCCAAAATGCAGAAGTGGGGGTAGATACCAGCTGGGATCCGCAATCTAGTACTCCACCGCATCAAAGTCGGTAAGCTGCCACTACACGGTGCGAAATCTCCCCACAACACGTGGTCCTCGTGGTGTTACGCTAATAACAACGGCTCTAAAGGGGTATGTAGCTAGACTCGGCGATATCTCCTGATTCAGTGATCTTTTAATTTTTGGGTTGCAAACCCATAAGAATGATGACTTGCCAGGTGAGAGTACTGATATAGAATCTCTGAAATAAAATATAGAGATGAGTTATAATCCTTCTTAATAGAAATTCATAAGAGGAAATAAGAGACAGAAAAACATATTGGGTTAAGGAATTGATTGTCAGGATTGCTTCTGTTGCTGATGTCGTGTCTGCCAGCCTAGGAATGAGATGTCCTTTTTAGATCATGCTACGGGATTCCTTTGACTTCTGCATTTTCACAGCTAATTGGAGAGCTCTACAATCTTTTGTTAAATGACCTCTTTTCTTGTGATATTCGCAATACTGATCCTTGGATCTGGTTTTTCCGCCTGCTGCCCGAGCGGGTTTCTTTTGACTTGGCTCTCCCTCCCGTTATTTAATCTGGTATACGTCTAACAAACTTCTCTGTCCTTTTTCTGAAACGCGGGGCTTCTTCGTAACTGGAAACCTTGTCGGCAACTCGGGCGGATAGATCGGGTACGAGGTCGAATAGCCCGGCGAATAACCCGGACAGGTAGGCGAGTAGGCCGGCGGATCGACCTGCTTGCTATCCACTAGGGTCTGGTTGGCTGGTGTAACCGGAATGATTGTGGACTGCAAGTCTACCCGCTTATTGATTGCGGCTAGATTTGAATTGATCGCGGCGAGCTGCCGGATCATCTCTTGGCGAGTTCGATTTTCTTCCCGGTGGGACTGCAGAAGAGCTTCCAAGAGCAGAACTTCGCTGGGGCTGAGGTTGTTCTGAACGGGCTGCCGGTCTGGCATTGTATGGCCGCTGAACTTCAGCGACTAGCCGATATCTGAAGGTCGCATGTTAACTGTTGATGCACGAAAAGCGACAGGGAAAACGGGCACCACCAGCTAACCGTTCGAGCACTGGGGAGAAGGGGAGAAGGCTGTCGACCAGTCGGTTACTAGCGACTAGGAATGTCGGATAAAACCGGGCAGAGAAAAGAGAGAAAGGACCGCTATCAGCGGCAACACCAGTGTTCGCCCGCCGCGGCTTCAATGCCTCTCCTGCGGCGGACTTTCCTTTTAGCTTTGAAAAATCGGTTACAGCGGTTAGAAGAGAAGAGCCCGAGCGAACAGGTATCCGCTAAAGGAGAAATTCGAACCCGCTGCCACAGGCGGCAAGCTTGGGAATCCGAATTCTGTCCCTAGGAGGGTACTATTCACGTCTATTTATAGGCTCGGGGACCTGCCCAAACGGGCAGGGCTAAAAATACCGGCTACCCGATGTACAGGAGAAGCGGGCAGCGGTGACCAGACATAGGGAAGAGGAAGGAGAGGGGGCCACCTAGCCGCGCGGACAGGTGGATAGACAGCTCCTAACTGATTGCACCTGGACGCCTGCCAAGCCAGGGAGGCACCGCGGGTAGACGGTCAGGCGGCTAGGTGTTGGCTTGCCGCTGGGAGTTGGGGAGCGGTCAGATCCAGTGTTAACATCCCTGAGGATGATGAGCCTACTACTGAGTTGGCTGAAATAGTTGTAAAGGAAGTTTTTGATAGGATATCTGCAAGAATGGAGGAAAACGCCTCCAGACTGGATGATGCAGATAGGCATCTGCCTATGTCTGATGATGATGATGCTTCTAGGCCTCAAAGTGAGTGGGAGATCAAAATTGCTTCAGATAAAGAGACTGTTATGTCTGAAGAAGAACATCCACTGGATAAAGATATTGAAATTTTAAGTGCTGAGAAAAGGAATTCTCCAATTTAGGGGGAGCAGCTGCTACAAGAGATAATGCAAGATGCATTATTTGTAGGGGAGCAACTAAAAGTTCCTCCAATAGTGGTACTGTCTGCTGTAGCTGATAAAGAGGTTGTTGCTGCTGCTGACCAGCATGCAAAAGAAAGCATGGTAGAGGTTGAGCGGAGATACCATCTTATCTCCCTTCTCATGAAGTACATGAGTTAGTTTCCTCAGAAACTGAGAAAGAGGAATACAGTCATGAGAAAGCACACTCCTCATTACATCCAAAAAATAAATAACTCAAGAGTGACACTGCTCAAGGAATAGGGAGCAAGCATGTACAAGAAGCTCTAAATGAAGGCACATCAGCTAGAAAAGATCAGATTTCACCAATGCTCTTGGTCCAGCTAAAAAGCTTGTTAGATGAGCAAAGAAGAACCCTGGAAACTTTTGTAGATGATGCTTTAAATAACATCAGGAATGAGCTGGCTACAGAAATCAAATCAATTCGATTTGAAGTAAACTTACTAAAGGATGAAACTTTGAAGCTTTTTACCAGGGCTGCACCAGCTTTCGACTATATAATGGAAAAACTGGATGAGGAGAACAAGAATGTGGTCATTACCATACAGAATCAAGAGATTCAGGCCCAAAACTCATTGGTTGTACACAATGCTACCCATATAATGTTGAATAAGAAGACTGCTGCTATACTAACCAAAGCAGCTGAATGTACCAAACTGCTAGATGACCACTTACTGGTGATCAAAAATAATGAAATTATAGGAGTTAAACATCTGGATCTCAAAAGATCTTAGGCTAGCACCTCCCAGACTACTCAAGTAATTGAAGAAGTCAAAAGGGGGAGAGTAATGTCATCAGAACAAATACTGAGAATATGGTCTGGGCCACAAATATTGTGAGAGGCTTTTTGGGAATATAGCCACTTCAATATAATAACATCCCAAAGATGTCTGATCATGTACAACATGCCTTGCACAGAATGTCTACTACTGAGAATTTATAAGATAATCAAGAGCATGTACAGTATATTAAAGAAGGAGATAGTGTTTGTGCTCAGTGGGGAGAGCAACCTACAACTGCTAAATTACCTACATTCAGCCCCATAATAGACAAGGCTTCCATAGATACATTTGCTACTGAGGAAGAGATCAGAATGTGGAAGAAAAGATATAGAGAAGAAATGGAACAGAGGCCTGATTTTTAGGTATGGAGCCCAGAATCCAAAGCCATCATTCTGACAACTTGGGATCTTTTCAAAAACAAGACTGCAGACAGAGTGTAACACCCCAAAAAGGAATAATGGGTATCAAGCTAAATCGTCGAGCAGAGCTCGACGAAAATCATCGAGCGGAGCTCGACGAAACGTCAAGCTGAGCTCGATGAAAATAGTGTTATCTAGTGTTATGGCCAGCTCGATGAATTCTCTCATGTTCGACGAATGTGGTTCCGTTCGACAAAATATCGAAATCAGAAGTAGCCGAAGTGACAACTCGTGTCAAGGGTTGTTGTGCGACCACTGAGCGGTGATTGACTTTTTCAGCTTCAACCTGAGTCGTTGCTTGGCTTTTGTTGATTTTATCGTGTGGCTTGGATGTAATCTGAGGCCACTTATACAGACGGATAGGATAAAGGAAATCATTATTTTCTTTTCTATTCTTTCTCTTGCCAGTTTTGGAGTAGAAACATCTCGGCTGGAGCCGAAGTTTGGGGGGGATCTTGTAGAAGTGCTGGAGCAGATTTTTTGGTTGAAAAAAAGATCTGAAGCTAGATTCGCGAAGGGGAAAGTGAGCCGCTCATTTCCATCTGCATAGAAACACTTTGCCATGGCTCCAAAGAGAACTTCAAGGGCAACGATCTTTCTCCTTGGACATGTGAAGTCCTTAATTTAGCATGTGCATGGACTTCCCCAACCAAAAGGTGGAATATTGAGGGATTTCTGTTGGGTTAATTCTTGAAATACCCAAGAAGTCTTGAATATAGATCCAGAAATGTGTAGTATAGAATATGCATGCTGTGTGAATCCCATCTGGACAGGTTGGTCTGGATTGGTAATATTTTATTTTGCGCACCAGAGAAGACTCCACGTATAAATGGGTATTTTGTGGAGTCGGTGTGTTGTGCCTGTGAAGTAGAGTAACAGGAAGTACTGGAATGGAATTCCAGGAAAATACACTCAAAGTTTGTGTGATATATGCTGGCACTATATTGTAGGGTTTGGGTTGAGTTTGGCCGCAAAAAGAGCGCTTTTGTTGACCCCGCCATGTGGTCGTGATGAACGCTGGCATTGACTCCCGCTTTGATTCTGAAGCCAGTCCTTCGGGGACGTTGTTGTTGTTATTGTGATCTATGCACTCTTTAAGGCCGATGATCCAAATGGACAAGGGGAAGCCGACCCACGTCAGTCTAGACATTGAACTGGCGATTTGAGCAACATGCAAAGGCAAAACTTGATCCGCGTAATGGTTGTCTAACTTGAGTGCCTAAGGTATTCGCTTTGTTAGGATCACATAATGAGATTCTTGGCCTGTTCTCCATCAAAACTAAAGTCTCCGGCTGTGGGTTGTGGAGCATGAATGCTCAAAGTTTACAGTTGGGTTTGAGACCTGAGAACGGTGGTGGGACCCTTATTTTCTGGTACACCGATAATGTTCCCTGAGTGCACGGAGCGTCGTACTTTGTGTTCGACGTTTGTGATATATTGATTGTGCGAGAGTACACATCTTGTGATATATCTGCTGTGAAAATGCTATGCCTGAAGGAAGGGATTACCACTTCCCCAGAAAAGGGGTAGGTTCGTTATAATTGGTCAGCTAAATGCTGACCATTGCCTTGTTTACAACCATTACGGTGGATTGTCCCCATGCAGGTGTTGCAGAGATAAGTGGGAAATAGCAGACTGAAGCCCTTGCTACTGCTACTGGCCCTCAAAGGGAATGAAGAAAAGTTTACTGTTTTCATGTATGGTCAGCCTGCGTACCGATGTTTGTAATCCACATTGATGAAATGTAACTGCAAGACCTTGAGGCCATAACTTTTGTGTAAAGATACATTCCTGTGTTGTTATATATAAATGGTGTTTTATATATTGTGGAAATTCAATTGAGTTTAGTTCAATTTAATCGTAAGGCTTTCATTAGCATGCTCTGAGTTACGATGCAAATAGTTTTGGTACCAGCTTGTCTTGTTCTTCCTCTTTCGAATTCGTGGTCGAATTCTTTCGTGGGGTGGCAAGCACATGTAAGTGCGACCCACTATTAAATAAATAAACTCAAGTATGTACACTAATGAATGCAAATACACCTGTTTGAGGAAACTGCGTGTTCCTAAAAATTTGTTGTTGCTCTTGCAAAGTCGCTAAAGTGTGTATTTTATACGTATATGTGACTCGAAGTGGTGCAGAGAAGTCTGAGCCCCAGTATTTTGATTAGAGTGCGGCACCAACTGAGGTTCCTACACCTCCTCCTTCTGTGGAGAAAGTACGTTTATTTGATGAGGCGCTATTTGTAATGATTCATGCAAAGCCTACGGGGCAGGCGCAGCCTGCAATAGTGCCAGAACCTATTAAGGTTGTTATTTATCCTCAAGCAGCTGAACGGCAGTTGAAGAAGTTTATGAGCTTCAATCCTACTACATTTACGGGTATGGGATCCCCAACGCAAGCGGAAGATTGGTTGTCATGCATCAAGCGAATATTGATGGCGATAAGGACGGAGGAAGAACAGAAAGCCACCTTGTTCACCTTCTTGCTGGAAGGAGAGGCTCGACTATGGTGGGACGAGATAGAGTTGCACCACTTAGCATGCAGACAACTAACAGAAGTCTCGATAGAGGAGTTTTCGAGACAGTTCCTGGCAAAGCACTTGCCATAAACACAGTGCATCGCCATGGAAAATGAGTTCCAGCATCAAACTCGGGGTGAAAGTAGTGTTGATACCTACTTACATGAGTTTACATAGTTGGGACGCTATGCGGGTTCTATCTTCGCCGATGAACAGCATAAAACCAATAGGTTCTATGATGGGTTGCGAGATGAGTTAAGATTCCTACTTTCGAGTTCGGTGAACCAAGGGTTTCAAGCATTGCTGGATACGACATGTGTGTTTGAAAAAGATTTGAAGCGGGTATAGGGAAAAAGGGACTTGGCTGTGACAAAGTCTGAGTTCACAGCGTCGTACCAGGGAAAATAGAACTACCGAAGGAAGTAGTGCAAGAGATCCAAGTCTTCTATACAGGCTCCTTCTACAGTTGCGTCGTGAGAAACTTCGAGGCAAGAGTATCGTGCCTGTTATACATGTGGTAGGGTGGGGCATCTATCCTGTGATTGTCGAGTTGGTCCGCCAAAGGTTGTAAAGAAGACAGGAGCGTCATATGCTGATAAGGGAAAGGCAGTGGTTGAGTCCTCTGTATCCCAAGTGCAACCCCGAGTGTATAATCTTGGCCAACAGGAGGCCATAAAGCAAAGTTACGTCGTCACAGATATGAACTAAGATATTAGTTTATTACTTTTCATATGTCATACCTTGTGTGTAGCTTGTGTATGATTTGTTTGTCTTAGGCTTTGTCCTGATTCGGGACTCTCCGGCAAGGGCACTATTTGATACGGGTGCATCCCATTCATTTCTATCTGCGGACTTCGTATCACGGATCGGCGTGCTGATTCGTATGACAGCACATAATGTGAAGGTGTTATTACTGAATGGATGTGTGATGCATGCAGATAGGACTAGCTTTGTGAAAGTACGGATAGGAAATCGGGATTTCTGCTTGGACGCATCTGTGCTGATGATATCTGAGTTTGATGTGATCTTTGGTATGGACTGGCTTTCGGAGCAGCGTGCCTGTATTGATTGCAACTCAAAGGAAGTCACACTGGGTCAGAACACCTAGCTTGAGACTAAATTCGCTTGTATGCTATGAGCGAGCAGGATTTTGATGTATGGTATCCAAGTCGTCAATGCTGTTCAGAAGGGCGTAGAGTTATTCTTCACGCTTATTCAGGTTGTTGAGCCAAAGGCCAGTGTGAGTGACGTTCAGATAGTATCAGAGTTTGCTGATGTGTTTCCTAAAGATCTTCCCGGGTTACCACCCCAGCAGGAGATCGACTTCTCTATTTATTTGGTGCAAGTTGCAAAACCTATGGCCCGCTCGTCATATCGTGTACCGATAAAGGAAATGATGGAACTGAAAGTTCAACTACAAGAGTTTCTGGAACAGGGATACATACGCCCAAGTATGTCACCTTAGAGCGCACTTATTCTCTTTGTGAAAAATAAGGACGGTAGTTTGCAGTTATGTATCAACTATCTCGAATTGAATAAGATGACAGAGAAGAACAAGTATCCAATACCTCGAATTGATGACATGTTTGATCAGCTAGTAGGATCAACCGTCTATTCTAAACTGGACTTCATTTCTTGTTACAACTAGTTGAGTATTCGGGAAGGTGACATTCCTAAGACAGCGTTTGGAATATGCTATGGTCATTACGAGTTCACTGTAATGCCATTTGGGCTATGTAATGCACCATAGGTATTAATGGATCTAATGCATCGAACGTTCCGAGATTACTTGGACGTGTTTGTGATCGTCTTTATTGACGACATATTAGTGTACTCTCAGTCTGAAGAAGAACATTTAAACCATTTATGGATGGTGTTACACACCCTGAGGAGAAACAAACTCTACGCCAAGTTCTCAAAGTGTTAGTTTTGGCTGTCGTCAGTGGCTTTTCTTGGCCATGTGGTGTGTGGAGAGGGCATTACGGTTGATCCGTTGAAGATAAGAGCCATACGGGATAGGCCGGTGTTGTCTTCTGTAGCCGAAGTCAGGAGTTTCCTTGGATTTGAGGGCTACTACAGACATTTCATAGAAAACTTCTCACAGATTGCTTTGCCTCTTACCACATTAACGAGGAAGGATAAGAAGTTTGTATGGATGCCGGAGTGCGTGCAAGAGTTTGAATATTTGAAAGGTCGCTTGACCACGGCGCCAATCTTCATGTCGCTATGTGGTTCAGACGGCTTTTAAATATATAGTGATGCATTAGGGAGCGGCTCAGGCTGCGTTCTTCTTCAGTTTGGAAAGGTTATCGCTTATGGTTCACGCCAGTTGAAAGTGCATGAGCGAAACTATCCCATCCATGACTTGGAGTTAATGGCTGTGATTTTTCCACTTAAACTATGGCGTCATTATTTATATGGCGTGAAGGTGGATAATTTCACGGACCATAAAAGCCTAAAGTTTTTACTGGATCAGAAGGATCTCAACATGCAACAACGTAGGTTGATGGAGTTCCTCAGGGACTACACCTTCAAAATTCACTATACTTCAGGGAAGGGAAACATTATCGCAGATGCCTTGAGTCGTAGGAATCCGATAAGGGCAAATTGGTTGCAAATGCATGATGAGCGTCTGATCCAGGAACTGGAAGAATTGGAGATTTCTTGTGGTGACAAGAATTCCACCGCAAGTGCGTGCCTAAACTGGACGGAGGTATAGTATGACCTTGCGGACATGTTCCAGCGAGCAACGGAACTTGATGAAAGTTTACAACGCTATGTAGTGGATGGGTCAAATGGACAATTTTCCTGTGATGATGGCCTTTTGCGAAAAGATGGTCGTTTGTGCGTCCCAATTATGGGTAAGCTAAGAGAAGAATTTATGTATGAGGCTCACTTTACGAAATACTCAATTCACCCAGAGAGCATAAAGATGTACAAGGACATGAAAAAGCTGTTATGGTGGTCGGGGTTAAAGAAAGACATAGCACATTACGTGGCAAAATGTAAGACATGTGCCTTAGTGAAAGCAGAATCTCAGAAGCCTGGAGGTTTCCTGAAGTCGCTACCTATTCCGGAGTGGAAGTTTGATTATATTTCGATGGATTTCATGCATGGTTTGCCAAGATCTCAATACGGTAACGATTCGGTTTGGGTGATCGTAGACCGATTGACTAAAGTGGCTCACTTCATTCCGAACAAGTGGGACGATTCAGTGAAAGTCTTGGTTAAGCTTTCTGTTGAGTAAATAGTACGATTGCACTGTGTGCCCCGTAGCATCGTAAGTGATCGAGACGTGCATTTCATGTCGAATGATTGGAGGCTAATCCATCATTTATTGGGGACAAAATTAACGTACAGTGCGGCCTTTCATCCACAAACGGATGGCCAAACTGAGAGGTCTAACAGAACAATGGAGGACATGCTCTGAATGTGCACATGGGATTTTGGGAAGAGGTGGGAAGACCATCTATATATGGTGGGGTTCGCCTACCATAATAGCTTTCAATCTAGCATAAATATAGCACCGTTTGAAGCTTTATATGGTAGGAAATATCATACACCATTAGCTTGGGTGGAAACCGGCGAGTCAAAATTATATAAGCATAAGGAAGTCGAAGAGGCTAATTCGACGATAGGCTCTATCTGGGAGAGGCTACTAATAGCCCAAGATAGACAAGAAAATTACTACAACTCCAAACATCAGAACATGGAATTCGCGGTGGGTGATTGGGTATATTTAAAAATCAATCCTTTCAATGGCATGTTCAGGATTCGGCCCTTGAAAAACTTAAGTACGAGGTATGTTGGTCCGTTTGAAGTGGTGGAGCGAGTTGGAGAAGCTGTCTATCTGCTAGCTCTTTGGGCAGAATTGAGTGGATTGTATGATGTGTTCCACGTATCAGTGCTTCAAAAAGCCATAAAAAATCCAACTCAAATGATTGCGACTGATCGCGTACTAGTCGAGTCTGTACTAAGGATGAAGGTTAGGCTCATTCGGATTGAGGATAAAGCGGATAAGCAGCTGCAGAACAAAACAATTGGGATGGTCAAGGTCCTGTAGGACAACTATGGCAGTGAGGAGCTAACATGGGAGCGGGAGAAAACCATGCGTGATGAATTTCCCGAATTGTTTGTATAAAAGGTTGTAACATTATTTTTTTTGAAGAAAATGTATGTTGTAACATATTTGTTACTGATTTTTGCATGTTGTATTAAATTTCGGGATAAAATTTCTATAAGGAGGGGAGGTTTGTAACACCCGAAAAAGGAATAAGGGGTATCTGGCTAAATCATCGCGTGGAGCTCGACAAAAATCATCGCGCAGAGCTCGACGGATATAGTGATATCTGGTGTTATGGCCGGCTCGACGAATTCTCTCCATTTCGACGATTTGCGTTCGACGAATGTGGTTCCATTCGACGAAATGTCGAAATCAAATATCGCCGAAGTGACGACTCGTGTCAGGGGCTGGTGTGCGGCCACTGAGCGGTGATTGACTTTTTTAACTTCAACCCGAGCCGTTGCTTGGTTTTGTTGATTTTATCGTGTGTCTGGGATGTAATCCGAGGATACTTATGCAAACGGATAGGAAGAAGAAAATCATTATTTCCTTTTTTATTATCTCTCTTTCCAGTTCTGGAGCAGAAACATATCAGCCTGAGCCGGAGTTTGGGGGGATCTTGTTGAAGTGCTGGAGTAGATTTTGTGGTTGAAAATAAGATCTGAAGCTAGATTCATGAAGGGGAAAGTGAGGCGCTCATTTCCATCCTCGTAGAAACACTTTGTCATGGCTTCAAAGAGAACTTCGAGTGTAACAATCTTCCTCCTTGGACATGTGAAATCCTTATTTTGGCATGTGCATGGATTTCCCCCAACAAAAGGTTGAATGTTGAGGGATTTTCGTTGGGTTGATTCTTGAAATCCCCTAGAAGTCTTACGTATAGATCCGGAAATGTGTAGAATAGAATATGCATGTTGTGTGAAGCCCATCTAGACAGGTTGGTCTCTATTGGTGATGTTTTATTTTGCGCATCGGATAAGCCTCCGCGTATAAACGAGTATTTTGTGGAGTCGGTGGGTTGTGCTTGTGAAGTGGAGTAACAGGAAGTACAACAATGGAATTCCAGGAAAATACCCTCGAAGTTTATGTTTTATATGCTGGCACTGCAGGATGATGTAGGGTTTGGGTTGAGTTTGGTCGCAGAAAGAGAGCTTCTGTTGACCCCGCCAAGCGGTCATGACGAGCACTAGAATTGACACCCGCTTTTATTATGAAGCCATTCCTTCGGGGACGTTGTGGCAATTGTGAGATATGTGCTCTTTAAGGCCGGTGAGCCGAACGGGCAAGGGGAAGCCGACCCACGTCAGTCTAGACATTGTACTAGCGATTTGAGCAATGGGAAAACGCTGAACTGTATTCACATTATGGTTGTCTAACATGAGTGCCTAAGTTATTGTCTTCGTACGGATCACATAATGAGAGTCTTGGGCTATTCTACATCAAGACTAAAGTCTCTGGTCGTAGGCAATGGAGCATGAATGCTCAAAGTTTACCGTTGGGTTTGAGACCTGAGAACGGTGGTGGGACATTGGTTTTCCGATACACCGATAATATGCCCTGAGAGCATGGAATGTCATACCGCATGGTCGACGTTTGTGATATATTGATTGTACGAGATTACACATCTTGTGATATATCTGCTTGTGAAAATGATATGCCTGAAGGGAAGGATTACCACTCCCTGGAAAAGGGGTAGGATAAGTCCACAGGCATTGAGTGAAGTCAACACACTCAATGCCACAGAGCAAAAAGTTGTAAGTAAAACTGAGTTCAGAGTTCGTCGAGCTGAGCTCATCGTTCGTCGAGCTGAGATCACCGTTCGTCAAACTCAGTTCAGTTCGTCAAACTCAGTTCAAAAAATTGGCTAAGGCAAAAAGCGTTGAGTGAGGCATGCTCACTCAACTCTCTCAACGCCAGAGAAGCAGGAAGTTTTTGCTAAGGCAGAAAGCGTTGAGTGAGGCTTGTTCACTCAACACTCTCAACGCCTAAGTTATAGAAAGTTTTTCTAAGGAAAAAAGCATTGAGTGATGTAGACACACTCAACGCTCTCAACGCCAGAGAAACAGGAAGTTTTTGCTAAGGCAGAAAGCGTTGAGTGAGGCTTGTTCACATGACAAAAGGCGCCGCTAGCCTACTGTACGACAGTTAGGCATTAAAGCAAAGATGGAGCCAACATTATTGGTGTTGGACCCACTGTAAAAAGAGTCATTGGGTTACAATAAATAAAAAAAAGAAGCTCTTTATAGAGAGAGCAACTGTTGTAGTAGTTCTTCACAATCGCCATTATTGTGGCTGTGGCTGAAGAACAGAGAGTCCAAGACAAGCTAGTCTATAGGCATATCAAGTTAGTTATTGATATCAACATCTTCAACAACAAGATTGTTGGTTCCAACTTCATTTGCACCAGCTAGCAAGCTCAGGGAGATTCACTGAGAAAGAGATAGCAGCTAGGGCCGACCCTTGCTGCAGGTGCTTCACAGATCAAGCCAACAAGAACATTCTCTTTGGGAGCTGTGAAGAAGGAGAGAGGGCTGAACAGTTGGCTCAGTTCAGAAAGATGCAGAGAAGCTAATCTGCAAGTTACTTCCAACATAAGCCAAAACATCTACATCATTGTTGTTGTGAAGAAGAGAGGACTGAGCTTTTGGTTCAGTTCAGAAAGGGGCAGAATAGTATTCTGCAAGTTACTTCCAGCTCAAGTGGATATACTTGTTGCTGTGAAGTAGTTGCGGCTAAGGAGTTCTTAGTCCAAAAAAGTAGACTCAGGAAAATCATTTCTGGAGTCAGAGTTGGGTTGATTCTAACTCAGTCAAAGTAGATTGGCACAGAGAAATTTCTCTTGTGACCAATCAAGAACCTCACCACCCCACTTCCACTTTGTAGGATCCGTTGTGGATCTGAGTTGTAGGAGAAAATTTGCTCTAAGATAGGATCCAAAAGTGGATCTGAGTTGTAGGGCAATATTGCCTGAGCTGTAGGAGAGTGAATCTCTCTGAGTTGTAGGAGCATGTTTGCTCTGAGGTATGGCTATCCTCCATAGCCTAAGTGGTAGGGCTTAATTGCCTGAGGTAGGTGATCTTTGGATCATTGAGAGGTAGGGCCTTGTGCCTTAGCTGTAAGTCTTGGAGGAGACTGAGAAATCCTGAGGGATCTGAGGTGTAAGCTCTTTGAGCATTGGTTTGGAGAAGTGCCTTGACCAACAGGAATTTGCCAAAGTGGGAGGAGAGTGGATGTACCGAAAGATTGGGGAACCACTATAAATCTGTGTGTATTCTGTGTGTTGCTTTTCTTTGTGTAGGTAGCTTGTCTTTAAAGCAAAACTTAATCTATCAATAAAGCAGCCAACTAAGAAATAATCAAAGATAGTAGTCAATAAGGACTAAGAAACCTATTCACCCTCCCCTCTAGGTGATTTAGCAATCCTTGAAATAAAGACTTTCAGTCGGTCGTCTCCTCTCTATCGTCGTCTTGGTGGTTGCACGCTCTCCCGGCCATCGGCGGCGGTCTCCCTCCTCGCCGGCGAGTTCTACTGCCAGTTTGTAGGCCGCATATAGGAGCCCGTCCCTGCTGTCTGATATTTTCGAGTCATTCCCCGTCATTCGATTTGCGTGTAACCACCCACTAACTGCCGGGTTAGTGGGGGAATTTTATAATTAATTTAATTGGTGTACAAATAGCAAAATTAATTAACCTAATATACGCCCCTAAACTATAGTAAAAATATTTATAATGGTGGTTATGGTTTACGGATAGCAGCGTAACAACCATAAACACCTCCTTAAGGCAATAAAAGGAGCCATAGGCCTCCTCATTTCTCACTTTTTTTCCTCCGAGCTTTCTTCTTCCTCGGGTCGAAGTTCTGCTAAATTTCTCCTACAAGAAGCATTCGAGCTAAACTCAAGCCGCTTCCAAGCCATATTCAAGCCATCTCTATTCCACGTTCGAGTCACCTTGTAGCAACCTGACAAAGCCGATCTCTCTGCTTCTGGAAAGAATTCGAGACCGCAAACTCGAGTACTCTGCTTCCACGTTCAGTGCCAGTTGGTTGCCCTGTAAAGGCTATCACCGCAAAGTGCAATTTGTAATAAATACCTAGTGCGACGGCCTATCGTCCGGTGTGTGCTAACTCATCTCCAAATTGTAACGAGGAGACGTCTATCGCCCTCGATTCAGTGAACAAGCTGTTACAATAAGGAAATAGTGGACTTTGACCGGTACAGATCTGGTCACGTGTTTTTTTACCTAGTTGAGGTGTTTTCTACGTTAAAACTTCGTGTGTACGATCGAAAAACTTCATTGACTATGTGTGCGCTCGATTACTCTGAAAGCTAAGACAGTCCAGTTTATCCCAGTTTGACCGGAACACCGAGTTAGGCCAAAACAATAATAAAATTTTTATAATACTTTGATCTAGGTTGCCGAACAGTAAAATTAAAAATGGATTGAGGAGGAGGAGGGGAGTTGGGGTGCATGGGAGTACCTTTCCTCCTCCTTCGTAAGAGCGATGTTTACCAAGGACCCACCTACATGATCTCTCAAACCACCTCATCGAGTTCGGCGTGAACTTCACTGGCCGACACAATCTCCCTCAATACAATTCCTTCTGACTAAGGTGGTGCCAGGGTCAACACCGCGATCATCCTCGGAAGCGACGGTGGAAGAAGAGGTGGAGGCAGAACACCTAAACAGGCCTCTATCAACTGGACCACCTCCGGCCTACCCCCAGCAGTTTCGACGGGGGTAGGCGACCCCGACGGTGGGATCTAGGCAGGCCACCACTGGCTCTACAGCCGGTGGCATAGGGGTTTGGTGAGCAGCGTAGTGCGGGAGTTCTTCTATTTTGAGTTTTGAGGTTTTTTTCTTCGGTCGCTGGCAGAGGCAGTGGCAGTGACAGCAGCTTTGATCGGTGCAACAACATCGAATGTAGGGGAGGCAGTGGGGAGAGATTCTATTGTCCAATTTTGGAAATTGAAAAATCTATTGTATTTAAAATTGGGTATCGTGATTTTTTCGCTCGGGCTGTCGATGGATTTGCTGTTTCAGCTATTGGTAGTCACAAATCGTATAATCAATGAAAAAGTGGGAAGGATCTGATGGCCAAAAATAAAATATTTGTTTTTATTTGTTTGATTCGATGGTCAAAATGCGAAGTCTGGAGTGCTTTCCCAATATGACTATTATTTTATATAATAAAGATATATATATATTATGGGGTTCACCCTAAATTTTCTGAGCAAAATCGGAAGATCTCATACAGAAAACGTGTGGGAAGAGCCACCCTGACCGGATAAGTTGCACGATGCACTGTGCTATCCCCAAATCTAGGAAGCTCTAAGAAGAATGTAAAACATGCGCACAAGCCCGGGCCTATGCGCGCGGGACCTCCGCGCTAGCACGAGGCCGCGCAACCAACTAGCACTGCCACACCCCACACGCGCGTCCACATCCCCCCCCCCCCCCCCCCGCATGCGTAACCCCACCACGTGCAAGCGCATTTCCTGCGTGTGGCGCACACGTGACCCCTGCCACACGCACAGCTTACATCCCCCGCTACCTCCGTCTGCCTCTGTCCTCCACTACCGCCTCTGACTGTCACCGTCGTCGGGTACCCCGCTCGGGCCGCCCGAATAGTTTGGGGGGCCTTTCATCATTTCTCTATATTTGGTGATCGAGGTGACCGAAACACAGTGATGCCATTCATAGGCACAAATTCCTCCTCGACGCAATTACCAAAGTTTCCCTCCAGAAAACTATAAATAGGTCATCGAGCCTTCATTTGAAGACAAACAACTATGATTGTTAAAAAGAGCTCTAAGTTTTTCAAGTGAGACTGTGGGCTTAGGCCGATCCTCGCTCAGATTAGCTTGGCTCCTCTTTTAGTGCAAAGGCTTCAACGGGGTTCAGGACACGTCGCTCTTCCCTGTAAAATCGCTTTCATCAAGATCTAGTTGACTTAGCCAAATTTCTAGGACAGAATTCTTCCATTGATGTACTGTGGATTTGCCAAATTTCTAGGTCGGAGCGCTTCCATCGAGACTCCCAAAAGTTAGTTATTATTTCATCATTGCACTTTATGCTTGTAACAGAGAGGTGACCTATCACCCTCTGGGAGATCGTGAAAAACTTTTATAAAATTCAAGGAAATAGTAGATTTTTGGCTTGACACTGATCCATCCCCATGGTTTTTCACCCTTTCCTGGTTTTCCAAGTCAAAAAAAAGTTATTTTCCATTTGCTGCTATTTTTTTTTTACTGTTGGTACGCCCGGTCCGACTCCGAGTTAAGCCAGTCCGATTCTCCGGACCAGGGAAAAACTGAGCTACCCGCAAAAGTTTGGTGTCATCTGTGGGAAAGTGTTCCCAAAAGATCTAACAAGTAGCAGCATCCCCTGACTAGAGGCAAAGTCAAGAAGAAGCACACCCACTGCAAATGGCATAGGCTCAGAGGAGCGCCCCGGATTAGCCTCGGCTAACACACCTTATAATACGCTCCTCTTGCTAATGGAATTGTCGGCACCGCCCCTACCCACTCAATGGATGAGCATTTTTTATTAATGGAGGAGCGCCAAGCTTACGTGATCACTCTCCTACGGTACTTGGGTATGTCCAATCCTCCCAATATATTCGATGCATACGGGGCACAACCGGCAGACGCATGGGGTCATGCAATGCCTCATGACGCGATATGCCCTGAGGATCCCCCACTAATGAACTTTCCGATGAAGTGAGTACCATGCACGCTGCCTGAAGTCCAAAGCCACTTACCTACATCTTGTACAACCCTCGCCCAAAGGACATGGATGTCCAGCAAGACAACCACTAGCTCACCCCCCAGGTGGTCAGGGACATGATCGAAGTTAGAGTACGCCTCAATGCTAAGAACACAACAACGGAGCTCCCTGCATACTATAGCTCAGAAGTGTCTCGGGTATTTATGCACCAAGAACACAACCTAAACTAGCCTATCTTTGTGGCATGGAAGGATCCTATGATATCGTATAACCACAGGACCAAGCCCAACCATCCACTTGTCAAGGAAGGAGCCCTGGGAATGAGCACTGAGGACCAAGCCCAACCGCCAAAAGTCTATCTATCAAATCCCATCGGTGTGATGACTAGAGAGCCTGTAGACCTGCCACACTATCCTTAACCCAGGATTATGACATTGTCAGTCAACTCACATAACATGCAGTTTCACTTCATCGTGGCACGGAAGGAGCCCTTTGGAGCGTATCACCAGAGGACCAAGCCCAACCGTCCACTTTGCGCGGAATGAGCCTCAGGAATGAGCACCGAGAACCAAGCCCAACTGCCTAAAGTCTCATTTCATCATTACCAATCCAGTGCGGCCAAACACACGCACTTACACCCTTTCACATTTTCGTGCTCCCAAGCACTCAAGGGTTCAAAATCAACACTGATGGCAAGCCACCTTAAACAACATACCAATCCTGCACTGCTACCCATATAGAGACACACTCAAAGTAGTGGACTATACAAATTATCCCATCAAACACTTGAGATCATGATTAAACATTCTTCATGGCCATGGGATATATCTCATCTGATTCCTTCCTTATAATCAAGCATTCACAAATAATTATGCTTTTATATATTTATCACAATAATATATTAACTCTCCGTGTATCCATCAAACATGATATCATAAGTATAGATTACACATTCAATTATGGGGCACGACACCCTCTTTCAAAACTTGTATCATTCATCGGATTACAATCACGCGCGTCCTTATCAGATTTCACAAGTTGCCATTTCTACAACCAAATCTTATCAAGCCATTTGTTCACTAATTTCCCCAAACCATTTGTTTATTAAATTCCTCCAAACCATTTGTTTTTCTCGAGTGAATATGACTAGGCTCATCCAAACCTCAACATCATCTTACTACGTTTCTCCTACCTAGTTCAAACCCAGTTATACACTAACCTAAAAGCATCTTGCATATAAGTTGTAACCATATAGCAACTTCGACTAGACATTCCCAGAGCTACAAAGCTCCTATAAAAACATGTAACCATCCGTTGGAAAGGTCTTTCTGAGGACTACAACTTTCTTTGTTAGCCCAAGACCTAGATCCAGCCATATCACACCCAAAAATTGCCTCGAAGTCCGTAGCGCGTAGAAAATAGATTTTTGTACGTGTCTTAAAGCAAAATGAATGGCATCGGTTCGTATTCTTCCATTAGCCATTTGTTTAAAACTACATAGAGCACTTCCTCCTCCCTTATTCACCCTCAAAAGACAATCCTTATTCACGAAACCAAGTCCTTCATCTTCACAACGAAGAGAGGGGAGGTTTAAGACAACTAATCCTAGGACGAGGTCCTAGCATGGTCTATTCCTAAGAGATCTTCATCACGCAATAGCCAAACTCTTTTGATTCGACATCTCTCCTGTATTATAACTAAAGATCTAGCACCAAGGGAGGGGGTAGGAAACTCACCTCGTTTCAGGCCATGGATCTTGTCATCCCCCTTAGCAGCATCGTTCTTCACGGAGAGGGAGAGCTCTTCCTCGAGAAAATCCAACTCCGGTGACCTCCAGTGACCTCTCTGCTTCCGTTGAATTCGGCACAGAGATTGGCTCAGCAAGAAATGGAGGTGACAGATAGGATTTCCTATTTCTTCCTTTTTATAAGAAATATTAGGGTTTGAGTCATGCCGCCACGTGTCGTCTCCTCATTGGACGCCCATCATCACATTAAATAAGTCTTGGTTAAAAGACCGATCCAAAGGATCCATCCAGCACATATCCTTAAACCCGGTTCATCCTGTATGTATGATTCGGCAAACAGAGGCTGGGCCGAAAATCTCCCAAGTCAAATTCGTCGGATATACCTATACACACTCGACGAACTATCGAAATTTGTTGTGATCACTCAACGCCTCGTTAAGTATAGTATTTTCTAAGTCAAAGTGGCGTATTCATCGAGTATCACTTAATGCTTTGTTGAAAGCATCGTGATCACTCATCACCTTCCCAAGTCTAGTAATTTCTAAGTCAAAGCGTCGGATTCGTCGAGTATCACTTGATGCCTCGTCGAAAGCATCGTGATCACTCAACGCCTTTTGAACCCAGTCGATACAATCAACGCTTTTTTAAGTCCAGTATTCTTTCAAGTCAAATTCATCTTATCTACTCGACGCTTCGTCGAGTCTAGTCGATGCACTTGATGGTTCCCGAATCTAGGTTATTCTAAGTCAAATTCTTCTATGCATCGAGTATCACTCGATGCCTACCCATCAGTCAACGCACTCGATGCTTCTTCGAGTCTAGTCGACGCACTCGATGCTTTTAAGTCCAATATTCTTTCAATTCAAATTCGTCTTATCTACTCGACGCTTTCTCGAGTCTAGTCGACGCACTCAATTGCTTCCTGAATCTAGGATTATTCTAAGTAAAATTCTTCTATGCATCGAGTATCACTCGATGCCTACTCACTAGCCAATGCACTAGACGCTTCGTCGAGTCTAGTCGATGCACTCGACGCCTATTACCAGTGCACCCCGAGACAGAATCAGTTCTCTTGACTCAAAATGCATGTGAGGGATTTAGCATGAATCGTACGTTACATCACAGGATTTGCTTGCTAGAAGACAAAAGGAGATGCTTGCCTTTAGTACAGCTGTAAATGCAAAAGCGATGCAGCAATTGCCATTTTTGTCCAGTCTTACTGTGCAAAGAGTCGTTGGACGGCAGGATACAAAAGGAGAGTACAGGGGAAAGAAGAGATAGGGCCTGAGAGATTAAAGCAGAATAGAGCTTTCTGGTCATCTTCTTCCTCTCGACAATGGAGAATTTTTCCAAGAACTTACTCTATAGTTAGTCTGTGATTCAAAGATAGTGTTGGTTGTTGAACGGATAATTAATTAAAAATTAAATCTGTATTCAACAATAAGTTCAGGGAGTTTTCTTTCTGAGTTCCAACGAGAAGCAGAGCTTAAGTTAGTTGGTTGAAGAAATTCTTCAACATCAAGTTCAGAAAGATCCTTTTCTGAGTTAGTATAAGTAGCAGAGCAAGCTTAAAGTTGTTGCTCCTCTTCAAGGCCTCTGCTCTAAAGTCTACAATAATTAAGGCCTAAAGAAGTAGTACTCTACAAGTTACATCTCAACACAAGCATAACCAACTTGAAGACCAACCATCATGTTGTTGTAAAGGAGATAGGACTGAGCTTTCTCAGTTCAGGAAAAAGATGACTCAGTGGACTTTTTCCCTGGAGTCAAAGTTGGGTTGTGTTCACTCAGTCCAGGAAGGTTGACTCAGAGATCTTTTCTCTGGAGTCAATCATCAACATCAAACTAATCACACTCTGTAGGATCTTAACAGATCTCAGTTGTAGCCTAAATTATAAAGGCTGAGAGGTAGGACCTGTGTGCCTAATATAGGATAAGGTTGTGGATCTGAGGTAGGGCATATGTGCCTGAGGTAGGAGATCTATTCTCTGAGTTGTAGGGCATGTGTGCCTAAGGTAGGATTGAGTTATGAATCTGAGGTAGGGCCTTTGGCCTGAGGTAGGATCTGGTTTAGATCTGAGCTATAGGCGAGTTTCACTCTCTGAGTGTAGGGCTATCCTCATAGCCTGAGTGTGGGACTTTGGATAAAGTCGGAGGTAGGTGATCTGGTGCAGATTACTGAGCTATAGGAGATTATATCTCTGAGTGTAGGGACTTGGGACTGAGATTGGACTTGGAGGAGTCTGAGAGATCCCAAGGGATCTGTGTTATAAGCTCTTTGAGCTGAGATTGAAAAAATTGGCCTTGTCTAACACACTGTTAGAAAGGTGAGTGGTATAGTGGATGTACCCATATCTTGGGGAACAACAATAAGTACCTGTGTACTATTGTGTGTATTGAAAGCATGCTAAAATAACTTAACTCTTAACACACCAAAATAATAAGTGGTCATATAAGACTAGGAAACCTATTTACCCCCCCCCCCCCTCTAGGTGTATAACTACTCTAGAAATAAAGACTTTTAAGATGTATCAGAGGGTGGTTGTTCAAAAAGGACTTAACAATCTGAACCGATCTCCAAGGGTAGCTAAGGATATCCTTATAGGTTCAGGAGAGAACCATAAAGAGTTGAGCTCCATGAAACTTCCAATCTGTAGAAAGGAAAGTTTTGGTATCTGGAAAGAGAGGGTCAGGCTATTTATGGAAGCCTCGGACCCAAGGATTTTCATTAATATCCAAGATGTACCTTTCATCCCTATGAAGATCTCTGTCTTAGATGCCAGAGTCCAAACCCCAAAGAAGTAAACTGAGATGACCAAGGATGGGGTCATCTTGGCAACCAAGGATAAAAGGGTACATAACATCATTGTGAGTGCTATAGATAATTCCATATTCCAGAATCTTGTCCACTATAAGATAGCCAAGGAAATGTGGGACACCCTGATTGTTTACATGGAGGGTACAGAAGAAGTTAGGGATGACAGGAAATCCCTACTTAATATAGAATATGAGGCCTTCAGGCAAAGCAACAAGGACAAAATAGTTGATTGCTATGAAAAGTTTTTCTGAGTGGTCAATGAGCTGAGGACATTTGGGAGGGTCTTCAATAATTATGAGCTGAATGATAAGTTCCTAAGATCTCTAACTAGAGACTGGGACACAAAGATTTGTGTCATCAGCGAAGTGGCCAAGCTTGCTGAAACTCCTCCACATACTTTGTTTAGAAAGCTGCTTTCTTATGAGATGCAGCTATCTGCCAGGAAGGAGGAGGAGACAACCATCAGGTCCCATACAAAGGAGAGGGCAGCGGCCTTCAAGGCTGAGAGCTCAAAGAAGACCAAGGAGAGGATAATCTCTCCCCCAAGGAAGCCAGCTGATTCAGAAAGCTCTAGGTACATCTCATCTAACAGTAATATGTCAGATGGAGAGTTTGCTGCCTTCTCAAGGAAATTCAAGAAGATGATGAAGAGAAGGCAGTGGAAGAACAATCCTTCCTCCTCTTCACATTACAAGAAGAATCACAACAAATCTAGGAAGAAGTTCTCCAAAGGAGACAAGTATAATTCTAAACCTAGGAAACATAATTCTTTTAAAATTATTTGCTATTATTGTAGCAAGCATGGGCATGTCATTGCTAATTGCCCAATTAAAAGAAAAGATATAGGTGAGATAAAGCACCACCACAAGGGCAAGAAAGAAAATACCTTCATTGCCAAGAATGAGAAGAGCTGGAGTCAAATTGACTCAGCATTCTGAAGAAGAAGATGAAGTATATATAGGGTTATTTGTTGTTGTTATTGCTGAAGAGGATGAGGACTATCTAGCTACATGGATAGGAATCAGGTCCCCACTATCCTCAGTCGATAGTGACTATGATGAGGATGAGGAATTTTGCCTCATGGATCTATCAGAAGATAATCAGGACATTTCTGTTCCTGATCAGGTACATTTTATCCCAAGCTCTTCTTCTATCTATAAGTATGATCAGAGTCTAATACATCCACTTCCTCCAGTGAGGATGGTGGATCAGATTCTGAAGAGGATGTAAATCAATTGATTGACAAGTATGGTGTCATTCGGGATGCTCTGAAAAGAAGCAAGAGGCTAGTCAAAAAATAAGCTTAGGATATTGTCTCCCTACAGCTAGCTGCTTCCCTACAGTCTGAATCAACTCCCTTGCTTGATCAGATGAGTAGGGGAGTCATCCAAATGAAGACTATCTCAATCATCCAGATTGGGACCATCAGCCAGAAGAATAAGATCATTATGGATCTTGAAAAGAAGTTCCTTAAGGAGAAGCAGATTGTGGTTGAATTCAGTAAGCCTAAGATAGTGTTGCCACTGATAGATTCCTTCACCTCTCAAAAGGATAAGAGGGGTTTGGGGTTTAAGTGGAACTCTAGTGTTGCCCATTCCAAAGGGAAGGGCAAATCTCCTGTAGTGCCTCAGGATACCTTTCACTAGGTAATCCTCCCATCAAACAGGTATGACCAAGATAGCATTTATGGTCACTGGAAAATGGGAAATCTTCTAGTAAGAATACAAGGGTATCTAAAATGGAGGGAGAAAGGACATGGGTGTGAGTACACTGAAGGCTCCCCATGAGTAAATCAAGATTGCCCATCATGGACCATATGCATTTGTTGCTCCATCCCCCACACTCAAGGATAAGGTTGTGACCTATTCTCAGCTTTCTCCAGCAAACACCTTGGCCAAGGGGAAGTCAGTCAATAAGGATCACTTGGCTGTCTCTGATGTCATTAACAACATGTCAACTGCAAAGAAGACTGCTATTGATGAAACTCAGAGTAAGCCAAGTACATCTACTGACAGACTAACTTTTAGTCAGATTCTTGCTGAAAGATACAAGAAGAAGGATGTTGCTCTCACATCTGAACTGACAGCTAGTGATAGCTTGCACTCTTCAAAGGTTGTTCAGAAGATGAGATACAACATCCATGAGTGTTGGTGTTGTTGTAAAGTGGGTCACTTTGCCATAGATTGTTGTCACAACCTTATTGTGCCAAGGGCAAGGGTGAGTCTTCCTATTAGGACTTCAGCGGGTAGACATGTGCATTTTCAAGCTAACAAGAACCTAGGACCCAATCCTTATTGGGGCCCTAAGATAAACTAAAATGTGTATGCAGGATAGTCCAAGTGCTCACTCAATGCAAATGTGGTACTTGGACATAAAAAATTCCAGGCTTAAGACTGGAACAAGGTGCCATCTTAAGAATCATACTCTAGTGAGTAATGGACCTAAGACCTGCTAGTGTGGAGTTGAAGATGGATAAACTGACCATTAAGGATACTCCTTAAAAGCGTTTAAGTTGTCTACCTAAATCACCTAGAGGGGGGTGAATAGGTGAGTTGTGCGTCTATTTGCGGAATAAAAAATTTAGCGATCTATGCACAGAGAAATAACCAAGCAATCACAGACGACACCAGGAATTATAGTGGTTCCCCAACCTTGGGTACGTCCACTTTCCACTCACCGATCTAGCAAAGCACTAGGCTCGGCTACTCCACTATTCTCGGATTTAAAACAATCCTACAACTCGAAATAATGTTCCTACAACTCGATCCACAAAAACGGATCTACACTCGGAAGATGAAAACTTCCTAAAACTCGGAGAACAAAGCTCCTACACTCGGAAAATAATCTCCTATAAGAATAAAATGAATTTAGGAAATACAAACAGAATATCTCTCTCAGATCTGGAAATTTCTGCCTAGGTCTTCTCTCTTGTTATTTGCGGCTTTATCACAAATTATTGATGAAGACTCCCGGCTAGATCCTTGATCTGAGATTTCTTGACTCACAAGATCAAAGAGAAGATGTATAGATGGAAAATGATCTTGATCTGCAAGTCGACTTGTCTGAATCTTCTTGAACGAAAGCCCTTGGCGATTTGCACGATGAGCGGCGGCGGCTTCCGATTAGGAAAGAGAATTTCGATTCAGAATTCTTAGAATATTTCTTTTCACGCGCTTGTTAGGGTTATTTGGAATTATAAGACCTTTTATAAGATCTCCCTAACGGTCATAATTATCATTAATGACGGCCACGTGGACCAATCATGTCCAGTCATTTGAAAATCATGTCTTTTTGGGACTTAGCAAAATTTTCTGAAAAGATGACTGGATTACTCGAGTGAAGGAATAACTACTCGAGTACTTGAACGGGTTCTCGAGAAGACAATATCATACAACTCGAGAAGAAGCACTTCAGGAAATTTCAGGACAAAATTCATTATCACTCGAGTGGAATAAGGATTACTCGAGTGCTAGAAATGTTACTCGAGAAGTACAAGTGAACTTCTCGTGAAAAAGACTTAGAGAAAATTCTGGTTACTCGAATGCTTGTTCTAGACTTCTCGAGAAGTAGTTTGACTTCTCGAGTACAAGGACTTCACTACTCGAGAACTAGAAATATAACTCGAGTGCTTGACTTCTGTTACTTGAGACAATCTTGTACTACTCGAGTAATCAATATAACTATTCGAGGACTTGAACTTCACTACTCGAGAATAATACTTAGAAAATTTCTGAGAAGGAAAATTTGTCAACTCGAGACACAGACTAGACTTACTCAAGTACAACTAGATGATCTACTCGAGTACTAGAATTCTACTCGAGTGAAACACTTAGAAAATTTTGGTTTATGAAAATTTTCCTTTCTTCAATGGAATCAGCAACATGTCTTTTTCCAACAAATCTAGTGCTTGAAAATGAAGTGTATCCCAATAGAGAGGCTACACATGAGTCAACACCATGGATCACACTATGAGGGATTACATTGTATGGTCCTGTATTTAGTGACCCACTATAGACTGATATTTGTCTACACTTGGCAATAAGTCCTGCAAACACATAACTCAAACAGCACATCAAATACAACTTAATTCATCTTATTTTAAGGGTGACTTCATACAAATCTAGGTTATTGTGGATATAATACCCAACAATCTCCACCTATTTGTAGAAGTCAGAACCCTCCACACTAAACTGAATTATATAAAAAAATAAAGAGCTAGATATAAATGAGAGAAAATAGAGTAGCATGCACAAAAGTTAAAGACAAAGAATAGATCAACAAAATTTAGGATTTATATAAACAAATTTAGAATTCGACCACAAATTCGATAGAGGAAGACCGAGAGAAGCTGATACCAAAATGTAACGACTCCACCCGTTAAATAACATATAATAGAAGGTCCGGCCAGGGCCCCACACTATATGCTACAAACAGACGGTGAGGTCACATGATAATACCATCAACGCATCCTAACACAGAGCATGCTAGCGGAATAGATACACAATTAGATGAACTCATAGCAAGAATATCCACTAGATATATATAAACCAACGTTATATACAACCACTCAAACGAGTGGATAGCAAATACTATAGTTTGTCCTTAAGGCCTTACAGTTCCTCTTTAAACAGTATGGATTACAGACATTGGCGCGCAGGCCGGCCATACATGAATAAAAGAAAATACAAAAGCTAGCCTTCAAGTTCTAGCACAAACAGCAAGAGCGGCAACATCAGCAGCAGGGGAATCATCCCTTCATTTTCCGCTCGGCTCTCCAGCACCTGCATAGGTACAATCCACCCAGAAGGTGGCAAACAAGGCAACGGTCAGCATTCAGCTGACAAATTTATAATAATCCTACCCCTTTCCCGGGGCAGAGGCATTCCTTACCTGCAGAGCAATACAGCAATTGACAGATAATATACATATTGTGCTCTCACGCACAAGCAATCCATCACAACCGTCGGCAACCCGGCCCGACGATCTGTGCTCTCAGGCATACTTTTGGGTACACCGGCGAACCGGGATCAACACCATTGAGTATTTAGTCTTAATGGCGTGCAATCCTAACACTCTCATTATGCTACTGACGAAAGACCAATGCCTTGGCACTTCCTTGTACAACCAACATAATGCAGGTACAGATCCAACACACCCCATTCCTCAAAATCTCCATGCCATCACCAAGCACATCGTACTTGCGGCTATAATAAAAGACGCGGGTCGGCTTCACCTTTCCTGTTCGGCACGAGGCCTTTTAGAGCTCGCAGCTCCCAATCGCCATAACGTCCGCAAAGGACTGGCGTAAAAATAGACACACTATCCAAATAGGACTGGCTTCATCGTCCATCAAGGACTGGATACATCGTAGCCACAACACAAACATCACAAGGGCATTTTCCTGGAGTTCCACATTGCAATACTTCCTGCTACTCCCCTTCACAGGCATAACCCAAAGACCCCACTAACTACACGAGTATACACAGAGTCTTCTCTGGTGCATAAATGCAACATCACCAATCCAGACCAACATGTCCAGATGGGCTTCACACATTATGCCTATCCAGTACTACACTTTACCGGGTCTATATGCAAACTCAACAGGGGATAATAACTATCAACCCACAGGAATCACTCACTCATTCCACCTTTTGGTGGAGAGGATTCTTTACTCAGGCATAAAGAAGGATTTCACATGTCCAAGAAGGAAGATCGTTACCCTTGTCGATCTCTTGGGAGCCATCGAAAATCTGGCCGGTTGGAAAGCACCGCAGCTACTTTGCCTCCACTAAACTAGCCTCGGATCTCGAATCGGATCGCAGGAGCACCACCAAAGCCTTGCTCTTCTCCTCCTTCTCCTTCCTCAAGGCTCTCTCTTTTTCTCTCTTCATAAGAATGACAAAAGAGGCCAACACTCAGCCTTATCACTGCAGGAAAGGAACTCGGCCATTGGATCCAAATATAAATAATTGGATGGCCGAGATCTGCCCAAAAGTCCAAATTTGACTTGACAAGGCCTATGACACGCCCGTGTTCCAGGTCGTGTCCCCCAAGCAGTGTACGAACCGACTCAAATTGAACCAGAACACGGGCTCAAACACGCCGATGTCACAGGGCACACACGCACGTGTCAACTTTTACAAGGCCATGTGACTGGCTGTGTCACCTTTTAACACGAGCACAAATCACCCGACAAGCACATGGCTAAGGCATACGCCCATGTCCATTTTCGTGTGCCCAACACGCCCCTGTGACATGCCCGTGTCACAGGCCGTGTTCAACACTCAACGCCACTCAACGCCATTCCACTCAATGCCACTCAACCCCACTCGGTATTCACCCGAGCACGACATGCCCTGGGACACGCCTGTGTCCCAGGCCGTGTTGCCTCTCGACGATCAGTTCTCGAGAACTCGAATCGATGCCTACACAAAAGGACACGCCCTGGTACATGCCCGTGTCCCAGGACATGTGCACTGGACACGTCTGTTTCCCAGGCCGTGTCACACAGCCTGACTCCATCTTAAGATTTTTGGGGTGTTACAATCCCCCCCCCCTTAAGATAAATTTCGTCCCGAAATCTATACTCAGCTAATAAACAGGAATCACAAAGTTATAACGTTAAAAGAGTTGTTATAATAAAATGTACACGGTCAACATTTTATACAAAAGTTTGGGAAACTCAGCTCGCATGGTCTGCTCTCGCTCCCATGTTAGCTCCTCACAGCCATAATTGTCCCACCGGACTTTGACAATCCCGATTATCTTATTCCATAACTGTTTCTCGTCTCGATCCTCGATCCGAATGGGTCTAACCTTCGTCGTTAGCCCATAATCGACCGGTACACGATCATTCTCAACTATTTGAGCTTGATCCTTGACGGCTTTGTGAAGTACTAAGATGTGGAATACATCATGAAATCCACTCAACTCTGCTAAAAGTGCTAGCCGATAAGCAGCTTCCCCGACTCGCTCCACCACTTCAAACGGACTAAGGTATCTGGGACTTAGATTTTTCAACCTCCGAATCCGAGATACGCCTTTGAAGGGTTTGATCTTCAAATAGACCCAATCGCCCACCACGAACTCCACGTTCCGATGCTTGGCATTGTAGTACTTTGCTTGTCGATCTTGGGCTATCAATAGCCTCTCCCGAATAAAGCGTATTATCGAGGTAGCTTCTTCGACTTCCTTTTGCCCCTTCAGCTTGGATTTGCCTACCTCTGCCTAAGCTAATGGTGTACGACATTTACGACCATATAGAGCCTCAAACGGTGCCATACCGATGCTTGCATGGTAGCTATTATTATAGGCAAATTCTACCAAATAAATGTACTCTTCCCATTTCTTACTGAAATCTAGGGCGCACATACGAAGCATATCTTCCATCGTCCTGTTGGTTCGCTTAGTCTAGCCATCCATTTGGGGATGAAAGGCCGTACTGAATGCTAATTTTGTGCCCAACATTTGATGAACTAGCCTCCAATCAGTTGAGGTGAATCGTCCATCATGATCACTGACAATGCTCCGAGGAACACCATGCAGTCGAACAATCTGTTCCACATAGAGCTTAGTCAAGGCTTCCACTGAATCATCTCTCTTGTTTGGAAGGAAGTGATCCACTTTTGTAAACCGGTCTACAATCACCCAGATAGAGTCATGACCGCGTTGAGATCTCGGCAACCCGTGCACGAAATCCATTGAAATATCATCAAACTTCAACTCTAGAATCGGTAATGACTTCAGGAAACCACCAGGCTTCTGGCATTCCGCTTTTACCAAAGCACAAGTGTGACATTCTGCCACATAACGTGCTATGTCTTTCTTTAGTCCAGGCCACCAAAACAACATTTTCATGTTTCTGTACATTTTTGTGCTCCCAGAGTGAATTGAGTACTTGGCAAAATGCGCTTCGTACATCAACTCTTCTCTCAACTTCCCCATACTTAGGATGCTCAATCGGCCATTTTTTCGCAACAATCCATCATCTCAGGAGAATTGGTCACCAGGACCATCCTTTGCATAGCGTTGGAGACTTTCATAAAGCTCCATTGCTCATCGAACACTATCTTCAAGGTCATATTGTACCTCCGTCCAGTTCAAGCATGCGTCGGCCGTAGCATCCTTGTCAACACAAGATATCTCTAACGCTTCCATCTCCTGGATTAGCCGCACATCATGCCTCTGCAACCAGTTTGCCCATACTGGCGTCCTATGACTCAAAGCATCAGCGACCACATTTCCTTTCCCCTAAGTATAGTGAATATCGAAAGTGTAGTCCCTAAGGAACTCAATCCGCCTCCATTATCGCATATTCAGATCCTTCTGATCTAACAAATACTTTAGGCTCTTGTGATCTGTATAGATATCTACTTTAATGCCATAAAGATAGTGCTGCCACAACTTTAGCGCAAAGATTTCCGCCGCCAAATCTAAATCGTGGACGGGGTAGTTCCGTTCATGCACCTTTAGCTGGCGTGAGCCATAAGCAATCACTTTACCAAATTGAAGAATAACGCAGCCTAAGCCGCTCCCTAAAGCATCACTATAGATCTCATAGCCGTCTGTACCACATGGAGATGTCAACACAGGCGCCGTGGTCAAACGACTCTTCACTTCTTCAAAAGCTCGCGCGCACTCTGGTATCCAAACGAACTTCTGATCTTTTCTCATCAACGTTGTCAGAGGTAAAGCAATCCATGAGAAGTTTTCCACAAACCGTCTATAGTAGCCTACCAGGCCAAGAAAGCTCCTGACTTCGGCCACTTAAGACATCACTGGCCAATCCCGTATGGCACTTATCTTTGCCGGATCTACTGTTATGCCCTCTCCACTTACCACATGGCCCAAAAAATCCACTGACGATAGCCAGAACACACACTTTGAGAACTTGGAATACATCTTATTCCTCCGCAGGGTATGCAACACCAACAACAAATGATTTGCATGATCATCTCCCGACTGAGAGTACACAAGAATATCATCAATAAACACAATTACGAATAAATCCAAGTACTCTCGGAACTTCCGGTGCATTAGATCCATGAATACCGAAGGCGCATTACATAAGCCAAATGGCATCACCGTGAATTCATAATGACCATAGCGTGTCCCAAACGCTGTCTTAGGAATATCGCCTTCCCGAATCCGCATTTGATAATATCCCGATTTCAAATCCAACTTTGAATAGACGGTTGACCCTGCAAGCTGATCAAATAGGTCATCGATCCGTGGAATCGGATATTTGTTCTTCTCCGTCAGCTTATTAAATTCGCGGTAGTCAATACACAAACGCAAACTACCGTCTTTCTTTTTCACAAATAGAACAGGCGTGCTCCAAGGTGACATACTTGGGCGTATGTATCCCTTCTTTAACAATTCTTGCAATTGGACTTTAAGTTCAGCCATTTCCTTTGGCGCAATGCGATATGGTGAGCGGGCCACAGGTTTTGCACCTGGCACCAACTCAATCGCGAAGTCAATCTCCCGGTGGGGCGGTAACCCAGGAAGATCCTTAAGAAATACATCTGCAAACTCCGACACAATTGGAACTTCACTTATACTTGCCTTTGGCTCAACAGCC
The DNA here is from genome assembly GCA_039513925.1 of Platanthera zijinensis. Taxonomy (NCBI): domain Eukaryota; kingdom Viridiplantae; phylum Streptophyta; class Magnoliopsida; order Asparagales; family Orchidaceae; genus Platanthera; species Platanthera zijinensis. The sequence continues at coordinate 89,045,102 of CM077079.1, forward strand.
TTAATAAGCGTGAAGAATAACTCCGCGCCCTTCCGAACAGCACTGATGATTTGGAGTGCAGACAACAAGGTCCTTCCTACTCCTCGCATACCAGCGAACTTCGTCTCAAGTTCGGAATTCTGTCCCAATATGATCTCCTTGGAAGTGCAATCAAGGCACGCTGCTCCGATAGCCAGTCCATGCAAAAAATCACATCAAACTCCGATAGCGGCAGCACAGATGCTATAAATCGAAAATCTTGATTTCCTATATGCACGTCCACATCGCAAGTCCTATCCACAAGCATGATACAACCATTCGGTATTAACACCATTACACCATCTATCATTACATGACTCGGTACTCCAACACGAGTTACGAAGTCCTTAGAAAGAAAAGAATGTGAAGCACCCGTATCAAACAGGGCTCTCGTCGGATTGTTCCAAATCAGGACAAAGCCTATAGCACACAAATCATGCACAAGCTACATACAAAATATGCAATCAATACAACAAGCATTAACTTAACTCGTACCTGTGATGATGTCATTTTGCTTGATAGCCTCCTGTTGGCCAAGATTGTAGACTCTAGGCTGCGCCTGAGATGCAGAGGAATCAACCACTGCTTTTCCCTTCTCAGCATAAGACACACCCATCTTCTTTTCTCCTTTGGGTTGAGCAACCCGACAATCACGGGCTATATGCCCCACTTTGCAACAAGTAAAGCATGTACGAGACTCTGGCCTCGACGTTGCTCCTGATGTAATCGTCACAGAAGTTTTCCCCGAAGTCTTGGACCTCTTGCCCCACTTCTTCTGGTAGTACGATTTGCTAGAGCGGGGTGCTTTGAACTCGGGCTTTGCCACAGCCAAGTCCTTCCTGCCTTGCACCCGCTTCATGTCCTTTTCCAGTGCACCCGCCATATCAACTAAAGCCTGAAATCCCTGGTTCACTGAACTAGAAATCAGGAACCTCAACTCGTCCCGCAATCCTTCATAGAACCGATTTGTTTTTTCTTTGTTCATCGGCGAAGATTGTTCCTGCATACCGTCCCAATCTTGTAAATTTATGTAGGTACGCATCAATGCTATTTTCTCCTTGCGTTAGCCACTGGAACTCGTTCTCCATAGAAATGCGTTGTGTCGCTGGAAGATGTTTAGCCAAAAACATGTGAGAGAACTCCTCAATCGATACTTGAGTCAATTGCTTGCCCGCCAAATGGTGTAACTCAACCTCGTCAGACCATAACCTCATCTCTCCTTCTAACAAGAAGGTGGCCAAAGTGACCTTTTGAGTTTCCTCCGTCCTGATCGTCGTCAAAATACGTTTGATTCACGATAAAAAGTCCTCTGCCTGCGTTGGCGATCCCAGTCCCGTGAACATAGACGGATTGAAGCTCATGAATTGCTTCAATTGTCGTTCAGATGCTCACGGATCCACAGCCTCAACCGGTTCGGGTTGGACACCAACACGATCTAGCACCACTGCCAGCAGCGCCTGTCCGGTCGGCTGAATAATCGCAAATAGAGCCTCAACAACTAATCGAATAGTTTTCGCAGATGGAGGTGTTGGCACCTCAGCTGGTGCCGCACTCTCATCAGAGCGTTGGGGCTCAGATTGCCCAGCAACACTACGAGTCACCTATGGGTGTACAAGACACACATTAGCGACAAAAACGCAAGCAATAAAAACAAAGTAGGAACACGCAGATTCCTAAAACAAGTGTATTTGCATTTCTTAGTGGATATTACAGAGTTCACTAGCGTTACAGCGGTTCACACAGACACGTGCTCGCCACACCACAAAAGAATTCGACCACGGATTCGACAGAGGAAGACCGAGAGAAGCTGATACCAAAATGTAACGACTCCACCCGTAAAATAACATATAATAGAAGGTCCGGTCGGGGCCCCACACTATATGCTACAAATAGATGGTGAGGTCACAGGATAATACCATCAACGCATCCTAACACAGAGCATGCTAGCGGAATAGATACACAATTAGCTGAACTCATAGCAGGAATATCCACTAGATATATATAAACCAACGTTATATACAACCACTCAAACGAGGGGATAGCAAATACTACAGTTTGGCCTTAAGGCCTTACAGTTCCTCTTTAAACAGTATGGATTACAGACATCGGCGCGCAGGCCGGCCATATATGAATAAAAGAAAATACAAAAGCTAGTCTTCAAGGGCTAGCAGCAACAGCAAGAGCGGCAGCAGGGGCATCAGCCCTTCATTTTCTGCTCGGCTCTCCAGCACCTGCACGGGGACAATCCACCCAGAATGTGGCAAACAAGGCAACGGACAGCATTCAGCTGACCAATTTATAACAATCCTACCCCTTTCCCGGGGCAGAGGCATTCCTTCCCTGCAGAGCCAAACAGCAATTGACAGATAATATACATATTATGCTCTCACGCACAAGCAATCCATGACAACCGTCGGCCACCCGGCCCGATGATATGTGCTCTCAGGCACACTTTTGGGTACACCGGCGAACCGGGATCAACACCATTGAGCATCATTTAGTATTAATGGCGCGCAGGCCTAAGTCTCTCATTATGCTACTGACAGAAGCGCAATGTCTTGGCACTTCCTTGTACAACCAACATAATGCAGGTATAGATCCACCACCCCCCCCCCCCGTTGCTCAAAATCTCCTTGCCATCAAAAAGCACATCGTACTTGCGGCTATAATAAAAGACGTGAGTCGGCTTCACCTTTCATGTTCGGTACGAGGCCTTTTAGAGCTCGCAGCTCCCAATCGCCATAATGTCCGCCAAGGACTGGCGTCATAATAGCCATACTGTCCAAATAGGACTGGCTTCATCGTCCATCAAGGACTGGCTATATTGTAGCCACAGCACAAGGGCATTTTCCTGGAGTTCCACATTCCAGTACTTCCTGCTACTCCCCTTCACAAGCATAACCCAACGACCCCACAAACTACACGAGTATACGCGGAGTCTTCTCTGATGCGTAAATACAACATCACCAATCCAGACCAACATGTCCAGATGGGCTTCACACAACATGCCTATCCCGTACTATACTTTTTCGGGTCTATATGCAGACTCAATAGGGGATAGCAACTATCAACCCACCAGAATCACTCACTCATTCCACCTTTTGGTGGAGAGGATTCCTTACTCATGCTTACAGAAGGACTTCACATGTCCAAGAAGGAAGATCGTTACCCTTGCCGATCTCTTGGGAGCATTCGAAAATCTGGCCTTTTGGAAAGCACCGAAGCAGCTTTGCCTCAACTAAACTAGCCTCGGATCTCGAATCGGACCACGGGAGAACCACCAAAGCCTTGCTCTTCTCCTCCTCCTTCCTCCAAGCTCTCTCTTTTTCTCTGTTGATAAGAATGAGAGAAGAGTCCAACACTCAGCCTTATCACTGCAGGAAAGGACCTTGGCCATTGGATCCAAATAGAAATAATTGGATGGCCGAGATCTGCACAAAAGTTCAAATTTGACTTGACACGGCCTGTGACACGCTCTTGTCCCAGGCTGTGTCCCCCAAGCGGTGTACGAACCGACTCAAATTGAATAAGAACACGGGCTCCAACACGCCCATGTCATAGGGCAGACATGCCCGTGTCAACTTTGACACGGCCATGTGACTGGCCGTGTCACCTTTTAACACAAGACCAAATCACCCTAGAAGCACATGGCTAATGCACACGCCCGTGTCCATGGTCGTGTGCACAACACGCCCCTTTGACACGCCCATGTCCCAGGTCATGTTCCATACTCAACGCCACTCAACACCATTCCACTAAACGCCACTCAACGCCACTCGGTATTCACCCGAGCAGGACATGCCCTGGGGCACGCCCGTGTCCCAGGCTGTGTCGCCTCTCGACGATCAGTTCTCGAGAACTCGAGTCGATGCCTACAGAAACGTACACGCCCTGGGACACGCCCGTATCCCAGGATGCCCTGGGACACACTCGTGTCCCAGGACGCCCTGGGACATGCCCGTGTCCCAGGCCGTGTGAATTGGACATGCCCTTGGAAATGCCCGTGTCCTAGGCCATGTCACCCAGCCTGAATCCATCTTAAGATTTTTGTGGTGTTACAATTGGAGGCCCCATAGAGGTTGTGTTCTACATTCCGAATTTCTTAATTAGCTCCTTTGTGAACTTTGTCTGCGAGATGAAAATTCCATCTTAAGATTGTTTCACCTGAAGCCCTAAAAAATACATCAGCTCTCCCATACTGCTCATTTCAAACTTCCCTTGCATATGTTTTGAAAACTTCTTGTAGAGGTTGTCGTCAGTAGATCCAAAAATAATATCGTCGACATAGATTTGTACTAGCAGAATCATGCATTTTATTTCCCTAAGAAATAATGTCTTATCTATCTTTCCCCTTGTGAACTTGTTCTCAAAAAAAAGCTAGACAACCTATCATACCAAGCTCGAGGTGCTTGTTTATAACCATATAGAGCTTTAAATAAAAGATAGACATAATCAGGAAAGTTAGAATCAACGAAACATGGAGGTTGTTCCACATACAACTCTTCCTTTATGTCACCATTAAGGAAGGCAGACTTCACGTCCATCTGATAGAAAGTGAAGCCCTTAAGTGCAGCATATGCTAGGAACAACCTGATTGCCTCCAGCCTTGAAACTGGAGCATACGTCTGGTCGAAGTTGATTCCTTCTTCTTGTCTGTATCCTTGGGCGACGAGTCTGGACTTTTTCTTTATGATTGCTCCATCCTCGTCCATCTTGTTCTTGTAGACCCACTTTGTCCCGATGACATTCTTACCTTTGGGTCTTGGAACAAGCTTCCAGACTTGACAATGCTTGTACTGATTTAGTTCTTATTCCATTGCCATTATACATAATGCGTCTATTTTTGCTTCCTCAAACTTCTTTGGTTCAACCTGTGAGAGAAAACTCAAATATAAAATCTCGTTAGTTATACCTCTATGAGTTCTGACACCATCTCGGGGATCTCCTATGATTTGGTCCATTGGGTGATCCTTCAGATGTCTGAGCTCTAGAGTCCTTGAATCTTGAGTGTCTTCAACCACAGGAGTGACTTTATCAACTTGGATAATTTCTTCATCTTGATCATCAACCTCTCCAATAGGGGTTGGAGTAGTGATCTTGATGAACTTTTCACCTTTCTCTTCAATCGGTTCACCCAAGTTAAGTTCTTTCATCTTTGAACATGCAACTTCAATGAACACACTAGAAGAGTTGCCTTGTAGCAAGCTCGTCTCATCAAATACAACATGAATAGATTCTTCTACTGTAATGCCCCCGGTTTTTCTGTGTTTGTTTAAATGTTGTTTGGAATTACGATGACGCATTGTCGGCTTTTGCCGTTGATAGAGCGTGGTCTAGGCTCTTTAGGTTCCTTGATGACTTATTTGTAGCCTGTTTGCAAAATTCCCTAGCTAGCCGGAGTCTGTTTTGGTGACTCGGCTGAGCTTCTTTGGGAATGCTTGTGTTGTGGCTTTGGGAGGTGTTAGCCCGAGTTTTGGTTGTCAGATGTTGTTTTTGACTTTGCCGTTGTTTTCGTAGCATGGGTGTTTGCTACGGTGCGAGTTTCATCGAATTACGAGATCTTTTGTTTTTGTGTCATTTCGACGTTGTTTTTATTTTTTTATGCGAGCTGGTGGCGGTTGTTATTATTGTGCATGGCCTTGTGTGGTCGAGCTTGTGAGGCTCGTGCCTTGTTTATGTATTATTTATAAGTATATATATATGTATATATATATATGTATATATATATATCGGTATATATGTTATAACTATAGGTTTATATATAGGTATATAAATATATGTTTATATAAGTATATATGTTATAAATATATATATGTTTATCTTGGTTGGCTGGTTATAGCATAAGAGGGTTCTGTTATAGATATATAAGTATATATATATATGTTTATATATGTTTATATAATACTGTCAGGATATTTATATATATACATATATATATATTATAGTATAATACTTTCCCTTTGCTTCTAATGGCCAACCGTGTAAGGCTTCAGGCTTAGTTTATTTTCAACTATCTAGCTGAGTGGGGAGTTTACAAGCTTTAGTATTATTATATTAGCATTAGTGGCTGGAGATATTATAAAAAAAGCTTACCTGGTTTCTTTTCCCTATTTCCCATGCCAGAGCTTAGCTTCCAGCAAAAGGAATTGGGAGGTGGAGGCGCTGGAGCTCCGGTCGGCAGTTGCTGTTAGCTGAGAGCGATTTTCTCTCGGGAAAAGAGCAGTTTTGGCTTGCTCCCGTCCCGATCTTCATTTCTAGGTAAGTTGTTCTTGTTCTAGAGCTGTGGTTAGAGAGCGAGGATTTCCAGGTTCTTCCCTGAGCCTTGTTCTTGCCGTAGGTGGTCGAGCTTGCCTCCAAAGCCAGGAAGTGTTGCTGCAGTTAATGCATCTTGGCGGTAAGTGTCACAACCCGCATTTTCTCCGAATTAAGAATTATCAGAGTAAGAGAAAACACGCGTCATGATGCCACGTCAAGCAGGGGATAACTGCTGACGCTCAGGCAAAACCAACTACCAACTTAAAGAAAGAAAATCATGTGATTAATGATTAGAAAATCAGTTATATTTTAGAGACCGTATCCCTCGGCTCAGTGGATCACCTAGTCCACAAAAGAAAAACTATATTTATACGTTGCGGAAAGAAAAATACTTTAATTAGGTTTGACATCCTAAAGAGCACATAAGGGTCCCAAGAGAACCACTCATGCTATGCAAGACCCTACATTTAATTTATATAACATATAAGAAAACGGTCTTTATACGTGATTTGGAAAATAGTGATTAAGTTTTATAAAAACATGCCGATCATGAGTTTTATTTATAATAATAATTATAGTTTTAAAAAAATAACTAGCAACCTAGCATAAATCCTTCTCAGAGCAAGTAGACTATCTCCAAAAAACGGTAGCAGCATAAGTGAATATATCCAGTACAAAGGTAACAACTACCAGTGGGCGCCAACAACCTGACACGAACCCACTGACACACATGTATGTCTGTAAGAAAGTACTAAAAAACTACCTCACCAACACGGCAAACGGAACTCCAAGGTCCAAGAGACCACCAACACCACCAGTGCAAACTAGCCACCCAACTAGCTACGGCTCAGAACCTGGCGTATTCCAAAAGAAAATAGAATACCTCAGCAAGCTAAACAAAGTAAAACTGCATGAAAGAGTCAACCAAAAGGGGAAAAGTACCTGTAAAACATGCAGTAGAAAGAGTCACAACTGTCCAAAACAGGACAACAAGAAAAGCACTACGTGCGAGGAAACAGCAACAACCCAGCCCAGGAACAACATCCTGCAAGGCCTACTAGGCTACCAAGAGCCCAAAGTGCTGCAAACTACCAAGGAAGAAACTTCTAACACCCTAAACTGTGGGAGGTGGTAGTAGCAAAAACAAACAACGAGGAACCAGATTGGAGGCAAACTCAGTCCCCCCATCCACCATGTCCAAGTCAACAAGCTCGAGGGTCTACACGTGAAAGCACAAGGGACCTTCCACCCACATGCCCAGCCCATACCTGGAGCAAGAAAAACACGAGTGGCCTTGGCTAAATTACACAACTCCACTCCCATAAAGAGCTACAAACCACCACTACTACCCACGACCCACGATTCGGCCATTAGGAAAGAGAAACATGACCGACAAGGAAATTACAAATATAAACAAGGAATTTACTCGGGAACGTAAATCGAGGAAAGAGAAAAAGAAAGTGTTGAAATGACTCAACACGACATGGCGCTGGGTCCTCTCGACACTGCATTGAGTGAGCTTCACCCACTCAACGTGCCACGCAAGGCGAACTATCATAACAATAACTCCTACCTTACTACCTTAACACTACACAAAACACTCATGCCCACCTAACCCGCGTATCGACGCCAGCTAAATACGGGTGCCAAAAAAAAGAAATATTCAGAGCGCACGATCGGTGGCGCACGATCGGTGGTCGTGCGCGGTCATTGGTTGATGGTCGTGCGAAGTGAACCTGGGAAACCTAACAGAAAACCTAGCAACTGCGCACGATCAGTTTCGCACGACCACTGGTCGTGCGCACTATTGCCAGCGCTCGTGCGATTGCCGAGACAGAACTTTGGAAAATAAAAAGACAGCCGCGCACGAACAGAGGCACACGACCAGTGGTCGTGCGCCCTAACGGTTGATGACCGTGCGCAGTTAACCTGTACCGTTGGGATTTCCCGGACGACACCGGAACGCGCACACGACCCACGCAACTACAGTAGCAGTAGGAAACTACCAACGACGCGCGCCACTACCATTCAAACTATGACTAATCATTCGAGACGGAAAATAGGAGATAAAACGATAGAAACAATAGGCTTTAAACAAAAGAAAACAACTTGGCAAGGGCAAGAACACCACTTGCCTCGATTTCCACTGAATCTTGGTCGGCTTTCCCTCCTCTTCACGCTGCACTAGAAAGAGCAGCACCAAAAACTCACCTAACAAGCAAATCCGAACTTTAATGGCGGAAACCTCAAAAACCAAAAATTCCAATCCCCCTAAAACTCCACGAAAATCGAATTTCTTACCGTAGGAATGAAGGTCTCGATGAGAGCAATCCGAATCCACTCTCGGAATCGAATTCCGTCCACAAACGCTCCGGGAATCGGCGGCGGAAGGCAAGGCTCGGCGGTTTCCCCGTTTCCTCTCGTACAGGGGCGGCGGTTTCAAGTGGGGAAGATGATCGTGCATTCTATCCTATATATATATATATATATATTAATATATAATAATATAATTTATTACAAAATTACATAAAGCACCAAAGCGACGCGAAAACCGAACTACCTCGGAATTCGACGAAATTCGCACCGTAGCTAAATACCCACGCTACGAACACAACGGCGAAGTCGAAATTAATTTTCGACGAACAGAACTCGAGTTATACCCAAATAAAGCCAAACACCAACATCCCCCCGAGAGGCCACACCGGGTCACCCAAAACGACTCGGCTTGCTAGGGAGATCTTGCCAACAGGCTACAGAATAGGGCACTCAGTTCTAAGGAGCTAAACCACACTCCACAAATGGCACAAGCCACGAAAACGCGTCATCGTAACGCCAAACGAGAATAAAAATAAACACAGAAAAATCGGGGGCGTTACAGTAAGGCAAGTGGCTCCTTGCCCTTGCCAATTTTTTTGACTTTTTTTTACTTGATTATTCCTATGGTGAGTGTTTTTTTAGGCTAATCTCTCCCTTATATCCTCGGTTTGGTGTCCAGAGGGTAGCTGGAGGTAGGGTATGGTTGTAGCTGCTGTACAGGTATAGTTTAATTCAGATGGCTTGAGTTAGGGTATAGTTTTTTGGCTATAGTTTAAGTCAGATAGCTGCTGTTCAAGTATAAGGGTTAGGAGGTAATTTTTTTTAGGCCAAATAGAGCTCTCTGGTTAGTAAGTGTTGAGTGGGTTGGGGTCGGGTTAGCTCTAGGGTTTCTGATTATTAGGCTAAGTCAAAAGCGTTGAGTGAGTGTACCTCACTCAACGCCTTGTCTGTTAGGCTTTTGGCGTTGAGTGTGGTGCCCTCACTCAATGCCATGGTCGTTTTTGCGGCTAAGTGTTTTGGCGTTGAGTGAGTGGACCTCACTCAACGACGTGGCTGTTTGGCATGGAGTGAGGTGGACTCACTCAATGCCGCAGTTTTTCCCAGCGGCTAAGTCATTTAGCGTTGAGTGAGTTGACCTCACTCAACGTCGTGGCTGTTTTGGCGTTGAGTGTGGTGGACTCACTCAACGCCAGCACTTGTTTTTGCGGCTAAGTCATTTGGCATTGAGTGAGTCACCCTCACTCAACATCGTGGCTATTTTAGCGTTGAGTGTGGTGGACTCACTCAGTGCCCAAGCCTTTTTTTTTGCTCTAAGTCAAAAGTGTTGAGTGAGTGGACCTCACTCAACGCCTTGGTAGTTAGGTTTGGCGTTGAGTGTGGTGAACTCACTCAATGCCGAGGCTAGTTTCTGCGACTAAGTAGAAAAGCGTTGACAGCGTTGAGTGAGTTAAGCTCACTCAACCCCGTCAACTAGCAGAGATTTTGCGGCTAAGTCTTTTAGCGTTGAGTGAGTGGAGCTCACTCAACGCCGTGTCGAGTGGACTCAACGCCATCCCTGGCTAGCATTCGGCGCTGAGTGAGTGAAGCTCACTCAATGCTGTGTCAAGTTTGGCATTGAGTGAGTGGAGCTCACTCAACGCCGCACCGAGTAGACTCGACGCTTTTGCCTTGGGTTGGTGTGTTTACTTAGGATTTATAGTATGGCTTTTTCCCTTAGAAGGGGGGGGGGTGTTTTGTGTTCGGCAAGGTTTCGCATGCCGACTCATAGATTATGGCAGATGGTGTAGTTTTGTGGGCTCTATAAGGGGTGAATTGTGTGTCCTGAGTTGTAGCCATCACCACCTAGGCTGTGTTGGGCTGGTATGGTTTGGTGTGTGGACTATGTAGCTTCCACCGTTAGTTTTCACCCTGGAGTGTTTTGGGTCTGGTTATTGGTGAGGGATGTACCGCCCACTCCGACCCAAGGTTTTCACCACGGCCAATAATTCACAAAGATTAGGACTGTTAGTTCCTTTCCTTTCTAGTGTCTATTTCTTTTGGCATATGTTTGCCTTGGTGTTGCTGCAGGTGCTTAGCAGAGCATATTGCTCTTTATGTTCACACTTGGTGTGCTTTTGCTACTCTTTGGACAATATTTCTTCTTATGATCATGGCTTTTCTTCTTCAGTTAGCTTTTTGTTTCTGGGTTGGTAAACCGCTTCTCTCTTTTTTTGCTTATGAATCTAATGCTCCACTTCCTTTGATTTTCTTTTACTTGTTGAGGTGTTCTTTCTTTGAATGCCTGAGGTTCAGGTTGTAGCCAGTTAGACGGCTAGTGCTCTTATGGAGTTTGCTGATAGCCTCCTGGGTAGCTGAGGTTGCCAATCTTCATCCTTGTGAGGTAGTTATCTTCCTTTCTGTATAGACATGCATACTCACCAGTGGGTTCGTGTCAGGTTGTTGACGCCTACTTGTGGCTTACTTGTGATGCTGGGTATGAACTAAAACTGCTACTTTTTCCTATTTGAGGTTGTTCACTTGTTTTTTGGGAAGGATTTATGCTAGGTTGCATGTTAGGTATTTTAAAACCCTAAAGCATCACTATATGTATCTCATGCACGTCATGTTTCTAAAACTAAGACATTATTTTTCCTTATAGTGTAAAGACTATATTTTTTTTATACATATTGTACTAACTTTAGAGTCGTGCATGCCATGAGTCGTCCCTCGAAGACACTTATGCTCATTCAGGATGTCTAAGCAACTTAACCAAAGTATTTTCCGCTGCGTATAAATATATATTTTGGACTAGCTGATCCATTGTGCCGAGGGATACGGCCATTAAGATATAACTGGTTTTCTTTCATATTAAACTATGAATTTTCATTAAAATCTAAATTCTTGAGTTTTGCCTGAGCGTGTGCAGTTATCCCCTGCACGACATGGCATCACGGCGCGTATTTTCTCTTGCTCTGATACGATTTAATCGTTGAGAAAATGCGGGTTGTGACAGTTGGAATCAGAGGGAGGTTGCTTGACAATTGGTCGGGCAACCTTTCCCTTGTTTTCTTTGATAGTCTAGCATCATATCATACACACACCAATATGTCATCAGCACGTCTTGGCTAAAGCATGAACACTACACCCATAAGCATGAATAGAAGTATACGGGGGATATTATGTAGTATGAGATGCATAATATGTGTTTGTATATGGATCCACCATAGGAGGCAACATGTGAGGGTTATGTAGTATGGGATACATAACCTCACCACATGAATGCGGCTAGCACGTTTTCTTTTTTCATTGCATGGAAATGTTATGTAGTATGAGATGCATAACATTTTCATGTGTACGCCGCCCATGGCATGCATTAAGGACTTTCTTTAGAATGCATAGCACAACATGCATAGCATAACATTGCATAAGCACAACGTTCCAAGCTAAAGATTTGCATGATGACGTATGTACACACATGCGTTTTGAGTCAAAAAGAATACAAATTAATGCATTCATGGTCTAGGCACATGATTTAGTAGGATGGTGGTGAACCCTCTTAGGTTAACTATCCCAGAGCAAGTTTAGCAATTGAAGTTCATACTTAAGTATGTTTGTCTATATCGGGTACTTTTGTTCTAGCAGTTAGGGTAGGTTCTAAGTCTTGCTGATACGATTATAAGATGGTTAGACATCCTTCGACGAGATAAACTCCCCAATCTGAGGGTGTAAGACCCCCTTTTTTTTCTTTTTAAACTCGGGGTCTTAGGCCCAGAATCACCGCTTTGCAGTGACACCTTCACGTCCTGAAGGGTCATCACCACAAGGCGCCGATTCTGCCGGCCAATTCGATCACAGAAAAGTAGCACAAAATGAAGTAAATAAAAGCAAGTCCACTAGATAAATCACATATATAGAAATAAAACTCCACGAAGGGAGTGTCCACAGAATAGTATATCAGAGTACTAAAAATACCTGCTTAAGCCCGGTACAATCATGTCCTCACTACAAATCACTCATGCGGAAGCAAAAACAGAAACTACTTAAGGTCGAGACTCACGGTCCCGGCTGTATGAACTCCGGAGCTAGACTGTCCCATCTCCAAGCGCACCTGTCTCTGGGGCTACTCCTCCATGCTGGGATCCACTATCCCCTAAATGATGCGGTTCGAAAACCGTTAGTAAAAAGACTAAGCCCTATCATCCCCTACCCCTTCCCCCATGGCTCCTAGGTACCGAGCGGAGAGGAAGAAAGGGAAGGACATGAAGGTGGAGAATGAATCAAAAGAAACAAGTGGCAGCGGAACTAATCTAGCAATTCTATAATAAATATGACAGAAACAAAAAGTAGGAAAAGTAACCTTTACTTATGTGCGGAAGCGCTGTTGAAGTTGAGACCGGGCGGTCTGTCGGTCTGGCTTGGCGGGTTATTGACCGGGCGGTCTGGCGGTTTGCCTCCAGCGGGTTGGTTGCTGCGTTGAGGTCTGAGGTCCAAGCGGTCTAGCGGTCTGTTACTGGCGACTAGGAGACCGGGCGGTCTAACGGTCTCACTTGGCGGCTTGTCTCTCTCTCTGGCAGTGGCCGAGCGGTTAGCCCTTCCTGTCTAACCGCGCGGCTTGTTCCGGTCTGTTGTTCTAGCCGCCCAGATTCTTTTGTATAGTTTTAGTCCCACATCTCTTATTTGTATTCTCTCTTCTCTCCTCCATTCTATATAAGGGAGGACATACCTTTGTAATAGATACCTTTTTCTGATAATAAAAATTTCAGTTATACCATTTTCGGCTTGTTTTAGTTCGCTTCTTACATGGTATCAGAGGCATCGATCCTTTCCTCCTGATTCTGTACTTCTCTCTGTCCGCGCGGCTTGCTTCTCCGGCTTGCGCCCTGTCCGCGCGGTCTCCTTGTCGTTGCCCTCTGTGTGCGCGACCTGTTGCCTTGTTCACTGCGATTTGTTGCCTAGTTCGCCGCGACCTATTGTCGTGTGCCTTGCCCTCTCTCTTGTGCTTCTGTTCGAGCGGACTGTCTGCTTGCCGCTCGACTTCTTCCCCTTTGCTTGTTACTGCGGCTTGGTCGTGGTCTCTCTGGCCGCTGGTGTCTGACATCCTGACCGCTGCAGTTCCTCTTCTGCCTATCCGCGCGGCCTGTTTTCTAACCGCGCGGCTTCTTGTTGTTTGCTCTTATGGCTCTTTCTGATGCTTCTACTGCCACCACTCCTGCCGCCACCCCTGTAGCCAATCCGGCTCCTCCTCCTACTCCTTCCGGGAACCTTGGCACCGTTTCCAAGCTTGTCGGCTCCAAATACCCGGATTGGAGCGTCTCTTTCACCTTTCTCCTTCGCTCGCAACGCAAACGCCACCATCTCGTTGATGACCCTCCTCCTACCACTTCCCCTCTCTTTGATGACTGGGATGCGAGTGACGCTCTTGTGCGTACTTGGCTCGCTAACAGTCTATCCGATGAATGCCTTCCCGTCATCCGTCATGATGAGACGGTGAAGGCCGCTTGGCTTCATCTTGCTGCTTTGTATTCCAAAGGGGCTCAGACGTCCCGCATCTATACGTTGTATGCGGACCTCTTTGCCCGGCCTACCTTGTCTCCTGCTGCTGCCTACCAACAAGTTCAAGCTCTTGGGGCTGAGATTCTTCAGAATCGCCCCTTTTCTGCGGATCTGGCTCAACAACACAAGCACTTCCAGGAGCTTCTGGTTGTGTGTTATCTGCTCCGTCTTCCTGACACTTATGACATGATCCGCCAACAAATTCTGGGTGAGGCGGAATCTCCTACCTTAGATGCCACCGCTGCTCGCATCGCCGCTGTCACCTCTCTCCTTCAGCGCCCGCTTCTACCCGCTCCTTCTCCTCCGGATAACTATGCTCATCAAACTCAGCGGAGTGGCTCTGGTAGCCGCAGTCATCAGTCTGGCGGACGTCCTTCTTCCCGCTATCTCTGCTCTCACTGCGGCCGCACCGGACACACTCTTGACCGCTGCTGGACAAAACATCCCCATCTTCGCCCCTCGGGTGACTCTTCCGCCTCTTCTTCCAAGCCGTCTGCTTCCGTGGTCACATCATCAGGTAGTGCCCATGTAGTCACTCAAGGTAAATGGCTTATCGACTCCGGTGCTACTAATCATATGACGGGCAATCCTCAGTGCTTCTCTCTCCTCGAACAGCATGATCGGTTGCCCCCGGTCCTCATTGCAGACGGTTCTCCCTCCCCGGTTCATGGGTCGGGAGTAGTTCATGTTACTCCGTCCCTTCGGCTAGAGGACACTCTCTATGTGCCCAAGTTTCCGTGCAATCTGTTATCGGTTACTTCTTTGTGCAAGCAACTTCAATGTTCTGTAACGTTTACTCCATCTTCTTGCTCTTTTCAGGATCCGAGCTCCCAGCGGACGATTGCTACTAGGACTGAGAGTGGCGGCCTCTACTTCCTCGACAACGTTTCCGCTTTGTCCGCCTTCTCTTCTTCTTGTACGGATCTTCTCCAGTGGCATCTCCGTCTCGGTCATCCTCCACCACGGCTTCTGCATCAGCTTCTGCCCCACCTCCCTCCCTCCACTACTCCTCTCCACTGCAAAGCATGTCAACTTGGCAAGCATCGTCGTTCCTCCTTCCCGCCGAAGCAAGGTCGGGGCTCTACCCGTCCGTTTGATCTAGTCCACTCCGATATCTGGGGACCTGCTCCTACCCTTACTATTGGTCGGGGTAGTTCTTATTTTGTAACTTTTATTGATGATTTTTCTAGATGTACTTGGGTGTATCTCTTACGAGATTGCTCTGAACTTTTTCATGTATGGACCTCCTTTTATCATTTAATAAAAAATCAGTTTGGTGTTAGTGTTAAAACTTTTCGCTCTGATAATGCAAAAGAATACTTAAGTCATGCTTTTACCTCTTTCTGTGTTCAACATGGCGTTATTCATCAGACAAGTTGTGTCTATACATCCCAACAAAATGGGGTGGCGGAACGCAAAAACCGTCACCTCCTCAATGTTGCTCGCACATTAATGACTCAAATGCATGTCCCTCGCTCATATTGGGGCTATGCTGTTCTTCTTGCTTGCTATCTCATCAATCGCATTCCCTCCTCCGTTCTTCAAGGAAAAACCCCTTTTTCCATCCTTTATCCTAGCAAGGAGCCTTTTCCTCTCCCTCTCCGAATCTTTGGGTGCACTGCTTTTGTGCATGTCCCATCTGCCACCCGTGATAAGCTCTCCCCTCGCTCCACCAAATGTGTTTTTCTGGGGTACTCGGTCACTCAGAAAGGCTACTGCTGCTTTGATCCTGTTCTTCGTAAACAGTTTGTCTCCGCTGACGTTACCTTCTTCGAGAATGCCTCCTACTTCTCGAGTGACTCCTCTTCTCTTCCTCCCACCTCGGATTCTCCTGTTATTCCGTTCGTTCCCTCGTCTCCTACTGCGATATCCGCTCCTCCTCCGTCTCCGCCCACTCCTCTCTCTCCGCCTCCATCTCCCTCATCTCCGCTGCCGTCGCTCTCTCCTCCCGGGCCAGCTCTCTCTGCCACGGATGCTCTGGATGCCGAGGAGCCCGCCGACCTGGATCTTCCTGTAGCTCTTCGCAAAGGGGTGCGGACGTGTACCCTACACCCCCTTGCTGTTGTTCTTTCATATGATCGTCTTACCCCTTCTCGCAGGGCCTTTGCGCTGGCTATCTCTGCTACTACCACACCTCGTTCCTACCAGGAGGCCCTTGCCATTCCTCACTGGAAGCTGGCCATGGATGAGGAAATGGCGACCCTCACAGAGCGGGGTACCTGGACTCTTGTCCCTCCTCCTCATGATACAGATGTTGTTGGCTGTCGATGGGTCTTTGTAGTCAAGTTTGGCCCAGATGGCACTATAAACCGTTACAAAGCTCGTCTGGTGGCTAAGGGCTTTACTCAAACCTATGGGGTTGATTACTTTGACACCTTCTCTCCCGTGGCTCGTCTCAGCACTATACGGGTCCTTCTCTCTGTGGCAGTCAACAAAGACTGGCCCCTTTCCCAACTGGATATCAAGAATGCCTTCCTTTATGCTGATCTTCAGGAGGCCGTCTACATGGAGCAACCTCCAGGGTATGTTGTTCAGGGGGAGACACGAGTCTGCCGGCTACAGAAGGCAATCTATGGCCTCAAGAAGAGCCCTCGGGCTTGGTTTGACAAATTCAGCGGCATCGTGGCGGCCGTTGGTTTTGCTCGCAGCGCTGCTGATCACTCTCTATTTATTCGCAAAACCTCTTCGGGACTGGTGGTTCTTGCAGTATATGTGGATGATATTCTTCTCACTGGTGATGACCAGGAAGGGGTAGCCTTGACAAAGCGGCATCTTCGCCAACATCTAGTCACGAAAGATATGGGTTCTCCGAAGTACTTTTTGGGGATCGAAATCTCTCGGAAGCCCAACTCTTTAGTCCTCTCTCAGCGTAAGTATGCTCTTGATATTTTAAAAGAAGCAGGATTGACTGGGGCCAAACCTGCCCGATGTCCCATGGCTGTTGGAGAAGACAAAACCTGGACAGATGATTCACCTCTTCTTTCAGATGCTTCGCGGTACAGGCGTCTAGTTGGTAAGCTCATATACCTCACCGTGACTAGGCCCGACATCTCCTATGCTGTGGGCAAGGTGAGTCAATTCATGCAAGCTCCCAGGGAGTGCCATCTACAGTCCGCCTTGCGGATCTTGGAGTACGTCAAAGCAGCCCCTGGGAAAGGATTGCTCTTTCAGAAGAATGATCATCTGAGGGTTGAAGCTTACTCAGATGCGAGTTACGCGGATGACAAAGGGGACCGCAAGTCTACCTCCGGTTTCTATACCTTTGTTGGGGGCAATCTGGTAAGTTGGAAGAGCAAGAAGCAATCTGTTGTCTCCAGGTCCAGTGCTGAAGCTGAGTATCGGAGTATGGCATCGACCACTTGCGAGCTTAAGTGGCTACGGGCTCTCATGTTGGATTTAGGAGAGGTCTACAACCATCCTCTACCTATGTTCTGTGACAACAAGGCTGCTATATATATCTCCAAAAATCCAGTCTTCCATGAGAGAACCAAACACATTGAGGTCGACTGTCATTTCATTCGTGAAGAGATTCTGAAGGAACAAATTTGCACTCCCTTCATCACGTCTGAAAAAGAGCTGGCTGACATCTTCACCAAGCCAGTATCCGCCTCATTTCTTCATATATGTGACAAGCTGGGCATGATCGACATATATGCTCCAGCTTGAGGGGGAGTGTTGAAGTTGAGACCGGGCGGTCTGTCGGTCTGGCTTGGCAGGTTATTGACCGGGCGGTCTGGCGGTTTGCCTCCAGCGGGTTGGTTGCTGCGTTGAGGTCTGAGGTCCAAGCGGTCTAGCGGTCTGTTACTGGCGACTAGGAGACCGGGCGGTCTAACGGTCTCACTTGGCGGCTTGTCTCTCTCTCTGGCAGTGGCCGAGCGGTTAGCCCTTCCTGTCTAACCGCGCGGCTTGTTCCGGTCTGTTGTTCTAGCCGCCCAGATTCTTTTGTATAGTTTTAGTCCCACATCTCTTATTTGTATTCTCTCTTCTCTCCTCCATTCTATATAAGGGAGGCCATACCTTTGTAATAGATACCTTTTTCTGATAATAAAAATTTCAGTTATACCATTTCCGGCTTGTTTTAGTTCGCTTCTTACAAGCGCATATGCCAAGGGATCTTCTACAAGGCTCCCATCGTATAACGTGTCCCATACCACTTATACGTTGGGGTGTCGGTTATCATACATCAGCATATATATATTTAATTTAACCTTAATTTATAAACTTGCCCACACAAGCTTATAGACAAAGGGGTCGTTTTGCAAGTCCTAATGTATAAGCGTCCCATACCACTTATACTTTAGGTGTCAGGGTTAAATGAATTGATTATGCTATGACATGCAAGTGGATATGATGGAACATGCAAGTGCATATCACACACCCGACTCTGTGCACACAGACCTTTAGTTCCCCCTTTCGGAGCTGTTACCTCCCAGGATACCTCCGTAGTGGCAGACAGAAGCGGTGGGTTGGGCCTCGCCCACCTCTAAACCAGTAAAGCACTACCGGTCAGACCTATCGTACGCCTCAACGCTTGGTGCACTAAGCGGGCGCCTGCGTACTCTTGCCGGCTGGCGCACCGGACTTAGCTTTGGCGAAGTGTAAAAACCACACTTGCCGAGTCTACGTATTGGCGTCGGTGCATCGACCCTCCAATACCGAAGACCCACCACCTTAATTTTCATTCCTTTTATGCACATGCAAATTTAATCGAAATCACACAAAAACCGAGCCGAAGCTCCCTGGACCAAAACGTCCGTCTCTTAACCAACCGAGCTGATGCTCCCCGGACAATTCCGTCCGTCTCTTAACCAACCGAGCCGAAGCTCCCATCAATCTTCTTGTGCTAACAGTGTTTGTGAAACGTGAGATCCTAATTACTATATTACTCTTATCAGTTTGTTAATGCAGTTTACGTTAACCCAGGACTTCCCCCGGTATTCCCCGTGAAGGGCTCTCAAAGGGCACTAGGAACTATGATGGTAGTTGAAGCCCATCATTCCCTTTCGCAAGGCACTTATTATTATTGGTAGAATTCCCTTACCCATTCCCTTCTCATGTTACGATAGGCTAACCTAGGGTGATTTTTGACCTTCCTCTCTTCGGGGAAGACGATCTTTCGTCGAACCCGAGCACCTCTTAACTCTAGCTATCACCACTTATCTTTATTCTTCATTTCATTCTATTGCGATATCATCCACATCTATCCTCCCAGACAAAATGGCTAACTCCAACACTATCCCAAGTCATGTCCTATTACAATTTAACAATTTGCTATATGCAGACCAACCTAGACTAAATGTCGAACCGGTTAGGCAATGATCCAATATTCATCCAAATGCCCTAAATTTTTTAGTGGAGACTTATCATGATATAACTAGCCTAAATCCGTAAAATGGTAATTTTCCTAATTTATCTGGCATTTAATTGATTTCCTCAAAAATTTCAAGGGCTACCGGTTTGAACATGAACTACCCTAAGTTCTCATGCAAGATGTCAAACAAAATTATAATAAATAGTATGTTATCTCAATATGGTAAATCCAAAGTATCATAATTTTTCTATCACCAAAAGGGCACTAAAACTATTTTAGCAATATCTTCTATATTTCATTATTTGTGAACCAAGTACAGAGAATATTCTTCCTAAAATTATAAATAAATTATACTATGCAGATAAAGCCTTAAAAATAGCATTGGCCCAATTTCATAATTTTTCAGTAATAATATCATCCATAATTAATTTCCAAAGTATAGAACCCTTTTTTAACATTTGTGAAGGAAGTACTTGATTTACTTAACTAAAAATTATTCAAAATTCAAGGGTAACCATTCTGTCTTAAAACATTTACTTCCAAGATTTCATGAAATTTCAATGATCAGAAAGATACAAATAATTAAAACATCAATTAGGGCTATAATCAACTTTACAAATGAAGTGCTGGAAATAAACATCATAAAATTCCAGTAAATTTTTTATAAATTCTACCCACTCCAAAACTAACTCTACCCGAGTTTCACAGCCTTTACATAATGTTTAGTGCCAAATTGTGCTTAATTAGTATTTTACCTTAAAGCTAAGATTTGGGTTTTAAGGTATCTACTTGTCTCCAAATCCTCCAAGATTCCATCTAGATGATTCTTATCAGACTACTGTCAACTATTCAGAGTTTCAAGGTAATACGAGAGCAATTGCCCCCATGTCCTTCACAACCCTCAAAACCCTCCATTTAGGGTTTGAGTTTGGATCCTAGGGTAAACCAACCCTAAATCACACCATTTTCTCCAAGTGGGTTATAATAACCCCTCCAAGTCAGTATCAATATATCAGTCTCTGTTGAGGTGATATGACCGTTCTAACCTCTAGTGCACTTTTTACTCAAAAATGCCTCACTATTGCCTAGTTAAGAATAGGTGACTCCCTATCCAAAACTAATCCAAGTGAGTTGAAAATTTGTACATAGATAATTTTTATATCCAGGGACCACTCACCAAAATTTGGGATGGTTTGGATGTCATTTGACCACCTAAATAAATTACTCTAACTTTATTAAATTAAGACAAAAACATTAGACAAAGTGTCTCCAAAAATTCCCATTTTTGGACAGCCTCTAGATATGGCTAAGGGTAACCAACTGCCCAAATTTCAAGTCATTTGGACAAAGGAAGAAGAGTGGACATCCATTTTAGTTTCTGCCAAACTCTAGGTACAGCCCCCATTAAAACGGGTTCTGCGGTTAAACCGTTTACCCAAACGAGTTGAAATTAATTTTAAATTAATCTAAACTCGAATGGCTACAACTTTCGTGACTGACTATTTTTCCTAAATCAGCCTCTAAGTTCCACTTTTTACAGCCTCAAAATATACTCAATTAATGTATCTTTTCATTATGTATTATATACATAATTTATATATTATAAAGTAAATTTACTGTTCATCTTCTACAAAACCCGAAGACAGAACACAGAAAACTCATATTTCCTGTATCTCTTTCGCGATCCATCACCGGCCGTCTGGTCACTTCTCTGGCCAGCTACCACCACCTCCGTCGAGGCGATGGCTATCGGACGGCGGTGGTTTGGCCGCCAGAGGTGGCGGTTTCCGGTGTACCCGAAAAATATATTTTTCATGGTTTTCCATGAAAACGCGAGATAGGTCCGGCTCCTTTGAGCACAAACTTCATTTCTAAGATCCTAAGATCTACCCATAAGAGAAGAAGAAGAGGAGGACCTTATTCGCGGTTTGGAGACGAGATGAACGTCGGATTGTCATGGCGCGGTGGTGGCATTCCCGAACTTCTCGTACAACAAGAGAAGAAATCTGAATCCATTTGGTCAAGGGTGTAACCTTCTCCTCCTGATCTAAGTAGGCTTTTATAGATCTCAAAGTGGGGAGGGGAAAGGATGAAACATTCATGGCCATGAAGCTTTTCTCTTAATAATATTTCGGTTATGGTGCAGGGAAGGAAATGATGGAAGATGAGAAGACTGATCCAGGTGGCGATTTCCTATTGGGTCAACTCTTCCTCATTTTATTAAGTATTTAGAGAAAGAAACGGCTCATAAATACTCCTGCTGTACATTCCCATAATCCGAATTGATTATGACTTCGGTTACAGAAATTTCCAGCCTGGCTGACGTTTCGGCCCTTATTACGGGCGTGTCACGTAGGTCACGGGCGTGATAGGCCCTTGTGGAAAGTTCTGAGTTTGACGATCGTCTAACTGAGTTAAACGATCGTCGAAGGGGGGTCACGCCCTAGGTCACGGGCATGACACATTGGTCACGGGTGTGAAAGGGCCATGATACAAATTCTGCGCTCGATGCTCGTCTCGCTGAGATCGATGATGGTCGAAGGGGGTCACGCCCTAGGTCACGGGTGTGACATTTAAGTCACGGGCGTGAAATTTAAGTCACGGGCGTGACGGGGCCTTGATGAATATTCTGCCCTCAACGATCGTCTCGCGGAGATCGACGATCGTCGAAGGGGGTCACGCCCTAGGTCACGGGCGTGACACGTAGGTCACGGGCGTGACAGGCTCGGGTTGCAAATCCTGTGCTCGACGATCGTCTTCCTGAGATCGACGATCGTCAAAGGGGTCACGCCCTAGGTCACGGGCGTGACAGGTCGGTCATGGGTGTGACCAACCCGTGACTCAAAGTCTTGGTCGATGGACTTCAATTTTTTTGGGTTTCCTAGGGTTCTGTCACGACAAACCGTCTCCTAGGGGTCTAGCAGGAAATGGGATGTTACAAATCTCAATAAACAAAACAAAAATTTCGTCCCCGAAATTGAGGTTAAGCCTACAGGGATTTCTACCGGAATAAAATAAACTTGTAACATCCCATATGATTTTTTTTTCCTATTGGGTCGAAGCGACTACTTGTTTGATAAACAAAGGCAATTTCCCCAATAAACAAAAGATTAGCCCCTACTTTCCTACCCATGTATAGGTTCTCAATTTCCCTTATCTAGTCCTACCGGTTCAATACAATAAGGCAATTCATAGTATACTGAGAGGTGGTGATGTATACCTGACTGAACAACTCCGGGTATTTTTGCCTCATCAGGTCCTGCGGTTCCCAGGTGTGCTCCTCCTGACCATGATTCCTCCAAAGAACCTTGACTAAGGGGATCTTCTTGCAGCGCAAGATCCGTACTCCTTTGTCATCGATTCGAACTGGCTCCAAGTGAACAGACCGGTCTGAAGCTACCGGCCCTTCGGGGGTCAAAATCTGCTGCTCCGGGCGTAGTAGAGCCCTTCTCAGCAAGGAAATGTGGAAGACATCATGTAGAGCTGCCAGCTCTGGTGGCAACTCCAGCCTGTATGCTAGGGCCCCGATCCGCTCCAGGATCCTGTAAGGGCCCATATACCTAGGGCTGAGCTTCTTTCTTCGACCGCGCACCCGTGAAACTCCATGCATGGGCCGGATCTTCAAAAACACTCGGTCCCCCACCTGAAATTCCACCTGACGATGCCGGGCGTCATAATACTTGCTTGTCTGCTCTGCGCCTCTAACATCCTGTCTCTGATCAGTCTCACCTGAGCCTCGGTGTCTTCAACAAAGTCCGATCCCAACGCCTTCGGATCCTCGTCCTGAACCCAAGAAAGCGGGGTCCTGCATTTCCGTCCATACAAGGCTTCAGAAGGCGTCATCCTGATGCTGGACTGGTAGCTATTATTATAGGAGAACTCGACCAGGGGTAAGAGCATCTCCCATGGTTCCCCGTGGTCCAAATTGCAAAGCCTCAAAATATCTTCTAGCGTCCGATTGGTGCGTTCCGTCTGCCCGTCCGTCTGAGGGTGGAAGGCTGTGCAAAAAGTCAATCGGGTGCCCAGATATGCCTGCACTGACCGCCACTACCTGGATGTAAACCGTCCATCGCGGTCCGACACTATCGTCCTGGGCACGCCATGATATCAGATATACTGCTCCACGAACATCCGTACCAGCACTCCCACTGAGTCATCCTTCCTGATTGGTATAAAGCGGGCCACCTTCGTTAATCGATCAACAATCACCCAGATCGAGTCATTCCCTGTCCGAGACCGGGGAATCCCATGTATAAAATCCATATCTATAGCATCAAACTTCCACTCCGGCACCGGGAGTGGCTGCAACAGTCCTGCGGGGTTCCTGCACTCCGCCTTCACCAACTGACATGCCTCGCAATGGGTCACGAAGTACGTAATGTCCTTCTTCATCCCTGGCAAAAACATCATCTTCTTCAGATCTGTCGTCATCTTGGTGATCCTCGGGTGTATAGAATATCTGCTACAATGCGCCTCCGCCATGATGTCATCCCGAATCCGGCCTCCTGCGGGTATATATACTCTGCCTCTGAAATGTAGCAATCCATCTCTCAGGGAATAATCTCCTGTCGAACCCTCCTCCAAGGCTCGGAATATCGGCTCTGCCCATGCATCTGTCCTCTGTCCGTCCTGGATGCGGTCCCGAATATCACTTATGGCCACCATCGATGCCAGATACTCCCTATACAGCTCTGGATCATCCTCGGACACTAGGGATATCTGCATATCTCTGAAGGACCGGAATCGCTCCATGGACATAACTTGGGGTCCGGCTTCGGAAGTGGCAGCTCTCCGACTCAACGCGTCGGCCACCACGTTTGCCTTCCCTGGATGGTAGTGCATCTCATACTAATAGTCTGCTAAGAACTCCACTAAGCGCCTCTGCCTGATATTCAGCTCCTTCTGCGTGTCCACGTATTTCTGGTTCTTGTGGTCGGAGTAGATGTCGTAGTGGACTCAATAAAGATAATGGCGCCAGACCTTCAGAGCAAAAACGACTACTCCCATCTCAAGGTCATGCACCGGGTAGTTCTACTCATGCTTCTTCAACTGGCGAGACGCATATGCAATCACATGGCCCTTCTGCATCAGTACAGCTCCCATACCATGGTAGGAAGCGTCGGTGTAGACCTGAAAACCTTCTCTCCCCGAGGGGAGAGTAAGTATGGGGGCCGAGGTTAGTCGATCCTTCAGCTCCTGGAAAGCCGCCTGGCACTGCGGGGTCCAAACGAAAGGTGCCTCCTTCTTCGTCAAAGATGTGAGTGGGAGGGCAATTTGGGAGAACCCCTCCACGAACTTCCGGTAATAACCGGCAAGTCCTAGAAAGCTTCGTACATCGGTGGTTGAATTCAACTGCGGCCAATCCCGAACTGCCTGAATCTTTGCCGGATCCACTGCCAACCCGGCTCTACTGATAATATGGCCTAGAAAGCCCACCTCCATCAACCAGAACTGATATTTACTGAACTTTACATATAAGTGATTTTCCCGCAGTCTCTGTAGGGTCAGTGTTAGATGGTGAGTGTGTTCCTCCTCCATTCTCGAGTATGTTCGTGCCGAGAATCTCTCTTGGTCATTAGAGAACCTGCAAGAGAGAAAACGATGAAGAATGGACTGCGAGCTGTCGGTTACTAGCGGGTAGATGAGAAAGGAAAAAAGAGAAGAGGGCCGCGGGAAGCGGCGACAACAGAATTCGCCCGTCGCGGCTAAAACCACTCCTGCGACGGGCTTTGCGATTGCCATAAATGAGACGATTACAGCGGTTACCAAGAAAAACCCGATCGGACAGTAACTCGCTCGGCAAAGGATTCGAGACTGCTGCCACAGACGGCGAGCTTGAGGATTCGATT
Source organism: Platanthera zijinensis (assembly GCA_039513925.1). Classification (NCBI taxonomy): domain Eukaryota; kingdom Viridiplantae; phylum Streptophyta; class Magnoliopsida; order Asparagales; family Orchidaceae; genus Platanthera; species Platanthera zijinensis. The sequence continues at coordinate 89,070,383 of CM077079.1, forward strand.
TGTGATGCCTAGAGAGTACTGTTCATGCCTATTTATAGGCTCGGGGCCTGCCCGAGCGGGCAGGCGCTAGAATCACCGGCTGCCCGGGGGACAGGAGAGCGGGCAGCGGTGACGGGATGCACAGCCGGAAAGACAGAGCAAGCTATTAACCGCACGATTATGCGGTCTTAAATAGAGAGACCGGCAGCTTTCAGACGGAAAGAACAGCTTGCATATCATTCATCAGTCGCGCGGTTACGCGGTTAAGGGAGAAACAGGGTAGCGGTCTTCTGGGTAAACATTATCCCCGCACATTTGCGAATGCCAGAGAAATTTGGAAATGTTAGCTTTATCCGCCAGACCGATATTCTGTTTAATGCGCCTCAGAGCTATAAATATCGCTGGAAAGAGAATTTCAGATATTCTCTGGGAGATTGCTTGAACTGCGGTTACCCCTTCGCTTGCCGCTATGCCGATGAAAAGTTTGCTGGGAGACATGTACAGGAAATCTGGTTCGAATGCGAAACCGCTTGTTCGGGAAAAAGACGTCAAAATATCCAGTTCGCCCGACATATTGATAGAGAAAACTGTCGCCGCCTCTATCTCCTCAACCGACCTAGCCGAAAAACCGAGCGAGGTGAGCGGTATAGGCTGGGTAAAAATCGACCTAACTGCCACTCCTGAGACCGCCATTACCCCTGACGTCGACATCACAAGCATCACCCCACGCAACCAAGACGGCGAATTGCCTTCGTCGGCCGGTAGCCTTACTGATGCCCGCGAGAAAGCTATGAAAGACGCTCTGACCGCGGCGGACTAGTTAAAAATTGGGTTGGGGATGAGCGGGTCTACTCTGGAGAAAAGAAAGCGTCGATCCGGTCCGACCGTCGAGGATCGGGTAGAAAAGAAACTTTGCCACAAAAGGAAAGAGAGCAAGAAATCATCTGTTCTCAAAGTCGCCACGGCCCCGCTATCTACTCTTTCTGAGGAGGGCGAGGTATCTGCGGATTCACAAAAAGAGATCGAACAGCCGTCAGAGGTAACCGCGATGGCCAAGCTAGAGAGATTTCTTATCTTGGACGAAGATTCTACGGGAGTTGATCTCCCTGATAACGTCGGTTATTTGCAGGGGATGGAGAAGATTCTTCATGGCATGAAAGTGACGAGCGGTGCGAACTTGGCAACCAGATCCCTCGCCGAGCCTCACAAAGAACTTGCCGTCGAAGAAGCACTCTTAGCCGTTGGGCTTGCTGCTGACGATAAGACCCATTTGGACATGTCCGATCGAGTAGGCAAGGCTGAGACCCCCCGGCCAGGTAAATTTCTGATCGCTTCGAGTAGGGAAAATTTCGTGAAGAGGATACTGCGGAGAAAACGCCCAGTCTGCTTGATCTCTGAAGGTAGGGATATCCCGATGACCAAAGAGATATACGAGGCGGGAAGAACCAAATCCGCGCGACTTTGGAAAGCCCAGATAAGAGAGATTGATCCGGAGAACGCGCGCCGACCAATATTCTCCGGCCGAGATTTATCGGCAACAAGAGAAAGACATGAATTCGCCCCATTGCTCCAAAGTATTGCTCCTTTACTGTCATACCTGCCGATGGTCTTTATTCTAACCGCTTGTTGTATTGTTGTTTCAGCGGAGAAGGGTGAGGACTCGGCGACCATCCTCGCGAACAGCCCACCTCCCCCTGATGAGGGACAGAGATCTCCTGATGAACCTACCCGTAAGATCGCGCGGTTAGAGGAAAAGCTTCAATCTGCGGAGAAGGAAAAAGATGCGCTGAAACTGTTGGTGGAGGAGTTTGCTGAAAAAGTGAGTTTGATCCGGACCGAAGTCGCTGCGGCTTTGGAGGAGGCCAAAGTTGCACGAGAAGAAACAAGACGCGGGAAAGCGCAGCTGATCGCGCAGGTCGCCGCGCACGAGAAGGAAATGAGGGATCGGGACCAGCGGCAAAGACGACTACTTGATGATGTCGCCCATTATCGAAACCGGTGCCATCAAGCAGAGAATGAAATGCGACGCCGGTTTGGGAACAAGAAGGACGATGGCATGGTTCAGGATGAGACCTTGTCGATGAATCAAGCGGTTTCAACCTCACGGCCTGACGGCCAAGCGGCCTCTACTGAGATGGGAGTGCATCTTGGTCGTGTGGGCCGCGATGCTGCGAAGATTCATCGGCACCATCATACTGTACTTCACCATCTGTCCGTTGCGATCTCCATGATTCTGCACGCGGGTGATTTGGTGGCTCATATTGGTGGGAACCTGCCAGATTGCAGCGAACCAACGAGTGAGGAGAGAAAACAAGAAGAGAAAGTAAAGGGAAAATAGCCTTGTATGTTTATTCGAATTTGGTGATACCGTGCGGTTATTTTTATCCGTGTATTGTTGTATGAATTTTAAATTTCCTTTGCTATAATATTTTTCGACTGTTCAGTTTCCCATTCAGACGTACCCGCGCGGTTTTAACATTATATGTCCGATCATTTATACTCTCGATTATAACTATAAATAGCAGAGAAGATTCTTCCCTTTTAATAAAAATAGAGTTCGACACTTTCACCGGATAGAAAAAATGGTGTCCGAGCGATCTAGCGCCTCAGCTGTTTTTCTCCGGTCAGAATTCAGGAGCTCTTCCTTGACCGAAAGCGAGCTCATTCAGTTCGTGCAAAGGCATATGCATGATGAGTCTGTAATCGCGCGGTTACCTTCAATGGCGGAACGGTTAAACACAGTTGGAAATAACTTCACCGTCATACCCATTGATCATTTCGATCATGGCTTTTCTTTTCCGCCATTCATAGAGCTGGTAGAGATTATGGACTTCTATGGGGTCGTCCTCAGTCAGCTCCCTCCGAACACGATAGGCGCTATAATGAGCTTCCTGATCTATCTGCGTTCGGAGCAAGTAAAGTTTACTATGAACCTTTTCCGAAACTGCTTCGTAGCCCGATCGATCAGAGCGGGTAAAAAGGAGAACAAACTCTTCCGCGGCATAATATACTTTGGCTGCAAGGGTTTGAAGGTAGTAAACCTCCCCAACAAGGTTACGGACTGGTCGACCAGATATTTGGTTTTTACTGGTAACTTAGGAGTTCTTCCCCTAAGTCCGCAAGCCCGCGCGGCTAGCGTTTTTAGAAGAATAGAGCTCGGGGGGAAGGAGTTGGAAATCGCCAACTTCTATAAGAATGAGCGGCTGAACGTTACCTATTACTTGCCACTGCGGATAGTCGCGGCCGATTACAACACATCTGACTGTAAGCATTCTGTTGTTTTAAGAAATTTTGTATTCGTGCGGTATTGTTAACATTTTTCCTACAGTTCAGCTGGAAATCCCGGCGGGTAAGCCGATCTCTTCAGAGGGTCCGGTGCTGACCCAAGGCGAGCTGCGCAAGCAGAGGGAAGCCGACCGTATCGAGGCCGATGAGCCTGCTGCACGCGAAAGTCCGGCAATTCCCTTCGTTTCGGATTGGATCGAGAAGCCCCTGACGGATTTGCGCGGTAAACAGGCCGTGCGATTTCATCGGAGCGGGGAACATATCTCGGTTTCTACTTCTCTTCCGCCTTGGTCGAGCTCCAATCTTACTCGTCATGCCCTATATGGGAAGAAAAATATGGCTGAAATGAAATCAGTTCCGACCGCGCGCCTGCCCACCTTAGCCGCCCAAGCTCGGGCGAGAAGCTTCACCCTTGATCATTTCATGGGTGAGGCTTTGGCCGAGGTTACTGGCGTAGCCGAGCGGCTAGAGGTAAAAGTTGACGAACTTGAGGAAGAGAATGAGGCTCTGAGAGCGGATAACAAAAAGCTGAGAGAGAAGATTGAGGTAACCAGAATCTCACTTATTTTCTTCTATCCGCTCGGTTTTAAATATTATAAATCTCATAGTACTCTTACTCTTACAGCGAATGTATGACCGGGAGAACCCGACCTTTCTGCACGAAATTATCTCCCATTTGCGGGAAGGAGGAGAAGATATTCTTTACATTCTGAAGGAAAGGGGTTCTTTGGTTCCGAAGGAACAAACACTTACATTCGACGAGCTCTTTCCCGACTTCAAAACGTTAGAGGCCGAGCGAGATAAAGCGGCTAGCGCGGCTAAGGTAGTCGAATTTCCTCCCACTTCTGAGGTTGAAGTCCATACTCGTGATGGCGAAGAGAATGATGCTGAAGAAGTTACTGAGGACTCTGAGGACCGAGAATCCGATTCGTCAGAATCTTCTGGATCGAGCGACTCTTCGAGTGCTTCAAGTTCGTCCAGTTCGGTGCGGGATCATAAAAAGAAAAAGGCCAAGGTGTAATTTAGAACGTGTTTATTTTCTCCTTTCAGATCGTGCGGACTCCCTTTTTGTAAACCGCTCGATATAAATGTAACGGACTTTTCTATAAATGATGGTTTTGATTTCTCATGGTGTGATGTTGCGGGGTTGAATGATTTATTTTCTCGGATAATTAGCCTTTGTATTAATCCGGCGATTTGAAGACTTACGCTCACGCGATTACCATTTATAAGAAACAATCGTAAGAACTCATACCAAACATGCGAATTTCATTTGAATAAGAAAAATGATACAAGAATTCCCACATTTCATCTGCGGCTAGCAATATCATTACCCGCGCGAATTTCATAAGAAAAATGATACAAGAATTCTCATATTTTATCTGCGACTTTCAACATCATTATCCGCGCGAATTTCATAAGAAAAATGATACAAGAATTCTCATATTTCATCCGCGACTATCAACATCATTACCCGCGCGAATTTCATAAGAAAAATGGTACAAGAATTCCCATATTTCATCTGCGGCTATCAACATCATTATCCGCGCGAATTTCATCATTTGAGAATTGCCTAGGTTATGCGCTGGTCCGCTATTGTTGACTTATGTCTGGTCCGAGAGCAAATCTGTAAATCTTGCCCTGCGGTTAACTGAGTCTTATGTTGTCGCGCGGTCGTGCGAATAAACCTGAAATTAGAAAAGAAGGGAGGTGTGCCCGATTACCACGGCCTAGATTGATCATCAAGGATGAGGCTGGTGGGTGCTGAGACTCGCACCATCTCATCTCAAGGAGGATCAATGAAAACATGATAACATCCCTTATGACGCATGGTAGAGCTAAGCACCCACCCTGACCCTCCTGATACGCAGAGGTGGTGTGTTAGAATGCCAGCTGGGATCCGACGTCTAGAAGCCCTCCGCATGAGAATCTGCAAGCTCCCACTACACGGTGTGAAAACTCCTCGCTACGCGTGGTCTTGGTGGAATTACGCTAATGACAACGATTCTTGCGGGGGATCAAGCTAAACTCGACGGTGTTACCTCGAGTTTATCATTTCTTAACTTGAGGCTTGAAAATAAATTCCTCGCGCTTTGTTTTAAGAATAAAATCGTTTCAGATCATCCCCGCTCCAAGTATGGGTGATATCCTCCCCTTTATACATTTGCAATCTATAAGCTCCTTTTTTCAAGACTTCTTTTATGATATAAGGTCCGGTCCAGTTGGGATTCAATTTTCCGACCGAGCTATTTCTTGTTGCTGCGTCTACCTTTTTCAGAACTAAATCTCCCACCTGAAATTGCTTAACCCTTACTTTCTGATCGAAATATAATGATGTTCGCCTTTTTACTTCTTCCTGCCTGATCGTAGCCTCATCTCGGAGTTTCTCGATGTGGTCTAGGCAATATCTCATCTTTTCGTCATTTATTTCTAGCCAATCTTCCCAGTTTTGCCTAGCCAGTAAGACCCTGGGTGTTGATACTTCAAATTCTATTGGGATGAGGGCCTCTGACCCATGCGAGAGCTTGAACGGAGTTTCTCCTGTGGAGCTGGAAGGTGTAGTCCTTAGGGCCCATAATACTGAAGGGAGTTGATCAGCCCAGCTGTTCTTTAGACTCTGAACTCTTTTCTTTAGTAAGTTTTGAATTCGCTTATTGGCCGCCTCTACTTGGCCGTTGCTCCGGGGATGATGTACTGAGGAAAATCGGAGGTCGGTTCCTGCTTTTCTGCAAAAATCAGTCATTTCTATGTTATTGAACTGAGGCCCATTATCCGTGATAATCGCCATAGGGACTCCGTGCCTACAAATTATATCACCCCAAATAAAGTTTTTAACTATTTGAGTTGTAATCCTCGCTAGTGCCTTGGCCTCAATCCACTTAGTGAAGTAATCAATCATAACCAAGATGAGGCGTCGCTGACTGCTTGCCATCGGGAATGGCCCGATGAGATCCATTCCCCAAATTGCGAACGGCCAAGGTGCCGTGATTGAACAAAGTTGTCGAGCAGGCTGGAACTGAAGTGGTGTAAATTTCTGGCATTGAATACATTTCTTGGCATATATCTCTGCGTCTCTCCTCATTGTTGGCCAAAAATAACCCTGACGTAAGATTCGTTGTTCTAAGGTTCTGGCTCCAGAGTGGCTACCACATTCTCCTGAATGGATATCTTGAAGAATGATGGGGACTTCTTCTTCTGTAACGCATCTTGCCATAGGTGAGATGAAAGTTCTTCTGTAAAGTATTCCAGAAATCAGGTTGTAATATGCTGCCTTAATTTTGAATCTTCTTCGATCTTTAATGGTAGGGTGATACTCTCCTTTCGATAGGTATAGAATGAACGGATCTACCCAGGAGTCATGCTGGTCGACTTGCATTGCCTCCCCCTCTTCGACTGATGGTTGAAAACGCTCGGACACTATCTCCCCCATAGTAATGCCGAATTTCGACAGGGTGTCGGCTTCCTCATTCCCGATTCTAGGGATGTGCTCAATCGTAAAGCTCTTGAATCTCCCAATTTCCGTTTTTACCAACATAAGGTATTGTTTGAGAATCGGTTCTCAGGTTTCGAAATTTCCGAGTACTTGTGATGCCATTACTAACGAATCTGTCTTAACGTGAGCGTGGTCGATGCCGAGTTCTTTCGCAAATCTCAATCCTGCCAGAAGTGATTCATATTCGGCCTGATTGTTGGTGACTGGGAAAAAGAATTTTACCGCATGCTTTATTTTTACTCCGTTTGGATTGATGAGGACTACCCCTGCTCCCGACGAATTCTTTCCCGAAGCTCCATCGACGTAAATGGTCCAAGCAGATGGAAAATTTTCTTTCTGAGTCAAACTTTGCTCGGTGGTTTCTACCATGAAATCTGCCAAAACCTGAGCTTTTATCACTGTTCGCGGTACGTATGTGATTTCGAACTCACTTAGCTCGATTGCCCATTTAGCGAGTGTTCCCGAATGTTCTGGTCTTTCTAATATCCCTTTCAAGGGCTGATCCACCACAACTTGGATTGAGTGCGCCTGGAAATATGGTCGGAGTCGACGCGCAGAGATGACCAAAGCTAAAGCCAGCTTTTCGAGGATGGGGTACTTTAATTCAGCGTTTTTTAGGATATGGCTAACATAATAAACTGGGAATTGTCTTTTCTTTTCCTCCCTGACAAGGACGGAACTAATCGCTTCGGGTCCTACTCCCAAGTAAATATATAATGGTTCTCCTGGAAGAGGACTTTGTAATAATGGGGTCGTGGTTAATTGTTTTTTGAGTTGCATGAAAGCCCTATCACATTCATCAGTCCATTCAAACTTTGAAGCCCCCCGAAGAGTTTTAAAGAAGGGGGCGCTTTTATCTCCTACCCTGGAGATGAAGCGGCTAAGCCCTGCTAGCCTTCCTCCCAATTGTTGGACCTCTTTTGGGGAGCGGGGTGGTGTCATGTCACTACTAGAAAAATGGCTTTTAGCCACGGTTTCTTTTGCCACGGGGAAAAATTGTGGCTAATAGTGAGTATTAGCCACGGTTTTATTCCGTGGCTAATACTGGACTTTTAGCCACGGTTTGCCTGAACCGTGGCTAAAAGTCTAGTATTAGCCACGGTTTGCCTGAACCGTGGCAAAAAGTCGTGGCATCGTTTAGTCCCACACCGCCAAAACAAAATGAGATTTTTGGGTTTATAAGGAATTTATTTCAATTAGCCTTTGAAATAAATATGGCGGCGGCGGCGGCCGGGCGGCGGCCGGGCAGCGGCGGCGGCCGGGCGGCGGCCGGGCGGCGGCCGGGCGGCGGCCGGGCGGCGGCGGCGGCCGGGCGGCGGCGGCGGCCGGGCGGCGGCGGCCGGGCGGCGGCGGCCGGGCGGCGGCGGCCGGGCGGCGGCGGCCGGGCGGCGGCGGCCGGGCGGCGGCGGCCGGGCGGCGGCGGCGGCCTGAATTTTTTATGTTATGAGTGGCCTTTTAACCACGCCAATTAAACCGTGGCTAAAAGTCCACTATTAGCCACGGCAATGAACCGTGGCTAAAAGTCCAGTATTAGCCACGATTTTGGACTTTTAGCCACGGTTTGGACTTTTAGCCACGCTCGTATTGCCCACGCCCATTTTCCGTGGGCAGACCGTGGCTAAAAGTCTTTAGCCACGGTTTTGGACTTTTAGCCACGGCAATCTGCCGTGGCTAAAAGTCAGTTTTTAGTAGTGTGTTCAGGATAGCCTTTACCTTATCTGGATTGGGTGCCAGCCCTTCGGGGGTAAGGAGATGGCCAAGGAATTTTCCTTGACTAGCGCCAAAAACACATTTCAACGGGTTTAACCTCATCCTAAACTTCCGTAGGGTAGCAAAGGTTTCTGTGAGATCTTCTAAATGCGCGGAAAAGGATTTGCTTTTTATAAGGAAATCGTCAACGTAGACCTCTAAATTTCTTCCCTTTTGATCTTTGAAGACTGAATCCATCATGCGATGATAAGTAGCTCATGCATTTTTAAGACCGAAGGGCATCACTAAAAAACAGAAACACCCTTCATTTGTGATAAAGGACGTGTGCGGTATGTCGGGTTTATGCATCTTAATCTGGTGATAACCAGAGAACGCGTCTAAAAAACTCATGACAGGATAACCCACCGCCGAGTCTACTAAAGCATCTATTCGAGGCAGGGGGTAGAAATCTTTGGGGCACGCTTTATTAAGTTTTGTGAAATCTACACACATCCTCCATTTTCCTCCTAGCTTAGGCACCATTACAACATTTGATATCCAAGCGGGATATTGTAGTTCTTGAACAAATTTGGCTTTCACCAGCTTGTTGACTTCTTCTCGGATTGGGCTGGCCAGCTTTGTCGCGACGCCCCTCTTCTTCTGCTGTATAGGTTTATACTTTGGGTCGACATTGAGGTGATGGAATGCTACATCTGGATCTACCCCGGGCATGTCCTCAGGAGACCATGCGAAGATGTCGAGATTCTTCAGGAGACAGGAGATTAGTTTGACTTTCTCCTCCTCTGATAGTTCCGCATTAATAGAGAGCTTTTTCTCTTCCCCCTCAGCGATGGGCACCTTCTCGATAGGTTGAGCAGCCTTCAAATGGAATCCTTCCTTCGTGTTCTCTTTCGATTCTGCAAGCTCGATTGTTGTGACTGCCGGAGGAGTTACCTGTTCAACCATGTTAACTGTTTTCACATAACACTCTCGGGCCACCCGATGGTTACTCCTAATACGATACTGCTTCCCTTGAGCAGAGAATTTGATGGCTAGATGGTATGTCGACACAATTGCCCGATATTCATTTAGCAGAGGCCTCCCGAAAATCGCGTGATAGCTACTTGCCGCATCGATCACCACGAACCGGATCATCTTGGTGATTCCCCCCAGGGTTACTAATAGCGAGACGTTTCCTTCTGCTTCCTTCCTTTCCCCGGAGAAGCCGTAAAGTGGCCCCTCGGTAGAAGATAATGGTTTCCCGGTCCTCAAGTCCTCGAACGTTTTCTTGAATAAGAGATTCACCGAGCTTCCCGTATCTATTAGAATCTTATCTACTGTGAAATTTTCGATAACGACCTGGATAACAACCGCATCATTGAATGGGTTGGCGACGGAGGAGAAATCATCCGGACCAAAAGTAACAAGCTCCCTAGCCGGTGCTGAAGAAGACGTCATAGCCACTTCCTGCTTACATAACTTGGAAATGGAAGATTTCCGGCTTGATTCGAGGCCTCCCCCTACGTGGATACAGAAAAGTCGCCCAAGGGTTCCTTCATCATGAACATCTACGCAGTCATTCACGTAATGCACATTACCTAGACCACCAACGTCAGCGATGTCCTCACATTCCTGGAATAGCTCGGCCACTTCTTTGCCTTTTGAGGTGTTTGGAATGACGGGAGCCTCTTTACAGAAGAGGTCTGACATCTTTCCTTCTAAAACCAGTCTTCTTACCAGAAAGCGAAGGGCCCGGCAGTGTTCCGTTGGATGTCCTTCTTCCTTGTGGAATTCGCAGAAATTCTTTGAATTGGGGGGTCTTACCTCTCCTCGGGGTTTGGCCTTTCCGAAATCTTTCCTTTGCAGGACCTCAGCGATCTCCTCCCAGGTCATGTTCGCAACGTGAGGCTCTTCGTGCTGATTAATAGGAAGAACTTGTGGTACTGCCGGAACTGGAGCAGCGTTTAAGGGCAGCATTAGCTCTCGGAACTGCTGATGATTGAGGAATGGCCTTTTGTGACGAAAGTTTCTACCCCTTTGAGGTGAGGATTGATGATCGTGACGGGAAGGTCTCGGAACGTGGCGTGTCGTAGAAGAATTCCCTGAGCTGTCGCCACCTGCCATAGAGGTCAGAGTAGAAATGTAAGTTGGGTTAGCACTTTCCCCTTCAATGAACTTGTTTGCGAGAGCGATCAGGGCTTGATAGGTTGTCGGGGCTTTTGTTGTGGCTTTGAATTTTAATGGACCTTCTTGTAGGCCATTGATTAGGGCGACCTTGTAGTAATCTGGGTCTACGTTCTCTACTTCCAGAATCTCCCTTTGAAAACGATCTACGAACCGTGCCACGCTTTCGCCCTTCTTCTGTATAATTTTGAAAAGAGCTGCAGGGCCACTTTTCCTTTTTTTGGAAGTTGAGAACCTTAAGAGAAGTTCTTGGCATAGCTCGGCGAAAGAATTAATCGAGCGAGGACGAAGCTCGTGAAACCACTCCCGAGCCTGCCCGTCAAAAGTCGTCACGAGCAACTTACACTTTAGCACATCCGTTAGGCATCTAAGGGCCACAGCATCCTCGAATGCCTGCAGGTGTGTAACCGGGTCGGACGTGCCGGTGTAAGAAGGTAGACGAGGTTCTCTGAAATTATTTGGTGCGGGCTCCTGCCTTATCCGTGCGACAAATGGGGACGGGTCTTCTATCTCGGCTGGAGTTGAAGGCGAGGCGCGGTTAAAACCTGGGAGATTAATGGGTACACCGGTCTGGCGGTCTTCTTCGAATCCTAGCCGCCTAGCCGGATCTGTCTGAGCGGTATCCTGGAAATAACCCATGGGGGGACCTCATTCTCCTTGGGGCTGTGGTTGCGCGGTGGTCGAATATTGTTGTGAAGCGGGCTGATAGGTCGCGGGGGTTGAAAAGATCACGGGTTCTTCGGGTGCTGCGGTTGGAGGCATCATCAACCGCTGGTTAAGAGCAGCTAAAGTTCGGCCGATTGCATCAAGGCGTTCGCCGGTTTCCCACCTATCTTGCTCCATTTCTTGGCGAGATTGCTCGAGCGCCCTCCAAAGGGAGTCTTCTGAGGAGCCCGTGCGGTGAGAATGACGAGAATGAGAATGGAGAGGAGATCGCCTGTCCGACATATCAAGACCACTGGAATTCACGGACAACTCGAATCTGAAGGTCGCGTGTTCAATGTTCATGTCGAGAATGTCTCTTGGTCGTTAGAGAACCTGCAAGAGAGAAAACGATGAAGAATGGACTGCAAGCTGTCGGTTACTAGCGGGTAGATGAGAAAGGAAAATAGAGAAGAGGGCCGCGGGAAGCGGCGACAATAGAATTCGCCCGTCGCGGCTAAAACCACTCCTGCGACGGGCTTTGCGATTGCCATAAATGAGACGATTACAGCGGTTACCAAGAAAAACCCGATCGGACAGTAACTCGCTCGGCAAAGGATTCGAGACCGCTGCCACAGACGGCGAGCTTGAGGATTCGATTCGCGATGCCTAGAGAGTACTGTTCATGCCTATTTATAGGCTCGGGGCCTGCCCGAGCGGGCAGGCGCTAGAATCACCGGCTGCCCGGGGGACAGGAGAGTGGGCAGCGGTGACGGGATGCACAGCCGGAAAGACAGAGCAAGCTATTAACCGCACGATTATGCGGTCTTAAATAGAGAGACCGGCAGCTTTCAGACGGAAAGAACAGCTTGCATATCATTCATCAGTCGCGCGGTTATGCGGTTAAGGGAGAAACAGGGTAGCGGTCTTCTGGGTAAACAGAGTAGATGAGGATGTCATCGATAAACACAATGACAAACACATCTAGGTACTCCTTGAAAACCTGGTTCATGAGGGTCATGAACGACGAAGGTGCATTCGTGGGCTCAAAGGGAATCACCATAAACTCAAACAATCCATATCTGCTACTAAAAGCAGTCTTCTGAATATCCTCCTATCGAATCCGAAGTTGGTAGTAGCCCGACCTCAAATCCAATTTTGAAAATAAGTGTGCCCCTTCCAGCTGGTCGAACAGCTCGTCTATCCTTGGTAGCGGATAGGTATTCCGGACGGTCAGCCTGTTTAGTGCTCGATAATCGATGCACAGGCGAAGTGTCCCATCCTTCTTCTTCACGAATAGGACCGGGGCTCCCCATGGAGAGGAACTCGGTCTAACAAATCCCGCCTCCACAAACTCCTGCAACTGAGTCCGAAACTCCGCCAACTCCTTCGGGGCCATCCGATAAGGGGCCCTAGATGCCGGCTTGTCCCCCGGCACAAGCTGTATCTGGAAGTCCTGCTCTCGGTGCGGAGGTAGTCCTGGTAGTTTCTCTGGAAAGATGTCAGCAAAATCTCGCACCAACGGGATGTCTGTCACAGACTCCTTGACTTCCGTCATCTCAAATAAAATCTGAAACACTTCCTCTCCCTACAGATGGGCCTTAACAGCCTGTACCGAAGATAAGAGTATACGAGAGGCAGGTCTTATACCTTCGATGACAATGAAAGAGTCCCCGTGTCTCACGGTGATCCTCTTTGCTTGGCAATCAATCTGGGCATGGTTCCAGTGCAGCCATACCATGCCAAGGATCAGGTCATAGTCCGTCAGCTTCAAAATCATCGCTGGAGCCTCGAACGCCTTTCCATCAATTTCTGCCTCCATATTGCAGTGATCCGTGGTAAGGAGCTCAGATCCATCTGGTAGTCTCACCCTCATCTTCGAGCCAGTGAATCGCTCCACACCTTCCAGTCCTTCTATGAACGTCTCCGACACAAAGGAGTGAGTAGCACCAGTATCGAATAGCGTGCGGGCAGGATTGCCACTAATGAAGACTATACCTGGGGTGATTAGATGTCTTAGGGTTATATAATGAGTTTTCTTTTCTTGCTAATGTTGGGTATTGTATCCACAATTACCTGAATTTGAGGAAGCCTCCTGTCAAGCTAAGATGAATTCACAATGTATTTGATGAAATCTTTCAAGTTGTGCTTGCAGTTATTCCTCGCTAAGTACACACCAATGTCAGGGTGTAGTAGGTCAATATACACGGGTCTGCGCAACATAATCCCTCATTGAGCAGATCAGTGTGTTGGCTTACGTGTACACTCTCTATTGGAGTGTACTTATTTACAAGTACAGGGCTGTGATAGATCAAGAGCAGTCAAGGAGCAAGGACGGGCCAAAGAGCAGCTCACGGGTGGAAAGACGAAATATCGTCTAAGTAAGAATCGACGAGAATCACTAAGTGATTCTCGCCGATTCGACGAGAATCACTAGTGATTCTCGCTGAATCGTCGAGAATCACTGGCTGATTCTCGCCGACTATATCCGGCTGTCTCGACGCCTTCAACGCCCTCAAGAATTCTGTTAAGTCAGAATCGTCGAGAATCACTAGCCGATTCTCGCCAAATGCATCCACCTGTCTCAACGCCATCTAGAATTCTGCTATGGCAGAATCAGCGAGAATCACTAAGTGATTCTCGCCGAATCGTCGAGAATGACTTTGCATTCTCGTCGATTCGTCGAGAATCACCTATGATTCTCGCCGAATCGTCGAGAATGACTTTGCATTCTCGTCGATTCGTCGAGAATCACCAATGATTCTCGCCGAATTTGCCTTAGGCGAAATTCTGGTGCTCACTAGACTGGACCATGTATTCACGTGCTGTTTGGAGCCGGACTTAGGGTTCCTACTGGTGGGGCCCACAACGATCATATTGGATCATCCTTCTATATAAATACATCGGTATTTTGAACAGTAAAAACACGAAATAGAAAAAGAAAAACTGAGCCGCCGACGTGACCTAGATCGCGAAGCTCGTTCCGCTGTCGTCGCCGCTCGTGCTAGTTGGTCGCCGCTGCTGATCGTGGTTTCTTACTGATCTCCCGACGACAAAAGCTCTGCCACGCAACGCGTCTCATGAGTCCTTCTTGAGAACCTTTGTCTCTTGATTTATAGATCGGGAATACCTTCCCTATCCGAATCGATCGAGATGATTGATCCAAGAAAGACCGTTGGTAGACCTTGCCGGCTAAGCTACGAAGTTTGGATCTACATAGCATCGCCGCCTCATTCTTTATCGCCGCCGATCAAGAGGAGATCCTTTCCAAGTGAGAGCTAAGGTCATGGACTTTTCGTCATCTTCAAGAATGCGTCATCAAATGAAGAGGGACACCTAACGCTCCAAAAGTAGTTTGTATTTTTATACATTCCATTTTATTTTTGTTGTAAAGGAACGTTGGTTCCTCATTGTAAGGGTTGGGTGCAACAATTGGTGGAGGAGTGGTGACTCCTTCGGGTGGAAGGGTTCCTTCCATTAGTGTGAGGATTGGATTTCAATCCTGTTGGTGAAGTGAATGAGTCGTCCCTGGTTGGGAGATAGGTCGAAGTGGGAAGTGGACGTACCCAAATCGGGGAACCACTATAAATTGCATGTGTCTTTCTGTGCTGTATTGTTTTGTTTATTTGTGCAGGTACAATTTTAATTCCGCAAAAACGCTGCAAGACACCTATTCCCCCCCCCATAGGTGAAGGTAGTTGGCGCTAGGTGGACTTTCAGCTAATCTATCTGATGCGGTTCTAAGTTTTAACAACTGAAAGGGAAATTCTATGAAAATAAAGAAGCATTGCAGCGTACCTACTATGACCTGCTCTAGATTCTGAGGCTGCGAAAGGTCTAAAGCATACACCTGCTCTCTTTCCTATCTACGATCTCCCCCCTGGTATCCACGACCTCGTCCGCGTCCTCGGCCTCCGAAATGCTGAGCAGGTGGGCCACCCTGTTGTGCTGGAGGTGGTGCCCACCTAATTTGGCAGTTCCTCCAGATGTGCCCAATCTGATGACAAAGGAAGCACTCTGGTGGGGGATACGCCATTCCCCCGGGTCTCGGAATCTCCTGCATACGAAGAGGTTGAGGGGCCAATATCACCTGCTCCCTCGGCTCCTGCCTCACATCCTGACGAGGCTGGTCCTCTATCCTTCTCCCTTCTTGTATAGCACCTCGCCGCTGGTCATTTCTGACTCTCCATCCCTGATCCTCTGCTGACTGTTTTCGGCCCTGAGTGGTGTGCCAATCAGCCTCAATCCTCTTTGCCATCTCCAAAATCCGGGAGATAGGCCCGTCGGATACAAACAACAAGGCCTCCCTCAAGTCCTCCCGCGGGCCCTTATAGAACCTCTTGATGTACCCTGCTTCGTCCAGTTGGAAAGAATCTGCATATCAAGCCAGATGGTCGAACTCCCGATGGTACTCCACCACCGTTCGGGTGCCCTACTTCAGCTGTAAGAACCGCTCCTCCAACTCATCCCTGGCTGACTGCGGAACGAAATGCTCCAGCAGCGCGGCCCTGAACTCTTCCTAGGTAACTTCCGCAACCTCCCTATCGGCAATAGTCGTGTCCAGCAGCGTCTTCCACCACCTCTTGGCATGGGACTCCAGGCAAGAGACAACTAGAGCCACCCTCTCCTCCCAGGGACACCATATCCCGGTCAGCATCTCGTATATAATATCCAGCCACTCTTCCGTCCGAACCGCTGACTTTGTCCCCAAGTATGACGGGGGAGAAAGTCCTCGAAATATGCTCAACCAGTTGGCCCCCGGATTTGGCTACGGGACCGGAACCTTCTAGGCCCTGAAAGCCTCCAGGATGGCAGTCAGAGTCTGTCCCATGTCTGACTGAAGGAAAGGAGTGGGGACTGGTGGAGGTGGTGCAACATCCTGAGCCTGTTGAACTCCACCTTGTGGCGTAGGCTGTGCTGGAGGCTGCGTAACAAAAACCCATACTGAGAAAACGTTCAATCTTTAATAAAAGTGGACAATTTATATTTGATCCCCATATGGGCACAAAACTGCTTCCGCTGCTTAGTTTGTCCCCAAACTAAACTCGAGCAGGGGTGACCCAGGGTTAGTGGACTGCTACCTTTTTCAGATCGATGTTTGCCTCTGATACCACTTATAAGACCCCCTTTTTTTTCTTTTTAGACCCGAGGTCTTAGGCCCAGAATCGTCGCTTTGCGCTGAAACCTTCACATCCTGAAGGGTCATCACCACAAGGCGCCGATTCTGCTGGCCAATTCGATCACAGAAAGGTAGCACAAAATGAAGTAAGTAAAAGCAAGTCCACTAGATAAATCACATATATAGAAATAAAACTCCACGAAGGGAGTGTCCACAGAATAGTATATCAGAGTACTAAAAATACGGGCTTAAGCCCGATACAATCATGTCCTTACTACAAATCACTCATGCGGAAGCAAAAATAGAAACTACTCAAGGTCGAGACTCACGGTCCCGGCTGTATGAACTCCGGAGCTAGACTGCCCCATCTCCAAGCGAACTGGTCTCTGGGGCTGCTCCTCCATGCTGGGCTCCACGATCCCCTAAATGATACGGTTCAAAAACCGTTATTCATAAAGACTAAGCCCTATCATCCCCTACCCCTTCCCCCATGGCTCCTAGGTACCGAGCGGAGAGGAAGAAAGGGAAGGACATGAAGGTGGAGAATGAATCAAAAGAAACAAGTGGCAGCGGAACTAATCTAGCAATTCTATAATAGATATGACAGAAACAGAAAGTAGGAAAAGTAACCTTAACTTATGTGCGGAAGCGCATAAGCCAAGGGATCTTCTGCAAGGCTCCCATCGTATAACGTGTCCCATACCACTTATACGTTGGGGTGTCAGTTATCATACATCAGCATATATATATAGAATTTAACCTTAATTTATAAACCTTCCCACACAACCTTATAGACCAAGGGGTCGTTTTGCAAGTCCTAATATATAAGCGTCCCATACCACTTATACTTTAGGTGTCAGGGTTAAATGAATCGATTATGCTATGACATGCAAGTGGGTATGATGGAACATGCAAGTGCAACTCACACACCCGACTCTGTGCACATAGACCTTTAGTTCCCCCTTTCGGAGCTGTTACCTCCCAGGATACCTCCGTAGTGGCGGACGGAAGCGGTGGGTTGGGCCTCGCCCACCTCTAAACCAGTAAAGCACTACCAGTCAGACCTATCGTACGCCTCAACGCTTGGTGCACTAAGCGGACGCCTGCATACTCTTGCTGGCTGGCGCATCGGACTTCTGTTGGCGAAGTGCTAACCACACTTACCGAGTCAGCGTATTGGCATCGGTGCATCGACCCACCAATACCGAAGACCCACCACCTTAATTTTCATTCCTTTTATGCACATGCAAATTTAATCGTAATCACACAAAAACCGAGTCGAAGCTCCCCGGACCAAAACGTCCGTCTCTTAACCAACCGAGCTGAAGCTCCCCGGACCATTCCGTCCGTCTCTTAACCAACCGAGCCGAAGCTCCCATCAATCTTCCTGTGCTAACAGTGTTTGTGAAACGTGAGATCCTAATTACTATGTTACTCTTGTCAGTTTGTTAATGCAGTTTACGTTAACCCAGGACTTCCCCCGGTATTCCCCGTGAAGGGCTCTCAAAGGGCACTAGGAACTATGATGGTAGCTGAAGCCCATCATTCCCTTTCGCAAGGCACTTATTGTTATTGGTAGAATTCCCTTACCCATTCCCTTCTCATGTTACGATAGGCTAACCTAGGGTGATTTTTGACCTTCCTCTCTTCGGGGAAGACGATCTTTCGTCGACCCCGAGCACCTCTTAACTCTAGCTATCACCACTTATCTTTATTCTTCATTTCATTCTATTGTTATATCATCCACATCTATCCTCCAAGACAAAATGGCTAACTCCAACACTATCCCAGATCATGTCCTATTGCAATTTAACAATTTGCTATATGCAGACCAACCTAGACTAAATGTCGAACCGGTTAGGCAATGATCCAATATTCATCCAAATGCCCTAAATTATTTACAGGAGACTTATCATGATATAACTAGCCTAAATTCAGAAAATGGTAATTTTCCTAATTTATCTGGCATTTAATTGATTTCCTCAAAAATTCCAAGGGCTACCGGTTTTAACATGAACTACCCTATGTTCTCATGCAAGATGTCCAACAAAATTATAATAAATAGTATGTTATCTCAATATGGTAAATCCAAAGTATCATAATTTTTATATCATCAAAAAGGCACTAAAACTATTTTAGCAATATCTTCTATATTTCGTTATTTATGAACCAAGTACAGAGAATATTCTTTCAAAAATTATAAATAAATTATACTATGCAGATAAAGCCTTAAAAATAGCATTGGCCTAATTTCATAATTTTTCAGTAATAATATCATCCATAATTAATTTCCAAAGCATAGAACCCCTTTTTAATATTTGTGAAGGAAGTACTCGATTTACTCAACTAAAAATTATACAAAAATTCAAAGGTAACCATTCTATCCTAAAACATTTACTTCCAAGATTTCAAAGATCATAAAGATACAAATAATTAAAACATCAATTAGGGTTATAATCAACTTTACAAATGAAGTGCTGGAAATAAACATCATAAAATTCCAGTAAAATTTCTATAAATTGTACCCACTCCAAAACTCACTCTACCCGAGTTTCACAGCCTTTAGATAATGTTTAGTGATGGATTGTGCTTAATTAGTATTTTACCCTAAAGATAAGATTAGGGTTTTAAGGTATCTACATGTCTCCAAATCCTCCAAGATTCCATCCAATTAATTCTTATCATTCTACTGTCAACTCTACAGAGTTTCAAGGTAATACGAGAGCAATTGCCCCCACGTCCTTCACAACCCTCAAAACCCTCCATTTAGGGTTTGAGTTTGGATCCTAGGGTAAACCAACCCTAAATCACACCATTCTCTCCTAGTGGGTTATAATAACCCCTCCAAGTCAGTGGTTAAGATATCAGTCTCTATTGAGGTGATATGACCATTCTAACCTCTAGTGCACTTTTTACTCAAAAATGCCTCACTATTGCCTAGTTAAGAATAGGTGACTCCCTATCCAAAACTTATCCAAGTATGTTGAAAATTTGTACAGAGCTAAGTTTTATAGCCAGGGACCACTCACCAAAATTCGGGAGGGTTTGGAGTTCATTTGACCACTTAAATAAATTACTCTAACTTTATTAAATTAAGAAAAAAAACTTTAGACAAAGTGTCTCCAAAAATTCCCATTTTTTGACAGCCTCTAGATATGGCTAAGGGTAACCCCCTGCCCAAATTTCAAGTCATTTGGAAAAAAAAAAGAGTGGGCATCTATTTTAGTTTCTGCCCAACTCTAGGTACAGCCCCCATCAAAATAGGTTCTGCGGTTAAATCGCTTACCCAAACGAGTTGAAATCAATTTTAGATTAATCTAGACTCGAAAGGCTACAACTTTCGTGACTGACTATTTTTCCTGAATCGACCTCTAAGTGCCTCGTTTTGCAGCCTAAAATATACTAAATTAATGTATCTTTTCATTATGTATTATATACATAATTTATATATTATAAAGTGATTTTACTATTCATCTTCTACAGAACCCGAAGACAGAACACAGAAAACCTATATTTCCTGTAGCTCTTCCCCGATCCATCACCGGTCGTCCGGACACTTCCCTGGCTAGCTACCACCACCACCTCCTCCGTCGAGGCGATGGCTATCGGTCGGCGGTGGTTTGGCCGCCGGAGGTGGCGATTTCCGGCGTACCCGAAAAAATATATTTTTCATGGTTTTCCATGAAAACACGAGATAGGTCCGGCTCCTTTGAGCACGAACTTCATTTCTAAGATCCTAAGATCTACCAATAAGAGAAGAAGTAGAGGAGGACCTTGTTCGTGGTTTGGAGACGAGATGAACGTCGGATTGTCATGGCGCGGTGGTGTCTTTCCCAAACTTCTCGTACAGTAAGAGCAAAAATCTGAATCCGTTTGGTCAAGGGTGTAACTTTCTCCTCTTGGTCTAAGGAGGCTTTTATAGATCTCCAAGTGGGGAGGGGAAAGGATGAAACATTCATGGCCATGAATGTTTTCTCTTAATAATATTTTGGTTATGGTGCAGGGAAGGAAACGGTGGAAGATGAGAAGACTGTTCCACGTGGAGATTTCCTATTGGGTAACTCTTCCTCATTTTATTAAGTATTTAGAGAAAGAAACGGCTCATAAATACTCCTGCTGTAAATTCCCATAATCCGAATTGATTATGACTTCGGTTACAGAAATTTCAAGCCTAGCTGACGTTTCGGCCCTTGTCACGGGCATGTCACGTAGGTCACGGGCATGACAGGCCCTTGTGGAAAGTTCTGAGTTCGAAGATCGTCTAACTAAGTTTAACGATCGTCGAAGAGGGGTCACGCCCTAGGTCACGGGTGTGACACATAGGTCACAGGCGTGACAGGGCCATGATGCAAATTCTGCGCTCGACGATCGTCTCGCTGAGATCGACGATCATCAAAGGAGGTAACGCCCTAGGTCACGGGCGTGACATTTAAGTCACGGGCATGACGGGGCCTTGATGCAAATTCTGACCTCGACGATCGTCTCGCGGAGATCGACGATCATCGAAGGGGGTCACGTCCTAGGTCACGGGCATGACACGTAGGTCACGGGCGTGACAGGCCCGGGTTGCAAATCCTGCGCTCGACGATCGTCTTCCTGAGATCGACGATCGTCGAAAGGGTCACGCCCTAGGTCACGGGCGTGACAGATCGGTCACGGGCATGACCAACCCGTGAATCGAAGTCTTGGTCGATGGACTTCAATTTTTTTGGGTTTCCTAGGGTTCTGTCACGACAAACCGTCTCCTAGGGGTCTAGCCGGAAATTGGATGTTACAGAGGGTGAGTCTTCCGAAGAGCAAAGAGAGGCGTTGATTGAAAGTCTTCGGCAGAGTAATGAAGCCTTATCTAGGCAAGTGATGGTTATGCAGACTCAGATCCAGTCTCTGTTAGCAGTTTTGGCAGGACAGCCTCCGAGAGTGTCGGACCCTGCTGTAGGCGTAGCTGTTCCTATTCCTCCTGCTCCCCTGGTACCTTTTGTTGTGCTTCCCCCGGAGAAGACATTCATTTCACACTTCCAGCGACTTGGACCACCTACTTATGAGGGGAAGATAGACTTTATGGTTTCGGATGATTGTCTTATATCCATCGAGGAGATGTTCTCCTATTTTGTAGTTACCCCCGATCAGAGGGTGATAATCTCTACCTATCAGCTTAAGGGATTGGCAAAGAGTTGGTGGCTGAGAGAGAAGGAGAGATTTAAAGAGGGATGCTCTTGGGAGACCTTCAAGGAACTGTTGCTAAGGAAGTTTATGCCTTCGGTCGAGCGCAACTGCCTGATGAATGATTTCCTACATTTAAAGCAGAGGTAGCTTATGGTTACGGAGTACAAAATAGAATTCAGCAAACTGAGCCGGTTTGCTCCCAGCTTGGTGAGTTCCGAAGCGAATAGAGTTAAGCGATTTCTTGGCGGCCTGAGAAGTGATGTTCAGCAGTTAGCCATTACTCATGGAGCAGTGAGTTATGCTGGTGTAGTAGAAGCTGCTTTGAAGATGGAGGCCATTGATAATGCTAAGCAAAGAGGGCAGCAGGTGAGAAAAGATAAAAAGAAAGCTGTTGAAGGAAAGAGCCCCCAGGTACCCGATGCGTCTTCAAGAAAGAAGAGCAAGGAGGTTTGTAGCTTCTGTGGCTGGCCGGGCAATCCCGTGGAGAAATGATTCAAGAGGTTGGCAGCTCAGAAGAAGGAGCAGGTGCATGCAATTCAAGGCGCTCCCAAGAAAGATTTATTCTGTTCTGCGTGTAAGCGACCAGGGCATGATGTTGCCCATTGTTGGGGTAAGGATCGGAGCAAGCTAAGAGGTTGTTTTCTTTGCGGTCAAGAAGGGCACATCAAGGCTCAGTGCCCCCAGCTCCAGCCGGTGTTCCAGCCAGTGCCACTCCAGGCGTTGCCACTGCCTCAGCGGGTGGACAAAGGCAAGGGAAAGCTGAATGTGGTTTCTTTAGAGGAAGCGCAGACTTCGACTCAGGTCATTTCAGGTTAGATTTCTCCCTAGCCTAAATGTTTTGTTTATAGTATAGCTTTAGCATTTGTTTTTCTTAGTTGCGTCTGCCATCTTATAGGAAGATTTAAGGTGAGGAACCATTGGACGCGTGTTCTCTTTGACTCTGGAGCTACCCACTCCTTGGTGGCTAGAGCCTTTGTGGAGCACTATCGTATGGGTCTAGAGCAAGTTAGTGATGCCTTTTGCGTCAAGTTTCCTTTCGGTGATTTTGTGATTTCGGATCAGGGCATTCAGGATTGTTCGATTTTGTTGGGGAATTTTCTAGCGAAGGCAGATTTGAAGGTGATCGACCTTGAAGACTTCGATGTTATCTTAGGTATGGACTGGTTGTCCAGTTATGATGCAGTTATCCAGTGTAAGGGTAAGCGCTTGGACTTCATTAAGGACGACGGTTAGCCTGGGAGTGTTTATGCTGATCCACGCAAGGAGTCTCAGGTCATTTCTGCGGTATGTGTTCAGAAGTTGCTTGATTTTGGCTTCTTTGCCTGTTTGGTCTCTCTAGTAGGGACAGTTGCTAGTGTGCCGCGTTTGGAGGAGATTCCTGTGGTGTGTGACTTCTCTGATGTGTTTCCTGATGATCTTCCCAGTCTTCCACCAGATAGAGATGTCAATTTTGTAATAGATTTGGAGCCAAGTACGTGTCCTATTGCAGAGGCGCCGTACCGGATTGCCTCGTGAGAGCTGGAGGAGTTGCGTATCCAGCTGGATGAGATGTTGGCAAAGGGTTTTATCAGGCTGAGTTCGTCACCCTAGGGTGCGCCTGTTCTATTTGTAAATAAGAAAGACGGGTCGATGAGGCTTTGCATCGATTATAGTGAGCTAAATAAGGTTACTATCAAGAACAGGTACCCTCTGCCTCGGATTGACGATTTGTTTAATCAGTTGCGCGGTAGCACAGTATTCTCCAAGATTGATCTTTGATCTGGCTACCATCAGTTCAGGATCCGTGAGTCCGACATTCCGCGGACTGCTTTTCGATCTAGGCATGGGTATTTTGAGTTTTTGGTTATGGAATTTGGTTTGACAAATGCGACCTCAGCTTTTATGGATTTGATGAACCGCATGTTCAAGGACTTCCTAGATAAGTTTATGGTCGTGTTTATCGATGATGTCCTGATTTATTCCAGCAATGCTGAGGAGCACGACAAGCATCTGTGTTTGGTTTTATCTTTCTTGAGGGACCACAAGCTTTTTGCCAAGCTGAGCAAGTGCGAGTTTTGGTTGCCTCAAGTTACATTTTTAGGCCACGTGGTGAATAAGAGTGGGATTTCAGTTGACCTAGAAAAGATCGTTGATGTGATAGATTGGAGTAGGTCGGGCACACCCAAGGAGATTAGGAGCTTTCTGGGATTAGCCGGCTATTACAGGAGATTCGTGGAGGGTTTTTCCACCCTGGCAGCACCTTTGACCAGATTGACCCAGAAGAACACAGCTTTTGTCTAGAGCGAGAAGTGCGAGGAACCCTTCCTGGAGCTCAAGGACAGATTGTGCAGTGCCCCTGTTTTGACCCTTCCTACTGAGGGTGTGGATTATGATGTTTATGTGGATGCATCGCATGTTGGTCTTGGTTGCGTGTTGATGCAAGTCGGGAAAGTGATTGCGTACGGGTCGAGACAGCTGAAGACTCATGAGAGGAACTACCCAACGCATGTCCTGGAGTTTACCGCCGTGATTTATGCTCTGAAGTTATCGAGACATCTGCTTTATGGCGTGCAATGCACGATTTTTACTGATCACAAGAGCTTAAATTACATCTTCACCAAGAATGAATTGAATCTGTGCCAGCGGCGATGGTTGGAGTATGTGGCCGACTATGACGTTGAGATCCAGTATCATCCGGGCAAGGCCAATGTGCTGGCCGACGCCCTGAGTCGGAAGTCAGGGAAGATTTTTGGTCTCTCCGCCGAGCTTTTAGTAGAGGAGTTTATTTTAATGGGCATTTCTGTGGGAAGCGGCGATTTGCAGAGTAGTTTGGCTGTGGAAGAACCTTTATGGATTGCTCTTACGAGACAGCATCAGAAGGACAATCCCGATCTTCTACATTTGTATCTTCGAGCTCAAAAAGGTGAATTGCCAGGTTTTTCTACTAATGATGCGGGTACCTTGCGGTACCGCGGCAGGTTTTGCATCCCCGCCGTTGGAGATATCCGGGTGATGGTGTGCAGGGAAGCCCATGGATCTTGTGTTGCCTACAATCTAGGATCTACTAAGATGTATCGTGATTTAAAGCAGATTGCCTGGTGGTATGGGATGAAGGGAGACATAGCGAGATTTGTTTCTGAGTGGCACACTTGCAAGCGTGTGAAAGGCGATCATGGAAGGTCGGGTGGCAAGCTGACTCCCTTGGAGATTCTGACTTGGAAGTGGGAAAGCATCTCGATGGATTTCATTATAGGCTTACCAAGATCTCCTAGGGGGCATGATTCAGTTGGGGTGATCGTGGATAGATTGACGAAGTGTGCTCACTTCGTACCGTTAAAGATCGACTATCCAATGAGGAAGATAGTTGAGCTTTATTTGAATGATGTCATCCAGTTGCACAGTGTGCCAGTCAGCATTATTTCAGACCAAGACTCCCAGTTTATATCTTGCTTCTGGAAGAGCCTTCAAGAGGGTTTGGGTATGGATTTGAGATATTCTACTCCTTACCACCCGCAGACTAATGGCCAGACAGAGCGAGTAAATAAGATCGTGGAGGACATGATCCGATGCTATATTCTAGACCACGGAGGGGCATAGGATGAGCGTTTGCGGCTTATGGAGTTTGCGTATAACAACAGTTACTAAGAAAGCTTGCAAATGGCTCCTTTTGAAGCATTGTATAGGAGGCGCTGCAGGACTCCCTTATTTTGGGTTGAGGTTGGCGAGGGACCGATGTTGGGTCCAGAGGCGCTCGAAGAGATGGAAATTGCTGTGAAACTTATTCGGGAGAAGCTTCAGATAGCTCAAGAGATATATTAGAAGAACGCCAACCGGTGTAGATCTAGCTTAGAATTTGTTGTGGGGGACTTGGTGTTCTTAAAGGTTTCCCCGATGATTGGAGTCAAGAGGTTTGGCAAGAATAGGAAGTTGGACCCGAGGTACGTGGGGTCGTTTATGATTGTTGAGTGGGTTGGTGTATCAGCTTACAGGTTGGAGTTGCCCGTAAATTTTCCTGGCGTGCATGATGTCTTTCACGTCAGTCAGCTGCAAAAATGTGTGCAGAGTGGCGGGCAGGTTTTGGATTTTGTGCCTCAGTTGGAGCCGAATCTTTCTTATGTGGAGGTGCCTGTCCACATTTTGGATGCTTAGGATCGCGTGTTGCAGAGAAAACTCATTCCTATGGTTAAGATTTTGTTGGGGAACCAGGATGTGGAAAGCGCGACTTGGGAGCTAGAGTCGGCGATGAGGAAGGCTTACCCTCATATGTTTCCCTGACCTTATGCCTGGTATGTTTTGTGCTCTCTTTTATAGCACTGTCTTAGCTATTTCTTTTCCTTCTTGATAGAAGAATTGAGTGTAAAGTTTCGAGGCGAAACTTTCTTTTAGGGGGAGTGGCTTTAACACCCCTGGTTTTTCTGTGTTTGTTTAAATGTTGTTTGGCATTATGACAACGCATTGTTGGCCTTTGCCGTTGTTAGAGCGTGGTCTTAGCTCTTTAGGTTCCTTGAGTGACCTATTTGTAGCCTGTTTGCGAGATTCCCTAGCTAGCCAGAGTCTGTTTTGGTGACTCGACTGAGCTTCTTTGGTAATGCTTGTGTTGTGCCTTTGGGAAATGTTAGCCCGAGTTTTGGTCGTCGGATGTTGTTTTTGACTTCGCCGTTGTTTTTGTAGTATAGGTGTTTAGCTACGGTGCGAGTTTCGTCGAATTCCGAGATCTTTTGTTTTTGCGTCGTTTCGACATTGTTTTTATTTTTTTTATGCGAGCTAGTGGCGGTTGCTATTACTGTGCATGGCCTTGTGTGGTCGAGCTTGGTGAGGCTCGTGCCTTGTTTATGTATTATTTATAAGTATATATATGCTTATATATATATCGGTATATATGTTATAACTATTGGTTTATATATAGGTATATAAATATATGTTTATATAAGTACATATGTTTTATATATATATGTTTATTTGGGTTGGCTGGTTATAGTATAAGAGGGTTCTGTTATAGATATATAAGTATATATATATATATTTATATATATGATTACATAATACTGTCAGGATATATATATATATATATATATATATATATATATATATATATATATATATATTAGTATAAGACTTTCCCTTTGCTGCTAGTGGCCGACCGTGCAAGGCTTCAGGCTTAGTTTATTTTCAACTATATAGCTGACTGGGGAGTTTCCAAGCTTTAGTATTATTATATTAGGATTAGTGGCTGGAGATATTATAAAAAAAGCTTAGCTGGATTCTTTTCCCCATTTCCCGAGCAAGAGCTTAGCTTCCAGCGGGAGGAATTGGGAGGCAGAGGCGCTGGAGCTCCGTCCGGCGGTTGCTGTTAGCTGAGAGCGGTTTTCTCTCGGGAAAAGAGCAGTTTTGGCTTCCTCCCGTCCCGATCTTCCTTTCTAGGTAAGTTGTTCTGGTTCTAGAGCTATGGTTAGAGAGCTAGGATTTCCAGGTTCTTCCCTGAGCCCTGTTCTTTCCATAGTTGGTCGAGCTTGCCGCCAAAGCCAGGAAGTGTTGCTGTAGTTGCTGCATCTTGGCGTTGAGGCAAGTGGTTCCTTGCCCTTGCCAATTGTTTTGACTTTTTTTTTACTTGATTATTATTGCGGTGAGTGTTTTTTTGGCTAATCTCTCCCTTATATCCCCAGTTTTGTGTCCAGAGGGTAGCTAGAGGTAGGGTATGGTTGTAGCTGCTATATAGGTATAGTTTAAGTCAGATGGCTGAATGTAGGGTATAGTTTTTTGGCTATAGTTTCAGTCAGATAGCTGCTGTTCAGGTATAAGGGTTAGGAGGTAATTTTTTTTGTAGGCCAAATAGAGCTCTCTGGTTAGTAAGCGTTGAGTGGGCTGGGGTCGGGTTAGCTCCAGGGTTTCATATTATTAGGCTTAGTCAAAAGCATTAGTGAGTGTACCTCACTCAACGCCTAGACTGTTAGGCTTCTGGCGTTGAGTGTGGTGCCCTCACTCAACGCCACTGTCGTTTTTGCAGCTAAATTTTTTGGCATTGTGTGAGTGGACCTCACTCAACGTCGTGGCTGTTTGGCGTTGAGTGAGGTGGAATCACTCAACGACATAGTTTTTCCCAGTGGCTAAGTCATTTGGCATTGAGTGAGTCGACCTCACTCAACGCCGTGGCTATTTTGGCGTTGAGTGTGGTGGACTCACTCAATGCCAGTGCCAGTTTTTACGGCTAAGTCATTTGGCGTTGAGTGAGTCGCCCTCACTCAATGTCGTGGCTATTTTGTCATTGAGTGTGGTGGGCTCACTCAACGCCCATGCCTGTTTTGCTCTAATTTAAAAGCGTTGAGTGAGTGGACCTCACTCAACACCTTGGCTGTTAGGTTTAGCGTTGAGTGTGGTGAACTCACTCAACGCCGAGGCTAGTTTCTGTGGCTAAGTAGAAAAGCGTTGACAGCGTTGAGTGAGTTGAGCTCACTCAACGCCGTCAACCAGTGGAGATTTTGCGGCTAAGTATTTTGGCATTGAGTGAGTGGAGCTCACTCAATGTCGCGTCGAGTGGACTCAACGCCGTCCATGGCTAGCGTTCGGCGCTGAGTGAGTGAACCTCATTTAATGCCGTGTCAGGTTTGGCATTGAGTGAGTGGAGCTCACTCAACGCCGTGCCAAGTGGACTCGACGATTTTGCCTTGGGTTGGTGTGTTTCCTTAGGATTGTTAGTATGGCTTTTTCCCTTAGGAGGGGGGGTGTTTTGTGTTCGGCTAGTTTTTGCATGCCGACTCATAGATTATGGCAGATGGTGTGGTTTTGTGGGCTCTGTAAGGGGTGAATTGTGTGTGCTGAGCTGTAGCCATCACCACTTAGGCCGTGTTGGGCTGGTATGGTTAGGTGTGTGGACTTTGTAGCCTCCACCATTTGTTTTCACCTTGGAGTGTTTTTGGGTCTGGTTGTTGGTGAGGGATGTGCCGCCCACTCCGACCCAAGGTTTTCACCACGACCAATAATTCACAATGATTAGGATTGTTAGTTCCTTTCCTTTATAGTGACTATTTCTTTTGGCATATATTTGCCTTGGTGGTTCTGCAGGTGCTTAGCAGAGCATGTTGCTCTTTATGTTCACACTTGGTGTGCTTTTGCTACTCTTTGGACAGTGTTTCTTCTTACGGTCATGCCTTTTCTTCTTCTGTTAGCTTTTTGTTGTTGGGTTGGTAAACCCCTTCTCTTTTTTTATGCTTATAAATCTAATGCTCCACTTCCTTTGATTTTCTTTTACTTGCTGAGGTGTTCTTTCTTTGAATACCTCAGGTTCAGGTTGTAGCCAGTTAGATGGCTAGTACTCTTGTGGAGTTTGCTGATAGCCTCCTGGGTAGCTGAGGTTGCCAATCTTCTTCCTTGTGAGGTAGTTATCTTCCTTTCTGTATAGACATGCATACTCACCAGTGGGTTCGTGTCAGGTTGTTGACGCCCACTGGTGGCTTACTTGTGATGCTGGGTATGAACTAAAACTGCTACTTTTGCCTATTTGAGGTTGTTCACTTGTTTTCTGTGAAGGATTTATGCTAGGTTGCATGTTATGTATTTCAAAACCCTAAAGCATTACTATATGTATCTCATGCATGTCATGTTTCTAAAACTAAGACACTATTTTTCCTAATAGTGTAAAGACTATATTTTTTTATACATACTGTACTAACTTTAGAGTTGTGCATGCCATGAGTCGTCCCTCGGGGACACTTATACTCATTCAGGATGTCTAAGCAACTTAACCAAAGTATTTTTCCGCTGCGTATAAATATATATTTTGGACTAGCTGATCCATTGTGCCGAAGGATACGGCCATTAAGATATAACTGGTTTTCTTTCATATTAAACTATGAAATTTCCTTAAAATCTAAAGTCTGGAGTTTCACCTGAGCATGTGCAGTTATCCCCTGCACGACGTGGCATCACGGCGCGTATTTTCTCTAACTCTGATACGATTTAATCGTTGGGAAAATGCGGGTTGTGACATCTACAACCAGGGTTTTCTTATTAAATACCCTAGCCTTACTATGGCTTATATATCCAATGAAAATACCTTCAAATCTCTTTTCACTAAATTTAGTAGTATGATACTTGCCATTGTTAAGGACGAAGCATTTACAGCCAAAGATTCTAAACTATGAGACAGTCAGCTTTCTGCCCTTTAGAAGTTCGTAAGGTGTCTTATTATGGTTCTTGTTTAGGAGTGCTCGATTTTGCACGTAGCATGCAGTGTTGACGACTTAAGCCCTGAAATATTCTGGTAGTGAGGAATCACTCAACATGGTCCTGCAAGCCTCTATAAGTGTTCTGTTTCTTCTCTCAGCTACTCCATTTTGCTGGGGAGTACGAGGAGAGAAAAACTCATGAAAAATACCTAGGCTTTCACAAAATTCTTTCATGGCCCAGACTTGAATTCAGTTTTATTATCACTTCTAATTTTGACTATGGAACTATTATATTCATTCTGGATCTACCTGACAAAATTTGTAAAGATGTCAAAAGTATCTGACTTGTGTTTTAAAAAGAACACCCACGCAAAGCGCGAGTAATCATCAACAATAACCAATGTATAATCCTTACCTCCCAAAATTCTAACTTGTAGTGGATCGAACAAGTCCATATGAAGTAGGTGTAAGCACCTATTAGAGTCTTTGCCAATAATGTTTTTAATGGTAACCCTTGTTTGCTTGCCTTTTACCCATGCGTGACAAGGCCTATCTTTAACGCACTTGACATTTGGGGCATCACATACTAAATTAAGAGAAAATAATTTATTAATAGTTTTGAAATTAATATGTGTTAATCTCTTGTGTCATTGGTCACCAAGAGACGCACTATCTTTTGCCAAAAGACACACTGGTGTAGAAGAATCTATGCAAATAAATTTCAAACAAAAGATATTCATACTACGAGTGCCTGATAGAATCGTTTCCAGATTATCTACCGATTTTATCAAGCACTTGTCTATATGAAATTCTACGATGTATCCTTTATTGCAGAGTTGACTTATGCTTATGAGATTGTGTTGCAATCCTTCAACATAAGCCACATCCGAAAAGGATACACTACCATTTGTAATCATATCGTAGCCTTCAGTAATTCCTCTATCAGAACCTCCAAAGACAACCTTTGGCCCATTCATAACGGGTGAGTAATTCTGGAGAAGGCTTCTTGTCCCGATCATATGCCGAGAGCATCCACTATCCAAATACATGACATGAGTTTTGGTGGTCTTTGGACATACCTGCAATCACAAGTCAGTTTGCCTTAGGAACCCAAACTTGCTTGGGTCCTTGGTATCTAGTTAGCACACTCCCCCTACGTATGTTAACATTGTGAGTGGTCTTTCTCATATTATTAACTCGAGGAGTTTCATAATGTCTGGGATTAAACCAGCAATCTATGGCAAAGTGACCAATCTTGCCACAACACCAACAGTCAAATCTATTGTATCGTTGCCTAAAGATCTCCTGCTCGACCTTTTGAGATTGTGGTCTAGCAGAGGCAGTGGAATTAGAAGTAGAAGCCTCATGGTGATGACATTCACATGACTTCTTCTCCTTAGTAGGCTTTTCTACAACGGGTTTAACTCTTGGACCTTTCTCGATGTTGTGACCATGATTGTAAGGTCCGTAGCACTGAAGAGTGATCTCCTCATAAGGTGCCTTGAATACACTCTTGCCAAAGTTCCGGGGACGTGTCCATCCTTGGTAACGAGACATGGGCTCTACGTAAGTAGGCCTAGCAAAGTAAAAATAGTACGAATCCCGATCAAACTTATTTGTCGGAAAGATAAACTTCCTAAATGACATTTGTTCTAGAGGAGCTTTCCCCTTCTCCTTGGCTAGTGCTTTCTTTGCAGCCTTATTTCTCATTTGGGCTTTATTTCTCCTAGAAGATTTAATAGGACAAGCCACATGGCCTAAGCCAGCATCTTTGGCCTGAGCAGAGAATTAAGCAATAAGCGGAAGAACTGTCTTGGGCTTGGAGAAACCTTCAACAAGTTTCTTTTCGGCTGCAAGTTGTTCTTCCAATCCCTTGATGATTTTCTCCTTCAGATATAGGTGCTCGAGAGCTTTATTGTATTCTTCAATAGCATTATGGAAGTCTTTCTTAAGTGAGTCCATCATTATAATTTCCTCTCTCAGATTGCTCTCTTCAGCCTTAAGAGATTTGATCTCCTTAGCCTGAGCTTTTGCCACTCTACGACATTTGTCGTAGGATTTGATCAACTCTTTATATTGAGACATGAGTTCAGATTCCTTGTCAGAAGAACATTCCTCATTTTCATGGTCAGAATCATCAGATTTAGAAAGAGATGTGTGAGAGTTTACCTTCCCAGAGAACTGGGGCTCTTCTTCTTCGTCAGTGTGTGCCATTAGCCCAAAGTAGGCTTTCTCTTCTTCACTTGACTCAGATGAGTCAGAGTCGCTGAGAGTCTTGACCTTTTTTGCTACTAGGCTTCTTTCGGTTCTCTTCTTGTGGTAAGAAGATTTCTTATCCTCTCTTTTTCCACCCTCCTTCTTCTTGTGGGGGCAGTCAGCAATAACGTGACCTAGCTTAATGATACAATAACAAACGATGTCAGTAGAATTGTGTTTGTTCAATTTTGAATGATGCTTATCTTGGCTACTTGAGCCTTTCTTGTAGCGATAACCATCGTAACGTTATCTTCTAAATGAGGCATCCTTGCCTTTCCATTGCTTCTTCTTGTTCAAGAATTTCTTGAACAGCCTAGAAAGGAGAGAAAATTCTCCTTCAGATAATTTTGAGCCTGAGGTACTTGGCTCCGAGGTTTCTTCTTCACTTTCTTCTTGTGCTGGGGCAGCAGAGGTAGCCTTAGACTTCCTTGATGTGTCTGCCTTGAGAGCTACAAACTTCTCCTTGGATGAAGACCTGTTCTTCTCTTCTTCAGCTTTTCTTGAATTAATTTGTAGCTCATATGACATAAGCTTTCCGAAGAGATTTTGCGGGTCAGTCTCAGCTAGCTTTCCAAATTCCCGAATAGCACAAACCTTGTTATCCCATTCCTTAGTCAGGGATCTCAAGAACTTATCATTCAGTTCTCTGTTGGTGAAGACTCGGCCGTAGTTTCTTAGGCCGTTGACAATCTTGAAGAAATTCTCAAAAGTATTTGCAATGGAGTCTTTTGGATTTTGTCGGAACACTTCATATTTCTGATTTAGAAGGGATATTCTATCATCCCAAACTTCTTAAGTGCCTTCCTTCAAGATGATAAGATACTGCCACATTTCCTTAGCGGATTGGCAGTGAATCAAGTTCTATAGCATAGAGTAGTCGACTACACTTGCAATGATATTTTTGGCTTTCTTGTCTAAATAGACAAGTGCATTCTCATCCTTATCGAGATCCATAAGCTTCTTAGGAACTTGCTTAGTTGGATCAATGGCAGAGGCTATCATTGGGACATAAGGACCTTCTTCTACAATCATGAAGATCCTTGGATCTACAGCTTCCATGAAAAACTTTACACTATCTTTCCACATAGCAAAATTATTCTTTATGCACAAAGGAAGCTTGGCAAAATCCTTGTCTCTATCCATGCTTAGATAACTCAAAAGACAACTTAGGGCAGATCTGATCAAGGTGTTAACCTTTTAATGATCAACTTGCCTCTGATACCAATTGAAAAGCGTTTAAGTTGTCTACCTAAATCACCTAGAGTGGGTGAATAGGTGAGTTGTGCGTCTATTTGTGGAATAAAAAATTTAGCGATCTATGCACAATGAAATAACCAAGCAATCACAGACGACACAAGGAATTATAGTGGTTCCCCAACCTTGGGTACGTCCACTTTCCACTCACCGATTTAGCAAAGCACTAGACTCGGCTACTCCACTATTCTCGGATTTAAAACAATCCTACCACTCGGAACAACATTCCTACAACTCGATCCACAAAATGGATCTACACTCGGAAGATGAAAACTTCCTACAACTCGGAGAACAAAGCTCCTACACTCGGAGAATAATCTCTTATAAGAATAAAATGAATTTAGGAAAAACAAACATAATAACTCTCTCAGATCTGGAAATTTTTGCCTAGGTCTTCCTTCTTGATCTTTGAGGCTTTATCAGAAATTATTGAAGAAGTCTCCCGGCTAGATCCTTGATCTGATATTTTTGACTCACATGATCAAAGAGAAGATGTAGAGATGGAAAATGATCTTGATCTGCAAGTCGACTGGTATGAATCTTCTTGAACGAAAGCCCTTGGAGATTTGCACGATGAGCGGCAGAGGCTTCCGATTAGGAAAGAGAATTGCGTTCAGAATTCTTAGAATATTTCTTTTCACGTGCTTGTTAGGGTTAGTCGGAATGACATAACCTTTTATAAGATCTCCCTAACAGTCATAATTATCATTAATGATGGCCACGTGGACCAATCACGTAAAGTCATTTGAAAATCATGTATTTTTGAGACTTAGCGAAATTTTCTAAAAAGATGACTGGATTACTCGAGTGAAGGAATAACTATTCGAGTACTAGAACAGGTTCTCGAGAAGACAATATCAGACAACTCGAGAAGAAGCACTTCTGGAAATTTCAGGACAAAATTAATTATCACTCGAGTGGAATAAGAATTACTCGAGTGCTAGAAATGTTACTCGAGAAGTAGAAGTGAACTTCTCGAGAAAAATACTTAGAGAAAATTCTGGAAAGAAAATTCTAGTTACTCGAGTGCTGGGTCTAGACTTCTTGAGAAGTAGTTGGACTTCTTGAGTACAAGGACTTCAGTACAAGAGAATTAGAAATATAACACGAGTGCCTGACTTTTTTTACTTGATACAATCTTGTACTACTCAAGTAATCAATATAATAACTCGAGTACTTGAACTTCACTACTCGAGAATAATACTTAGAAAATTTCTGAGAAGGAAAATCTGTCAACTCGAGAAAGAGAAGAAGTCTACTCAAGTAATGGACTTGGCCTCTCGAGAACTAGATTCAAACTTATCGAGAACCATTTCTTTACTTGAAACACAGACTAGACTTACTCGAGTATAACTAGATGATCTACTCGAGTACTAGAATTCTACTCGAGTGAAACACTTAGAAAATTTCTGTTTATGAAATTTTTCCTTTCTTCAATGGAATAAGCAACATGTCTTTCTCCAACAAACTTAGTTCTTGAAAATGAAGTGTATCCTAATAGAGAGGCTACACATGAGTCAACACCATGGATCACACAATGAGAGATTACATTTTATGGTCCTGTGTTTAATGACCCACAGTAGACTGACATTATTCTACACTTGGCAATAAGTCCTGCAAACACATAACTCAAACAGCACATAAAATATAACTTAATTCATCATAGTTTTAGGGTGATTTCATACAAATCTAGGTTATTATGGATACAATAACCAACAACTCCTCCTACTGTCTAAGAGGAAGAGGATGTTGTGTGCACTACTGAAGGATACAGTACATAGGACTTGTGTGAAGACCAGCCATTGAAGTTCAAGATGACCGTCAGTTGGGACAAAGTACTGCTGCCACATCAGCAAACAAATGAGAAGAAGAAAATGAAGGTTGTACTCATCATAGAGGAAAGCATAGGAAGCAGATCTTCTGAGAGCAGTAAGGAAGAGGCACTTGATCCCCAACTGTCTGAATCTACAGAGGAGACAAGAAGTGATTTCAGTGCTTAGGTCTCAATTTCTTCTTAACCTATACCAAGAAACCAATTAGGTGGAACTCAGTCTAAAGAGATTCCAGCTGATGCACTGGAAATAGTGGCTGGGCAGATAATGGAAAATATATGTGCCAATATTAAAGGTGGAGACTACCTAGATGGTTTCACCGGCTATAGGAGAGCAAGTATAAACAGTTCAAGAATAGCTAGATTGCTCCAGCTATAGTTGATACAAGTCAGCAAATTCCTATGGGGAAGGCAGAGATTGAGGTGGAGATTCCAACAGAGCTCCCTTCTCAAGAAGATGAGAATGTCATTTAAATTTTAGAGGATAGTTATCTATCTAGATGAAAAGATTGATCAGGCCAAAACCACCCTGACTATAGCTATATGAAAGATAGGGGGATAGATCTTAACTTTATTCTAATCTAGAGTTAATATATAAAAAGTCGCAGTACAAAGATAAAAAGGGAAAAAAGCAAGCACACAAACGACACAAGGATTATAGTGGTTCCCCAACCTGGGTACACCCACTCTTCTACCACCTTGGTAGGAATCCACTAATAGGTTTTAATCAGGTGACTGCCACCTTTGAGCTTTTGATCAGGTGCTCAAAAACTAATCTCAAGTCTTTTTATCAGGAGATTTGCAACCAAGCTAACTTTTGAAGGGAGTTAAAACCTTGTACAGTGGGGTGGGAAAGAAAGTGATGTTAGTCTTCTCTATTCTCAAAAGGAACTTTGAGAAGAATTTATGTGGATTCCAGATCTTGCCAAAGCTCCCCCTGAGATGTAGAGTTGTTCAGGAAATGGAAGCTTTACTTCAGGAGTGTGTAGGTCTTCAGATTTGATGTTGCTCTCCAGCAAGCTTCTAGACTTATATGGTATTTGTTGTCTCCTTGAAGCCTAAAGCAGATGATGAAGAAATCTGTGAGAAATCGAGCTATGTTGTTCTTCACTGATTGTTAATTGTTATTGTTTCTCATTCTTCTCTCTCACTGCTTCATCCCTTTCTATCTTTTTGTTATGTAACAAAATATCTCTATACATGTCTGAACATGATTCAAACATTTGAATTCACTATGACTTTAATGACTGACTCATTTCCGAGAAGGGAAAGAGCATTCAGAGTTAATTAGCTTTTAATCCATATTTAATGCTCCCCTTCAACCGCTATATTCAAACGAGAATATATGGTATTAAATCTGAGAATCATAAAGCCTGCAATTAAGGTCTTAATTAATTCTGCCAGCTGTAAATAACTCTGCTTGAATACTGCACCGATTTCATCAACCTCAGTCTGTTATTCGTCGACCTCAGCTCAGAGATCGTCGACCTGAATAATCTTTACGTCGAGCTGAGATTCTGTCTTGAGATCAGCGATCGTCGACCGGAGCTCGGAGATCTTCGAGCTCAACTCAGAGATAGAAATCTGAGTTTCGTTGACCTGAGTTCAACAAACGTCGAACGCAGCTTGGAGATTGTCGAGCTCAATTCCTGCCTTTGTCAAAACTATTTCTGCATGATTTATCTGGAGTTCTTTTGAGGCAGACCTAGAAATAATCCTATGGCCCTGACTATATATTTTGGGTCAATCTAAGAACATCCTAATAGTACTCCTTTCCCAAATCCAAACTAGGGTTCCAACACTATATCTAAAGAGACTCCCTTACTAGAGAAGGCCATAATCAAAGGAGAAAGCAATGATCAAAGGCAAAGGCAAATGATCAAAGGCAAAGGCAATGGAAATGATCAAGGGGGAGAATACTGTTTGGATCACCAATATAATCAGAGGTTCTTTAGGGCTTTAACAGTACACAGACAACTTTCCTCCTATTCAAGAAGGATTGCATGATAAACAATATGGTGATCATAGGGAAGATCAATGTGATGATCAAGATGATACTCAGTGGGATGAAACCTCTACTGCTGTTGATTAGATAGCTAGAGTCAGAGGCAAATCTGTTGCTGGAGAAGAGAAAGAGATATTGCTCAGCAAAAAAAGACTTTGAAGGCTAACATAGGAGTTATAGACTAAGAAGAGAGATGCTCTTATTGAGGGGGATCAAGTTTACTCTGATATTCAGGACAAGCTTGACTCCTGTCTAGAGAATTTCTAGCAAAGATTAGATCAGATTCCTGATGTGAGGGGGAGATTGTCTCTAAGGAACAATTTTGAGTCAAACAAAGACTTTCAAGTGGCAATGCTACTGCTGATGTAAATGTTGATGCACATTCATTAGAGTATATGATGGCTAACTCAGAAGAAAGAGTTTCTAGCAGGGACAAAAATGAAGATGTCTGTGAACCAGGAGATAGTTGGAATTATTGTGCACAACTTCTATGGATACAACATTAGTTAGAGGACTATAATCTCAAGGTAAGTGATTCACCCTTATAGTGTGACTCATCCAGTGCAATTTTTATTGCTAAGAATCCTATATCATATAGCAGGAATGAGCTTTTAGAAATTAGATATCATTTTATTAAAGAACAAGTAGAAAGTGAAGATATCTGCCTTGAATGTGTCCCCACTGACAATCAAGTTGATGATATCATCACTAAGTTATTGGATTAGGCTAGGTTCAATTCTTTCAAAATTGAGTTAGGAATGCTTAATGTTGAATGACCCATGTACATTAAGTGTTTCAATTATAGATCTACATGTCTATATTTTTTTCAATTCATCATGTAGTACATCTGCCTTAGTGTTAAAGTATAACTTTAGCAAGTTTTGATGGACAGATAGCAGTTAATCACTTTAACTTGCTAGGTTAAACTTCAATAAGATTAGCTGAATCAGCTGAGAAGGATACAGTGTTGGACAAGAATGTTGTTCTTCCAAAAATAATGATATAGTTGAGGGGGAGCATTCACGTGTTCCCACTCAGGATGAGGTCATTCCATCCACATTGTTGGCTGAGGAATAAACTCTTCAAGAGTATGAGTTCACCAATGATCCTTTCTCCACCCTAAATAGATGAAAGTGTTGGGTATTGCATCCACAATAGACCTGATTTGAAGAAGCCCCTGAACAAGCTAAGGTGAATTGAAAATGTATTTGAAAATCCTATCAAGTTGTGCTTGCAGCTATTTCATGCCAAGTACACACCAATGTCAGGGTGCAGTGGGTCAATATACACGGGTTTACGCAATGTAATCCCTCGTTTCATAGATCAGTGTGTTGATTCACGTGTGCTCTGTAGCAGCCCCCCCCCCCCCAACCTTTTGCCCGGGTCGGGCCGAAGGGGGTACTACTTGCCCAAGATGCCCACCCAGTGCTCATAGGGGAAACGATCTACCCTGTCCAAGCACTAGATTGACCGCCTTGGTTGGCTCGAATCATAACATTCGCAACCCATCAGAATATAGCGGAAGCATTAACAGGAAACCATTGCAGATTTATATATCACATATCAAAATTACAGCGGTTCTACGGCCGAAGCCTAAGTACTTATATAAGCCTATGGGCTATACATGTGCTACATATAATCCTCATATACTCTCTCTCTACGCTGCTCGGCGGAACTCACGTCTCTAAACTCTAGGGATAGCAGGGGTGCATCTGCTCGAGTAGACTTAGCTGCTGGCGTAATCTCCTGCGGCAGCGGGTAACTACGGTGCTCCACCTCCTGTGAATGGTTAATAAAATAATCGTTATTCACAGAGCTAAGTGGAAACAAATCTCCTCCCCGGATCCACATCCTGGGGACGAGCACGCACCCACCCAATAGAAGTAAATAGCCGAAGCACGAGAGGGTTAGCACAATATTCCATATATGAACAGCTAGGAGCAAATATAAAAGAGTGAAGTATAACCGGAAAGAGCAGCAATAGTATAAAACGGTTATAACAATGCTCTACTAGCTCATCAGCACCACATGTTTTCATATCCTGAATTCTATCGCAGGCATTCACAGTCGCGCACATACCGCAGGCATTCACAGCCGCACACACAAACCCTATGTCGACATAGTTTGGACCGCTTCTGTTCCAGCAGGGTAGAGAGCCCCGCGGGCCTCACTGATGTAGCTGTCGGTGATAGTAGACAGTCCTGCCACTTTTGGGGGTGATCATACCGCACAACCCCAGGCCCTAACGTACAACCTTGTGTACTCATGGATGTTAGCGACATCCAGCAAATCATTTTGGCCGACCAGTGGAGGAAAACCTAACGGGGAATAAAATGGTCGGTCACCCGTGGTGCCCATCTCCCTATCGCCTTGAGTCCTCAACCTTCCCGCACTGGTACGAACGGTCTGCGGAAGGGACTGACCCGCCACTATTCCACCGCAAGCAATTTACAAACAATCAATCAACGGCAAACATAATACACACCGGGTCTACGTCGGCCTGCCCTACTAGGCTTAAACTTTGGGCGGCGTCGCTTAGCTCTACTTTTGTCAAGGAGCGTGGGAGCCCATTATTTGGGGCTAGACCTGGAGGAATACCTAAACTCTGGTTATCCCCAACTAAGGCTCAACCAAAATAACGACTGCT
This sequence comes from Platanthera zijinensis, assembly GCA_039513925.1. Classification (NCBI taxonomy): domain Eukaryota; kingdom Viridiplantae; phylum Streptophyta; class Magnoliopsida; order Asparagales; family Orchidaceae; genus Platanthera; species Platanthera zijinensis. The sequence continues at coordinate 89,110,071 of CM077079.1, forward strand.
CGTCAGAGCAGAACCCGAGATTGTAATAGTAAATTGCAATGAGAACAAATGCAATGTTTATGCTGCTTATTTAAAGTGCTGGAAAGAAACGTGACCGGTACGAAACTGGAGTAGCACTGAATTAAAAGTACTTGACCAGTACGAGACTAGAGTAGAACTGAATTAAAAGTACTTGATCAGTACGAGACTGGAGTAGAACTGAATTAAAAGTACTTGACCAGTACGAGATTGGAGTTGAACTGAATTAAAAGTACATGACCAGTACGAGACTGGAGTAGAACTGAATTAAAAGTACTTGACCAGTATGAGACTGGAGTTGAACTCAATTAAAAGTACTTGACCAGTACAAGACTGGAGTAGAACTGAATTAAAAGTACTTGACCAGTACGAGACTGGAGTTGAACTGAATTAAAAGTACTTGACCAGTACGAGACTGGAGTAGAACTGAATTAAAAGTACTTGACCAGTACGAGACTGGAGTAGAACTAAATTGAAAGTACTTGACCAGTACGGGACTGGAGTAAAGCTGAATTAAAAGTACTTGAATTGAAAAGAATCCAGGAACAGGACCAGTGCATGACTGGAATAATCATAAAGAAAATGGTTAGTAGTCCAATCACTCCATCCAGGAGGCTTCAGTCTCATCTCCGCTCTCAGGAGGCACATTCAGTTCTATTTCAGTTCTTAATAAGGCTTCATTAGATTACACTCATTATTAAGATCCGATTATGATTTGATTGCGCCTTATTAATCATAACTTAATCGAATTAGTGGATTATCAGGAGTTACACCCTTAATATTAATCGAGAATAATGTGCAACTCGCTGCTCGTACTCTCACTTTCCGAGCGTGTCTAGATCACCGGAGAGTCGAGGCGCTCGACGGTTTCACAAAGCCTCGGTACACACGGAGCTTGGTCACTTGCCTCAGCCACTCTCGTCGATACGATAACTTTGAATTTATTAATTAATTTAGAAAGGACGGTCGTGCGCTCCAATTTCATTTTCGAAGAAAATGAGCGTAATAATTTCCGAACGTGACCCTAGGCTTCCAGATTTTAGGAAAAATATCAAAACTTATCCCCATGACCCCAAATTTTGATACAACCCTTAAGAGTGCCTAAAATGAGCCTACTAAATTTTTTGTAATTTTCCAAAGTGTTTTCGATCTTTAATTTGGCCAAACAAATTTTATTTGGGCTTTTAAAAATAACAAATCAACTCCAAAAATTCTCAAAATTTTTGTGGAGACTGACCTCATTGAGGGAAACAATTTTCATGTTCAAAACTTTTTTATGAGGGCTCTATCTTAGCCTCTGAAAAATCAAATCCCTTATTATTATATTATAATATTATAATAAATATTATAATAATATAATTTATAAAATAAAGTTACTGTTCACCATCTTCTCCCCCCGGCTGGAACCGAACTGGCCGCCATTACGGGTCTTCCCAGCCGCCGGCCGGCCACCGGCCGGCCACCGGCCGGCCGTGGCTCCGCCACCAGCCAACCCGCCGGTGGTGGGTGCTCCCTCCGACAGTGGTCCGGCGGCCTGCCGCCGCCGGCCGCCGCCGGAGCCATTTTTTTAAAACGGGAGGGGAGGGGGGTGACGGTGGCGGCACTCCGGCCGCCAGAGCTCGCATGCGTTACGTCAGAAATGGGGAGGGGGAGGAAGAGAAGGTTCCACCTAGGTTTGGCGAGCTCGGGAGGGGGTCGGCTTGGTCAGAAATGGCTCAAGGTGGTGCAGGAGGGGTAGGAGCTCCTCGGCTTGGATTTTTCCGACCACTAGAGCTCCGGCAGAGGGGGAAAGAAGAGGGAGGGGATGCTGTGAGAGCTGTGAGGGAAAGAGAGGGGGTTGGGTGGCTTTTATAGGGAGGTGGAGGGGGGACTTCCTCCCTTTGGGTGGTGTGGGACTAATCCCTCCTTAGGGGGGATTAATCCCACCCTTCAACTGTCCCTCCAGTTGTCCAAGGACAGCTGGAGGTCTCTCATTTTCCCCCATGTGGGGAAAATGGATGAGGCCCTTTATGGGCTTGGGCCTTATGGAAAAAGAGGGGAATTTGAGGAGAAGAGGGGTGGGGTGGGCCTCCACCCATCCAAAGCTTGGTTGCTGGTTGGGGGGCCCAAGAGAGTGAGGGGGGCATGAGCCATCCTCCTTTGGAGAGGAAGTGGGCTCCTCATTTGGAGAAAAATCCAAAAAGTGGATTTTTAGGAGGGTTTGACCAAGTCAACCCTAGGGTGGGTCCCCCTTGCTTGTCAAATTGAATGTGGGCCAAAGTCGTCGGGGTCGAAAAGTACGGGTGTCGTGTCATAATTGGTGTGCGCACGCTTTTCGATGTACAATTATGCTTGATTTGACCACGAGTTGACCAATTGTCGTCAAAATTGATCGGAATGACTTCTGTTGACTTCGTATTGACCATACAAGTCCAACGCAACTGACTGGAGTTGAATCGGAGTCCGTTTGGCGAAATCCGAAATTTGCGCGACGCAGCGTGCTAAAACGGTCAAAACGCTCATGATCATCGTTAGTCTTCGAATCGCGACGCAATGATTTCTTATGCGTTCGTATCAACTATACGAAGTCATGGGAATTGACAGAACTCAAATCGGAGTTCTCTATGTCAATATCCAAAAATCTCATTTTCGCGACGTTCTGCGAGGAATGGCCAAATCCACTATATGACCTCGGGGTCCAACTGAACGAGTTCCGATGCGCTCGTATTGACTATACGAGGCCACAGGAACTGACAGAACTCAATTCGGAGTTCTCTAGCTCGATACCCTGCCTAGGGTTGCCTCATACTGGGTCACGGGTAGAGGCTCGGGTCACTTTTATTGGGCCACCCAGGGCTCTGGTGGCCCAATAAAAGTCGAGATGTTACAATCCAATAAAAATAAAAGGATTTTCGTCCCCGAAAATTTGCTTGAAGTAGGGGGAAAAGTAACATACCTGGGGAAAGAGCTCTGGGTGCTTTTCTCGGAGGAGTGCTTCATGTTCCCACGTGAACTCTTCTCGTCTGCAGTTTGACCATAGTACCTTAACCATTGGAACGGTTTTATTACGTAGTGTCTTGACCTTATAATCCACTACTCTGACGGGTTCGAGACGGACGGATCTATCTGACTGTAGTTGCACCGGTGGAGTAGGAAGGTATTGCTCTTGTTGCCGGAGGACTCGTCTCAAGGAAGAGACATGAAACACAACGTGAAGATTCCCCAACTCTGGGGGCAAGGCCAAACGATAGGCGATGAGGCCAACATGCTCTATCACCGGATAGGGGCCCAAAAAGCGGGGATCTAACTTTTCCTGCTTCCTCAACCGGGAGACACCATGCATGGGCTTTATTTTCAAGAATATCATTTCCCCCACGCTATACTCCATCGGTCGGTGCTGCGCATCATAGTACTTAGCCTGCCGGCTCTGCGCTTCCCGCATTCGCTTCTGAATTAACCGTATTGTTGTTGTAGTGTCATCGATGTAAGCCACTCCCAAGCCTTCTGGGTCCTCTTCCTGAGCCCAAGTCAACTTGGTTCGGCAACGCCTTCCATACAATGCCTCGTATGGAGCCATCTTATTGCTAGCCTGGTAGCTGTTATTGTATGAAAATTCGACCAATGGCAACAGCTGCTCCCATGGCTAATTGTGCTTTACTATGCACAGTCGAAGAAGGTCCTCCATCATTCGGTTCGTCCTCTCCGTCTGTCCGTCTATCTGCGGGTGGAAGGCGGTGCTGATGGACAACTTGGTTCCCAAATACGCCTGCACCCGCCTCCACTCCTTAGATGTGAAACGCCCGTCACGATCTGACACGATGGATTTTGGTACTCCGTAGAATCGTACCACTTGCTTTTGGAAAATCCTCGCCATGATATATACTCCGTCACCCTGTCGGTTTTGAATGAACCGTGCTACCTTGGTGAGTCGATCAACGACCACCCAAATATAGTCATTCCCAGAGCCGGATCGAGGTAGGCCGTGGACGAAGTCCATGGAGATGTCTTCGAACTTCCACTCTGGTATTGGCAGGGGCTGTAATAGGCCTCCTGGACTGCGGTATTCAGCCTTAACCTTCTGACAGGTCTGACACCGGGCCACGAAGTTGGTGACATCTCTTTTCATTCCAGGTAAGTAGATTGTCCTGCGCAAGTCTACATACATCTTAACTACGCCAGGATGAATTGAGTACCTTGACTGATGGGCCTCTTGCAAAATTTTCTCACGAATCCCACTGGTAGAGGGAATAAATATGCGATGCTTGAATTGCAGAATCCCTTCATGCAGTTTATAATCCTCCTGTGCCCCTCCTTGTAAAGATCGGATGATCGACATCACCTCTAGGTCGATCTTCTGGGCTTCTCGTATCCTGTCCCGGATGTCGCATTGGATTTCCATCCAATACAGCTGCGAGTAGTACTCTTCTGGATCTCTTCGGGCAACCAGGGTAATCTACATGTCTATCAAATATTGGAAGAGCTCTTTAGGAATCTCCTCCATCCAACTCCCGGCTATTGCAGGCTGGCTGCTCAAGGCGTTAACAACTCTGTTAGCCTTCCCGGGGTGATATTGGAGAGCGAAGTCATAATCGATAAGAATTCCAGCCATCGGCGCTGCCGGAGGTTCAGCTCTTTCTGCATTAAGATATACTTGAGGCTCTTGTGATCGGAGAAGATCTTACATCTTACTCCGTACAGATAATGCCTCAAGATTTTAAGGGCGAAGACGACGGCGCCCAACTCTAAATCGTGCGCCGCGTAGTTTAACTCGTGCTGCTTTAATTGCCGCGAAGCGTAGGCCACTACCTTGTAGTGCTACATTAGGACTGTTCCGAATCCCTTCAGGGAAGCATCGGTTTAGATTTGGAATCCCTCAGTCCCTGTGGGGATCGTAAGGATTGGCGCAGAAGTCAGCTGCTGCTTCAGCTCGACAAATGCAGCCTCACACTCTGCCGTCCATCGGAATGTGACGTCCTTCTTGGTGAGAGCAGTTAGGGGTAGGGCAATCTTGGAAAAACCCTTGACAAACTTCCTATAGTATCCGACAAGACCGAGGAAACTCCGGATATCCGTAGCTGTCCTGAGTGGTGGCCAATTTTGTACTGCCTGGATATTTGCTTGGTCCACTGCTACTCCCTCCTTGTTTATCGTGTGGCCCAAGAATCTAACTTCTTCTAGCCAAAATTCGCATTTACTAAATTTGGTGAAGAGAGAATGCTCCCGGAGTTTTAGTAGCACCATCTGCAGGTGACGAGTATGGTCTATCTTGGTCTTCGAGTAGATTAGGATGTCGTCTATGAAGACGATGACAAAGTGATCCAAGAAAGGTTCGAAGACTCTATTCATCAGGGCCATGAAGGCGGAAGGCGCGTTGGTGAGCCCAAAGGGCATCACTAGGAATTCAAATAGACTGTATCGAGAACTAAAGGCAGTTTTGGGGATATCTTCCTCTCGAATTCGAAGCTGGTAATAGCCGGATCTCAGGTCCATCTTGGAAAACACGGGCGCACCTTGCAACTGATCGAACAGTTCGTCAATTCTAGGGAGGGGATAGGTATTGTGTACAGTCGTCTTATTCAGCTCCCTGTAGTCGATGCACAGTCGCAAAGTCCCGTCTTTCTTCTTGACGAAAAGTACCGGGGCTCCCCAGGGCGAGGAACTAGGTAGGATGAATCCAGCATCTATTAGTTCCTGTAGCTGGATCTTTAGTTCAGTCAGCTCCCTTGGGGCCATACGGTAGGGGGCTCGTGATACTGGTCGTGCTCCAGACACGAGCTCGATCTTAAAGTCGACCTCTCGCTGGGGTGGCAATCCCGGGAGGGACTCAGGGAAAATATCTGGAAAGTCGCGGACTACTGGGACCTTGGAGAGCACCTGGGATTTTTCTTCCATCTCGAAGTAGATAAGATATACTTCGTCCTTCTGTCGGACAGATTTCACCATCTGCGTAGAAGTCAAGATAATACGCGAGACAGAGGGCACACCTGTCAACGTGAAGGTCTGGCCATTCGGGTTCTGTAGCCGGACTTCTCGCGTGGAACAGTTTATCTGGGCTTGGTGCTCGGACAACCAGTCCATTCCCAGAAATATGTCGAATCCAGTTATTGCTAGGATGGTTGCATAGATTTCAAATTCTACTTCACCTAGCATAGCTTGGAACGAGCACTTTTTGGTAGAAGTCATATCCGACCCGTCCGGTAAACAGATTCGTTAGACAGTCCGGTCGAACGAACAACATTTCCTTTTGTTGCGATGAATTCGTGGGAGACGAAAGAATGAGTTGCTCCCGTGTCGAAAAGGGTTTTGGCAGGAAGTCCTTCTACCAACAAGATTCCTGACGACATGGGAAATATATATATATATATATATCAACTATCTAATACAGAGGATATAAGTATACATAAGTAACATCAGTAGTCAGATCTGATATCTCTCTATCGCCTAAGATATATACCTATGACTACGTCTGGGGCCGGTACGTGATGCAGGTCGAGTGCGTAGGCCTCCTGGGGCGCTGCTCGACCCTGTTGGCCTCTCCTGCCAACTCTGCCTCTACGTCTTCTCTGACCCTGCCCTCGTGCCGGCTGTCCACCCTAAACAGCTCCCAATCCGGGTCTCCCCGTCGCCTGAGGTCAAAAGGCCCTCATATGTCCTGGCTGATGACATAAGAAGCAGTTCCCTGCGAAGGGAACATCTCGTCGGGCCACTAGTGGGGGATGCGGTGCTTGAGCTGGTCTGACGTCTGGCTATGCAGCTGGGTGTGCTGGGGGTGACTGTGTGCGCCTATAAGGCTGCCTGCGGTGTCGCTGTCTGCGCTCTCTATCTTATCTGTGGTGAACGACTCCTACGTATCGCCTCTTGTCTCGAGGGAGCTCTTCCTGACCTCTGCGGCGCTGAGCCACTGTCTGTTGGTCCAACTCTAAGGCTGCCGTATGGGTGGCTATAGTGTGGAAGGTGGCCTGAGAGAGCATAATCAGGGCCTGCCTCAGGTTGTCTCGTATTCCTCGGAAGAACCGAGAAGCTCTATCCCTATCAGAGGCAGCCAGGTTCCCGGCGAAGCATGCCAGGTGTATGAACTCTCTCTCATACTCTGCCACAGTGTGGTTGCCCTGTCGGATGAGCAGGAACCTCTCTTGCAGCACGGCTCGGTCTGCATCTGCGATAAAGAACTCTAGTAGAGCTATGGATAACTCTCCCCAAAGGATTATGCTCATCAGCCGACCTCGAAAGGTAGAGGGACTAGCTGCTCTTCACCAATCCCTCGCATATCCCTCCAAGAGGGTCACCACTAAAGAGGCTGCTGCCACAGCTGGGCACATCATCCCTACTAACAGCTCCTCCACTCGCTTTACACACTCCTCTACCTGAATGGTCGTCTTTGTACCCCTAAAAGGGGGAGGCCTCAGTCCTCAGAAAGTCATCAGCAGATCGGTGGGTGCGGTCATCTCTCGTGGTGGCTGTGCAAGGGCATAACGGAAAGTTACTAGTATAGCCGTAAGTGTCTGCCCCATATCTGTCTCGACAAATGGTACGGTCGCGGGAGCGACTCGGTCTGGTGGTGGGGTAGCTGGAACATATCTTCTTGACGAGGATCCCCCGTTACTATACTCCGGTATCTGGAGAAGTAACAGGAAAGAGTGTCAGTATTTTGCAAAAGTAGTGGCAATTTACAAAAACGACAGACAAAGCGGAAAACAATGGTGTATGGGCATACTGTCGTACAGTCTAGAATCCCTAAGTCTCTACACTAAGGTCCACCACGCTTCCACTGCAAGGTTCATCCCGAACCGAAAATGAAGCGAGGGATGAAGGGATCCTGAGACTGCTCTACAAGGAAGAATCGTGATCGCTCTGATCCATTTGTAGCACCGCCCCCCAACCTTTTGCCTGGGTCGGGCCGAAGGGGGTACTACTGGCCCAAGACGCCCACCCAGTGCTCATAGGGGAAATGATCCACCCTGTCCAAGCACTAGATGACCGCCTTGGTTGGCTCGAATCATAACATTCACAACCCATCAGAATATAGCGGAAGCATTAACAGGAAACCATTGCAGATTTATATATCACATATCAAAATTACAGCGGTTCTAGTGCCGAAGCTTAAGTACTTATATAAGCCTGTGGGCTATACATGTGCTATATATAATCCTCATATACTCTCTCTCTCTCTCTCTCTCTACGCTGCTCGACGGAACTCACGTCTCTAAACTCTGGGGATGGAGGGGGTGCATCTGCTCGAGTTGACCTAGCTGCTGGCGTAATCTCCTGTGGCAGCGGGTCACTACGGTGCTCCACCTCCTATGAATGGTTAATCAAATAACCATTAGTCACAGAGCTAAGTGGAAACAAATCTCCTCCCCGGATCCACATCCTGGGGACGAGCACGCACCCACCCAAACGAAGTAAATAGCATAAGCACGAGAGGGTTAGCACAATATTCCATATATGAACAGCTAGGAGCAAATATAAAAGAGTGCAGTATAACTGGAAAGAGCAGCAATAGTATATAACGGTTATAACAATGCTCTTTTATCTCATCAGCACAACATGTTTTCATATCCTGAATTCTATCGCAGGCATTCACAGTCGCGCACATATCGCGGGCATTAACAGCCGCGCACACAAACCCTATGTCGACATAGTTTATACCGCTTCTGTTCCAGCAGGATAGCGAGCCCCGCGGGCCTCACCGATGTGGCCGTCGGTTACAGTGTCCAGTCCTGCCACTTTTGGGGGTGATCGTACCGCACAACCCCAGGCCCTCATGTACAACCTGGTGGACTCTTGGATGTGAACGACATCCAGCGAATCATTTTGGCCGACCAGCGGGGGAAAACCCGACGGGGAATAAAATGGTCGGTCACCCGTGGTGCCCATCTCCTTGTCTCCTTGAGTCGTCAACCTTCCCGCACCGGTACGAACGGTCTGCGGAAGGGACTGACCCGCCACTATTCCATCGCAACCAATTTACAAACAATAAACCAACAGCAAACATAATACACATCGGGTCTACGTCGGCCTGCCCTACTACGCTTAAACTTCGGGCGGCGGCTCTTAGCTCTACTTTTGTCAAGGAGCGTGGGAGCGCATTATTTGGGGCTAGACCGTGAGTAATACCTCAACTCCGGTTATCCCCAACTAAGGCTCAACCATAATAATGACTGCTCGTCAGAGCAGAACCCGAGATTGTAATAGTAAATTGCAATGAGGACAAATGCAGTGTTTATGCTGCTTATTTAAAGTGTTGGAAAGAAACGTGACCGGTACGAAACTGGAGTAGCACTGAATTAAAAGTACTTGACCAGTACGAGACTGGAGTAGAACTGAATTAAAAGTATTTGACCAGTACGAGACTGGAGTAGAACTGAATTAAAAGTACTTGACCAGTACGAGACTGGAGTTGAACTGAATTAAAAGTACTTGACCAGTACGAGACTGAAGTAGAACTGAATTAAAAGTACTTGACCAGTACGAGACTGGAGTTGAACTGAATTAAAAGTACTTGACCAGTACGAGACTGGAGTAGAACTGAATAAAAAGTACTTGACCAGTACGAGACTGGAGTTGAACTGAATTAAAAGTACTTGACCAGTACGAGACTGGAGTAGAACTGAATTAAAAGTACTTGACCAGTACGAGACTGGAGTAGAACTAAATTGAAAGTACTTGACTAGTACGGGACTGGAGTAAAGCTGAATTGAAAGTACTTGAATTGAAAAGAATACAGGAACAGGACAAGTACAAGACTGGAATAATCATAAAGAAAATAGTTAGTAGTCCAATCACCTTATCCAGGAGGCTTCAGTCTCATCTCCGTTCTCAGGAGGCACATTCAGTTCTATTTCAGTTCTTAATAAGGCTTCATTGGAATACACCCATTATTAAGATCCGATTATTATTTGGTTGCGCCTTATTAATCATTACTTAAACGGATTAGTGGCTTATCAGGAGTTACACCCTTAATATTAATCGAGAATAATGTGCAACTCGCTGCTCGTACTCTCACTTTCCGAGCGTGTCCAGATCACCCGAGAGTCGAGGCGCTCGACGGTTTCACAAAGCCTCGGTACACACGGAGCTTGGTCACTTGCCTCAGCCACTCTCGTCGATACGATAACTTTGAACTTATTAATTAAATTAGAAAGGACGGTCGCGCGCTCCAATTTCATTTTCGAATAAATTGAGCGTAATAATTTCCGAACGCGACCCTAGGCTTCCAGAATTTAGGAAAAATATCAAAACTTATCCCCATGACCCCGAATTTTATACAACCCTTAAGAGAGCCTAAAATGAGCCTAGTAAATTTTTTGTAATTTTCCAAAGTGTTTTGGGCCTTTAATTTAGCCAAAAAAAATTTATTTGAGCTTTTAAAAATACCAAATTAACTCCAAAAATTCTCAAAATTTTTGTGGAGACTGACCTCATTGAGGGAAACAATTTTCATGTTCAAAACTTTTTTATGGGGTTCTATCTTAGCCTCTAAAAAATAAAATCCCTTATTATTATATTATAATATAATAATATAATTTATAAAATAAAGTTACTGTTCACCATCTTCTCCCCCCCCCCCCCCCCGCTGGAACCGAACTGGCCGACCTTACGGGTCTTCTCAGCTGCCGGTCGGCCACCGGCTGGCCGTAGCTCCGCCACCGGCCATCCCGCCGGTGGTGGGCGCTCCCTCCGGCGGTGGTCCGGCGGCCTGCCGCCGCCAGAGCCATTTTTTTAAAACAGGAGGGGAGGGGGGTGACGGCGGCGGCGCTCCGGCCGCCGGAGCTCGCATGCGTTTCGTCAGAAATGGGGAGCGGGAGGAAGAGAAGGTTCCACCTAGGTTTGGCGGGCTCGGGAGGGGGTCGGCTTGGTCGGACATGGCTCAAGGTGGTGGAGGAGGGGGAGGAGCTCCTCGGCTTAGCTTTTTCCGGCCACCATAGCTCCGGCAGAGGGGGAAGAAGAGGGAGGGGATGCTCTGAGATCTCTGAGGGAAAGAGAGGGGGTTGGGCTGCTTTTATAGGGAGGTGGATGGGTGACTTCCTCCCTTTGGGTGGTGTGGGACTAATCCCTCATTAGGTAGGGACTAATCCCACCCTCCAGCTGTCTCTCCAGCTGTCCCTCCAGCTGTCCAAGGACAGCTGGAGGTCTCTCATTTTCCCCCATGTGGGGAAAAGGGATGAGGCCCTTTATGGGCTTGGGCCTTTTGGAAAGAAAGGGGAATTTGAGGAGAAGAGGGGTGGGGTGGGCCTCCACCCATCCTAAGCTTGGTTGTGGTTGGGGGGCCCAAGAGAGTGAGGGGGAATTAGCCATCCTCCTTTGGAGAGGAGGTGGGCTCCTCATTTGGAGAAAAATACAAAAAGTGGATTTTTAGGAGGGTTTGACCAAGTCAACCCTAGGGTGGGTCCCCCTTGCTGGTCAAATTCAATGTGGGTCCAAGTCATAGGGGTCGGAAAGTTCGGGTGTCGTGTCACAATTGGTGTGCGCACGCTTTTCAATGTACGATTATGCTTGATTTGACCACGAGTTGACCAATTGTCGTCGAAATTTACCGGAATGACTTATGTTGACTTCGTATTGACCATACAAGCCCAACGCCACTGACTAGAGTTGAATCGGAGTCCGTTTGGCAAAAGTCCGAAATTTGTGCGACGCAGCGTGCTAAAACGGTCAAAATGCTTATGATCATCGTTAGGCTTCGAATCGTGACGCAACGATTTCCGATGCGTTCGTATCAACTATACGAAGTCATAGGAATTAACAGAACTCAAATCGGAGTTCTCTATGTCAATATCCAAAAATCTCATTTTCGCGACGTTCTGCGAGGAATGGCCAATCCACTATATGATCTCGGGGTCCAACTGAACGAGTTCCGATGCGCTCGTATTGACTATACGAGGCCACAGGAACTGACAAAACTCAATTCGGAGTTCTCTAGCTCTATACCCTGCCTAGGGTTGTCTCATACCGGGTCACAGGTAGAGGCTCGGGTCACTTTTATTGGGCCCACTAGGGCTCTGGTGGCCCAATAAAAGTCGGGATGTTACATGCTCTCTCTATTGGAGTGTACTTATTTTCAAGTACAGGAAGATCAGGAGCAGAAGAAGGAGCAAAGATGGGTAAAAGACCAAGTCATCAAAGGAAGGAAGAGAAAATTCTTCTAAGTAAAAATCGACGGGAATCGCTAAGTGATTCCCGCCGACTTCGACGGGAAATGCTAGTGATTCCCGCTGACTTCGACGGGAATCATTAGTGATTCCCGCCGATTCGTCAAGTATCACTTAGCCTCTCCCGCCGACTTCTTCCGGCTGACAGTTTTCAAACAGGGATTCTGCTAAGGCAGAATTGACGGGAATCGTGAGTGATTCCCGCCGACATCGACGGGAATCACCAACGATTACCGCCGATTTTGCCTTAGGCAAATTTCCTCGTTTGCTGGACCAAACCAAGATGCCTTGCGCTATTTCGGCCGGGGCTAGGGCTTCTCCTTGTGGGTCCCACAACGGTCTTTAGGGTTGGCCTCTGCTATATATATATATATATATGCGTATTTTGAACCTCTATAGACACACATTCTCGGAAATCGAAAGCAGCCAATGTTGTACCCTAGCCGATCGCAAAAACCGCCGATAGCCTGTAGCCGCTCGCAAGTTCGTCACCGCCGCAGATCTCAGTGCTTCTCTGATCTTCCGACGACAGTACCGAGGAAAGCAGAGTGTATCACATATCTCTCTTAAGATCTCTTGTCTTTCGATTCATAGAACGAGACTTGTTCTCCATTCCAAATCGATAGAGACGATTGATCCGACTGAGATCTTTTGTAGACCTAGCTTGTTTCGTCAAGAAGTTTGGATCTACAAAGCATCGCCGCCGCATTTACTTGTCGCCGCCGATCTTGACAAGATTCTTTCCAAGAGAGAAATCCGGTTGTGGATTCTTCGTAATCTTCAAAGCAAGCTTCAACGAAGGAAGAAGGATATCGGGATCTCCAAAAGCGTTGTTTGTAATTTCTTTTACATTCAATTTTGGTTTGTTGTAAAGGAATTTTCATTCCTTGTTGTAAGGGTTGGGTGCAACCCGTTGGTGGTGGAGTTGTTACTCCTTTGTTGGAAGGGTTCCTTCCGTAGTGTGAGGATTGGATTTCAATCCATTTGGAGAAGTGACCGAGTCGTCCCTTGGTGGGAGATAGGTCGAAGGGGGAAAGTGGACGTACCCAAATCGGGGAACCACTATAATTCTTTGTGTGTTTTCTGTGCTCTATTTGTTAATTTGTGCAGGTAAATTTAATTCCACAAAAGACTACACGACACCTATTCCCCCCCCCCCCATAGGTGGATTTAGTCGACACTAGATACTTTCAAGTGGTATCAGAGGGAGGTTGCTCATCAGTAAGGTTAACACCTTGAGTAAGATCATGTGTCTAGTTTCAAGAGGAAAGAATATCTCGGGAATGGACGGACTCAAGTATTCAGGAAAGATCCCAGTATGCACCAAGCTGAACTTTCCCATCTTGAAGGAAAGGATCAAGTTCTACATGGAAGCAGTCGACCCCCGACTCTTCATGATAGTGGATGAGGGCCCTTATATCCCCACTAAGGCCTCCACCATTGATCCTACCAAGATGGTGCCCAAGAAGCTCTCTGAAATGGATAAGGATGAGATGGTGCTTGTTGGACTAGACAAGAAAGCTCAAAACATCTTAGTAAGCGCCGTCGATGATTCCATGATGCAGAATTTCAGCAACTGATAAGTAAAGTTTGTTTTAAAGAAGATAGATTTGGTTTTATATAATCTTTTACGTATATAAGTCTATCTCTTTTTTACTTACTTATATCCTATGGATTAAGGCAAGAGTACCTATCGCATAGGAGTATAGTATTTTGTAGAAAATATCAAGGTCGTATTTTTCCTGGGATCGGTATTAATTATTCTACTTTTTAGAATGGACTATTATTTTATCGAACAAACGCGATTGAGTTCATATTTAAAAACAAAAGATAAAAAATATTTATACGTGATTTTATTAAGATAGGGACTTAGAAGGTAGTACTCGATTTCAGAAATACTTTGAGAGAATATTAATTCAACTATTAAAGAACAACTTTATTTCTTTATTGCCTAACTTAACGAGAGGGTCCCTTTGGTAGCATCACTGACTCGAAAGTACGACCGGGGAGGCTTGCGTTTAAAACGGGTTAACGTAAACGTAGTGTCTCTTCACCTGGTATATGATCAATTAACAGAAAACCCTTGTTAGGATAACTAGAAAGTAGAGTTGAAATAGTTTAAAATAATATCCAGCCCAGAGCTCATCTTGACCAAGTGCTAAGGGTTCTTAGCCTCTTCTCAGGATGGGGGCGGCATAAGGTACAGAAAATAATATCTACCAAACTATCTCAATCCAGGATTTAAAGCTTTCACTTCACCTTTATTTTTGGGATAGGGTAGTAAAATTTTGCATAGCTTCCACACTATCTTAATCCAGGTCATAGGCTTTCGCCTCGCCCTTCATTCAGGATAGTATGAAATAATAAGGGTTTGAAAATAATTTTTAAAGCAGTTTCATACTATCTTAATCCAGGACATAAGCAGAGCTTCTCCTTTCATTCAGGATAGTATAAAAAAAAGAAAGTAAAAACTGAAAATAAGTAGTAAAGTACTCAGAATTAAAATTGAAAGAGTCTATTTTATAAAGTCCGAAAAGTTATTACAACTTTCTAAAAAGCTGAAAAGAAAGCTAAAATATTACAACTTACAAAACTTTAGAATACTTGAAAGCTACTACCAGTTCCTTGTCAGAGAGCTGGGGAGTCATAACAGTTCATAAGGAAGCTGCTGGTGTTTGAATAATTCCACTAAGCCCTGCCCTCCTATTTATAGAAAAAAATTTCAAGTGACAAGCCCCCTGACATGGGCGTGTCGGGTAGGGCGTGACAGGGTCACGGGCGTGACTTCCAGCCTGTCGGGACAGGTGCCAAGCGGGGCTGAACTTAGCGGGGCTAAACTTCAGATAGAATTTGAGCAGGTCACGGACGTGACTGATGATATCATGGGCATGTCGGGCAACTGATTCATCAGGCGGCACGGGGCGTGGCGACAGCGCGGCAGCATGCTGGATTTCTTGATAGAACTTCACTAGGTCACGTGCGTGTCTCTTTTGTCACGGGCGTATTCAGCGGGCGTGTCCAGCTATTTCCCAATTTTCCTGGGAACAAAAACAGAAACATGAAAAAAAGATTAAAAAGGGCTGTCACGCCCTAGGTCACGGGTGTGACCTAGGGGCGTGACCTAAGAAAAATATACAAAAAATCAGAAAAGTTTAGAAAATAAATATAAAACGTAATATAACAAAAATAATTAGTTTTATATATAAAAACTAAGATTTTATTTATAAATTTGCAAACTTAATACGATACAAAATTGTATATTTTTATACTCATCAGCAACTGCAGGACTGTCAAGGATATATGGCACTGCCTGATCATTCTGATGGAAGGCACAAGTGAAGTAAGGGATGATCGAAGATCCCTTCTGAACCAGAAGTATGAGGCCTTCAGGAAAGGTCCCAAGGAAGAAATCGGAGTGACATTCGAGAACTTCCTGAAGATCGTCAATGCCCTGAAGGGTTATGGCAGAGTGTTCACTGATTGTCAACTAAATGACAAATTCCTTAGATCCCTTACTAAAGAATGGGACACCAAGAACTGCGCCATCAGAGAATTTGGCAAGCTGGTAGAAACTGATCCCCAGATTTTGTTTGGAAATCTAATGTCCTACGAGCTTCAGCTGAACACCAGAAAAGCTAAAGAAGAAGCCGATAAGGCCGCAGCCAAAAAAAGACTTTGTCCCTGAAAGCTAATCACTCCAGGAAAGGTAAGGGTGCAACCTCGTCCCGCTCTTGGAGAAAGGATGAGGAAGAAGACTCTGAGCCATGCTCATCCGTCTCAGAGCTATCTGAGGAAGAATTCTCCTTCATCACTTGAGAGTTCAAGAAGTTCCTCAAGTTGAGGAATCAGAGAAAAAAGGATGGCTCCTCCTCCAGACATCAGAAGAAGAATTACTCTTCTGACAGGTATGAGTCTAAATAGAACAAACATCATTCTACTGACATTATCTGCTTTGGATACAATAAGCCAGGTCACGTCATTGCTGACTGCCACCAAAGCAAGAGAGATAAGGGGAAAGGAGAGGAGCACAAGTCCTCTAGAGATAATAAGAAGAGAGGAGCTACATTGCTAAAAAGCCCAAGACACTGAGTGAATCTGACTCTTCAGACTCCAGTGATGATGAGGAAGCCTACTTCGGGCTAATGGGTCACTCCGACTCAGATGGAGACTGTCCCTCATTTACTGGGAAGGTAAAAGATCGCACCCCCTCTCTGACTCTGACTATTACTCTGAGTCTCCCTAAGATGACCACGAGGACAGTCCATCTGCCTGTGAGGCTGAACTCCTCGAAAAGTATGAGCTTCTGCTCAATACTTTCGAAGTGTGCCGAAAGAGGTTGAGGGCTCAGAAAAAGGAAGTCAAATTCCTTAAGGCTGAGGGTGTGTCCCTAAGAGAAGAGATCACTAGCTTAATTTCTCTCCGACAGGAACACCTGGACCTGACTTCTAAGCACTCAGATTCTCTAAGGCTCCTTGACCAAAAACAGGAAGAAATCAACAAGTTGGAAGAATAGCAAACGGCAGAGAGGAAGATTGTCAAAAGCTTCTCTATGCCCAAGACCGTTCTTCCTCTGGTTGATGAATTCTCTGCTTAGGCTAAGGGGGCTGGCTTAGGGCATGTGGCTGTGCCTGGTAAATCATCCAGGAGAAATAGAAATCGGAGGAAAAATAAGGCTATAAAGAAGGCCTCTGCTGCAGAAAAGGGAAAGGCTCCACTCGGTCTTGTTTCATTCAGAAAGTCTGGCTTTCCTTGCAATGAGCAGTACTTTGAGTCAACCTATGGCCACTTCTTCCGACCCTCGGTTGAAAAGCCTAAGAGCCGGTATGATGGTTAGACCTTCCCCCACAACTACGGTGAGAGTGTCTTCAAGGAACCTTAAGAGGAAATCCAAGTCGAGAATTATGGCCACTTCTCTAGCGGCCATAATAGGAAGCAGGCATCAAAGGCCAAGCCTGTAATACTGAAGGAATAGGAAGTGAAGAAGTCGTGTGACTGTTGTCATCATAATGCCTCCACCTCCAGATCCAAGGCCCCGACTGGACCCACCATTCCAAGGGTGAAGTGGGAGCCTAGGAAACGGTATAACAGGTTTGAATGTTGGTGCTGTTGCAAAGTTGGTCACTTTTCCGCTGATTTCTTGTTTAATCCAAGATACAATGAGACTCCTTTTGTTAGAAATGCGAGGCCGACCACTCGTAGGATTAACCAACCGAGGGGGAGTGTGCTAACAAGGAATCTAGGACCCAAGTTCAATTGGGTTCCTAAGGGAAACTAATTCTGTTTTGCAGGTATGTCTAAAGGCCACCAAAACGCCAATCTGGTACTTGGACAGTGGATGTTCCCGGCATATGACCGGGACAAGAAGCATGTTGCGTGATTACTCCCCAGTCGAAAATTCGACCCAAAGTCCTCTTTGGAGGATCTGATCGAGGAGTCACCAGGGGTTATGGTATGATTTCCAACGGTATATTCTCTATCACAGACGTGGCCTATGTTGAAGGGTTAAACCATAACCTGATCAGTGTAAAAGCCAGTTGTGTGATAAAGGATACGGCGTTAAGTTCTGCAAGTATAAGTTCTTGATAATATCGTGTGCCTCTTCAGAGACGGTATTAACTGGCATTAGGAGCAGAAATATCTTTTGCTTAGATTTTCTTAGCTTAGACTCATCTACCCCCATGTGCCTAGTAGCAAAAGGCAGTGCATCTCTCTGTGAACAATGGCACAAGAGATTAGCACATATTAATTTCAAGACAATTAATATGTTGTTTTCCAAGAATTTAGTAAGGGATGCCCCTACTATTAAGTGCATCAAAGATAGCCCTTATCCTGCATGCCAGAAGGGCAAATAGACTCAGGCTACCTTTAAGGGCATTGCAGACAAAGACTTCTCCAAATGTCTTTATCTTCTGCATATGGACTTGTTCGGTCCAGTGCAAGTTCATAGCTTAGGAGGCAAATCATATACGCTAGTGATTGTTGATGATCACTCTCAGTTTACGTGGGTGTTCTTCTTGAAACGAAAGTCAGATACGTTTGACATCTTCACTAATTTTATCAAGCAGATTCAGAACGAACTTAACTGCTCCGTGGTCAAAATAAGAAGTGACCATGGAACAGAATTCGAGTCTGGTGCTATGACATAATTCTGTGAAGAACATGGTATCTTTCATGAGTTTTCCTCCCTGCGTACTCCTGAGCAAAACGGAGTTGCGGAGAGGAGGAATAGAACGCTCATTGAGGCATATACGACAATGTTGAATGATGCTTCTCTTCAAGGGTACTTCTGGGCAGAGGCTGTCAATACAGCTTGTCATGTGCAGAACCGAGCCTTGATCAACAAGAACCATCGAAAGACGCCTTATAAGCTACTGAAAGGCAGGAAACCGACCATGTCCTATCTACAGATTTTTGGCTGCAGGTGTTATGTACTCAATAATGGGAAGTACCCACGTACTAAATTCGGAGAAAAATGCTTCGAAGGCATCTTCATGGGCTATAGTAGCCATAGTCGGACATATAGGGTCTTCAATAAGAAAACCCTCGTGGTAGAGGAGTCCATTAATGTTGAATTTGATGAAGGAAGCTTGCTTCATAGCAATTCTTCCAGTGGCATTCTTGAAGATGCTGGTGCAAGGCTTGAACAGCTAAGTCTAGATGAGACTGCTAAAGATGAAACTCCCAAGTACGTCAAGGTCTCCACCTCAACGTCACCTGGAGAAGATGACGGTCAGGATGGAGAAATTCTCTTAGAAGAGTGAGGAGCCCTAGAAGCTGTTGGAGCTCCAGATGCAAGACTCTTAGAGCTCTGATACGTGAGGGATCACCCAAGAGATCAGATCATAGGAGATCCTCGTGACAGTGTCAGAACTCGCAGAGGTACAATTAACGAGATTCTGCACCTTAGTTTTCTATCACAGGTTTAGCCAAAGAAGTTCGACGAAGCGAACAAAGATGCATCATGGATATTGGCAATGCAAGATGAACTATATCAATTCGAACGATACAACGTCTGGACACTTGTTCCCAGACCAAAGAAACAGAATGTGATCGACACTAAGTGGATCTTCAGAAACAAACTGGATGAACACAAGGTCATCATCAAGAATAAGGCTAGACTGGTGGCTCAAGGTTACAGACAAGAGGAGGGGATTGACTTCGACCAAACCTTTGCACCAGTTGCAAGGCTCGAGGCAATCAGGTTATTCCTAGCATATGCCTCTCACAAAGGATTCACTGTCTATCAGATGGACGTGAAATCTGCGTTCCTAAATGGAAATTTGAAAGCGGAAGTATATGTCGCGCAACCCCCAGGTTTTGTTAATCCAACATTCCCTAATCATGTTTACTTTCTTAATAAAGCATTATATGGCTTAAAACAAGCTCCTCGAGCTTGGTATGAGACTCTGTCTAGTTTTCTTCTTGAGAACAAGTTCTCGAGAGGAAAAATAGATAAGACATTGTTTCTTAGGGAAGTCAAAGGCAAGATTTTGCTGGTGCAAATCTATGTCGATAACATAATATTCGGCTCAACGGACAACAACTTGTGCAAGAAGTTTTCTAAACTTATGCAAGGGAAGTTTGAAATGAGCAGCATGGGTGAGATGAAGTACTTCTTGGGACTTCAAGTGAAACAGTCTGAGGATGGAATTTTCATTTCTAAGATGAAGTTCATAAATGAACTACTCAAGAAATTCGGAATGGAGAATGCAACCTCTATGAGGACTCTAATGGGATCCACTGTGTCTCTGGACAAGGATGAGAAAGGGAAACCTTTTGATGAAACCAAATATAGAAGCATAATTGGATCCCTGCTCTACCTTACTGTTAGTAGACCGGATATTATGTTTTCAACATGCATTTATACCAGATATCAGGTGAACACTAAGGAATCTCATTATGTCACTGCAAAGCAAATTCTTAGATACCTTAAAGGTACACCAAATCTTGGCTTGTGGTACCAAAGAAACAATAATGTCGAGCTGATAGGCTTTTCAGATGCTAACTTTGCAGGAAGCAGGGATGATAGGAAAAGCACTTCCGGAACGTGCCAATTCCTCGGAAGAAGGCTTATTTCATGGAACGGTAAAAAGCAGAACTGTGTTGCAACCTCTACGGCTAAATCTGAGTACATCTCAGCAGGCAGCTGTTGCGCACAACTTCTATGGATCAGAAATCAACTCGAAGATTATTACTTGCAGTTCAGAGAAGTTCCTATGTATTGCGACTCCTCGAGCGCAATAGCAATTGCGAACAATCTAGTGTCGCACAGCAGAACAAAGCTTATTGAAGTGCGCTACCACTTCATTCGGGAGCATGTGGAAAACAAAGATATATCTCTCTGCTATGTCCCCACGGATAAGCAGATTGCAAATATCTTCACAAAGCCCCTAAACGAGGCCAAGTTCAGTCTCTTAAAAACTGAACTCGGCATGCTGAACTATGAAGATTGAAGACTAAAGGGCTCAAGACTCTTGGATCAAGGGGGAGCATCTGCTAGGAACTCAAGATCGAGCACGGATGCAGGAACTGAGGGGGAGCATTTTGCTCCAAGTGAAGTCCCAGATTTGCAGAAGCCGAAAAGTGGGAGATTACCCTCTCGGCCAAGTCTAAGGTGGCTGCCAATGTTAAGTATGCTCTCAGGAAAATGGTAATGAATTTCACTCTCAACTGAACTTTCAGTTTATGATTTTCATTCCCATCTGTTCTATTCACCTTAGCTTGTAGGGTTTAGGCTTCTTCAAATAGGGGGAGATTGTTGGGTATTGCATCCACAATAGACCTGATTTGAAGAAGCCCCTGAACAAGCTAAGGTGAATTGAAATTGTATTTGACAATTCTATCAAGTTGTGCTTGCAGCTATTCTATGCTAAGTACACACCAATGTCAGGGTGCAGTGGGTCAATATACAAGGGTCTGCGCAACGTAATCCCTCGTTGTGTAGATCAGTGTGTTGATTCACGTGTGCTCTCTCTATTGGAGTGTACTTATTTTCAAGTACAGGGTCAAGGTAGATCAAGAGCAGAAGAAGGAGCAAAGATGGGTCAAAGACCATGTCATCAAAGGAAGGAAGAGAAAATTCTTCTAAGTCAAAATTGATGGGAATCGCTAAGTGATTCCCGCCGACTTTGACGGGAATCGCTAGTGATTCCCACCGACTTCGACGGGAATCGTTAGTGATTCCCGCCGATTCGTCGAGTATCACTTAGCCTCTCCCACCGACTTCTTCCGGCTGACAATTTTCAAACAGGGATTCTGCTAAGGCAGAATCCACGGGAATCGTGAGTGATTCCCGCCGACATCGACGGGAATCAACAACAATTCCCGCCAATTTTGCCTTAGGCAAATTTCCTCGTTCGCTGGACCGAACCAAGATGCCTTTCGCTATTTCGGCCGGGGCTAGGGCTTCTCCTTGTGGGTCCCACAATGGTCTTTAGGGTTGGCCTCTGGTATATATATGCGTATTTTGAACCTCTATAGACACACATTCTCGGAAATCGAAAGCAGTTGACGTCGTGCCCTAGCCGATCGCAAAAACCGCTGATAGCCTGTAGCCGCTTGCAAGTTCGTTGTCGCCGTTGATCTCAGTGCTTCTCTGATCTTCCGACAACAGTACCGAGGTAAGCAGAGCGTCTCACGTATCTCTCTTGAGATCTCTTGTCTTCAGATTTGTAGAATGAGACTTTTTCTCCATTCCGAATCGGTAGAGATGATTGATCCGACTGAGATCGTTTTTAGACCTAGCTTGCTTCGTCAAGAAGTTTGGATCTACAAAGCATCACCGCCGCATTTACTTGCCACCGCCGATCTTGTCAAGATTTTTTCCAAGAGAGAAATCTAGTTGTGGATTCTTCGTAATCTTCAAAGCAAGCTTCAACGAACGAAGAAGGACATCGGTATCTCCAAAAGTGTTGTTTGTATTTTCTTTTACATTCAATTTTGGTTTGTTGTAAAGGAATTTTCATTCCTTATTGTAAGGGTTGGGTGCAACCCGTGGTGGTGGAGGTTTGACTCCTTTGTTGGAAGGGTTCCTTCCATAGTGTGAGGATTGGATATCAATCCATTTGGAGAAGTGACTGAGTCGTCCCTTGGTGGGAGATAGGTCGAAGGGGGAAAGTGGACGTACCCAAATCGGGGAACCACTATAATTCTTTGTGTATTTTTTGTGCTCTGTTTGTTAATTTGTGCAGGTAAATTTAATTCCGCGAAATACTGCACGACACCTATTCCCCCCCCCCTCATAGGGGTATTTAGTCGACACTAGATACTTTCAGAAAGCCTATTGAAGAAGCCAAAAAGGGGGAAGAGAGCAATGCATGTGGGGAGGAGAGCAATGAGAGCAATGACCTGACATGTTAAGTCACTGCATAAACTTGACATGTTGAGCCAGAAAAACGGAGGGGGACTTTTAAGTGGTATCACGAGAAGTGCAATGACTTGTCACTGCATTAAACTGGGGAACTTTGAACAAGCTCATAATTTGCTTTATTAATGTGTTTTCTTTATTAATGCATCTTAGTATTGTTGTGTGTTCTTCCTTCTTAAAATAGGGGTAGATTGTTTGAAATATTGCCCTTCAATGTTCCCTGAATTTGAAGAGGCATCACTATCAATGCTAAGTGCATAATTGTATTTGATATATGTTCAACTTTAGTGTATGCAGGTTGTCTAATATACCATGATTTGAAATGATGTCAGGGTCACAATACTTGTTGGACTCAAGACAAGTTACTGGTAAAGTAGAAATCTAACTAAGTCCAGAAGCATCGAGTGAAGGCATTTCACTCGATGCCAGAAGAGCAAAAGCATTGACAGAACAGCATACAGTCAAAGCCTCAATGTTGCTGACTAGAATTTTGGCTAAGTCTAGAAGCATTGTGTGAAGGCAGTTAACTCAACGCCAACTCAACAAGAAAATCCGGCTAAGTCCAGAATAGTTGAGTAAAGGCAGTTCACTCAATGCAAACTCAACAAGATATCTGACTAAGGAAAAAAGCATTGAGTGAAGGCAGTTCACTCAACGCCTCAATCAAGAAGACTGATTACTGGACAGGCAGAAAATCTGCTAAGTCTAGAAGCGTTGAGTAAACTCACTTCACTCAACACCAGAAGAGAAAAGTGTTGACAGAAGCTCAAGCAGTCAAATCCTGAGAAGGAGCAAACAAAAAATCTATCTATGTCCAGCATTGTTGAGTGAAGGATGTTCACTCAATGCCTACTCAATAGACATTCAACTAAGTTCAGAAGAGTTGAGTGAAAGTTGTTCACTCAATGCCTACTCAACAGAAATTTAACTAATTCTAGAAGCATTGAGTGATGAAGGGTCACTCGATGCCTAATCAGTTAGTTGGGTCTATTGATCCCAATGTCTTGGATTTGAAGAAGGCCTTAGCATACAATGTATACACATGTGGTGATCTAACTTGTGCTCAAGTTTAGTGATTACAGGTTGTCCTATAACATTGATGGGGTAGATATCCTAAGTGGCTAAGTCAGGTAAACTTTTACCTCAAGTGTGGATAGACAGAAATCTATCTAAGTCCACAGGCGTTAAGTGAAGACTACTCACTCAACGCCAGATGACTTATAGCACTGAGTAGATCCTATAGAGTCAAAGCCAAAGTAATGGCAGGCTAGAAAAGAGGCTAAGTCCACAGGCATTGAGTGAAGTCAAATCACTCAATACTATACAGCAAAAGGTTGTGAGACAGGCTAATGCTGTAATAGCCTAAGTAGAAATGAGAAGAAAAGTGGCTAAGTCCAAAGGTGTTTAGTATAGCTCACTCACTCAACGTCATAGCCTCATAATCGTTGAGTATAGCTAGGTCAGTCAACGCAACAAAAAACTGTGATTATTACAAAGTTCACAGGCATTGAGTGAGGAAAGCTAACTCAATTCCATGTGATAATGCGTTGACTAATTCTCAAAGGGAGTGTTCTTTTTAGACACAAAAATTTGGCTAAGTCCAAATGCGTTAAGTGTAGCTCACTCACTCAATGCCAGATAACAGAAATAACTGTTAAGTTGTTTGGCATTGAGTGGAGCTTACTCACTCAACTCCACTCAACGCCAAGTAGCAGTAAGTCTGGCAAAGGCAAAAAGTGTTCAGTGATGCATGCTCACTCAATGCTCTCAACGCTTAAGATATTGCAGATGCGGAAAATTGGCTAAGGCAAAAGGCGTTGAGTAAGGTGTGGTCACTCAACGCTCTCAACGCCAAGCATGCAGGAAAAGCTAAATAATGAGCTAAGGCAAAAAGCGTTGAGTGAGGCTCGCTCACTCAACGCTGTCAACGCCTAACGGCAAAAAGATTGGCTAAGTATTTTGGCATTGAGTGAGTCTTGCTCACTCAACGCTATCAACGCCTAGATAGATAGAATTCTATTTAAGTGTTTTGGCGCTGAGTGAGGCTTGCTCACTCAATGCCTATGCTCTTGATGCTTGATTTTTGGTGAATTCCACAGATGGTGACATCAGTAAGTCAACAAGTAAACCTTATTAAAATTGTTAGCAGTAAAGCTACAGTACATGACAAAAGGCATTGTAGAGCTCCTTTACGACAGTTGGCACTAAAGCAAGGTTGCAACTGGCATTAAATGTGTGGGGCTCACTGCTCAAAGAGCCTTTGGGACATAAGTGATAGAAGGAAAAGATTTTATAAAGAAAGGATAAGATTTTGAGAGGAGTTGTTGGTGTCGTTCTTCCTCACCATCATTGTTGTTGGGACTGAAGAATAGGAAGCTCAAGTCAGCAAGACTAAGAGCAAAACAAGTTAGCTATTTTGTCTTCATCATCGACTACAACAAGATCAGAGAAAATCTCTGAAGTGGGAAAATAAAGTTAGCTGGTGTCATTCTCTATCTGCACCAGCAAGGTCTTCACGGATCCAGCTTCTAATCTGAAGAACTTTTATTGGAAACTTTGAAGAGGAAGTCAGGGTTGAATCTCCTCAGCCCAGGAAAGAAAGTGGAAGTAGAATTGTTGTCTGCAAGTTGCTTCAAGTACTAGTATCCTCAACCATGTTACTCTGAAGAAGTTGAGATAAGAATCCTTCAGCTCAGTTAGCAGCTAGTTTTTCTGCAGTCACTTCACAGTTCCAGCAGGAAAAATCTCTGGTGCTGTGAAGAAGAAGTTAGGACTGAGTATATCTCAGTTCATGTAAAGGTAGACTCAGGAAATATATTCCTGGAGTCAAAGATGGGTTGAGTCTATCTCAGTCAAGGTATATTAGCACAGAGAAATTTCTCTTGTGTCTAATCAAGACTCACCAACCCATTTCCATCTTGTAGGATCCTCTTGGATCTGAGTGGTAGGAGCAAGTTTGCTCTAAGGTAGGATCCCTAGTGGATCTGAGGTAGGGTTGTCCTCCCAGCCTTAGTGTAGGGCCTTTTTCCTGAGGTAGGTGATTAGCTGATCACTGAGTTGTAGGCCCTTGTGGCTGAGTTATAAGTCTTCGAGGAGACTGAGAGATCCTGAGGGATTTGAGATGTAAGCTCTCTGGAGCAGAGTTTTAGAGAAGTGTCTAGTCTAACAAGATAGTTGGATATGTGGGAGGGAAAGATGATGTACCCTTGTTAGGGGAACCACTATAAATCTGTGTGTGCTTTTTTGTGTTGTTTTCTTTGTGCAGGTTGCATGTCTTGAAAGCAGAATTTAATCAACTAATAAAGCATCCAACACAAGGAAAAAAAAGATAGTCACTAAAGACTAAGAAACTTATTCACCCCCCCCCCCCCTCTAGGTTTATTTAGCTATCCTTGGAAACAAAGACTTTCAAGTGGTATAAGAGGGAGGTTAACCAAAAAAGGACCTAACAGTCCGAGTAGACCTCAAAGGATAACAAAAAGGTTTAAACTTATGTGTTCAAAAGTGAACCATAAGGTGTGGAAATCAATGGAGCTCCAAGTCTACAGAAAATATAAGAATAGCACTTGACTGTTGGCAGCTCTTATAGAAGACAAAGAACATCTAAATACTAGAGCAAAGAGTAGGGCCCCTCAAACACATTCAGATAGTGACTCGGAGGTGGATGAAGCTGAGGAAGGAGAATGCAG
The DNA here is from genome assembly GCA_039513925.1 of Platanthera zijinensis. Lineage (NCBI taxonomy): Eukaryota > Viridiplantae > Streptophyta > Magnoliopsida > Asparagales > Orchidaceae > Platanthera > Platanthera zijinensis. Next base: position 89,136,275 of record CM077079.1, read on the forward strand.
AGGCTATGAGCTGACATCTACACCAGAAAAAGAATCCTGCAAGGATCAGCCTGGACAAAATAAGGTATATTCCCCATCTAGCTCATCCTCAGAGTCTGGATATGAATCCTGCTCAAACTCTGATGCATCCTCATCAAGTGATGATGAGATTCCTTTGTCCAAAGATGATATCAGTCAATTGATTAAAAATCATGCTGCACTTCTGAAAGATTTCAAGAAAAGTAAGATGCTTGTTAAGAAACAAGCAGAGGAAATTGCCTCCCTACAGCTGGCTGCTTCCCAGCAAGATGAGACTTCATCTTTGTTATATCTAAAAGAGAGGGAAGTAGCTCATTTGAAGATCATGGTAGATATCCATGTTGAGTCAATCAAATATAAGGACTCTATCATCAAGGATCTTGAAGATAAACTTGAAAGGGAGAAGAGGGTTGTGGCCAATTTCTCTAAGATAGATGCTATCAAGAGAAGAACTGAATCTGAGTGGATTTCTAAAGTTATCCAATCTCAGAGGAGAGGCCAAGCTCCTGTCAGGCCTCAATCAACCTCTCACAAGGTAATTCTCCCATCCAACAGGAATGACCAAGACTGTAAGTGTCGTCACTTGAGGTGTGGGAATATTTCTTGTAAGATTACCAATACACCTTAAAATGGAAGAAGAGAGGTCATGAGATTGAGTGCAGAGATGGCTCCCCATGTAGAAGTCCAAAAGGCCCAACCTGGACCTTTTGTATTTGGTGCCCCAACCCCCTCATTCAAGGATATGGCTATGGCCTATTCTAAAGTTCTTCCAGCAAGAACTCAAATCAAAGGTAAGCCAGTCAGTGTGGCTACCTTGGTTATCCATGAATCTATGAAGAACTTGCCATCTACAAAGAAGGTTGTTACTAATGATGTTCAAAGTAAGCCAAGTTCCTCTACTAGCAGACTAACTTGTGGTCAAGCTCTTGCTGAAAGAAATAAGTAGAAGGCCATAGTTCTCCCCACTGAACAGGCAGCCAGAAGTGGCTTGCACACTTTAAGGTGTGTTCAGAAAAGGAGATACAACATCCATGAATGTTGGTGTTATGGTAAAGTGGGCCACTTTGCCATTGATTGTTGGCACAACCCCTGTATACCAAAGGCAAGGCAGTGTCTCCTGATAGGACTCCTGTAGGTAGACATATGCATTCTTATGCTAACAGGAACCTAGGACCCAAGTTATACTGGGTTCCTAAGCTAAGGTAATTTCTGTTTTGCAGGATAGTACAAGTGGTCATGCCCATATATGGTCCTTGGAAATAGTTTTTCCAGACCTAAGTCTTGGTACAAGGTTCGGATGAATTGAGTAGCATGCACAAGATGCCTAACACAAGTGCAATTGTTAAGGGGGAGCTTGCAAAAGAAAGACAGATGCATATCAATGGCTAAAGTTCAGGAGCAAGGAAGCTGGTGTGCTCAGAGGCTATGAATCCAGTATCAGCTCCTAGTCCACTGGACAGAGAAAAGTAGAATTCATCTAGTTTATGACTCTACTAAATGTTCTCTTAGTTACAAGAGCTATGCATATTAAAGATAAGATAGTTGAACTTAAAGTATGAGAAGATTTAAGATAATTATCTAAATACTTGTCTTATTAAATAGTTCAGTTGCTCTCATGTTCACTATGCCACAAAATTCAACTATGATAAACATCCTCAAACTTGACATAGGGATGTTGATTTTTGTCTAATTGCACCCCACTAGGACATAGTATAATGTGCATTATAGGTCACCTTAATCCCAGCTGATTAGGCAAATTTATTTTTACTAAAGAAGTCAAAGGCAATTCAATTTCTAAAGAAATGATCAATCAATTAAGACCAATATGTCAAAGGTTGAGGAGAATAAGCTTACTCAACAAAATCTATCGATTAGTCGGTCTGCGGCTAAGTAGCAGAAGTTAACCCCAGTCGTTGATCATATCTTTGATCTCAAATGGGTAAGTGACTTTCTGCCTTCTCTTAAGACATAACTATAAATAGTAGGGCTTGTGCATTAAGCAAAAGCACTGTTCCTTTCCCTCTCCCGTCCGTATTCACCAAATCGACAGAAAGCCGTTCTCGCTAGGTATCAAAACTTCGCAAGCGAAATGGCGCCCAAGGGACAAGATTTCCTCTTCGAAGGGTCATAAGTAGTTTGAAATGGATTCACAAATGCGCTAGAGGAAGTGCAACAGGCTCTTCATCTTCTCCATGTGTCTGGCATATGGTTCATCTTGACGGAGCCCTGTTTACTATGGAAGCGAGAAGTCATAGAATTATTCTCCAATGCCAAAGCAGATGTATCTGGAGGCAAACTCAAGACTATGGTGAGTGGAAAGAAGATGAAAATCACTCCGCGGAGATTAAGCAAGGCACTGCAGTTTCCTAGGTTAACTCAAACTGATGTGGAAGAATAACTGATGCAAGACGACATAATGTCTGCAGTAAAATTGTGCGGATTGTCTAAGCACGCTACAGGCTCCATCTTTAGAAAGGAACTAAACCTAAGGGGAATGTTTCTGGCAGATATCATTGGGAAGGCTCTGATATGCAAACAAGGCTCCCATGACAAAATATCAAAGAAGATGTTTGAGTTAATGACAAGGGTTATTCTATCCAAAAGGACCGACTAGGGAAGAAAAGTAATTGAAAGGATAGTGGAATGCATTGTTGAACCAAACTTAGGGAGAATTATATCCCTATTTCTGCGACAGGTAGTCCTAGAAATCCTAAACATGAAGCTTGGGGAAAAAATACACCACATGCGAATAATGGACATCAGAATGCTTGAGAGGTGGGACAGGGTACTTCAACCCCATGGACCATCAACTGCAGAAAAGAAAGGAAAGAAGATAGTTGTTCCAGAGCCCTACTCCACTAGCAGTTCTTCTGATGAGGAAGAACCATGTGCTCAAGAATTATCATCCTCTACAGAGAAGTCCAGGAAGGATATGGATATTCAGGTATCTGCTTCTTTAGAACCTACCCCACAAAGCCTTGTAAGCAGATCTGAGATAGATACTGTCCCTGGGGATGTTGTGCCGACTTCTAAGATGGTTGAAGCAAAGATAGAGGAAGTTGTTGAGAAGATCTCTATAAGGATGGAGGAAAATACTTCCAGACTTGAAGATACATATGGGCATCTGTCTATGTATGATGATGCTGGTAATCCCAAGACTCAAAGTGAGGGGGAGTAACTGGCAGAAGAAATAATGCAGGAAGCAGTAGTGTTGGGGGGGCAACTTCAGGTACCTCCTGAAGGTATTCTGCTTGAGAACACTGAAAATATAATTCAGGATAATACTGTTGCAGCTGTTGTTGACCAGCATGCAAATGAAGGAATGACAGAGGCTGAGGGGGAGATTTCATCTAAACTCTCAGCTCATGAAATGCATGATCTAGTCTCCTCTTAATCTGAGAAAGAGGAATCTAATCATAAGAAAATACACTCCTAAGCAAATACAGAGAATGACCTATCTAAGAGTAACTCTGCACAAGAAATAGGAAACAGGACAATACAGGAAAATCAAGATGAAGGCACATCTACTAGAATAGATCAACTGCACCAATATTCCTAGCTCAACTGAAGGGACTTCTAGATGAACAAAGGACAACCTTAAAAACATTTGTGGATGGTGCATTAACGGAAATCAAAAATTATCTAGCAACTGAGATCAAATCTATAAGGATTGAAGTAAACTTACTGAAAGCAGAAACTAGCAAGTTCTTCAAAAGGGCTGCTCCAGCTGTGGATTACATAATGGACAAGCTGGATGTAGCAAGCCAAAATGTTCTCACCATCATATAAAATCAAAATATTGCGAATAAGAATATGAAGGCCATTCATAATACTGATAATATTCTGAGGAATACACTGAAGACAGAAATCTTTACCAAGGTAGATACCTGTACAAAGCTGCTTATGATCACATGTTAGAAGTAAAGAATCAAGTTACTGCAGGAGTTAATTATCTAGCAACTGAAAGAAGCAAGGCCTGCACCTCCCAAACCATTAAAATAGTTGAAGAAGTCAAAAAGGGGGAGAGTGAGGCTATTAGAACTAACACTGAGAGCATGGTCTGGGCAACAAATGTGGTAAGAGGGTCATTAGGAATGGAGCAAATTCAGTATGATAACATCCCAATGATGTCTGCTCATGTACAAGATGTCATGCAAAGAATGTCTACTACTGATCAGGTACAAGATAATCAAGAGTATGTACAGTACATTGAAGAAGGAGATAATGTTGGTGCCCAGTGGGGAGAACAATCTACTGCTGCTGCGATTCTTTCCTTCATCCCCACTGTGGACAAGGCATTGCTAACCAAAGAAATCACTACAACTGCTAAAATAGAAGAAGAGATCAGGCTGAGGAAGAAAAGATATAGAGAGGAAAGGGTGAAGAGACCTGATTTTGAAGAATGGAGCCCAGAATCCAGGTCTATCATTCTAATTCCCTGGATCATGTAAAGTCCAAGAAGACAGATAGACACAAACTATACAGCACTGTGGAATGGGACAAAATGGACAAGAGGGACACCTTAAGGAGGTTGTACTGGAAAAACAAAAATACAAACCTTCTGTCTCCTGATGAATTTGAGTCCTCCAAGTACTTTACAAAGCCCTACAACTACTTTCAGAGACAGGGAGACAAGAAAGCTGAAGATGAAAGGGAAAAAGCAACCAAGGCAAAGGCAGCTGATGAAGCAAACAAGAAGCGAAAGAAGATAGCTGGAGCAGAAGACAAACCTACAAAGAAATCCAAGGGTAGTGGAATTGTGATAAGAGAACCTGAAACTTGAGAAGGTTCAGGTTCTGCTTATAAGGTTAAGGAATATGACATTTTGTTTTATGCACAAACATTATAATTCCTTATATGTTAAATGAAATATCATTTGTTATAATTATGATTTTTCTGATTCATTCTATGTTAATGTTTTTTGTTTATGTTGCTTAAGTATGTTAATGTATACATTGGTATAGGTTTTGACTTCTTCAAATAGGAGGAGATTGTTGGGTCCATTGATCCCAAAGTCCAGGATTTGAACAAGGCATGGCATACAATGTATACACATGTGGTGATCTAACTTGTGCTCAAGGTTAGTGATTGTAGGTTATCCTATAACATTGATGGGACAAATAGCCTAAGTGGCTAAGTCAGGTAAACTCTTACCTAATGTGTGGATAGACAAAAATTTGTTTAAGTCCACAGGAGTGGAGTGAAGGCTACTCACTAAACGCCAGATGACTTATAGCGCTAAGTGGAGCCTATAGAGTCAAAGCCAAAGTAATGGTAGGCTAGAAAAGTGGCAAAGTCCACAGGCGTTGAGTGAAGTTAACTCACTCAATGCCATATAGCAAAAGGCTGTGAGATAGGCTAATGATGTAATATCCTAAGTAGAAATGAGCAGAAAAGTGGCTAAGTCCACAAGCGTTGAGTGTAGCTCACTCACTCAATGTCATAGCCTCAAAATCGTTGAGTATAGCTCAGTCAGTCAATGCCACAGGAAAACTTTGAATATTTACTAGGTCCACAGGCATTGAGTGAGGCAAGCTCACTCAATGCCAGGTGATAATGCATTGACTAATTCTCAAAGGGAGTGTTCTTTGTAGACACTAAAATTTGGCTAATTCTAAATGCATTGAGTGTAGCTCACTCACTCAACACTAGATAACAGAAATGTCTGTTAAGTAGTTTGGCATTGAGTTGAGCTTACTCACTCAACGCCAAGTAGAAGTAAAACTAGCCAAGGAAAAAAAGCGTTGAGTGAGGCATGCTCACTCAACGCACTCAACGCTTAAGATACTACAGATGCAGAAAATTTGCTAAGGCAAAAGGTGTTGAGTAAGGTGTGGTCACTCAACGCTCTCAACGCCAAGCATGCAGAAAATGCTAAAGAATGAGCTAGGGCAAAAAGTGTTGAGTGAGGCTTGCTCACTCAACACTATCAAAGCCTAACGACAGAAAGATTGGCTAAGTATTTTGGCATTGAGTGAGGCTTGCTCACTCAACGCTGTCAACACCTAGATAGACAAAATTTTGTCTAAGTGTTTTGGCGTTGAGTGAGGCTTTCTCACTCAACGCCTATGTTACGGATGCTTGATTTTTGGCTAAGTCGACAGATGGTGACATCAGCAAGTCAACAAGTCAACCTTATTCAAATTTTAGTGACAAAGCTACAGTACATGACAAAAGGCGCCGCAGAGCTAGTGCACGACAGTTGGTGTAAAAGCATGGTTGCAACTGATATTAAATGTGTGGGTCCCACTGCTCAAAGAGCCGTTAGGACATAATTGATAAGAGGAAAAGCTATTATAAAGAAAGATAAGCTTTTGGGAGGAGCTGTTGGTGTCGTTCTTCCTCACCGCCATTATTGTTGTGACTGAAGAATAGGAAGCTCAAGTCAGCAAGACTAAGAGCAAAACAAGTTAGTTGTTTTGTCTTCATCATTCGACTACAACAAGATCAGGGCAGATCTCTGAAGTGGAAAAATAAAAGTTAGCTGGTGTTATTCTCTATCTTCCCAAGCAAGGTCTTCACAGATCCAGCTTCGACTCTGAAGGTCTTTTACTAGAGACTGTGAAGAGGAAGTCAGGGCTGAATCTCCTCAGCCCAGGAAAGAAAGTGGAAGCATAACTATTGTTTGCAAGTTGCTTCCAGCACAAGTCTCCTCATCCTTGTTACTGTGAAGGAGTTGAGCTAAGAATCCTTCAGCTCAGTTAGCAGCTAGTTTTGTTGCAGTCATTTCATAGTTCCAACAGGAAAAATCCCTGGTTCTGTGAAGAAAAAGTTAGGATTGAGTATATCTCAGTTCAAGTAAAGGTAGACTCAAGAAATATATTCCTGGAGTTAAAGTTGAGCTGAGTCTATCTAAGTCAAGTTAGATTGGCACAGAAAAAATTTCTTCTGTCCAATCAAGACTCACCATCCCATTTCCATCTTGTAGGATACTCTTGGATCTGAGTGGTAGGAGAAAGTTTGCTCTGAGGTAGGATCCCTAGTGGATCTGAGGTAGGGTTGTCCTCTAAGCCTGAGTGTAGGGACTTTGGCCTGAGTTAGGTGATCAGCTGATCACTGAGTTGTAGGCCCTTGTGGCTGAGTTGTAAGTCTTGGAGGAGACTGAGAGATCCTTCTTAATCTAAGGTGTAAGCTCTCTGGAGCATAGTTTTTGAGAAGTGCATAGTCTAACAAGATAGTTGGATAGGTGGGAGGGAAAGTGGTGTACCCTTGTTAGGGGAACCACTATAAATCTGTGTGTGCTTTTATGTGTTGTTTTCTTTGTGCAGGTTGCATGTCTTGAAAGCAGAATTTAATAAACTAATAAAGCATCCAACACAAGGAAAATAAAAGATAGTCACTAAGGACTAAGAAACTTATTCACCCCCCCCCCCCCCTCTAGGTTATTTAGCTATCCTTGAAAACAAAGACTTTTAGTTAGTCTGTGATTCAAAGATAGTGTTAGTTGTCTAAAAAAGAATTCACTGAAGATTAAATTTGTCTTCAACATCAAGTTCAGGGAGTTTTATTTTTGAGTTCCAAGGAGAAGCAGAGCTTAAGTTAGCTGGTTGAAGCAGGTATTCAACAAGTTTATAAAAATCCTTTTCTGAGGTAGAATAAGTAGTAGAGCAAACTTAAAGCTGCTGCTCCTCTTCAAGGCCTCTGCTCTAAACACTACAACAATAGGCCTGAAGAAGTTGCTTGAGTCTAAGCCAAGGAACTAACTTGAAGACCAACCATCTTGTTAATGTGAAGGAGATAGGAGAGCTTTCTCTTAAAAAGAAGAAAGTGGACTTTTTCCTTGGAGTCAAAGTTGGGTTGTGTTCACTCAGTCCAGGAAGGGTAGACTCATAGATCTTTTCTCAGGAGTTAATCATCAACAACAAACCCATCACACTCTGTAGGATCTTAATAGATCTGATCTGTAACCTAAATTATAAAGGCTGGGAGGTAGCGCCTGTGTGCCTGAGGTAGGATCGTGTTTTGGATCTGAGGTAGGGCATGTGTGCCTGAGGTAGGAGATTTATTCTCTGAGTTGTAGGGCATGTGTTCCTGAGGTAGGATTCAGATGTGAATCTGAGGTAGGTCCTTTGGCCTAAGGTAGGATCTGATTCAGATATAAGTTATAGTAGAGTTTCACTCCCTGAGTGTAGGGCTATCCTCCTAGCCTGAGTGTAGGACTTTTGATAAAGTCTGAGGTATGTGATCTAGTGCAGATTACTGAGCTATAGAAGATTATATCTCTGAGTGTAGAGCCTTGGGCCTGAGGTAGGACTTGGAGGAGTCTGAGAGATCCAGAGGGATCTGTGTTGTAAGCTCTTTAAGCTGAGATTGGAGAAGTTGGCCATATCTAACACACTGTTAGAAAGGTGGGAGGGACAGTGGATGTACCCATATCTTGGGGAATCACTATAAATACTTGTGTACTATTATGTGTCTTGAAAGCAAGCTAAAATAACTTAACACTCAACACACCAAAATAAGAAGTAGTCATATAAGACTAGGAAACCTATTAACCCCCCCCCCCTCTAGGTGTATAGCTACTCTTGAAACAAAGACTTTCACTGCCCCACACTCGGGGTGGCAGTGCTCCTTCCCTACAGGTAAATTACATGTACATAATATAGCAACATAACGTGCAATTTAAGCACCATTCACCATAGACGTTGGCATGGCCGGTCACACACACCGTGTAATCAGGGCACATTATAGGTGTGTTGAGATTCAAGCCCCACCACCGTTCTCAAAACGGTATATATGAGCATTATTATTCTTTCTGGCCTGTATCCTAAGTCTCTCTTCCTCTTATGCTCCGACAAAGTCTAAGGCCCTTTATTACCTTCAAATACAAAACAGTGACTCATTCCAAGTTATACGCCATAGGGTGGGTATAAGCTAGCCACAACCCATTGCTCAAACCGTCAGGCTCGCAGGCCACGACATGGGTCAGATTCCCCTTGCCAAGTCACACAATACATAATCGCATTATGTTCCAAGGCTGACTCTCATGACCACCATAGCGAAGCAATTTAAGCTCATAGCTAAACATTCAGGCCCCCTGGTCTCCAAAAGACAAGCCTCACAATAAATCACTGGGTATTAGCACCGGCAGTATCGCTACCACCGCGCGGTAGGGTACATAACAGATCTATTCCCCAAAACTTTGGTATTTTCCTGGAGGCCAACTCTAGTACTCTCAATGGAGCAAACTGCAAACCCCCACGACTCTGAAGCTACACGTTTAACCACAGAGTCTTCTCCAGTACGCAAATCAACAAGATAACCATCACCAATCCAAATCAACCTATCCGGATGGGCTTCACACAGCATGCATATACCATATTTTTATTCTGGATTCTAAATGCAAGTATCTCACTAGGGATGTCATAGATCACCCAATGGAAATCCATTCGCTCTCCACCAATTGGTGGGTGATTTCAAGCAACATGTCAAAATGAGGGCTTCACATGTCCAAGGAGGAAGATCATTAGCCTTAAAGCCCTTTTTGGAGCCATAGATCAAAATCCAAATAGATGGAAAGAACCGCACTGGGCCGCTCTTCATATATTTGGATCCGGCTCGCGATTTGGGGCTTCAAAGCTCCTGTAAATGCAAGATTCTCCTTCTTCTTACTCTTCCTTGCTCTCTATTCCCTCTAACTCTTCGAAATAGAAAGCCTAAGTTTAGAATGAGGGATAATTCCCATCCCACAGACTTAAACCAGCAAAAACCATAGCCCACCGTCGGATCTTGGCGAACAGCTATGATTCAAAACAGTTCTCTTTACAGAAAGCTACCGTCGCGCGATAACAAGATACTATTGTTGAAATTGTTGAAGTGAAAGTGGCCGCTTGGGCTGACTGTTTGTGCAGACAATGCGGACAATTTTGGTGGTCTCGGTGGTCAGACCGTGCAGTCTGAGTGGGCAGAGCTGGCAACTAGCCAGGTCAACCAGTGTTCTGCAGCTTGTTCTCCAGGAATTAACCATGCGGATAGTTCTTTGTATCCACGGTTAGGGCATTTTGGTGTTGGTGTCCTTTTGTTCCAACGGACTATTATTGTGGTTTGGTTCTATTTCTAAGTCTAGACGAGTTATTCACAGTGTTGTGCAGTTTGCGCGGACTGGCTGTCTAGTTTGCCGAGTACGGCAGCTATCATCTTTGCCTTGGCTGCAGGCTCGGAGTGTGTGGCATGGTGCAGTGTCCACAAGGCATGCGGACTGGTGTTGTATCCACTGGTTTGTAGTCTGGTGGTATGTCCGCAGAGCTTGTTGGTGGTGGTCTTCTAAACTTTGCCTTTGGAAATAAGGCGGGTAGAGTGACTATCTGGCCTTTGTGATATGTGGTGGACTACTTGTCCTATTTATCACGGAAGACTGGCTGTGTATTCGCTGGTTGTGTGAATACACTTGTTCTCGCCACAAGATAGTGTGGTGTTCCTATCAGCTAGGGCTGTGATCACACTCCTCTCTATGCCTATAAATAGGACCCCCCCTATCACATCAAACATACCGAGTGGAGAGTAAGTGAACTCGAGGGAGGTTGCTGCGGTTAGGGTTTTCTATCCACGCGGTTTGAAGAGATTGATCGGTTTGTGCAGTGCAGGTTGTGCGGATAGCGCTGGAAAGCCAGGGACTTAGTTTTGACTGCGGTCAGGGACAGTGCGGACTCTGCGGGTAGCAACTAGCAGTTTGCAGTAGATCGTGGCTTACGACCAGGTGGTCCTTTCTTCTGCAACTTGTTTCCCAGTTCAATATGTTGTCCTCCTCTAGGCGGCTTGTTAAGTTCAGTGGCAGTAGTCTGCGTGATCTGGCGGTTAGGCGATCTCAAGGTCTGGCAACTTGCAGTTCAGCAGACATAGTTCCTTTCAGCACTGGAATAATGGGAAGTCTGCACGGCTTGTTGCTGTCTTGCGACCAGGCAGCTTCAGCGGACTCCATAGTAGTTAGCAATAGGGCCAGCAGATACTCCTTGAGTCCGTGCAGCTTGTTTTTTGCTTTGTATTTTTCCTGCTTCCATCAGATATATTGGCAATCATGTTTCGCCGTGTATGCCTTTCTCTGTAAAGATTTTTGATATGTACAAGATTCTTTCTCTTCTTGTTGCCTTTTTGCTTCTGAGTGTCTAAGCTTACCAAGGTGATTGCAATGGAAGGTGGATTTGCAAGGAGTCTTGGAATTGATCTCCTTACGGTGACTAACTTCAATAAGTGGAAGTATTGTATGGAGGGCTATATTTTATTCGTGGACCTTTGGGAGTTCGTTTGTGGAGACAAAAGGCAGGAGGTTACTGTTGCTGCTAGTGCTGAAGTGGTGAGAGCTTGGAGGAAGACTAATGCGAAGGTGGAGTTTGTTCTCAAGTGGGATATCTCATCAGAACTCTTTGACCACATCATCGGATGTCGGTATGCTGCTGAGATTTGGACTTCCCTTGATGGGTTGTTTAACAGGAAGAATATAGTACAGCTACAGTTTCTAGAGAATGAGTTAGCAAGGGCCACTCAAGGTGATCTGTCCATCTTTGCATTCTTCTTGAAAATGAAGAACTTGTGCGTTGAGATTTCAGCATTGGACCCTGATGAGCCTATTTCAGAGGCGAAGCTGAAGAGGCGCATAATCTGTGGTCTTCGGAAGGAGTATGTGGCATTTATCACCACTGTTCAAGGCTGGGACACTCAACCATCTTTGTTAGAGATAGAGAACCCGCTGGCTTTGCAGGAGATCTTGGCAAGGACGATGGTTGGAGCCACTTTCTCTGAAGGAGGCAGTGAGGCGCTCTTTTTCAGGGAAGTAGAAGAGTTGGGAGAAGAAGAAGACTGATGCTAGTGATGATCCTTCAACTTATTATCAGTAAAAGGGGAGTGCTACTCCTAAGCGTGATTTGAAGAAGAAGAAGGATTGGCTTAAGTGCTATAGGTGCAACCAGCCAGGTCATTTCAAGAAAGACTGCAAGGTCAAGCTGCAGCCGAGGCAAGTTGCAGACAAAGAGGAGGTTGGTTCCAGTGTTGAGGAAGTTGGATGGAGAAATACATTCATGATAGGCATGTGTGTCCATGCATTGTCCACCATTGACTACAAAGATGACTTGATTGTGGACTCGGGATGTGGTCACAACCTCACCGGGGATGAGTCGAAGTTCTCCTCTCTACACACGTTCTCAGGTAATGATGTTATCATTACTGCTAATGATTCTGTTCATGCAGTCAAGAAGGAGGGTGTCGTTTCTTTAGGTAGTGATAATGGTCCACTCACCTTAATGAGTGTCTATCACATACCGGGTATGAAGAAGAACCTCTTATCAGTGACCAATGCAGTTGACGCAGGCTATCACGTTCTATTCCGTCCAACTTTTGGAACCCTTGTTTGGATTTGTGCTAGGTCTACTCTTAGGATGTCTTTACCCACATATATAGCTAGGGTCTTTGTCTAGTCTTAGTAAGGTCCTTTTAGGTCAGGTTTGTGCAGACCAGCATTGCAGTGGACTTAGACTTAGACTCAGAAAGATTCTGTTGATTATCTATATCAGTTCGACTATAGTCGAACTCAGCTCGACGATTCGTCGATCTCCCATCGACGATCTCAGAGTCTTATTACTCTGAACTGAGCTCGACGATCTACGAGCTCAAGTCGATGATTTGGTGTTTCTCAGCAGTGATCTCAGTTCTACGATATTTGTTCTCAGGTCGACGATCTTTTAACTCAGTTCGACGATCTCTGAACTAAGTTTTATGATTTTATGCTGCTTTCAGTTATCAGTTTTTCAGAACGGTCAGAAGTATTAAATCTAGTTATGATAAATTATTTAATGGAAAATATATTCTTATAATTAATGTTGATACTCTCAAGGCTGATAGTCGTATTTCATGAAGCATTAATTATGGTATTCACAAAATATTTTATTAGCTTATTTTATAAAGATAGTTATGGAAGTGCATTTATGTTGCCAGTCATTCTAGCCATTTGGGCTCCTCAATTCTTGCAGAGAATTATGTACTGCCTTGGGAATTCAAATTGATGCCTTTTTCATTCTGATTGAATATAACTCAGAAAATCAAAGAGAAGAAACTCAATAAAACTATCAGACAGTCAGTCAGGAACATAGTGAAAAACTTTCTTCAGCTGTACACAATTTGTTCTCAAGGACTATTGCATTGCTGTAAAAAGGAAGAAGAAGAACTTTTTCAAAAACAATTCTCTCGAGTCTTCTTCATTCCTCAGGCTTCAAAGATCAACATAGAGCTCAAATCAATATCAGTTTACAGATCTAAGAAAGCTCTACAACAATACTTTGAAGACCTACACCAAGGGACAAGTTTCCTCTTCCTGAATCTATACAACATCTCAGGGGGAGCTTGGACTTTCTACTTCAATCAACATAGTCTTCTCACTTGATTGAGAAAGAGAAGATTTCCAAATACTTTTTTCTTTAACCTCCATCTGTACAGGGTTATCTCTCCCTTCAAAAGTGAACACTTCGTGATAGGGTACCTGATCAAAAACCTATTGGATTTTGGTCTCCTGATAAAAAGCTCAAAGGGTTTATAGATCTACCTGAAAGAGATCTTGTGGTGGCAGGGCACCTGAACAAAAACCTGTAGTGGATTCCTACCTGGGTGGTAGAAGAGTGGATGTACCCAGATTTGGGGAACCACTATAAAATTTCTTGTGTCGTCTGGTTGCCATGTGTTCTCTTTTTGTGTTGTGTTGTGCTTTGTTAGTTTAGTTTGTTTTTCCCTCTTTCATATAAGTATCAATATTTTAATTCCGCAATAAAGCTATACATTTTTTTAATACTCTATTCACTCCCCCCCCCCCTCTAGAGTAAATTCTATCTATCCCTCACTTTCAATTGGTATCAGAGGGTGTGTTTTTAAGGTTGTACAGGCTAACACCTGAACCTAAGATCTCTGATAGATATCTTTTTACTCTACTGTTTTTTGTTATACCATGACACAGTACAAGGACTTTGCAAGCACTAGACCTCCAATTTGCAACTTGCAAAAGTTTGGAATCTGGAAGGCAAGAATCAGGCTTTATATGAATTCTATTGATGAAGACATTTATGCTTCTATCTTAACAGGAGTACCTCCACCAGCTGCCCCACCAAGTACTTCCATAAATATGACTGCAGTACCTCCTCCAGACTATAATGATGCATACAAGAAAGAAAAGATTGCTGATGCAAAAGCCATGAACATACTGGTACAAACAATGTCTGATGATATATTTCAGAAAGTAGCTGAATGTGAATCAGTTAAGGCCATCTGGGATTCCTTACACCAGATGGTTGCAGGATCAGCAGATGAAAGGAAGGACAGGAGAGCTCATCTCATCTCCCAATATGAAAACTTTAAAAATAAAGAAACTGAGCAAGTTTTTGAGATGTACAATAGACTCAGCATCATTGTTAATGAGTTGAAAACTCTTGACAAAGACATCTCAGTTACAGAAATAAATGACAAGATTCTCATATGCTTCCCCAGCTCATGGGGCTCTAGAATCTGGCCTATCAGAGAGACCAGAAGCACACATCAGATGACTACAGAATCAGTCTTAGGAAAGCTCAAATACTATGAACAGCTACTGAAGACAAGAGAAGCTGAACAACAAAAGATAGTTACACCAACTAGGAAGGAGCAAGAATATAGCTTTCAAATCTTCAGAAGAATAAGAAACTTCTCCATCAAATTAAGAGTTGATGAGTCTCTTTGCAAAGAGATTCTTAAAGATGGGGAGAAAAGAATTCAGAAGGAAATCATCAAGAAGTGATGATAAACCAAGGTATGACAAAACCCCTTCTAAAGAGATTATCTGCTTTGGTTGTAGGAAACCTGGACATATTCTTCCAAAATGTCCAGAAAATAAGCATAAGGAAAGGAGAAAGGAGAAAGACTCCAAGAAGCACTCCAGCAAACCATCCTCCTACAAACACAAGAAGGAGAGAGGGTTTGTTACAGAAACATGGAGTGACACTGAAGAATCATCTTCCTCCAGTTCTAGTGAAGATGAAGAAGAAGCAAAGGCCAAAGAAATTTGCTTAATGTCCATCAATGCTTTAGGGCATGTTTCAAAAGAAGGAGAATCTGAAGAATGTTCAGATTATGATCAGGTATTGGAAGAATTTGACTTTACCTCTGAATATTTTAAAAATGACTTTAAATCTATGTGTAGTGGTCTGATTAGATCTGAGAAGGAAATCAAACTTCTCAGAGATAAACAATTTAATTATGATAGCTTAGTATCAGAAAACATTAAATTGAAAAATGAAATAGACATGTATAATGAACAAATCACTTTTCTGAAAGTTGAATTAAGTAAAGCAAAATAGCTAGAGGAATCACTAAATGGAAGAAGAAAACAACTAGTAGAAATTACCAGCACACTTAATGCTAGGCTTATAGAAGTAAGTTAGGATTAGGTGCATCATCTAGTGAACCACCAATCATTCAGAAAAAATCACCTTTCACAACCTGTAAAGTTCATTTCAGACAAGGGTATGAAGAATACAGAACAAATCAAAATAGTTAACAAAGTTTTAAAACAAGTTGAGATAAATAAACAAAAACAAAAAGCTAAGTCTGAACAAAAATCGTCAAACCAAGATCGACGATATCAATGCTAGTTGTCGAACGCAGATCGACGATCTCAACACAAATCATTGAACCCAAAACAGTTTCATCAAAACTATAATTTCAACAGAAATTTCAATAAGAACTTTAACTCTAAACCTTTCCATCCCCTAACTAACTGGATAATCCCACCTAGGAGATTTCATCCCTTAGGTTATAAAAGTCAACCTGAATACTCTTATATTTCAAGTTTTAAATATGAAAAGAAGCCAGGACCCAAGGTTACCTGGGTCAAAAATATATGAGTTGTTATCTTGCAGGAGAAGACCTATCCTATCATTCAAGATAAGTGGTATTTGGATAGTGGGTTCTCCAAGAACATGACAGGAAACAAGGCCAATCTAAGTAACTACAAGGCAAAGCTAGGTCCAAAGGTTATATTTGGAGACTCAAGCTTTGGTCAGACAGAAGGTTATGGAGAATTTACACTTGGAGTTGTCACATTCAGGAAAGTGGCATATATAAGTGGCCTGAAACATAACCTGATATCCATAGGTCAGCTATGTGATGCAGGTTATGAGGTATTTTTTACTGAATCTAAATGCAATATTTCTTTAAATAGCAATACTGTGTTATCAGGTATTAGGTTAGGCAATATCTATTTAGTGGATTTTAATTTCTGCTTGTTCAAAAATCTGCTTGTTTTGCCAGGTTAGCAATAATAATACATTGCGGCATAAAAGGCTAGGACATGTAAATCTTAGAAACATTACTAGGTTATCTAGGGATAACCTTGTAAGAGGATTGCCCTCTTACCCCTACAAGAAGGAAAGCCTTTGTAAGGCTTGTCAAGAAGGCAAGCAAACTAAAAATAGTTTTAAATCAGTTAATAAGAGTGATTCACCTAGGATTTTGTATCTGCTTCATTTGGACCTTTTTGGACCAATTATTATACAAAGCCTGGGAGGGAAGTTCTATACTTTAGTTATTGTAGATGACTTTTCAAGGTTCTCTTGGGTTTTCTTCTTGAGAAACAAGTCTGATAACTTCAAAATTCTTACAGACTTTCTAAAATGCATAAAGATTGAGTACTCTACTCCAGTTGCATTGATCAGAAGTGATCATGGCACTGAGTTTGAATCTCTTCCTATGCAAGAATTCTGTGAGAAGGAAGGTATCAGGCACTGCTTCTCTGCTCCCAGAACTCCTCAATAGAATGGGGTAGTTGAAAGGAAAATAGAACACTCATTGAAACTGCAGGCACATTGCTTGTTGATTCTCACATGTCTCTATTCTACTGGACAGAAGCTGTAAGCACAGCAAATTACTCGAAGGCAAGTCTCCCTATGAATTACTCAAAGGGAAGAAACCTAAAATAGACTACTTTAGAATTTTTGGTTGTATCAGTTATATACATAATAACAACAAAGATTATCTTAGAAAGTTTGAAGCCAAAGCTATAATGGGAATCTTTCTAGGATATTCCCAAGTTAGCAAGGCATATAGGGTTTTCAATAAATCATCCTTGAAAATTGAAGAATCTATACATGTTACATTTGATGAAGCTTATATGTTTTACAAGGAGAAGGAAGCTTCTACCAGTAATTGTCTGCAGGTACCAAATCTATGTAAAATGTTGGATGACTTAAATCTCACCCAAAAGGTGATATCTCATCCCTCTCCACAGATTGATGAAGATAGTGAAGAAGAAGCTCTGGAAATTACTGAAGCTTCTCCAACTGCAAATTTAATTCCACAAGAGGAATTGGTTCATAATGCTATTGTTGTTGAACAAACTCCACCTCCTGACTATGTTACACTTAGAGATCATCCCATATCATAAGTGATAGGAGACATGTCAGTTGGTGTGCAGACAAGGCATCAACTCAACCAAGATGTGATGCATGTCTGCTTCTTATCTCAAATTGAGCCCTCATCCATTAAAGATGTTGAGCAAGATCCACACTGGATTATTGCAATGCAAGAGGAGCTCAATTAGTTTGAAAGATGTAGAGTTTGGAACTTTGTTCCTAGCCCAAAAGGACATCTAGTTATTGAAACTAAATGGGTCTTCAGAAACATCAAAAACAAAGCAAGATAGTGGCACAAGGCTACAGGCAAGAAGAAGGTATTGACTATGATCAGACCTTTGCACATGTTGCAAGGCTTGAAGCTATCAGAATTTTCTTGGCCTATGCTGCCCATAAGAAATTCAAGGTATATCAAATGGATGTAAAAAGTGTTTTTCTCAATGGGGAACTCAAGGAAGAAGTATATATGGAACAGCCACCAGGTTTTATCTCTTCAACTCACCACTCTTATGTTTTCAAATTGCATAAGGCTCTCTATGGTCTAAAGCAAGCTCCAAGAGCGTGGTATGAAACCCTAGCTAGCTTTCTTTTAGAACATAAATTTTCAAGAGGCATTGTAGATAGGATTTTATTTATAAGATATCATCATGATAGGATTCTGTTAGTTCAAGTATATGTTGATGATATTATATTTGGATCTACTGATTCAAAACTTTGCAAAAGGTTTTCTGACCTTATGCATTCCAAGTTTGAAATAAGTAGCATGGGTGAACTCTCTTACTTCCTTGGTCTTCAAGTGAAGCAAGCTCTTGATGGCATCTTCATATCTCAGTCCAAGTATGCTAAGGAATTAGTAAAAATATTTGCGATGGCTGATG